>CM040127.1:93511355-94111355 GCA_022559845.1 Amorphophallus konjac | reverse complement strand
TGGCCAAGTCTGTACAGAGTCTTATTGCATCGTTCATCAAGTCTATACATTGTTGCATGCAAAGTCTGTACATTGGCAAAGTCTGTACATCGTTGGCTTGTGCATGCATCATCTTTCAAAGTATGTACATCGGTCAGTCCCACTCAGTGTCTCATGCTATCAAGTCTATACATCGCATGCATTACACACAGCAAGTCTGTACATCCACCGTCTCACTTAGCGTCTCTATGCATATTTGAGTCAAAGTCTGTATAGCCTGTGGTCGTAAGACCAAGTCTGTACATTGTTCTGTTTCAGGCACAAGTGAAGTCTGTACAGAGTTTGTTGTCTGCACGTAGCTTGATGACTTAGCAAGTCTATACACTCGTTTTCGTGCATTCAATGTCTACACACTCTGCTGATATGTTTGTGCATCATGATAACAGTCTATACACTGTCTTGTTGCGGCATAAAAGGTCTGTACATCCCTTGACAGCATGCCTGAGCATTCATCCTGTACATACCTTGCATGCCTGATCATTTATGTTTGTCGTGCACACTTTACTATATGCATATTGCATTAAACTGTCTTGCATGTAGAGTCTGCACACATGACACATAGCAAGTCTGCACATCACACACAAAGTCTGTTTTGCTGCACAAACACTAAGTCTACACATTGTTGTATGCAGAGTCTGTACATTCATTTGGCATGTCAGTGCATCCATTTGTAATGTATATACCTTGCTATCTGCATCTGTGCACTCCTTCACTCTAAGTCTATACATTGCTTCATGCATTGCACGAAGTCTGCACATTGTGTGTTGCTATGCTCATACATCATTTTAGTAAGTCTGCACAATGGTGCACGTTGAGTCTGCACATTCATTTGGCATATCAGTGCATCCATTTGTCATGCCATAGTCCTGCATACGTGAAGTCTGTACATGCTTTAGCTTTGCATCCACAAAGTCTGTACATGCCATAGTCCTGCATACGTGAAGTCTGTACATGCTTTAGCGTTGCCTTCATAAAGTCTGTACAAGGTTTCAACCTTAAACTGATAATTCTCTTATGACTGTTTGATAGGTATATCCTTCGAGAAGAAAGATGTCTGGGCACGTGATCCGAGGTTGGCACCTGGCACGTGATCCGAGGTTATCTCTGGACAAAGAGGGCACAAGCCCTATCTGCTGCTACTATAAATACGAAGCTTCTTCCTCGGAAGAAGACTGATCGAGCAAGAGAGATCGAGAGAGTAGAAGAAGAAAGAAAAGAAGAAGAAGAGAAAAGTAGAGAGGCAGAGTGTGAAAGCTTAAGAAGAAAAAGAGAAAAGAGAGCTATAGAGAGAAATAGAGAGAGCTTGCAGGAAGAGAGAGGCAGAGAGTCGAAGAGGAAGAGAAGAAGAAGACTTCGTTCTTCTGGCATTTGGATCAAATCCATGCTAGATTGCTCCTTGGCGAGCTACATCTTGTGGAATTCATCTCCAGCTTTATGATTGTTGTATTTTCTTTTCTTGTTTTAGTTTACACTTCTGTTGTTTTTCTTCCGATACTCTGTAGTAAGGTCGGGGTTCCTCCTGTTGATTCAGGAGAAGGGAGACTTGGAGTCTCCGGTTGCTAGTGACTGGTGTCGCTAGCAGTTTCCCTCTGGGTTTCAGAGGAAGAGAGACTTGGGTCTCTGGGTTCCCCTTCGGTTTGGAGGAAGGGAGGATTGGTCCTCCGGTTGCAAGTGGCTGGGTGTCACTTGTGGGTTCCCTCTGGTCTAGAGGAAGAGAGACTTCGGTCTCTGGTTGCTAGTGACTAGGTGTCGCTAGTGGTTTGCCTCCTGGGTGGAGGAAGAGAGGAGTGTGTTCCTCTGGTCAAGCTGTTTGGCAGTGTTTGTTTGCAGACTGAGTCTGTGGTTCTAGCTTTTGCTAGTGGAAGCCTCACTCTGGTTTGGAGTGAGGGGTGGACGTAGGTCTGCGGACCGAACCACCTAAAAAATCCAGGTGTTCTATGGTTTGCTTTTGCGTTCTACTCCATATCTTCTACCACCTTTCGCAGGATGCTTCATGAGCGCTATATGTTTGATGGTTGTCTCACTTGACTCGTTTGTCAGCCTACAGCGTTATTAGGGTTGCTCAGTGAGATTGCGTGCCTTTGCTCTTATTTGCTGTTATCATCTTCTTCCTCGAGTTAAGGTTAATTGGCTGACCAGGTTAGTCGCTGAGTGTTGCTTAGTTGGGTTTTTATATTTCTGCAATATTTTGACTCTGATTGTTTTTAATTTGGGCAATTTTGAAGAGGGATACATTCACCCCCCTCTGTATCCATCGCACCGATCCTATCATTTGGTATCAGAGCCGGTGTCTACATAGAAGGTCCAACGACCTGCAGATCCGATCCTGCAGTCTTCGGTGCTATCTCGCTTTTGGTGCATCATTATTCCTGTTGCTTTAATTTGATCTGTTTCCATGGGTGATCCATCGGTTTTCAACGGCTCTAATTTTAATGTGTGGTTTGTCAGTCTGCGCAACTATGCTATATCAGTTAATCCTGATCTGTGGAAGTTAATTTCACACGGTCCTCACAGATTACCAAAGAAAGTGTCCAAATGGACCGACAGTCACAGATCAAAGAATGGAGAAAATCAGAAAGCTTTGAATCTGATGAAAGCAGCTACTGACAAAGCCTTACATTCTTGCCTTCATGATTGCAAGTCCGCTAAAGACATCCTGGATAAGCTGGAGCTAGCTCACAGGATAAATGAGGACAGCTGCATTATGGCTAACAAGAGTAACCATAGCAGTGATCAAGATGAATTCGAAGATGCTGAAGAGGTAATCAATCCTTTCTCTAGTTACACTTTAGATGACTGGGAAGATGCCTATGCCAGTCTGTTAGAATCCTATGAAAAACTAGAGAAGAAGAATAAAAGTCTGATAAAGAAGCTAAAAAATCTAAGGGATCCTATCTCTCGAGGTGAAAATCTTGAAATTCTGAAAACTGAAAATGAAATATTCAGAAGACAAGTGTCGAAACTAGATGAAATCAAATCTGACCTTGATCATGTCAAATCTGAAAACGGAAAACTCAGAAAAAAATGTCAGAAATCTGAACAAAAATTAATCAGTCTTGAAAGTGAAAACAGATTGATCAATGAAAAGTTTGAGACTGTTAGAGCTGTGAATTTAAAGTTTCAGGAAAATCTTGAAAACTATGAACCAGAAAACCAGAGTTTCCTAACTGATGTATTGTTTGATGATGATAAACTTGAGGAGGAGAACACTAGTTTGAAGGTAGAAACTGAGAAATTGAGAAAGGAAAATGAGGAGTTGAAACAGTTGAATACTGGTATGTCGAAAAGACTTCTTATCTTAGAAAAAGGAAAATCTGTTGTTGATGAAAATCAAAATGAGCTCAAACTGAAACAAGAAATTGAAACCCTTAAAAATTTGAATGATGTGATGCATCAACAAATTCTGGTCTGTGAAGAAGATATAGTCAACTATGAACATCAGATCTCTTCCCTTCAATCTGAAATAAATGATCTGAACAATTCTCTATCAAAATTTGTGGAGGGAAAAGGTAACCTAGACAAGCTGCTGGGAATGAAAGTAAACTTTCAGAAAGAGGGGCTGGGTTTTAATCTTGTTAACAAAAAGAGTTTTGACAGTAAGCTTCACACTTCATTTATGTGTTCTGAGCCGACTAGCACAGCCAGTACACCTATCTTTCAATTCAAGGCTCAGAGGAACCAAAAACCCACTGTCAGTCCCGAAACTACTGAACAAACTCAGAAATTGGGAAAGAAAAAAGTCTCACATGGAAAGACCAAAAGTATTTCTGCTGATGCTATGAGTACTGCACACAAGTCGCATGCACCCACACACAGTCATGCAAAGATAATTTCATGTTATTATTGTGGGAAGGTAGGTCATGTAATGGAAGATTGCAGATTGTTGTTAAAGGATGAGCATGCTAGTGGAACATTACATTCTAGAAATTTTTTTGATAGAAGCCATGCTACTAGGAAGCCTGATGCTTCATGTTACTATTGTGGTAGGCATGGTCGTCTCATGAATGCATGTTTTATCATGAAAGAAGACAATAAACTGCATGCTAGGACTTCCATGCATTCTCATGGTCCATACGGAATTAAACCCAAGTCTAGTCAGTACATTGTGTGCTTTAACTGCAATAAGCTTGGGCACAAGGCTGCTGAGTGCTGGTTTGGATCCACTTGGGGTAAAAAATGGTTTTAAAAGTAAGCATATCAGATGCTTCGAGTGTGGGAAGAATGGGCATACAGTCAAGGACTGTTGGCATGTTCAGAAGAATTCTATTAACCCCTATGTTGTCAAATTTCCTGCAAAACGACCTGTGAAATTTTCATGCTATAACTGTGGTAAGCAAGGTCACAAATCTGCTGAATGTTGGCTGATTAACAATAAGAAACAAATTGTTCATGCATACAATATAAAATCTCATGATCATGCTTATAAACCTCATATTGCTGTTACTATGCATCATAAGAACCAGAAATCAGTCATTTCATGTAGATATTGTGGAAAATTTGGACATTCTATGGACAATTGTTACCTGATGGATCATGATGATAACTTGGCTAAAAGATTGTTCAGAACACCTGTCAAGGTTAACGCAAGACCCAAGGCTACTTGGGTCCCTGCAGGATCAAAATGATCAAAATGTTGCAGGTGTGCCTTGGAAACAAATAAAGGGGGTTAATAAACTAAGGCACTCAAAAAGGAAAACCTCAGGATTCTACTCTTCAGGTCAGTTCTGAACACTGTTCAATTTCTATCATCTGAATATTGCTTGTTTGAGATGGCTGAGTATCTTGTTAATCTGATTTGTGTTTAATTGAAAACTTCTGAAAATTTGAAATGAACATTGATGCATTTGGTAGTTTCTCTCTCTGGTTGAACAAGCATGAATTCTCTTTGAGCATAAATTTTAAAATCATGTGCAGTGCCTTAATTGTATATCATGCACTTTGTCAGGGGGAGTTTGTCTGTTGTTGCATTTGAAGAGTAGTGCATGTCATAAAATTTGAAAAACCTAAAAAGATATTCCATTGCATCTAGACAGGGGGAGCATTCATGTTTGATCACTTCTTCACCTCTTGAACTCTTTCTATCTAGCAATCTGATCCATTCTCTTGGCAAATGTATGGTTCACTTGAATTCATTGCTATCTCCACTTGTGTAGCTGTTCTGTCTGTACTCCAGACTCAGCTATTGATCCCTAAACTGCACTGTTCTAATGTTCACCCCTTGTCTCATCATGATTGCTTTCTGCTATTCTCTCAATAAAAATGCTCTGCTAACTCCACTGATTTACTGCAATGTCAATGTTGATTCATCTGAATGAGGAAAGACTTTAGTCAGTGCACCCTAATCATAAATCAGAAATATTCTGAAAAGAAGAATCTTCTATTATACTGGCTTAAGAATGTTTTGATAAATCAAATTGATTTAAGTCTAATGTATTTCCTAAGTCTAGATTTAGAATTCTTGAAAATATCTGAATCATCATGCTTAATAAATCTTTAACCAATTGTCTCATGAACTTCATGCAAAACCTTTTGAAATCTGAAATTTTAAAAGACATGGCTATCTTTGGTTAAGATACATGTAGAAAATATTGTTCTTAAACAATTAAGTGTACTGAGCTTTGCCTGGAAAACTTGAAAATATGAGAAAGAAAAGAATGCAAGAGCAATGACTTTGGTCACAGAGAAACTGGGTTCTCTATCAAAGAAATAGAGCAAGCCCATGTCATGAAGTGCCATAGTTACCTCTCTTATAAAAATGATTGAAAATCTAGCAGAGCAATGGCATGGTTGTGTTGAGCAACTGGAGATTCTGGCCTCTGATCAAGGTGTCTCCTCATGTAAAAAGACACTCTAAATTGCTAACTCTGTTCTCCTTGAGAGGCAATATGGTTGTCACACTGAGTAACTGGGTCACTTCACCTAAGACGTATTGTGCCTCACGTAAAAAGGTGTTGACTGAACCAAACTTGCTCATGAAAAATAAGTTCTGATCAATAGAAAATTCTGAAAAACTAAAGACAAGTTCAGACACATTTATCTCTGTTTAATCTCAATATTATCTTGTGTAACTTCCATAGGAGTCATTGAATTTAAATGAGTAAGATGGAAGGAGGTTAAACATGAATATCAGATGTGTTTTTGGTTCGTTTCTATTAAAAGGTGTTTCAGATATGAGTATTGAATTTTCTTGATAAACTTTGAATACATCACTCTTAAATCATGAAAGTAAGTTTCAACTCATTACGAATCTATTATAATTGAAGAGTTTGAAATTCGGTTATCAAGATTTATGAATTTGGTGTGCTAACGAAAATCTTGCTTCCTCATTTATTCATTGTGCTTACAGATTGTGATAATCCTTGAGTGCCCATGTGTTTTTGCTGGTAGATGCTTATCACCTCTTGACATACCTCAACTCATTTCTGGCTTTAAGGGGGAGATTAACCTGCTTGTCACTTCTTGGCTATCCTTCACATATTGTGCATGATCTTATCTGGCTGGTATAGGAGAGCATATAGCTGCAACATAGACTTGATTTGTGCTTCATTGTTTAATTGCCTCTGTGTCTTTCATGTCTAAATGACTGAGTCAAAGGGGGGGTATTTGATTTATTCATGTCATGTATGTTTGTATTTCTCATCTTAAACTATTTTCTTTTTGATGAAGTCAAAGGGGAAGAATAGTTTGACATGAGTCAATGTGACTCATAGTGTTGCCATCATCAAAAAGGGGGAGATTGTTGTGCCCCTGTGATTTTGATGATAGCAAACACTATGAGTCAGCTTTGCATATCATGAACATCTCTGTCAATGTGCATTTCCTGCTTGAGCATATAAGTCTGTGCATGTCATGAGCTAAGTATATGTCTGTCAGCATCAGTGCAATTCTAGTTCACATGCATAATAACATCGATGCATTGCTCATCATTCACACAATGTGTCTGTGCAATTCTCTGTTTATACGCACTCTGCATCGGTGCATTGGCTGAGCAAGTCCATACATCACATTAGCCATAGTCAGTGCATTTGGCTATTTCATGCCTTGATTTAAAGTCTATACATTGCATATGTTTGTGCATCAGTTCATTAACAGAGTCTATACATCGTCAGGTATTGCATATGTTTGTGCATCAGTGCATTAACAGAGTCTATACATCATCAGGTTGCTTGCATGTAGAGTCTACACATTCGTTAGAGCTCAGCTCGTGGCTTAGTCTATTCATCCATGTTCATTTTGCATGTGTGCATCCCTCAGCAAAGTCTGTACATTGCATCGCATGCTCACACACTCACAAGTCTATACATTGGCTGCTGCATGCTCACATAGTCCATGCGTTCATTCATTGATCAAGTCTATACAGCCAAAGCCAATGCATTTCACATCTCACTTAGCGTCTCATGCTATACTGCTAAGTCTGTACATTGGCCAAGTCTGTACAGAGTCTTATTGCATCGTTCATCAAGTCTATATATTGTTGCATGCAAAGTCTGTACATTGGCAAAGTCTGTACATCGTTGGCTTGTGCATACATCATCTTTCAAAGTCTGTACATCGGTCAGTCCCACTCAGCGTCTCATGCTATCAAGTCTATACATCGCATGCATTACACACAGCAAGTCTGTACATCCACCGTCTCACTTAGCGTCTCTATGCATATTTGAGTCAAAGTCTGAACAGCCTGTGGTCGCAAGATCAAGTCTATACATTGTTCTGTTTCAGGCACAAGTGAAGTCTGTACAGAGTTTACTGTCTGCACGTAGCTTGATGACTTAGCAAGTCTATACACTCGTTATCGTGCATTCAATGTCTACACACTCTGCTGATATGTTTGTGCATCATGATAAGAGTCTATACACTGTCTTGTTGCGGGCATAAAAGGTCTGTACATCCCTTGACAGCATGCCTGAGCATTCATCCAGTACATACCTTGCATGCCTGAACATTTATGTTTGTTGTGCACACTTTACTATATGCATATTGCATTAAACTGTCTTGCATGTAGAGTCTACACACATGACACATAGCAAGTCTGCACATCACACACAAAGTCTGTTTTGCTGCACAAACACTAAGTCTACACATTGTTGTATGCAGAGTCTGTACATTCATTTGGCATGTCAGTGCATCCATTTGTAATGTATATACCTTGCTATCATCATCTGTGCACTCCTTCACTCTAAGTCTATACATTGCTTCATGCATTGCACGAAGTCTGCACATTGTGTGTTGCTATGCTCATACATCATTTTAGTAAGTCTGCACAATGGTGCACGTTGAGTCTGCACATTCATTTGGCATATCAGTGCATCCATTTGTCATGCCATAGTCCTGCATACGTGAAGTCTGTACATGCTTTAGCTTTGCATCCCCAAAGTCTGTACATGCCATAGTCCTGCATACGTGAAGTCTGTACATGCTTTAACGTTGCCTTCATAAAGTCTGTACAAGGTTTCAACCATAAACTGATAATTCTCTTATGACTGTTTGACAGGTATATCCTTTGAGAAGAAAGATGTCTGGGCACGTGATTCAAGGTTGGCACCTGGCACGTGATCTGAGGTTATCTCTGGACAAAGAGGCACAAGCCCTAGCTGCTGCTGCTATAAATACGAAGCTTCTTCCTCAGAAGAAGACTGATCGAGCAAGAGAGATCGAGAGAGTAGCAGAAGAAAGAAAAGAAGAAGAAGAGAAAAGCAGAGAGGCAGAGTGTGAAAGCTTAAGAAGAAAAAGAGAAAAAAGAGCTATAGAGAGAAATAGAGAGAGCCTGCAGGAAGAGAGAGGTAGAGAGTCGAAGAGGAAGAGAAGAAGAAGACTTCGTTCTTCTGGCATTTGGATCAAATCCATGCCAGATTGCTCCTTGGCGAGCTACATCTTGTGCAATTCATCTCTAGCTTTCTGATTGCTGTATTTTCTTTTCTAGTTTTAGTTTACACTTCCGTTGTTTTTCTTCCGATACTCTGTAGTGAGGTCGGGGTTCCTCCTGTTGATTCAGGAGAAGGGAGACTTGGAGTCTCCGGTTGCTAGTGACTGGTGTCGCTAGTAGTTTCCCTCTGGGTTTCAGAGGAAGAGAGACTTGGGTCTCTGGGTTCCCCTCCGGTTTGGAGGAAGGGAGGATTGGTCCTCCGGTTGCAAGTGGCTGGGTGTCACTTGTGGGTTCCCTCTGGTCTGGAGGAAGAGAGACTTTGGTCTTTGGTTGCTAGTGACTAGGTGTCGCTAGTGGTTTCCCTCCTGGGTGGAGGAAGAGAGGAGTGTGTTCCTCTGGTCAAACTATTTGGCAGCGTTTGTTTACAGACTGAGTCTGCGGTTCTAGCTTTTGCTAGTGGAAGCCTCACTCTGGTTTGGAGTGAGGGGTGGACGTAGGTCTGCGGATCAAACCACCTAAAAAATCCTGGTGTTTTATGATTTGCTTTTGCGTTCTACTCCATATCTTCTACCACCTTTCGCAGGATGCTTCATGAGCGCTATATGTTTGATGGTTGTCTCACTTGACTTGTTTGTCAGCCTACAGCGTTATTAGGGTTGTTCAGTGAGATTGCGTGCCTTTGCTCTTATTTGTTGTTATCATCTTCTTCCTCGAGTTAAGGTTAATTGGTTGACCAGGATGGTCACTGAGTGTTGCTTAGTTGGGTTTTTATATTTCCACAATATTTTGACTCTGATAGTTTTTAATTTGGGCAATTTTGAAGAGGGATACATTCACCCCCCTCTGTATCCATCGCACCGATCCTATCAAAGGGCTACAAACACTGAATTTTGGGTTGCTGGAACCCGGGTTGACGGGCCGTACTCGCAGGAGGCGAGGGAAGCGAGCCGGAGCCGATCGGGTGGGCCGAATGGAAGTCGACTTGGTTCTTCCCACGCTGATCACCCTACGCAGTGAACTTGCGAAGGCCGGTGCGCCACGATCCGATGCCCGATCGGAGTTCCGTTTGTTGGAGAACGTTGGTGATGGGACGTAGTTCGTCTACTCCGAAGGGCGCGATCAGATCTTTCTAGATCTGGGCGCAGCAGTGATTGAACTCGATTTCTGGTTTTGTGCACTCAGAACTGCACAGGAAGACAATTAATTATGGGAAAATTGGTTGCCAATGTCGGATCGAGGCGCCGTTTATGGGGGCTCGTTGGCGACGTCCAGAGGAAGACTCAGACCAAAGCACTTGCACATATCTGCACGGGATGAGGCGGGGCAGACTCGGGAAGTCGGCTCTGGTGCTGAGTCAGGCCTGCACAGATCAGCTTGCGCGATCCCACGAGAATCATCGCCACGATCAGCACAGATCTCGGATCGAGACGAGATTGGCGGCGGCGCAAAGAGGACTCAAAATCCTACGATCACTCTGAAACGAAGCTCCTGATGGCTTGAGAGGAGATCTGGGGAAATTCAGAATCAGTAAACTTCAGATCTGGACAGCAGGCTTGGGCAGATCTGCGCGCCGTCACAAAAAGAATTGCTGCCAGCGATCCAGAACTCCGATCCAGGCGAAACCACCTCTGAAATCTTCTTGCCTCGATGAAGTATCACGGATAATTTTCGTGGAACCAGATGAGAAGGGGATAGGGAGGATATAGGGGCGAGTCACACGCCTAGATTCAATCCCGTCACAAGATTGGGCAGGGCTTCACACCCAAGGGGGAAACAAGAGAATCACTCTCTCTATGCAATTTTCTCTCACAAAATTTCATTAGCTTCTTCCCTAACACTATACACATGTTTATATAGGAATTGGCAAGGGGTAGGGGGTGATACATTTGTGGGATCAAGGGGAGGGAGAGGGGGCTGCGCCCCTTTGATAATGAGAGGGGGAGAGAGGGGGACAAGGGGACATAGACTTACCTACCTTTAAAATTCAAAGGGGAGGGGAGACAAGGTGGAGGGTGGCTGCCTAACCTTGACCAAGGAGGGGGGGGCCCCCTTGCACTAGCCACAAGCCTCCAACCTTTGATCCCATTCACACCTTAGCACACCTAGCCCTTGGCCTTGTTCACATGAACCCCTTTTCACACATAGCCACTAGACTCATGGACCTTTTCACACTGTGGCCCATTCACATTGGTTAACCCATTTGACCCATTCATACCTAGCCCATGGGCTTGGCCCATTTAAAGGCCCATTAGTCAAGCCCAATACTATTCTAGCCCATTACAAGACCATAGGCCCATTATCCTTATTACAACCCATTAATCATCCATAAGTTCCAAATAGGGCCTAGCAAGGCCAAATAAATGGGAAATGAAGGTGAAGGCTCAGCCGATGCGTCCATGTCCTCCGCGAGCTATCCGAGTCCCGCCATGTCCTCGTCCACTGGCATGTATAGTGGCGTGTGTCAGCACCAGAATCGGCCCCGAGCTATCATCCGGGAGGCCTCCGTGAGGGGGTGGTTTCTCCAAGGAAGCTGTGACCTCTCCTCTCCAGCTATATGGGTCCTCATCAGGTCGACGAGGACATCCATTTTAGCGTTGAGGGTTTGGAGGGCGTCTGGGTTCCCAGGTGTAAATTGTCCCCCTTCGGCTGGCAGAGGTGGGTTGTTAGCTTGGTCGTTCGAGGGGGTGCCCGTCGGAGAATGCGAGGGCTTAGGCTCCCTTTCTTCGACCGTCGGTGCCTTCCCTTTTCCGTCGATATTTCTCCTACTAGAGCTTCTTCGCACCATGTTGGCTCTTCGTTCATTTCCCACAGACGGCGCCAGATGAAGAGGTGTGATCTCGCGCTAAGTCCTGAGCCGCACAATGTTGGGGAAGCTTAGGCTACTGGTACCATGAACGGGAATATGCAAAGCAAGAAACGAGTCAGAGGAGCGTAGGGTTGAGACACCGGGGAAAACCCTCCGATGCCAAAGTTAGGGAAGTTATAGAGCGTAGGTGGAAGGGGAGTAGGAGAAGGAGTAAGGAGCATGAGATCGCTCTCCACCAGTGGGTGTGGTGTTAGGCGCTCAGGATCTACCTTTTTTGGAGGGTTTCCCTTGGTTTATATAGTGTTCTTCCCCGTAGGGTGCTCAGAGGAGGCGGAGAGTACAGGGGGCGTTACTCGGCCGTTTGAGGCTTAGTCGCTTGGTCTCCCAATTCATTGACTCTCGATCTTCCCTCATTCAGTTTCGCTCGGGCACCACTTGGTCTCTCCCTGCTTCGTTGGTTGCTCGGGCTTTCGGGCCAAGGGCCGCCTAGGAAGTATTGGTCTGAGTGTCTTTGGGCTTCAAGCTGAATGGGCCCATACATGGGGCAGTCTGTAACACCCTCAAACATAGCTAAGTTGTACTCTATATCACCGAGACACCTTTTGAAGTATCGGCTCAGTTCTTGAAAAGAACTCCAAAGTTAAGCGTGCTTAATGGGGAGTAGTACTGGGATGGGTGACCTGCCCGAGAAGTCCTCCATTCTGGAGCCGATCACTGTTAGAAAGGGACAAAACCGTGAGGCTGGTAGGTCAAAGCGGACAATACCTCGACGGTATAGAGTACGGGGCGTGACAGAATGGTATCAGAGCTATACCCCAGCCAAAAGTGTGGGAACTAAGTGCCATGCAGGGAAAAGTGCTATGCTATGGGAGCCACCTCTTGAATCCGCAATGGGACAAAGTGCTAGATAGTGGGAACCACCTCTTGAGCCTGTAGGGGCCACCTCTAGAGTCCTACCTGCCTGGGGGTTTGATTGCGTGTTATATGTGCCCAGCGATGAAGACGTCGCCTATATAAGAGGGGTAGATTGTAACACTCTTAAATATAGCTAAGTTGTACTCCATATCACCGAGGCGCCTTTTGAAGTATCGGCTCCGTTCTTGAAAAGAACTCCAAAGTTAAGCGTGCTTAATGGGGAGTAGTATTAGAATGGGTGACCTGCCCGGGAAGTACTCCATTCTGGAGCCGATCACCCTTAGAAAGGGATAAAATCATGAGGCCGGTAGGTCAAAGCGGACAATACCTCGACGGTATAGAGTACGGGGCGTGACATAGATACAAGTCTCCAATCGATCCTCTACTGGAAGCTGCGTGGGAAATCAAGCTACAAGCATTGATCGTGCAAGAATCATTCTTCATCCATCAAGAACCGTCCTCAAGCTGCAAAAGCATTCAACTACCATCAAAGGAGAGAAAGGGGGAGCTCTAAACAATACAAAATTGTTCTTCATTCTTCACTCTTAGAGTTCTTTTGTTTGAGCTTGAATATATGTTGTAATTCTTTAACCGGATTTCTGTGTGATTGCTTGTGTTCGGAGACACGAGCGTGTGTGTGTTTGTGTGTGGCAGCCCAGATCAGGTGCCGTGTGTGTGGTTGCTGTTCTACACAGCGTGTGTGTGGCTCACTTCATAGTGAAGTGTTAATCCTCACGTGTGAGGGGTGGACGTAGGGGACACGGTTGTGTACCCGAACCACCTAAAAACTCGTGCTTCATTTGTGGTTTGTTTCTTCGTATATTTCTACGAGTGGGCTTCACGTTGAGCTGAGTGTCTATCACTTCCGTCTTCAATCACCCACCTTCATCCACGCACATTCACAAGTGTGTTCCTGTTCGAGTGAGGCTGTGTGCTTATTAATCAAGCTGTTCATTCGAAAAGAAATTTTATTTGGCCAATCAATTCACCCCTCCCCTCTTGATTGCCACCATTCGGGACTCAACAATTGGTATCAGAGCTTTGGTCTCTGTTTAACTCGACCACACGGTCAAAGAGCTAGATCTCACTAGATGGCGAACAAGGGGATGATGCCCGAAGGGCATCTGATTCAAAGGCCTCCATTCTTTGATGGATCTAACTACTCATATTGGAAAAACATGATGTATGTTTTCTTGCGAGCCCATGATTATGATGTGTGGCGTGTCATTAGTAAGGGTCCATATGTTCTACCTGATAATGAAGATGCGTGGGAAGAACATGAGATAAAGAACTGTCCTGCAAATTTTAAAGGTATGAATATAATTCAGTGTGCCATTCATCCTAACGAATACTCACGAGTTTCTATGCGTTCCTCTGCGCAGGAGATGTGGAACAAGCTACGGTTGATCTATGAAGGAACATTGGAAGTGAAGGAAACCAAGGCGAATTTGTTAGTCTGGGATTATGAATTGTTCATGATAAAACCAGAGGAGTCCTGTGATATGTTTGCAAGATTGACGGAAATCACGAATGGACTAAAGGGTCTTGGTAAAGAGTATTCCAACAAGGAACTCATCAGAAAAGTACTAAGATCCCTGTCACCACAGTGGCATACAAAGGCCACTGTAATCGAGGATTCAAAGGATCTTAGCACTTTGACGCTGGACGAGTTGATAGGCTCCTTGACGACTTACGAAATAAACATAAAAAGGAGCGAGGACGATCATAAGAAGAAGTGAATCCACAAGATTCAGAGGGTAGTGACGATGATTCCATGGGCAACACTGAGGATGAGGAACTTGTTGCCATGATCACCAGAAGAGCAAGAAGATTTGTCAAAAGAACAAGGAACTTTGGTGGTCAATTCAGAAAAGGACCAAGAAAGCAAGGTCCTAACAGAGGTGAGAGTAGCAAGAAAGAAGAAGTCATTTGCTACGAGTGCAAGAAACTTGGTCATATGTGGGGTGAGTGCCCCGATCTGATGAAGAAGTTCAAGAAAGGAAAGTTCAAGAAGCCAAAGGCCATGGTGGCCACATGGAGTGATGAAGATGAGGAAGAGTCCGGGAATGAAGATGAACTGGATGAGCTGGTTCAGAATTTGTGCTTCATGGCAAATGAAGACGACGCCAATGAGGTAAATTCTGAAACTGAATCTCTTACATGTGAACAATGGCAGATTGCTTATGAATCTTTGTATGAAAAATGTAAAAAATTCAAATCTGAAAACAGAAATCTGAAAAAAAAATTGATCATTTTGTGCATGCTACAAAGTCTTGTGAAAACTGCCATGCTTTAAAATCTAAAACTGAAAAGTTGAAACATGATAATGAAATTCTTGTGTCTAAGATTGAGTTGTTTAAAGATGAGAGTTCATGCATGTGTGAGAACCAAGCCACTTTTACCAAAATGCATGAAGACTTAAAAAGAGATTTAGAACAAGAAAAGTTGGAAAGAAGTGCATGCATTCAAGCCAAAGAAATGGCTGAAAACAAGATTCATTCATTAAAGCATGAAATCAATGAGTTGAAGGATGCTATTTCTATCCTTGAAAAAGGAAAAACATCACAATCAGGAACACATTCAACTCATTGGACTCCCAAAAGTTCATCTCCATCCTCGTCAAAAACACATGTGCATAATTCATTCCTGAATGTAGGTAGGAGGAGAAACACGGATAGAGCCATTACATATTTTTATTGTGGAAGGTTGAGCCATGACATGTATGATTACAGAATTCTGAAATTTGATGATGAAAGTTTTACTAGAATGAGAAATAAATCATACATATCTCATGTCTCTAACCATCGTGGACCCAAGCTTTCTTGGGTACCAAAATCTGCATAAGTACTCTTGTTGTGTTTGTAGGTCTGCTTGAGAGCTCAAAGGAATAAATGGTACTTGGACAGCGGATGCTCTCGGCACATGACGGGAAACAAGGAGATATTCGCAGACCTACATGAAAAGGATGGTGGGATAGTAGCATTCGGTGGAAAAGATAAAGGAAAAATTATCGGAGAAGGTAAGATAGGTAAGAATCAAACTCAAACTATTGAAAATGTTTTGCTTGTGAAAGGGTTGCATCACAATCTCTTAAGCATAAGTCAATTGTGTGATAATGGATGCAACGTGATTTTTGATTCTACCCACTGCACCGTCGTAAATAGAAACACTCATGAAATAAAGTTCATAGGTTTTAGGCATAACAATATATACATGATAGATTTGGATGATGCTTCTCATGATAATTTGTGTTTGGTTGCAAGGAATAATGATGATGCTTGGCTTTGGCATCGCCGTCTTGGGCATGCCAGTTTTAATGTTTTACTAAAATTATCTAGAAGTGATTTAGTGGTTGGTTTGCCTAAGTTGAAGGCCGTTGATGAAGGAGTTTGTGGAGCGTGTAGCAGGGGTAAGGAAACAAGAACATCATTCAAGTGTAAGAATGATGTAACCACATCGAGGCCCCTTGAATTAATCCACATTGATCTTTTTGGACCAAGCAGAACACATAGCTTGGGTGGTAAACTCTATGGCTTTGTAATTGTGGATGATTTCTCAAGATTCTGTTGGGTATATTTCCTTTCTCATAAAAGTGATGCCCTAATGGAATTTGAAGGATTTTGCAGGCAAGTTCAGAATGAAAAGGGGTGTTGCATCAAGACCGTGCGGAGCGATCATGGTAGGGAATTTGATAATAATGAATTCAACAATTTTTGCAGGGCTCAAGGTTATATGCATGACTTCTCCGCACCAAGAACCCTGAACAGAACGGAGTTGTTGAAAGGAAGAACAGGACATTGATTGAAATGGCTAGAACCATGCTGAATGAGAACAACTTACCGAGGTACTTCTGGGCTGAAGCAGTGAACACTGCTTGCTATATAATCAACCGTGCCATGGTAAGACCATTATTGAAGAAAACACCATATGAGTTGTATCGAGGTAAGAAGCCAAAAATTTCTTATTTCAGACCTTTTGGCTCCATTTGCTACATTCACAACAATGGTAAGGTGGACCTGGCAAAATTTGATCCCAAAAGTGACAAAGGAATACTTCTTGGGTACTCTCTTAGCTCAAGAGCCTATCGAGTTTATAACTTGAGAACTCTTGTAGTTGAGGAAAGCCCCCATGTCATTATTGATGAATCATCTTCCCAAAGAACTAATGAAAACTATGTTTTGAAGGATGAAGAGTTGGATGATGGTGATATCGGGAAGATGGGAGGAAAAACTGAGAAATAAGAAGTAGAAGAATCCCAAGAAGATGATGCAAATCAGGAAGATCAAGTTGAACAGCAGTTACCAAGACAATGGACATTTGCAAAGGACCATCCGCCGGAAAATGTGATGGGCAATGTAGATGAAGGAATAAGAACACGAGCCTCTTTCAGGGAAGTTGAAAATATGGATTACATAGCCTTACTTTCCCAGTTTGAACCTCACTCCATAGAAGAGGCCTTGAAAGATGAGTCATGGATCATGGCTATGCAAGAAGAACTACACCAATTTCAAAGGAACAAAGTGTGGTTCCTCGTGCCATGTCTTAGAAACCACTCAGTGATCGGAACAAAGTGGGTTTTTTGAAATAAAATAAACGATCAAGGAGTGGTAACTAGGAACAAGGCCAAGCTAGTAGCTAAAGGCTATAGCCAAGAGCTTGAGATTGATTTTGATGAGTCTTTTGCTCATGTAGCAAGACTCGAGGCAGTGAGAGTTTTTTTAGCAATTGCATGTTGCAACAATATTAAATTATTTCAAATGGATGTTAAGAGTGTATTTTTGAATGGCTATATCCCGGAGGACGTGTATGTGGAGCAACTACCAGGGTTTGAAGACACGAAGTATCCAGACCACATGTACAAGCTAGATAAAACACTCTACGGTCTGAAACAAGCACCACGTGCGTGGTATGAACGGTTAAGTGATTTCCTTATTCAAAATAGATTCAAATGAGGTAATGTTGATCAAACTCTCTTTTCAAAACTGAATGGTAAGGACATCCTAATTGTTCAAGTGTATGTAGATGATATCATTTTTGGCTCCACTAAAGTTGCTTTAAGCAAAGACTTTGCTAAATTGATGTAAAGTGAATTTGAAATGAGTCTTATGGGAGAGCTCACATTCTTCTTGGGATTGCAAGTCACACAGATGGTTGACGGTTTGTTCATACACCAGAAGAAGTACGCTATGGAGTTACTGAAGAAATTTAATTTGATATCAACCAAACCACAACCAACTCCTATGTCCACCTTAATAAAAATTGATCAAGATGAAACATGTAAATCCGTGGACCAAAAACTTTTCAGAAGCATGATAGGATCATTGTTGTACTTAACTACTAGCCAGCCCTGTGGCACCCCCTTCCCGCGATCCCGTATCGTGTCCGGGGACGTCATAGCAGATGTACGGATGTGTTGTGGGCCGAATATTTACAAGGCGCTAAAGGCCAAACCATCACATATTCCAAAAGAAACATAACCATACCATTTCCATAAGATAAAACACTCATAATTTACATCGTATACAGAGTACTACATACCTCTATCTAAAAGTCATATTTACATTCATTATTCAAAGGAAAACTAAATCTATTTATTCTGCGCGGCGGAATCCAAACTAAACCCAGAATCATCCTCCGACCTACCGCCCGTCAGAGTCAAGACGCACACTGGTCAATTTCCTGAAATGGTTAGGCAACGAAAGTGAGTCCAAAGACTCAGTAGGCATTAAAACCAATCACATGCTTATCATATACTAAATTGTGAAAATCCATGATACATAAAGCTAATCACAATTTCACTGGATTGTATATATACTATGAATGCGAAGGAAATATGAAATATAATAGAGCAATATAATTTGCATATTTATAAGCGAATGCGTATAACAAATCTTATCTGACTTACATATAAGTGGCAGAATACATATCTTAGCTAAATCAGAACTTATACAGATGAACTTATTTTCAGATCATATCAAAGTCATATATCAAATCTGAGCTTCATATTATTTGGCAACATATATTGGACAGGCATCCCGTCACTAAAAGCAGTAGCAAACACATACCTAGGCATCCGTACGTCGACATAAAGACAAATGGTCTAAACGCTGGAGCATGTCGGCCTTGATCAACTGCGCAGGATTGGGAGTTAATACTCCACCATTCCCCAGATAATTTTCTTATTCTGAGTTCCAGATTTTTCAAAAGTCCGTTTATCCTCAGAAATGGGCCTAATCCCGTAGCGGAAGCTAACTAGGGTTTATCGCCCCACACCTCCTTAAAGTGACATAGTCCATATGCTTAATCAAATTTTTATCCTTATTTACATAGTCATCTCAATACTTAAATCTTGCTATTAAATTTCCTTAAATAACTTAATCATATTTAATATCATAAATTAGATTTTAATCATAGGGTCGTGGATAAAAGTTATTAACTAAATAAATTACTATTATATAACATTCAAAGAGATTAGTGTAGAGAGAGTAGAGAGAGAAAGTAGAGAGGGTAGAGAGAGAAAGTAGAGAGAGATTAGAGAGAGAAAGTAGAGAGAGATTAGAGAGAAAAAATATTTTTATAGAATGGTAACTAAATAAATAACCAATTCCAAACATAGATCATTGGATTAAATAAATAACTGACTTAAGTCTGAATAATTACATTTCAAATAAAATCAAATCAAAGAAATATAAATACCAAATAACATGCACTCGGTTTATCATGTGCCTACCTTTAGAATGGACTTCCGAATTTACTTTAGTATCTCACCCGAGCTCCCGTAAAAGTTCTTGCGTAGGAAAAGATAATTTTCCCGTTCCAAATACGTAAAGAAGGGCGAAATGGTCCAAATCAGCTCCAAATCCTCCGTACAGGCTTTTGTCAAATATTTATATTATTCCGATGATGTATTCTTTTCTCCGTTTATTTATATGAGTAGAGAGAAAAAAGAGAGAGAGAAAGTAGAGAGAGAAAGTAGAGAGAGAAAGAAGAGAGAGAGTGTAGAGACAGTAGAGAGAGAAGAAGAGAGATAATGTAAAAAGAGTAGAGAGAGAGAAAGTAAAGAGAAAAAATAGAGATGGTAGAGAGAGTAGAGAGAGAAAATAGAGAGAGATTAGAGAGAGATGAGTGAGAGAGTGAGAGAGAGAATTGAGAGAGAGAGAAAGAAAGAAATAAAAAAAGAGAGAGGGAGATGTGAGAATATGTGAGTGAGTGAGAGAGAGAGAGAGAGGGAGGGAGAGGGAGAAGAGAGAGAGTTGGAGGGGGGAGGGGAGTGGTACGTGGGAAATAGAGGGGGAGAAGGGGGGTTTATATAGGAAGGGGGAGATAGGATACGAAGAAGGGGGAGGGGATTAGGATGAGGGAGGAGAAGAGGATAAGGAGGGGGTGACGTGGGGAAGGGAGAAGGGATTAGGATGAGGATGGAGAAGAAGATAAGAGGGGGGAGAAATGAAACGTGGGTGTGTGTGTATTTTTTTTCCATCGTATGAGGTTGAAAGGGGGGGTGGATAAGGTAATTTGCACAAAAGTCCTGTAAAAATTAACAAGAATAAATCTTCAAAATATCAATTCATTCTATCTTATATTTGACCCATCAAATGTCAAAATTTAAAAGAGTATTCAACATGAAACTTGTAGATCTTTGAATTCTCTATCCAACGGGCCTAATATTGATCCTATTCTGACATTCCTATAAAAAGTTATATATTATTAAAGTGAGATAGCTATTTAATTTACTTAATAAAGTTCGTTAAACTATACCGTTCACGGTATTGAGCTTTAATTAATAGAACCTAAAATTTATATGGGCTCTAAATATAAAATATTTAATTATCTTTAAATTTCAGACGAATTCGGGTGTTACAAATCTCTCCCCCTTAAAAAAATTTCGTCCTCGAAATTTAAAAATTTACTCAATACGTACCGAATAGCTGCGGATATTTCTTCCTCATATCATCTTCCATCTCCCAAGTGGCTTCTTCTGTTGAGGTACTTTTCCACAATACCTTCACCAATGGAATTGTCTTCGTTCTCGGCACTTGTTCTTTCTGATCGAGAACGCGAACTGGATTCTCCTCATATGTAAGATCTGGCTGAATTTTCAACTACTCATGCTCTATAATGTGCGATGAGTCTGGCATGTATTTTCTTAACATGGACACATAGAATACATCATGAACTCTTGACAATGATGGTGGTAAACAGCTGATATGCCACCTTACCAATCCTTCTTAAGATTTCAAATGATCTAACATACCTTGGACTGAGCTTGCCTTTCTTGCCAAATCTCATTACTCCTCTAGTAGGTGAAACTTTCAGAAATACGTGAACCCCGATAGCAAATTGTAGATCTCTCCTTCTCTGATCAGCATAACTTTTTTGCCTACTCTGAGCTGTAAGTAATCTTTTTCTAATCAACTCAACCTTTTCTATACAATCTTGTACAATCTGTGGCCCAATCAATTTCCGCTCACCAACCTCATCCTAACAAACAGGTGACCTACACGGTCTACCATATAATGATTCATATGGTGCCATTCTTATGCTTGCATGATGGCTGTTATTATATGCAAACTCAATTAACTACAAATGTTCATCCCAACTACCTTTCCAGTCTAAACTGCATGCCCTCAACATTTCTTCTAATGTTTGAATGGTTCTCTCTGATTGTCCATCTGTTTGAGGGTGAAAAGCTGAGCTAAATTTCAATTGTGTACCCAATGCTATCTGTAAACTTCTCCGAAATTTTGCTATAAACCGTGCATCCCTATCTAAAATAATAGACACAGGCACACCATGAAGTCTCACAATTTCTCTGATATACAAATTGGCTAAATCCTCTAATGATTGTGTCTTTGTGATTGCCAGAAAATGGGCTGACTTAATAAGTCTATCAACAATTACCCAAATGGAATCATGTTTTCTCCTAGTCATTAGTAATCCCATCACAAAATCCATAGTGATATGCTCCCATTTCCACTGTGGTATTTCCATCAATTGTAATGGTCCCGCTGGCCTTTGATGCTCCGCCTTTACTTGTTGACAAGTAAGACATTTGCTGACAAAGTCTGCTATATCTTTCTTCATGCCAATCCACCAAAACTATCTTTTCATATTTTTGTACATTTTTGTACTGCTTGGGTAAATAGAATATCGAGATTTATGTGCCTCAGTCAAGAGATCTTTCTTTATTTCTTCATTTCAAGGTACACACAATCTTCCCTGAAACCTGATTGCCCCGTCTGCACCTTGAGTAAATCTCGGTGTACCAATCAATTTTTGTAACTGCTGATCATTCAGTTGTGCTTGCACAATTCGCTCAACCATTACAGACTGAATAGTTAGTTGGACTAGAAATAAGTTTCTCCCTTTGCATATCAAAGAATACTCCACTACATTAAATGTCATTCTCCAAGTTTGGCGCAACTGGATTGCCATTAGCCTCTTCCTGCTGAGTGCATCTGCTACCACATTTGCTTTTCCTAGGTGGTAGTTTAAGGTGAAATCATAATCCTTCAAAAATTCAATCCACCGCCTTTGCCTTAAATTTAATTCTTTCTGAGAGAAAATATATTTTAAACTATGATGGTCTGTAAATACTTCAAACTGTTCACCATACAAATAATGGTGCCAAATCTTTAGAGCATGTACCACCGCTGCCAACTCCAAATCATGTGTTGGATAATTCATCTCATGGGTCTTTAATTATCTGGATGCATAAGCTACTACTTTGCCATTCTGCATCTAGACACATCCTAGTACTTTTCTAGAGGCATCTGTATATATCACAAATCCTCCTGACCCACAAGGTAAAGTAAGCACTGGGGCTGTTGTTAACCTTGTTTTTAATTCCTGAAAACTCATTTCACATTTATCTGACCATTCAAAAGGAACTTCTTTCCTAGCCAATTTGGTCATAGGAGCTACAATAGAAGAAAACCCTTCAATAAACATGCGATAGTAACCCGCAAGACCCAAAAAGCTCCTAATCTCACTGACATTCTTCGGCCTTTCCCAATGCAAAATTGTCTCAACCTTAGCTGGATCAACAGACACTCCATCTCCAGAAATGATATGCCCTAAAAATTGAACACGGTCTAACCAAAATTCGCATTTACTGAATTTTGCATAAGTTGATGTTTCCTTAAAGTTCCCAACACAATTCTCAAATGTTCTTGATGAGTTTTAACAGTAGGAGAATAGATCAACACATCATCAATAAACACCACTACAAATGTATCCAGATATGGTTGAAAAATTCTGTTCTTCAAATCCATAAATGCTACTGGTGCATTAGTTAACCCAAATGGCATAACCAAAAATTCATAATGCCCATATCATGTTCTGAAAGTAGTTTTTGAAATATCTTCTTCCCTTATCCTTAATTGGTGGTATCCAGATCTGAAATCAATCTTTGAAAATACTGTCGCAGCTCGCAGCTGATCAAATAAATCATCAATTCTTGGCAAAGGGTACTTATTCTTAATGGTCACTTGATTCAATTTCCTATAGTCAATGCATAATCTAAGTGACCCATCTTTCTTTCTAACAAACAGAACAGGAGCACCCCAAGGTGACACACTTGGTCGAATAAACCCCTTATCTAGTAGTTCTTGCAATTATTTCTTCAACTCTGTCAATTCAGCTGGTGCCATTCTGTAGGGAGGGATGGAAATGGGTAAAGTATCCGGTGAGAGTTCAACAGTGAACTCCACCTCTCGGTGTAGTGGCAAACCCGGAAGTTCATCAGGAAACACATCTGGAAATTCCCTGACAACATCAATATCTGAGGTGGTTTTCTTATTTTCATTAGAAGGAATAGCCACTATGCTAGCCAAATAACCTTGACATCCACTTCTAAGTAATTTCAAAGCTTTAAGTGCTGAAACTAGTGTTTTACTAGAACGGTGTCTTGGACATTGATAGTGAAATGTCTGCTCCCCAGGTTTTTAAAAAATTACTTTCTTTCCATGACAATCTAGAAGGGGAAAATTTGTATCTAACCAATCCATTCCCAAGATGACATCAAAATCAGTCATTTCCAGCAGATACACACATGCTGGCATAATCCTCCCCTAAATCACCAAATCAATGCTAGGAATAACAGAAGTCGTTCTAGCTATCTCCCCAGTTGGTGTGTTAATGGACATCTCATAAGTATTCACAATTTGTTTATCTTTCAATAATTCAGCAAATCTCAGAGAAATAAAGGAATGTGTAGCACCAGGATCAAATAAAACTTTTACATGCATATCATCGATAAGAAGAATACCTTCAGCTACTACATTGGCATCTCGGGTGTCTTCCCTTGTCAGTGCATATACTTTGGCTTGAACTCTCCGCTGCTGTTGTGGTTGCTGATCTTGCCTTGGCTTTTTGGGACAATCCCTTATCATATGCCCTGTCTGATCACATAAAAAATATTTACCTGCAGCCCGCCAACATTCATTACCTCTATGCTGCATCCCGCACTGTTGACAAGCTGGCATATTACCTCTCTTAACTGGTTGAACTCTCTCTGGAAAAGTCATATTCGGCTTCTTATCTTTCCTCACAATTGAACCAAGATTACCCCTTTTTGCATTATCCCTTTGTCTTTCTACTAAGAATTCCTCATATTCAGTTTCTGTAATAAAAGCAGTCCTTAAAGCTGCTGCCATAGTTTGAGGTTCAAGGATTACAACCCTACTTCTAATGTTACTTCTCAAACCTCTAACAAATTTCTTAACCCTTCTAAGCTCATCTGAACAAATATGAGGGGCATACTTTTCCAATTCTGTAAATTTTGCTTCATAATCGGCAACTGACATACCTCCTTGAGTCAGATTTAAAAATTCAACTTCTTTCTTGTCCTTCACATGCTGAGGGAGAAATTTTACATGGAAGACATCAAGAAATTCATTCCAGCTAATCTCAATCTCTCTACCTCTAAAAGTGGTTCTAAGTGCAGACCTCCACCACTCGTCCGCACGGTCCTTTAACATAAATATAGCTAATATCACCTTATCCTGCTCTGCACATCTAATGGCCATGAAAATCTTCTCAATTTCTCTCACCCAGTTTTTCACAATCTCCGGGTGACTCTCCCCCTTAAAAGAAGGAGGACTCATATGTCTGAATTTCTCCATCAAGGTAGCGCCTGCTGCCCTATTCGGTTGTTCTTGCACACGGTTTTGTAATTGGGCTTGCATCATTGCTTGAGTTTGGGCCTGTAACTGCATAGTCTGCACTAACCCTTGAAAAGTTTGTGTGAACCCTCCTAAATCTGACACACCCTGAATAGGTAACGCGCCTTGCCCACCGGGAGCAAGCTCACCATGAATTGTTTCCCCGACAACTCCTTGTGATGTCCCATTTGAGGGCGCAGACTCCTCGGGAGAAGTATTAACCTCAACCCTATCACTCCCAGCCATCTCCTGCGAGGGAGAACTAATCCGAATTAGTATGATTCTAAGTTTGACATCAAATTCTAAAATAAATTCGTACGATCTTGTGATATGGTATATAAATTCAGATGGCTGCAAATAATTTTAAGCCTCACAACCTTGCTCTGATACCACTCTCTGTGGCGCCCCCTTCCCGCGATCCCGTATCGTGTCCGGGGACGTCACAGCGGATGTACGGAAGTGTTGTGGGCCGAATATTTGCAAGGCGCTAAAGGCCAAACCATCACATATTCCAAAAGAAACATAACCATACCATTTCCATAAGATAAAATACTCATAATTTACATCGTATACAGAGTACTACATATCTCTATCTAAAAGTCATATTTACATTCATTATTCAAAGGAAAACTAAATCTATTTATTCTGCACGGCGGAATCCAAACTAAACCCGGGATCATCCTCCGACCTACCGCCCGTCGGAGTCAAGACGCACACTGGTCAATTTCCTGAAATGGTTAGGCAACGAAAGTGAGTCCAAAGACTCAGTAGGCATTAAAACCAATCACATGCTTATCATATACTAAACTGTGAAAATCCATGATACATAAAGCTAATCACAATTTCACTGGATTGTATATATACTATGAATGCGAAGGAAATATGAAATATAATAGAGCAATATAATTTGCATATTTATAAGCGAATGCGTATAACAAATCTTATCTGACTTACATATAAGTGGCAGAATACATATCTTAGCTAAATCAGAACTTATACAGATGAACTTATTTTCAGATCATATCAAAGTCATATATCAAATCTGAGCTTCATATTATTTGGCAACATATATTGGACAGGCATCCCGTCACTAAAAGCAGTAGCAAACACATACCTAGGCATCCGTACGTCGACATAAAGACAAATAGTCTAAACGCTGGAGCATGTCGGCCTTGATCAACTGCGCAGGATTGGGAGTTAATACTCCACCATTCCCTAGATAATTTTCTTATTCTGAGTTCCAGATTTTTCAGAAGTCCGTTTATCCTCAGAAATGGGCCTAATCCCGTAGCGGAAGCTAACTAGGGTTTATCGCCCCACACCTCCTTAAAGTGACACAGTCCATATGCTTAATCAAATTTTTATTCTTATTTACATAGTCATCTCAATGCTTAAATCTTGCTATTAAATTTCCTAAAATAACTTAATCATATTTAATATCATAAATTAGATTTTAATCATAGGGTCGTGGATAAAAGTTATTAACTAAATAAATTAATATTATATAACATTCAAAGAGATTATAGTAGAGAGAGAATGATGCGGGACGAGACCACGGACACGACAAGCTCGTGATTGCCCCTTAACGAGGGAAGCGTCGAATGTGCGCGGTTGAGAAACTGGCAATGAGCTAGGGTGATCGGCTCTCTTTTGTGCCCGGATCGGGTCACGGGACGGTCACGTACCCTCTCGCAGCAGTGGTAATGAACATATAAAGCGAGCTAGATATCCCTACACATGCTCTCTAGCAGCGGCATAAACAAATATATATGAAGTAAGCAAAATGCCGAGAAGGGAGCGAAAATGATACCTCCACGCGCCCGGCGGGGGGAAGACGAACCCGGCCAAAACTCGTACTCCCGAAACAATTAATACACCATATTATAGCAAATGAATTACTGCCCACTCCACGCAGGGAGGTAAAGGGCTACACAAACGGGCCCGCGAGGACCGAATTCGGGTTGACGGGCGGCTTCTCGCGTCTCTTCGGCAGCACCCGAACTAGTGACGGTGGGGCCCACGTGCTGTCCGGAGGGGTCGAGTGGGACCCGGTGACACCGCTGTAGTGGGGACACTTAGGGAAGCGTTCCCTGGGCTGGCAGCAAGCTGGTTCGCTGGTCGGAGGCCGGGCGGCTCCGATCGGCACCGGTCGGAATAACCGGCCACGGACCTGCCGGTTCTACTTTCCGGCCCGCGCTCCGACGAGAACGGACGCTGCGATCAGCCCCGACGTCGGAATGTGACGAAACTGGCGCCGTTGGAAAGATGCTTCGAAGGGATTCAACCCAAGGTAATTAGAGAAAAATAATCAAGCATGTACTTCTGATTGGCGAATTTTGAAGGTTGCTATTGTACAGTTCCTGAAATCTCAGGTCAGCAGAGAACTTTCCTGTGGATTGCCTTTTACCGTGAGGTAGACGTCCAAATCGGGGGTTGTGTTCTTCAGAAAAGTTGTGGGAAATCAAGTTACAAAACCAGGACTATTTTTGGATCTTGATGTGGAGGTGGTGGTGATTTGTTCTGATTTTGGAAGTGGAGGGTGGTCGGATCTAGGATCTGGCTGATAACACTGTAGCTGAGGAAGAACACGAATTTCTAAAAATAGATAGAAGGCTGATAAAAAATTAAGAAAATATTTGGATGTAGGGGGTGATGGACAGAACTCTCAGTAAATTTTGGAGGGTTTGGACAAATCAAAAAGATGGCCGGAGGTGGGAAACACAGGGCTGCAGTCACTGTAGACAGAGGCAAAACAGAACTAGGAATGAAAGATGCACGAAAATGGGAAAATTCTAAACGATAGAATTTGGGCGTGAAAATTTAGGTGGAGCTTGAGATACAAGGGAAGAACACACCATAAAAATTTCAGACCACGAAGAGGCCGTGGATGATAGTAGGAATTTCGGGAATGGACCTCTGTCCAGTAGGATAGAACACCGAGAACGGTTTCGCGGCGGCTCGAAGGCGGCACGAACGGCGGCGGCGGCGGCACAGACGATCACCGGAGATAGAGGGGAGGGGATAGGAGGTAGAAACACTCTAGAACTTGAGGTTGGAGGAGAGGAACCAGAGGGGAGAGGGCTGGGGCGCAATATGCTCCTTGGCATTCAACAAAATTTCTGATTTTTCCTTGATTTTCTCATGAAAATACAAGCTTATATATGCTACCAATCTAATCTAATGTGGACCCTTGGATCAAGGGTTGGGGATTGAAGGGCTGGGATTAAGTGTGAATGACACATAAAAATTAATAAAATACTAAGGGGAGAGGGGCGCCCCCTTGACCATGGTTAATGGGGTTGAATGGGTAGGTAAGGTAGGTAACCCACCTTGGACTAATTAAGCCACTTGTCTCTCATGTGGTCAAATGGCATTCAACCCTTCTAGATGGCCACCTAGGATGGTTGACAAGCCCCACATGGATGACATGGACCAATGGGAAAGGGCTGGGGGCCCCCTTGCTGGTCCTACTGATAAATTACATAGAAACCCACACAATCCGTGGGAATGACGCATTGGCTTACAAAGCCGTACAATTGCGTACATACTTTCCCAAGGATATAAACATAAACTAAAAGGACATAAATACAAAAGAAAAAGTACATGCTCGGCGTCGATTCCCATCAACTCTCCCCGGGTGGGAGGAACTCGACCCCGTCGAGTAGGGGTATGGATGCTCGAGTACTCCGGCGGATCTGTCACCATGCCAAGTAGCGCGGGTATGCACCACTCCAAGTGACCGTCACCTGCTCATTCCATATATACTCGATATGCACAAGCTACTATGGGCTAGAGGTGGACACTCCGGGTGGGGCACTCTCAAAAGGGAAGGGAGCAGCTCAAAGACTCACTAGGAATCACCGCTGAGTCCCTATAAGTGACTGATCCGGATATGGATGTGGAACCGATCCCATACTCATCAAGTGAGTCCACTCGCCTCTTACTCATAAGAGAACGACAACGAGCTTACACAAGGCGCATGCAGACAAACAAACAACACACAAACCATGCAAACAAACCACATAAAACAAACCACACAAGGAAAACACACCGACTCATATATGACCCTAGACACATCAAATGTTAGTCCGACCCGTACATGGGCGACGGCGGACCAGGACACCCGAATATGTGCCATGCATGCATGTTGTGCAACTGGGAATGGATGGCATGGGGAACACCTATACGTCGGGAGTGGTTATGCGTGGATGGTCTTTTGAATGTGGGCGACTCGGGTGGTTTAGAAGGGCTGGGTGTAGGTGGGTCGGGGTTGGTGGATGTAGATGGCCCATCCCGAGGGGAAGGGGCATAAAAGTGGGCTTCCTTGAAGAAGGGGAGTACGGGTGGTAACTCGGGAAGCCTAATAGTGAAGGGGTCGAAAGGGTCAAAGAAGGTATGATCCCTTGTGGTGGGTTCCCACAAGTCACGGTCCCACATGTAGAAGTTTTGAAGGTGTGGGTAGTCACCTTCTTGAATTGTAACGGGTGGGACGGGGATCGTAGGCAAGATGTATGATTCCTCCCTCGGACAAAAGGGTATGAATTCGGGCTCGTCCAGTAAGGGGAGGAGTAAGAGGACCTCCGTGGTGACACAACCCACGGTGCACTCGGAGGTAATGGACCCGAAGACCGGATGGGTGAAGCTAAGACTAGCGGGTTGGTCAAAGCGTCGCGCCAAAAGATGCGTCAACTCCCATTCTGAATCCAAGCCCATGACAAGATCGTCCAATGTGTCAACATGGTGACTAGATCGAAAGGTGGTATGGAATGAGTTGACTGGCACTAAAGGTAAGGTGCGGTCCTGGACGGGAAGGGATGTGGGACCAAGCCATCCTTGAGCCAACTAAGAAGTGGCTTGGCTATGTAAAGTGTTCCCGTAAGAAACACGGGCGGCTCGGGCTTTGGTAGCTCCAAAGAAGAAGGTTCCGAATAGAGCTCTGAAGGAGCGGGTGGTGAGGGAGCACCTACGATAGGTGAAGAAGCACTTATCCTTTCCAACAAATCCGAAATCATTTTCTTGCATTCCTCAAAGGAACGGGTTGGAGTAGGGACCTTGGGGTGGACTCGCTCCTCGTCCCTCAGCCTAGGTGTGGTCCTAGGCTCGGCTATAAGCGGGCCTTCCACTCGGTTGGAGGTACTTGAGTGGGTTGGGATGGGGGTGCCAAGGGGAGGCTGGTTGGAGGTGACTGGGCGGGCCACTAGATTGGGGTCGCCTTGGTGGGCTTGGATGGCGGTGAAGGGGTAGGATTGGGTAGAGGTGTGGCCCACTTGATTGTGGGTGAGTTGGTGGGGTTGGTGAGTGGTATGACCTCCGTGGTTGGAGGTAGGTGGGCGGGGAACGTAGGCCCTCCTAAGCGCTCTCTTCATTTCCCACCATGACTCGATGGGCCTTAGATTCCTATCCTCCCTCCAATATTTGATGTTCCTCCAAGTTGCGGCGGCTTCACCAAAAAGTCACCTTTTGGCAACATCGACTTGCATGGGCCCGTACATGATGTACACCTCGAAGTAATCATCCATGATGGCTTCCCATTCTAGATAGACACTCGGGTCATCGGACCCGTAGAAGTCCCGGGTCTCGGGCCTCGTGGGGTGGTTCGGGTGGTCCTTCCATTTGAGGTAGTATCGCCACCATCCGGGCGTTTGGGAGTCCATGGGTGATTGGGGACTAGTGGGTGGACATGTCGACACTAGTAGATAAACCAACTAGACAATGGACTACAACTCTAGACATGACGACCAAGACTCGGTACGTGGCGGAGATAACTGATCCGAAGATCACTCGCGCAAGTGTGCGGCCTTCCCGATAGGCATAGCCTAACGTTCGGACAACACCTTTTGATATACCGGGTTTTGGGATGCAATGCAAAAGACACTTTTTTTGTTTGTTTTAAAACAATGATGACCCTAAACACGACTTAGACGTAAATGACTAATGAATGACACTTTTTTTCTTTTTGACACCCTAGACTCAACTCGCTCTGATACCAAATTGATGCGGGACGGGACCATGGACACGACAAGCTCGTGATTGCCCCTTAACGAGGGAAGCGTCGGATGTGCGCGGTTGAGAAACCGGTAATGAGCTAGGGTGATCAGCTCTCTTTTGTGCCCGGATCGGGTCACGGGACGGTCACGTACTCTCTCGCAGCAGCGGTAATGAACATATAAAGCGAGCTAGATATCCCTACACATGCTCTCCAGCAGCGGCATAAACAAATATATATGAAGTAAGCAAAATGCCGAGAAGGGAGCGAAAATGATACCTCCACGCGCCCGGCGTGGGGAAGACGGACCCGGCCGAAACTCGTACTCCCGGGACAATTAATACACCATATTACAGCAAATGAATTACTGCCCACTCCACGCAGGGAGGTAAAGGGCTACACAAACGGGCCCAGGAGGACCGAATTCGGGTTGACGGGCGGCTTCTCGCGTCTCTTCGGCAGCACCCGAACTAGTGACGGTGGGGCCCACGTGCTGTCCGGGGGGGTCGAGTGGGACCCGGTGACACCGCTGTAGTGGGGACACTTAGGGAAGCGTTCTCTGGGCTGGCGGCACGCTGGTTCACTGGCCGGAGGTCGGGCGGCTCCGATCGGCACCGGTCGGAATAACCGGCCACGGACCTGTCGGTTCTGTTTTCCGACGCGCGCTTCGGCGAGAACGGACGCTGCGATCAGCCCCGACGTCGGAATGTGACGAAACTGGTGCCGTTGGAAAGATGCTTCGAAGGGCTTCAAGCCAAGGTGATTACAGAAAAATAATCAAGCATGTACTTCTGATTGTCGAATTTTGAAGTTTGTTGTTGTATAGTTCCTGAAATCTCAGGTCAGCAGAGAACTTTCCTGTAGATTGCCTTTGACCGCAAGGTAGACGTCCGAATCTGGGGTTGTGTTCTTCAGAAAAGTTGTGGGAAATCAAGTTACAAAACCAGGACTATTTTTGGATCTTGATGTGGAGGTGGTGGTGATTTGTTCTGATTTTGGAAGTGGAGGGTGGTCGGATCTAGGATCTGGCTGATAACACTGTAGCTGAGGAAGAACACGAATTTCTAAAAATAGATAGAAGGCTGATAAAAAATTAAGAAAATATTTGGATGTAGGGGGTGATGGACAGAACTCTCAGTAAATTTTGGAGGGTTTGGACAAATCAAAAAGATGGCCGGAGGTGGGAAACACAGGGCTGCTATCACTGTAGACAGAGGCAAAACAGAACTAGGAATGAAAGATGCACGAAAATGGGAAAATACTAAACGATAGAATTTGGGCGTGAAATATTAGGTGGAGCTTGATATACAAGGGAAGAACACACCATAAAAATTTCAGACCACGAAAAGGCCGTGGCTGATAGTAGGAATTTCAGGAATGGACCTCTGTCCAGTAGGACAGAACACCGAGAACGGTTTCGCGGCGGCTCGAAGGCGGCACGAACGGCGGCGGCGGCGGCACAGACGATCACCGGAGATAGAGGGGAGGGGATAGGAGGTAGAAACACTCTAGAACTTGAGGTTGGAGGAGAGGAATCAGAGGGGAGAGGGCTGGGGGCACAATATGCTCCTTGGCATTCAACAAAATTTCTGATTTTTCCTTGATTTTCTCATGAAAATACAAGCTTATATATGCTACCAATCTAATCTAATGTGGACCCTTGGATCAAGGGTTGGGGATTGAAGGGCTGGGATTAAGTGTGAATCACGCACAAAAATTAATAAAATACTAAGGGGAGAGGGGCGCCCCCTTGACCATGGTTAATGGGGTTGAATGGGTAGGTAAGGTAGGTAACCCACCTTGGACTAATTAAGCCACTTGTCTCCCATGTGGTCAAATGGCATTCAACCCTTCTAGATGGCCACCTAGGATAGTTGACCAGCCCCACATGGATGACATGGACCAATGGGAAAGGGCTGGGGGCCCCCTTGCTGGTCCTACTGATAAATTACATAGAAACCCACACAATCCGTGGGAATGACGCATTGGCTTACAAAGCCGTACAATTGCGTAGATACTTTCCCAAGGATATAAACATAAACTAAAAGGACATAAATGCAAAAGAAAAAGTACATGCTCGGCGTCGATTCCCATCAGAGAAAGTAGAGGGAGAAAGTAGAGAGAGATTAGAGAGAGAAATTAGAGAGAGATTAGAGAGAAAGAAATATTTTTACAGAATGGTAACTACATAAATAACCGATTCCAAACATAGATCATCGGATTAAATAAATAACTGACTTAAGTCTAAATAATTACATTTCAAATAAAATTAAATCAAAGAAATATAAATACCAAATAACATGCACTCGGTTTATCATGTGCCTACCTTTAGAATGAACTTCCGAATTGACTTTAGTATCTCACCCGAGCTCCCGTAAAAGTTCTTGCGTAGGAAAAGATAATTTTCCCATTCCAGATACGTAAAGAAGGGCGAAATGGTCCAAATCAGCTCCAAATCCTCCGTACAGGCTTTTGTCAAATATTTATATTATTCCGATGATGTATTCTTTTCTCCGTTTATTTATAAGAGTAGAGAGAGAAAGTAGAGAGAGAAGAGAGAGAAAATAGAGAGAGAAAGTAGAGAGAGTGTAGAGACATTAGAGAGAGAAGAAGAGAGATAATGTAAAAAGAGTAGAGAGAGAAAGTAAAGAGAAAAAATAGAGATGGTAGAGAGAGTAGAGAGAGAAAATAGAGAGAGATTAGAGAGAGATGAGTGAGAGAGAGAATTGAGAGAGAGAAAGAAATAAATAAAAAAAGAGAGAGGGAGATGTGAGAATACGTGAGTGAGTGAGAGAGCGAGAGAGAGCGGGAGGGAGAGGGAGAAGAGAAAGAGTTGGAGGGGGGAGGGGAGTGGTACGTAGGAAATAGAGGGGGAGAAGGGGGGTTTATATAGGAAGGGGGAGATAGGATAAGAAGAAGGGGGAGGGGATTAGGATGAGGGAGGAGAAGAGGATAAGGAGGGGGTGACGTGGGGAAGGGAGAAGGGATTAGGATGAAGATGGAGAAGAAGATAAGAGGGGGGAGAAATGAAACGTGGGTGTGTGTGTATTTTTTTTTCATCGTATGAGGTTGAAAGGGGGGTGGATAAGGTAATTTGCACAAAAGTCCTGTAAAAATTAACAAGAACAAATCTTCAAAATATCAATTCATTCTATCTTATATTTGACCCACCAAATGTCAAAATTTAAAAGAGTGTTCAACATGAAACTTGTAGATCTTTGAATTCTATATCCAACGGGCCTAATATTGATCCTATTCGGACATTCCTATAAAAAGTTATATATTATTAAAGTGAGATAGCTGTTTAATTTACTTAATAAAGTTCGTTAAACTATACTGTTCACGGTATTGAGCTTTGATTAATAGAACCTAAAATTTATATGGGCTCTAAATATAAAATATTTAATTATCTTTAAATTTCAGACGAATTCGGGTGTTACAAGCCCGACATACAATTTGTTGTATACCTATGTACGAGATTTCAGTCCAATCTGAAAGAATCACACATGTCGGCCGTGAAATGGATTTTCAGATATATTGCTGGTTCAGTCAACTTGGGATTATGGTTTCCGCATAATTCGAGCTTTGATTTAGTTGCTTATTCTGACGCCGATTACGCGGGCTGCAAAGTGGATCGAAAAAGCACCGTGGGTATTGCCAGTTTCTTGGGGGATGCGTGGTCTGATGGGCCTCCAAGAACCAAACTCAGTGGCACTCTCAACTGTCGAAGCCGAGTATGTGGCCTCCAAGAACCATGTTCATCACTCGCACGAAGCATATTGAAATTAGACATCACTTTCTTAGGGATCATGTGAGCAAGGATAATGTAGAAATTAGTTTCATTGAAACAGACCGCCAAATTGCCGACATCTTCACCAAACCTCTAAATGAAGAGAAATTCACCACTTTCAGGAGAGAACTAGGGGTTTGTAGAGTAGACGAGTCTGGATCATGATAATTTGCATCGTGTAGTTGCATTGTGTGTATAAGTTACTGCATTACATGCATTTGCATTAGTGAGATGCATTATTGAGTTTTCCTTAATCATGCATATGCATCATATTGCTTGACAAATAAAAATTCTACACTTATGTGAACAATCATCTTGGTCTGTATTGCAATACTTCTATTTATAATGTACACACACGTTTATTGTCACTTCTATGGCCGATATCACCTTGAATATATTCAAATGCCAACAAAGGAGAAAAAACAGTTCAAAATCTGAAATCCGGAGCATTGGATAAGAAACGTCAAGTATGATCTTCAATTTCCTTAAACATCTCCCCAATTGATTTCAACCCTTAAAAACACTCAATTACCTGTGATTCCAACATGATTTGATCATTGGGGACTCGAGCCGTACCCTTTTTGGCCTTCCCTCTACATTTTAATCTTTTTTGTTGAAAACCAGGGGAAGGGTTGACCCCTGGGGTCGACCCTCGGGTCACCCGGTTCTGTCCGGGGCTGAGAGGAACAGGGGTCGACCCATTCCGGTCGGGCAGCTTAGCCGCGTCCGAACCATCCAAGAACGGTGCTAAAACCCTAGGTTCGCCCCTCCCATCCCTATAAAACCTCTCAAGCCCTCTTCTAAGCCTAGCCACCACATCTAGCAAGCCCTAAAAATACATTCTTGGCATCAAAAATGCTCCAGCCCTAGCCGCGGGTTCCTCCGGTGGCATCTCACGGATGCCCCCTTTATTGTGGTTCCAAGCGTCATTCTTGCTTCCCAATCTGTCTGAGGTATGCTCTTGGTGTGTGGAGGATCATTTATCCACTGTCTTAGCCTTTCATTCTTGTTGAACCATCTAGATCTACAACCTCATCAAGCGGTTCCTTCGGTTTGTGTTCTAGATGGCCCCAAGGAGACGTCCTTCTCGCAGAGGAGAAGAATCGAGCTCGACAAGAGAGCGTCGATCTAAACAGGCCACGCAAAGCCCTGCTCTTAGAGGAAACCCATCGTCAAGCAAGGTTTTGGATAGAAAAGTGCTCCGTCCGCGGGCGGTCGATGTCGGTAACCTTAACCATCATATCCCAAGTCTTGTGGATCTTCTTTGCAGTCAACCAAATCTAGAAATCTTCATGTCTGCACATCGTCGCAGTTATCCGAACTTGGTGCATCAGTTTTATAGTAATTTGTCCATGTCGAGTGACACACCGATTACTGTGGTAAATGGGGTACATATTATCCTCTTGCAGTAACTTTTAGGCGCAACTCTTAATTTATCACATGAAGGTTATGCATTTGGTGATATTGTGGTTCCGGACGGAACAGTGTATCTATTCATGACATCCAAAGAAAAAGGTGATAGATCACTCGCTGGATTTAATGCCAACCATTTTCCTCCCATACAACATATATTGCATAGAATGATCACTACTATTTTGCTACCGAGAGGGGGAGGCCATGATAAGGTCACTGAAATTCACATGTTTTTATTCTATTGCTTCTTGGGTGGCATTCCTATCAATTTTCCCACACTTATTTTGGATCACATTTGTTCAAGCATGAAGCACAAAAATAGGACTTTACCATATGCCGTAGCCTTATCTGCTATTTTTGAGTACATGGAGATTGATCTTTCAAAAGAGCCCTCCCAAATAATACGAGCTGCTGACATTTACTCAATTCACACCATATGTCACAACATGGGTTATGAAATGAGAGATGGAGAATTGGTTGGCGAATTTAAACGTCCTGCTCAAGTGGTCAATTCTGAAGAGGATGACGATGATGATGATGGAGAGCCAGCCGGAGAGCAACACCCACATGTTCCTGCTGAAGGGATGCCTTCCGAGGAGGTTCAACTGATCATGGATCGATTGGATACCATTGATGATCGTTTAGACAAATATGGAGAGACAGTGGAAGCTATGGAAAAAGAATTGTCTGATCTGAAACTATCTCACCAAGAGTCCACTCAGTCCTTCACTGACGCTTTGGCCCATCAAGCCCACATGTTTGAGGAGATTTTGGATTATGTTCGGCGTCCACCAAATCCACCCACTCCGGATGATGACTAGATGGTTGCACTCCCGCGGAATGGCACACTTCTTATCCCATATTCACCCCCTCCTTTTTGTTGATGCCAAATGGGGAGAAATTTTGTACTATGTGTGTGCCCGGCAATCGACTACTTATACTTTATGTGTGGTGTGTGCTTGCATGCATGTATGTTTTTCATTCATCATCTTAGTTAGCAAAGCTGCATATCATGGCATTGCATAAGTATTGTAGTCTTTCTTATGCATTCAGACTTTGTTGTCCTTCCTTTAACTATGTTATCGGCAAGAACTTTGGAATATGCCTCTGTTGGTCAATCTTACAAGTTTGGAATGATTTGTTACATGTTATGATGCTTCTTGAATGGTTCATGGTGGCATATGAAAGTTTTATTCTTGGTATGAAGCTTGAATTCAATGAGCATGCTAAATCATTTTGAAGTCACATATTCATGCAAGGCATATAGTATTTTGTCATCATCAAAAAGGGGGAGATTGTTGAACCCCCTCCATGTGTGAAGATTTTAATGTGATAGCTTTTGATGATGACCAAACACTATATGTATAATTTGTCTTTGAACTGTTCTAGCATAACTAGTCTTGGCAAATGCTCAACATCTTTCAAGAAGTCATGGAACTTTGAAGGTTCAAGTACAACCTCATTGGGTAAGATTTTTGGGTTCAAATTGCAAGGCTAAATTTGACTCAAATTTGTGTTTTGACAGGACAAGGAATGTACCTCAAGTGTTAATAGTTTCGAGGATGATTGGTGAGATCAATCCTAAATTATAAGCTCTTGATCTTTTGATTTCAAAAGTTGACATTCATGCCTTAGAATCAAGTATTTTGATGGTGTAAACCCAACTTGAATCCCCCTAGCTTGATCCTTGGACTTAGTGTGTGTTTAATTCATTTTTTGGAAGTTCAGGGACAAGGGTCGACCCCAAGGGTCGACCTGATGCGGGACGGACATGGGAACCGATTCTAAGTGATGCGGACCTCGGACTCTAAATGTGGACACGACTAGTAACATACAACAATGGAGACGCTTTGGTCCGACACTAAGAGTTCCTATGGGTTATACGTCGCTGACAGAAACGCAAGCTCACTAGTCGTCCCAAGCGAGGGAAAATGCAGATCCGTGCAGTTAAGAAACCGGCAGAGTCAATGGGTGGTCGACTCAATTTCGTGCTCGGATCGAGCCACGGGACGGGCAACTCTCTCGCTCACAGTGGTGACATGGACTCACGGACTAGGTTCCTATCGCACTCAGCAGCGGCACACGACCATATACTAGCTAAGCAAGTAAATGCCAAGAAGTCGAGATCGTTACCTCCACGCTCCCGGCGTGGAAAAGACAACTCCGGCCAATCCTGTACTCCCGGTTAAACAAATACACTGTGGTACAAAGATTTGACCCACTCTACGCAGGGAGGTAATAGGTCATATGTGGGGCCCGGGAGTAGCAGGAATTAGGTTGACGGGCAGCATCTTGATGTCATCCGTCGGTGCCGAAACTCGCGTTTTAGTGCTGTCCGGATGGAGAGATCTACGGGTTCGTGGGGCCCAGGCGCTGCCCCATCCTCTGGACCTGACAGAGTGGGTCCCACTGAGATGGTGGCCTCTGGTGGCGCGCTTCCCTGGGCGATGGCCGGGCTAGAACACCGGCCGGAGGCCGATCGGCTCTGAGCTCCAAGTCTTGGAGTTGCTGCCCATGAATTTGTTGCTTCTGTTTTGCAGCGCGCGATCCGGCGAGATCGGCTGCTGCGATCACTCCCGACGTCGGATCGACACGCAAGAGGTATCGTTGGAAAGCTCTTTCGAAGTGTTTTGACCCTCTATGACTCCAGAAACTTCATTGGGATCGTGCTTCAGATGGGCGATTTTAGAACCGGACTGATCTCAGTTTCAGATCTGGCCGAGTAGAACTGAAGTTTCCTGAGAGTTGGCATTGACCGCGAGGTAGACCTCGGATTCAGGCCTTGAGTTCTTCATGAAAGTTGTAGAGGGGAGAGAGAGAAAAATGAAAATAATTCTTATGATCGATTTGGTGGCGTTTTCAATGGAGAAAGTTATTTTATATTGGTGGGTGGTCGGATCTGGACAGAGGCAGACAGAACTGAGTGGGATCTGTAAGTGAATTTTAGAAAATAGGTGAAGGCCTTTAAAAAGTCCACGAAAATTCTTGGATGGAGGGTGGTGGACAGAACCTCTAGTAAAATTGGGGACCAAGAAAAAATCAAGAAGAGGTCCGAAGAGGGGAAACTCAGAGCTATTGTGAATCAAGACTGAAAGCAGGCAGATCTGGATGGAAAGGAAGAACGAAAATGGAAAATTGCAAAATAGAAGCTAGAAGCCCAACCAAATTTTCTGGGACATGGTGAAGACCCCTGAAACACACCCTGAAAGTTTGGGATCCAGATGAACTCGTGGCTGAGAGTTAAAAATCTGAGAATGGCCTACTATTACCCGATTGGCAGAATCCTGACGGAGGCGGTGACGGTGCAACGGCGGCTCGATGGCAGCGGCGGCGGCAACGACGAACTCCACACCAGATAGATGAGGCTTCCCACCTCAGAACACAACCTTGACAGCTGCAAGAAGAAGAGAGGAGAGAGAGAGAGGGACGGCCCTTGCTCTTTGGAAGAAATTCCAGATTTTCGTATGCATTAATTCTAACAAAATGGGAATTACAAGCCTTTTATGTGAAATGCAAAATGACACAAACTAACCCTTGTTGGGTTCGGTGCAGTATTCAGAGGGGGGGTGAATGAATATAGCCCTTTAAAATCTTTCGCCCAATTAAAATATTCGGCTCACTAACTATCTAGAATGCTAACTAGACAGATTTATCAAATCTGAAAGACTAATTAGCAGTTACGGAATAAAACAAACAGACAGTAAGCACTCTAACAAGACAAGTTAGATGAACTATAGCTCAATTAGAATTTCAATCACTTAACAGATTAAGACACTCTAAGCAATTAGACAATTCAAGCAACACACAATCCCAGTGTCAAACAGATAGCGTGCACAGCTAATCAACTTCGTTGAACTTGAAGCAAACACTTGAAGCGCCCTTATGCAAGCATCTAGCGGAAGCAATAAGACAGATAAAGAAATCAAACCACTGCACAATAGGTTTTAGGTGGTTCGGTCCAGCAGACCTACATCCACCCCACACTCAAACCGAGTGTGGCTTCCTGCTGACTCACAGCTTGAACAACTGGGCATCACAGCTTGCCTCCGCTGGGCAATACAGCTTAGCCATCGCTGACTCACAGCTTGAACCTGCTGGGGATTACAGCTTAACCCGTCCGAGACCAAGTCTCGCCAGCTGAGGATTACAGCTTTACCTGTCCAGTGGAGACCTCCACTGCATCCGCTGACAAACAGCTTGATAAGAAAGTATAAAAAGAAAACAAGAAAAGATGGAAACACAGCAACTAAAGGATGAACAATGAAGCACGAAATATAGCTCTAACAATGAGCAACCTCAGATCTGGTTTTGAACCAAAGATCTGAGGAACGAACTCCTTCTCTTCCTCTCACTCTCTTCTTCTTCTTCACCCTCTGCTCGAGCTCTCTATCTCTTTCTCCTTCTTCTTTCTCTTCTTCTTCTGCTCTTCTTTCACTCTCTACTCTTCTCTTCTTTTCTTCTCTCTCTGTCTGGATCGTGGAAGCTCTCTCTTCTTTTTCCCTTTTTCTTCTCTCAGCTTCTGCTCTCTGCCTTTTCTTCTCTTCTTCTGCTCCCAGCTTTGATCACGATCAACCTCCATCTGAAGACGAAGGCTCCATTATATACTAGCAGCAGTAGTGAGATAGGGCGTGTGCTTCCCACGCCTTCCGTCCAGAAGATTCCTCCTCGGATCACGTGCTCAGCACCCACCTCGGATCACATGTCAGGTGCCAGCTTCAGGTCATGTGCCCATTCATCAGTACGCTCAGCAACTGGAGTTAGATGGCGTCAACCCACTTGCTCCAAGGAGTTGACGCACCCTTCAGAGATCTTCAACCCTTTTTAACTGCTGCGTTGACGCTTCCAACCCGTGGCGTTGACGCGTTGATGCGTTCCAGTGAGCAGGTCTTCAGCAGATAGACGTGTTGTGTTGACGCTCTCAGCATGCTGCGTTGACGCATGGAGCTGCAGCGTCGATGCTGCCAATGTACTCCAGAGGCTGCAATAAGGGATACTTGAACTGCTACGTCCACGCTACTTGATCAATGCATTGACGCACCAGAGTAATCCACAAGCTTCTTTCTTGATTGTTTGAACTACTGCGTTCACACCACTTGATCAAGGCATTGACGCATTGGTGTGTTCCAGCAGCAGAAATTGGATGGCTTCAGCCCTCTTGCTTTAAGGGGTTCATTAGCCTCTTCAGTCCCTGTCAGACAGATGAAACGAAGTCATCAGTTCTAAGTTTATGCATTGCATTGTATAGACTTTGCTGTGAAGGCGAAAGCAATGTAAAGTATGCACAACGCAGTGTATAGACTTAATGAATACAAAGGCTTGATAAGCCTCAGATGAAGGCAGGCGTTGTATAGACTTCATGATGATCGGATGAAGGCAAGCGATGTATAGACTTCATGAAACACAGCTGAACACACGCGGTGTATAGACTTCTTGAAGATCAGATGAACACATGCGGTGTATAGACTTGATGTGTTCACTGATGGATGTACACACTTGCCCGCTGTACAGACTTTCATGCTTATATGTAATGTAGAGACTTCAGACTACAGGAACGTGTGAACAACCAATGTGTAGACTCTTCAATCGACAGGTTTTGAAGCACAAAGGCAATGTACAGACTTTGCCTTAAAATGAATGTAAAGACTTAGAATCAAAGAGGCGTTGTGTAGACTTTGAACCAGTGTACAGACTTGGAAGCTTGAGCCAATGAATAGACTTGAGACGCTTAAGGCGATGTACAGACTTGTTGCGACTCAAGCGGTGTACAGACTTCGAAGTTCCACTGTGGATGTACAGACTTGAAGATCTGCTGTGTATGTGATTTTGATGATTACAAAATGAGTGAATGCTTGGCCTTGTGCGTGAATGCTTATTCATGTCATAATGTGCTTGAACTCATTATCCTCTCACTATGAAGTTTACAATGGTTGTGGCGATGAATACAAACTGTTTCTATTGGGATATCATCATGTGGATGCATTGTGATTCTATAAGGCTCATACGTGCTTTGAGGTTAGCACAAACATTCCATATACATTGGCTCCTTACTATTTGTTTGAATTCTAAATCTATACAATCATGCTATGGTGAATGATATTTGGAGTTTCATGACTATGTGTATGAATGACTCAACCAATCAACAAGAAATGTGAACTCAGATAAAACAATGAGGTAAGTGTTGCTCTGAACTGAATTTGGAACTCATATGAGGATCTTAAGATGAAAATGTCATCAAAGCATTTATGTGTCTCATGCAAGTGCTCTCATGTTCATACTTCATGTCATTTTGGTCTCGGCCTCAAAACGAGCTCCATATGTTAATGCATGACCCATAGATTTTGATCTTGATATAACATCTTACTTTATCATGTTTTTCAGGATGAAAAATCATGGTGGATCTTCATAGGATTATGGTAACATTTAATCAATTATTTCACATTGATTTGATGGAGGTTTTAGTTGTTTTTCAAACTCAAACTGTCTTACAGTCTTCACCATTTTCAATCCAACCGTTGGATCTCCCCTCTAAAATTATATGTTGTAGCTCTGGGAGTCCTCTTTCCAACGCCTCTAGTCTTGCTTCGATCGGAGTTCGGAGCTAGGAGTATTAATTCATGTCGCCAAAGCGCGCAGAGCTGATTTTTGTGAAGTTGCCTGAAAGGGTCGACCCTTAGGGTCGACCCCTCAAGAAAGGGTCGACCCTTGGGGTCGACCCCTGTGAACCAGAACCAAAATGTGTTCTGTTTGGGTTCTGGAAACCCAAGGGTCGACCCTTGGGGTCTACCCATTGAATTCTGGAAACCCGAGGGTCGACCCTAAGGGTCGACCCCTGTAAAACAGAACACAAATTCTGTTCTGTTTGGCCTCTGTATGCCCGAGGGTCGACCCCAAGGGTCGACCCCTTCAGTTCCGACCTCCAGCCGCCCTTTTTGACCACCGTTTTCTTGCCCCAAAAGTCTTCCAATCCGAGTCCAACTTCTCCTAATCACTCCATAACTTGTGGGTCTTATCCAAGGGTTGTCTCTTGACCATTCTAATCATATATATACTTCTCTTTGGGTCACAAACCCTAAGGAGAGGGGTGAGATCCGATTTTTGGGTGTTTTGCTAACTCTTGTGTATGCAGGTTCGGAGTTGAAGCTCCCAAGCCTTCTTCCACCTTGTTTTGAGCTTATATGTGAAGGGAAGAACGTGGACTCAAGTCCCTAATCGATCCTCTACTGGAAGCAACGAGGAGAATCAAGATACAAGCATCATCTATGCAAGAATCGATCATTTTTCTTCAAGAACGGTTCCTCATCCTGCAGAAGCTCTTCATCGAAAATCTGAGGGAGTTGTCTTGATCTTTCACTTCTGTGTTTTTGTTTGAGATTGCTCAAGGTGTTGAATGATTATCTATGAGAAGAAGAAGGAAGAGTGGTACCACAAGGATGAGAGTAGAGGGGTTTATGAGGCTAATCAATTCTATGATGTAATAGGCTTGATTTGGAGCTTATCATTTCTATCTGTTCTTTCAGGTGGAGAAGAAATTAGAAGAAGGTAAAGAAGTGCATCTCGAGGAGACGAAGAAGATGATGTCTAAATCATGATCATCCGTCAACGAACAAGGAGAATCAGATTGTGCTGAAGAAGGGGGAGCCTTATACTTGATGCATACTTCTAGTTTTCATCTATAGAATTCGTTGGGAGGTCATAGCATATATATGTTTTGATTCATATACATTTGAGATAATACCTTGTGTGGGTGTTTGGAGAAGGGGATCTCCGAGTGTGTGCATTGTTATATGTGTGCGTTGTTATATGTGTGCGGAGTATATCCGCGTGTGTTTTTGTTGGGAGCTTTCTCCCATGTGGTTGAGTAGGCATTGTCCTACGTGTGTGTGGACGGAGTTGTGACTCCGTGTGAGGAATTTGTTTGGGGTGTGTTCCCTAGTGTGTGTGTGTGTGTGTGTGTGTGCTGCTGTGGCAGCAGGTTGAGGCAAGGCCTCGTGTGTGTGGTTTGCTGCGAAAGCAGTGTGTGTGTGTTGGGGTTCGTCCCCGTGTTGCTACCTTTGTAGCGTGTAGTGAAGCCTCACCGGTTTGGTGAGGGGTGGACGTAGGGAGCCCGTCGTGGTCCCGAACCACCTTAAAAATTCCCGTGTCTTGTGGTTTGATTATTGTGATTGTGTGTTCTCTATCATATCTATTTGTGCTATCGTGTGAGCTCAGTGAGATTGAGTGAATCTAGTTTAAACATGTTTAGATTAAATTCTCAATCTTGTATATTCCGCTGTGTGCTAGTTAAGTTTTTAATTGGACATTATTTTATTAGTAGGATCTATTCACCCCCCCCTCTAGATCCGTGTTCCTGCACTACGGGACCCAACAACTGCTATCAGAGCGAGGCTCTGTTATTCCTAGATCTTGCGATCTACAGAGTGATCCTAGTGCATTCTACAATCATGAATTTTTCTGAACATATCTCAATGAATTGTCTGCCAATCTTCACTGGTTCGGATTTTGATTCATGGCTAGGTAAATTGTGTGTGGTGATCAATTCTACAAATCCTAGTCTTTGGAAATTGATTTATCATGGTCCACACACATTACCTCTAGATGATACCAAGTGGTCTAATCAGGATAAAATGATGCACCATGACAATGTTACTGCTTTGAGTTTATTGAAAGCTTATGTAAGTACTAACAAGTATCCATTTGTGTCTTCATGGAGGATGGCAAAGGAGCTTATGGACCGGTTGATCAAAGCTCAAGAAAAGGAAAGACAAAAATGTCTCATGGCCGATGATGCTGATCAACAAAGTGACGAAAGTGCAGAAGAGGTAAATTCAGATTCTGAAGAATTTACTCTTGATGATCTTGTTGAAACTTATGATGAGTTGGAAAAACAATATAAGAAAGTCAAGTCAGAAAATAGAAAATTGAAAAAGAAATCTGAAAACTTGGTCCATGAAAATGGTTCTTGTGATAAATGTTCTGAGCTTGATAACTTGACTGAAATCTTAGAGCATGATGTTGAATGTCACAAAGAAACCATTGCTTGTTTGAGAAATGAGAATGGTGCCCTCAAGAACAAAATCAATCAATTGGAGAAAACTGAAAAAGATCTAAGAAACAAAATGGAGTCAAACTCTATTGATCATGATATTTACAATGAATTGATTATGAATGATAAACTTGCTAATGAAAATGAAAAACTTGAAAAAGGAAATGCATTGTTAAAATCTGAAAATGAAGAATTGAAACATCTAAACACAACCATGTCTAAAAAATTACTTGCTTTTGAACAAGAGAAAAATTTGGTTGTTGATGAATTTGACAAGATGTATGTGTTAGACCAAAAGATGGAAAGCTACCAAACCATCAATGCCCAATTGAATGAAAAAGTCATTTTTTGTGACAATGAGATCATTTCCTATGAATTGCACATTTCATCTCTTGAAAAAGAAATTCTTGATCTGAAAGCTTCTTTGTCTAAGTTTGTAAATGGGGAAGAAAATCTGAACAAGATATTGGGAACTAAGGTGAATTTCCAAAGAGAGGGGCTGGGCTATAATCCTGTGAACAAAAAGAATTTTGAAAACAAAGTCTATACATCCTTTGTCCATAGTTCAAACATAGCCAGCACATCAAATGAGTCTCCAAATAAAACTATTGCTCAAACAACAAAGAGATCAAATGAAAATCTGGAAAAGAAACAAAACTTGCATCAAAAGGCTAAAAGTGTTGGTGTCACGATGAATGCTAAGAAAAATCATGTTACACACACACATGCATCCACAAAGAAAATCTCATGTTTTTATTGTGGTGAACTTGGTCATATGATGCATGATTATTTTTTGATGAAATCTGAAGATCTAGATGCATGCAAGAAAATGAATGGCTTCACAAAGCCAAGAAAGCTTTTGAAAACAAAAAGAACTCTTGATAACTCTCATGCTTATGGAAGAAGACCATTTGAGAGATTTGCTACATTGAACTGTTTTCATTGTGGAAGGTTTGGTCACATGATAAACAATTGCTTTGATTTGAAAAATGAGAACATCTCTTCAAACCCACAAAAATTTCATGCTCATTCCTTCAAGAGAAATCTGAAGTCTCTTGGTTGTTGTCATTATTGTGGCGAGTTTGGACATACCATGTATGATTGCTCTTTAATGCATTTTGATGATATGCATGTCTAAAAACTGTAGAAGGTACCCTCTAGAGGTGCAACTAACCATCCGGGACCTAAGAAGGTTTGGGTACCCAAAACAACCAAATGAGAACTTTGTTGCAGGATTGCCTTAAGGCCAAGGGGAAGGCTCTAAGTCGACTTGGCCAGTCTTTGGAGCAATGTTTTGGTAAACATGGGTTGTCCTTAAATTGATACTAATTTGATTGTAGAGGCAGTCTTATGTGTTTCATATGCCTTATATGCATAGACTTGACTCTTTACACATGTTGGACTAAACATGAAATTTCTGAAATTAGTTTTGAACTCATCATAGCTTGAGTCAATCACTTATATTGATATTTGCAATTCATCACATAGACTTGCAGCTCATAAGAGATTATCTTGTGGAAGAAAAATAGTGAAATTGGTTTTCTCACTTGTATTGAATTGAGATTGACATGAATTGAGCTCTTTTCAGTGCAGGTTTGATAATGACCATCAACCTTTGAAATCATGGAGAGAAAAAAAGTAGCTCAAGAGGACTTCAATGCAAGATTTGATCTGCTTCCATTTCTTTTGGCTAATATCATTCTATTTCTTGCAGAAGAGAAAGAAAGGAGGTTAAGAAGATTTCAATGCCAAAGTTATTCTACTTCTATTAAGATTTGGAGCATGTTGATGAAGATTACTCAACCAAAATAAAGCAAAGAATTTGAAGATGTCAATAAAGGTAACACAAGGCAAAGGTGAGAAAATAAAGTGTTTGGCTGAAGTTCTATGGTCTTGATGTTAATGCCATAACTTGAAAGACAGTGATTGTGAAGGTTTGGATACCCCTTGGTTGTTCTTGATAATGTGGATAATGAATACTTGGCTGAATGGTATTGAAACATCTGAGCAGTATATATGAGAGTGTAGCCATTGAATGCTTTTTGCTAAACCCCCGATGTCAAATGAGAATAAATTTGTTTCTGATCATCATTTCAATGATTACATGGTATATAAAATAGTGACATGTGGAAGGGCAGGTCAAGCCTATCTGAAAGCTATCACCATGCGTGAGGATGGTGATAGCTTTCTGATCATCATTTCAATGATTACATGGTATATAAAATGGTGACATGTGGAAGGGCAGGTCAAGCCTATCTGAAAGCTATCACCATGCGTGAGGATGTGCCTTCGCCTGGTACCATGAATCATATATGCATATGGCATCCAACTTAAATGAATTTTCTGAAATCATGCATTAATTATGGGGGAGTTTTGCAGGCTGAAAATATTGAAAATGATGTTTTTCCATTCTCTCAGCATGATGATATTATGTTTGTGGCTGCACATCTTGAGGACTGAAGTTGATCAATGTTCCATGGTCTTTACCAATGTGCCACGCCTCTTTCTGGATAAAAGCACAACTGTTTTCAAGAAAAGTTCACATGTGATGATTTTGATGATTTGAATGAATTTTCTGAATTCTCTTTTCAGAATAAAATTGTGTCCTCACATTTGAATTTTTGATAATGTGTGTCATACATTAGTTGCATTGGGTGCATATAGTGTGTCTTGTTACATAGTTGGTATTTTCAGCATACATATAGTGCATATTTTGAAATGCATCATTTTACACATTTCATGTTGCATAAATGCCAAAATGAATACTTCCAACAATTGACCTCATATCCTTGGAGTCAACATTTCTAGAACCGAAATTTGGTATCTTTTCATTTTGCATTGCATATGCATATCTTCATCGTATGCTTGCATGTTATTATATGTTATTCAACCCCTTCCTTGAAACTTCTAAGACCATATACTTCATTGATAAATAATGTTGCATCTGAGTCTTAACAAGTGTGCTTCATGTAAAACTCTAAGGGGGAGCATTTCATGCTTATTGTATTTACATAGGGGGAGCTACTCTATCCTGTTCTAAGTTAAATTTTCTCCATACATGTTAAATCAAATTCGTACACTTCATGCACTTTAATGTGAAATTGAGTGTTATTCATAAGGATATAGGAATTTTATTTCAACACTCTAAAGTAATTCAACTTACTGCATGGATGATAAGAGACAATTGAGGAAAAAGCTGCCTGCCTCCACATACAAAAAAAATGGTTGATATGAAAGGCAGAGCAATGCTAAGTCTCACTGAGTAAACTAGGCACATGTCACCTGAGACGTGATGTGGTTCATTTCTGAAAAGTGATGACTAAAGTATCTCTATTCAAATGAGGTGACAAGGTTCAGTATTCTGAGTAACCTGGGATTCTGGCATGTGCTCCATGTGTCTCCTCACGTAAAAAGGAATTATTTTGAACCTGATCCTTCTTAGAAAAATTCAGATTGTCAGTATGAAAATTTCTGATGATATATTTGATTGAGGTAGAGCGAAGCCTCCAATACGCTGTTCTCTAGATTGAAATGCAGTTTGTACACTTACTATTGTGTTTACTTGAAAATCTAGTTATCCATATGGCTAAACTTGATTCTCATGTTACTCACTTGCACATGGTAATTTGATTTGATATGTATTTTAAAATTTGATTAACTTGACCTACTGTACATCTTCTCCTATTTATATGCACAATCCTCTAGGTGTAATCATGAGTATTCTGAACTTAATGACTCACTTGTACTTTTCCTACACCTATCCCCTCACTGTAATTCAATTGGTATCACTTCTTGAGAAGGAGTTTTGTTGCATGTATCTATAGATATCTGCTTGATTACATTGTATGCATTTCATGTCTCATCACTTTCATACATCCTGTTTCATGCATTTCACAAGAAAACTAAAAATCAAAAATTTGAAAATCAAAGTCAGTCATCTATTGTGTCAATGTCAAAGGGGGAGCTTTACATGTGATCTTATCTGCCCAACTCATCAGGACTTGCATAAGTCAATACTTTTTTCTGGGTGTTTGAGTGTTTGTTTGCTTGCTCATCATTGTCATGCCATATGTCATTTCCAATTGCTGCAACTTGTGAGCATTTGCATATCGTATTGTCATCTTGCATACTACATGACCATATTGTCCACATTTATATTTCCAATTTCAACAATTGGTATCCAACAGTTTTACAATTAGTTCATGCATATCATGTCATCTTGCATCCCCCATCATGATCCCCATTTCTGATTCTGTCAAAGGGGGAGAGAGAGCTTTATGAGAGAGCATTATAGCATAAATATTTTGTCATAATCAAAATGGGGGAGATTGTTGTCTATGTGATTTTGATGATTACAAAATGAGTGAATGCTTGACCTTGTGCGTGAATGCTTATTCATGTCATAATGTGCTTGAACTCATTATCCTCTCACTATGAAGTTTACAATGGTTGTGGCGATGAATACAAACTGTTTCTATTGGGATATCATCATGTGGATGCATTGTGATTCTATAAGGCTCATACGTGCTTTGAGGTTAGCACAAACATTGCATATACATTGGCTCCTTACTATTTGTTTGAATTCCAAATCTATACAATCATGCTATGGTGAATGATATTTGGAGTTTCATGACTATGTGTATGAATGACTCAACCAATCAACAAGAAATGTGAACTCAGATAAAACAATGAGGTAAGTGTTGCTCTGAACTGAATTTGGAACACATATGAGGATCTTAAGATGAAAATGTCATCAAAGCATTTATGTGTCTCATGCAAGTGCTCTCATGTTCATACTTCATGTCATTTAGGTCTCGGCCTCAAAACGAGCTCCATATGTTAATGCATGACTCATAGATTTTGATCTTGATCTAACATCTTCCTTTATCATGTTTTTCAGGATGAAAATCATGGTGGATCTTCATAGGATTATGGTAACATTTAATCAATTATTTCCCATTGATTTGATGGAAGTTTTAGTTATTTTTCAAACTCAAACTGTCTTACAGTCTTCACCATTTTCAATCCAACCGTTGGATCTCCCCTCTAAAATTATATGTTGTAGCTCTGGGAGTCCTCTTTCCAACGCCTCTAGTCTTTCTTCGATCGGAGTTCGGAGCTAGGAGTATTAATTCATGTCGCCAAAGCGCGTAGAGCTGATTTTTGTGAAGCTGCCTGAAAGGGTCGACCCTTAGGGTCGACCCCTCAAGAAAGGGTCGACCCTTGGGGTCGACCCCTGTGAACCAGAACCAAAATGTGTTCTGTTTGGGTTCTGGAAATCCAAGGGTCGACCCTTGGGGTCGACCCATTGAATTCTGGAAACCCGAGGGTCGACCCTAAGGGTCGACCCCTGTAAAACAGAACACAAATTCCGTTCTGTTTGGCCTCTGTATGCCCGAGGGTCGACCCCTTCAGTTCCGATCTCCAGCCGCCCTTTTTGACCGCCGTTTTCTTGCCCCAAAAGTCTTCCAATCCGAGTCCAACTTCTCCTAATCACTCTATAACTTGTGGGTCTTGTCCAAGGGTTGTCTCTTGACCATTCTAATCATATATATACTTCTCTTTGGGTCACAAACCCTAAGGAGAGGGGTGAGATCCGATTTTTGGGTGTTTTGCTAACCCTTGTGTATGCAGGTTCAGAGTTGAAGCTCCCAAGTCTTCTTCCACCTTGTTTTGAGCTTATATGTGAAGGGAAGAACGTGGATTCAAGTCCCAAATCGATCCTCTACTGGAAGCAACGAGGAGAATCAAGATACAAGCATCATCTATGCAAGAATCGATCATTTTTCTTCAAGAACGGTTCCTCATCCTGCAGAAGCTCTTCATCGAAAATCTGAGGGAGTTGTCTTGATCTTTCACTTCTGTGTTTTTGTTTGAGATTGCTCAAGGTGTTGAATGATTATCTATGAGAAGAAGAAGGAAGAGTGGTACCACAAGGATGAGAGTAGAGGGGTTTATGAGGCTAATCAATTCTATGATGTAATAGGCTTGATTTGGAGCTTATCATTTCTATCTGTTCTTTCAGGTGGAGAAGAAATTAGAAGAAGGTAAAGAAGTGCATCTCGAGCAGACGAAGAAGATGATGTCTAAATCATGATCATCCGTCAACGAGCAAGGAGAATCAGATTGTGCTGAAGAAGGGGGAGCCTTATACTTGATGCATACTTCTAGTTTTCATCTATAGAATTCGTTGGGAGGTCATAGCATATATATGTTTTGATTCATATACATTTGAGATAATACCTTGTGTGGGTGTTTGGAGAAGGGGATCTCCGAGTGTGTGCGTTGTTATATGTGTGCGTTGTTATATGTGTGCGGAGTATATCCGCGTGTGTTGTTGTTGGGAGCTTTCTCCCGTGTGGTTGAGTAGGCATTGTCCTACGTGTGTGTGGACGGAGGTGTGACTCCGTGTGAGGAATTTGTTTAGGGTGTGTTCCCTAGTGTGTGTGTGTGTGTGTGTGTGTGTGTGTGTGCTGCTATGGTAGCAGGTTGAGGCAAGGCCTCGTGTGTGTGGTTTGCTGCGAAAGCAGTGTGTGTGTGTTGGGGTTCATCCCCGTGTTGCTACTTTTGTAGCGTGTAGTGAAGCCTCACCGGTTTGGTGAGGGGTGGACGTAGGGAGCCCGTCGTGGTCTCGAACCACCTTAAAAATTCCCGTGTCTTGTGGTTTGATTATTGTGATTGTGTGTTCTCTATCCTATCTATTTGTGCTATCGTGTGAGCTCGGTGAGATTGAGTGAATCTAGTTTAAACATGTTTAGATTAAATTCTCAATCTTGTATATTCCGTTGTGTGCTAGTTGAGTTTTTAATTGGACATCATTTTATTAGTAGGATCTATTCACCCCCCTCTAGATCCGTGTTCCTGCACTACGGGACCCAACAAGATCCACTGTGGATGTATAGACTTGAATGAGTAAATCCCAATGTATAGACTTGATGTGTAGTTGAAGCCTTGAACGTAGGAATAGGCTGGAGTGTATAGACTTCAGGCTTCAGAACCGAATGTTCAGACTTTGCCAAAGAAACGTAGGGAAAGACCCCAGTGTATAGACTTTCACGATGTGTAGACTTGGAAACGTGAAAGCTACAGTGAAGGAGTGTACACACTTGACCAATTCAAAGGCGAGTCGAATGTACAGACTCTGAGGTTCAAAGCCAACAGCTGTACAGACTTAGAATATTAAGACTGATGTACAGACTTCATGAGTTGACGATGTACACACTTAGCGAGTTGACGATGTATACACATCCAATGAAGTGCGTTGACGCTGTAACATGAGCCAGTGAGATGCGTTGACGCTGTACAGACTTTGCTACCCAAACAATCAATGTTCTGATGGGTCGACGCATCAGCAATGGTGGGTCGACCCACTACTGTTTAGACTGTAGATACATGCAGAGACATGATATCTGACAGAATGCAATGCATATATATAAATAACAAATGCCATCAATGCTAAACATCATCATTCATGTTGCTATCATATGCAGAATGCTCAAGAATAAGAATGCACAGAAATGCACTTTGTTTATTGCAATCATCAAAACACAATAACATTGCTATCATCAAAATACAATATCAAATGCACTCACTGTCTTGCTATCATCAAAACCAAATAGCATTGTTATCATCAAAGCAACATAGCACATGCTTGTGCCTAAGAGGCACAACATTCTCCCCCTTTTTGATGATGGCAACATAATGTGACAGTGAGTCACACACAAGATTTTCTCCCCCTTTGACATGATCAAAAAGAGAAAAACAGTAAAAACAAGAGTGCAAAGTGCATTATGCATGTAAATTCCTCTAGAACATTCTCCCCCTGAATGTAAGACTCCCCTGAATTATTTCTCCCCTTAAATAATAGCTCCCCCTTTGAGAAGGAATATGAACAGATAAACAAGGAAGAGAAGGTAGGAGGGTCACTTGACAACAGCTGAATCATAGGTTCAGAAAGAAAGCATGATTATAAACAACTGTTAAAGTATAAGAATCAGCAACATACAATTTTCAAAAATTCAGGTTTAACAGTGATAAATCTAGAGTAAAACACCTGACCCCTGAAAAAGAGTTTATAGACTCCATTTATAGCAATGAATCTAGGGCACATGGTATTAATAGATAAGTCAGAAATAATACCATTTTGTAATTAAACAAGGAAATTCAAGAGAGGCAACTTGAACATGTATTGATAAAAACAATTTTCACTCATTGACTTTTGATTTTTCGAAAGGTTACAGCAGTTTGATTTTCACTTTTGAATTTTTCAGAACCTGAACTAAGTAAATAGATCAGTGGCATTTATGTTGTTGACATTAGGTGTACACCTTGATCAGAGGCAGGTACCCCCAGTTACTAGGCATAAACTACTAGACCTATTTCAGATCAAAACCCACAAAGAATAGTCTTCACTTTTGACATTAAGGGTACACCTTGATTAGAGGCCAGTACCCCCAGTTACTTGGTGAGAACTCCCCCTATAGATTTGACCCTTTGAACAGAGATATTCTGAAGCACTTCATGACTATGAGTTCTCCTGCTTCATTAGAGGAGATCACAATTTCTCAGTGCAATTCAGCCATTGCTCTGTCACTATGTTCAGTTCATAGCATTTATGATCTTATTTACTGCTGCCCTTATCTCTTTTAGAGTGATTGTTTGAAAAACAGTACACACTCTTATTCACCTTTTCTAGAAATTTCCAGATCAACACATTAGGCATTACAAAAACTTTTTCTAATCTTACCATGAGACAAAGATTAAGAGCTATAAAAGTTTTTCTTTTATCTCAGATTCTGAAGGCAGACATTTGACTCTTCAATTTATAAAGGTTAAACCTTTAGTTCTTTTCAATTTGTGAGAGTGATTCTTATAAAAGAACAATTGAAATAATCACAACTCAATGTACTAAACCAGAAACAGAACTGTTGTTCAGTGAAGGTTAGGGAAATGATAGCAATAGGCATTGAGTTCCTGGAGCATCTGATGTCAAAAGATATGAAAGAACTAGATGGGGACAGTGACAAGTAGCAAGGATTCAATGAATTGAACAGAAAAACTCTCAGCTCCCCCTGACAACATGATGCAAAGATTATGCTATGCACTAGGCTGTTCTACATGCAGACTATGCAATAATGAAACATGAGGCAATTATGCAATCAATTTAAGTTTATGCATCTAACAACAAGCGTGCAGTCCATTGACATAAAGTTCATATAAAGCATCGACTGTAAAAAAAAAATGATTGTGCAGAGCATCTAACAGCCCATTTATTCAGTGCAATAATCAGTGAGAGAAGATCATCAGATATATGCAAAGTAAAACTCAGTAGCTGAGTCTGGAATGTAGACTGATCAGCTAGACATGAAGAGATCATCAACAATCAATCAAGCAAATCAACATGAAGCTCACATTTTTCATGCTCATAGTTTCAAATAATGGAATTTAAGGCAAAGTTCAGAACTGACCTGAATTGTAGTATCCTGGGGTTTTCTTGTTGAGTGCCTTGGTTAACCCCTTTTATTTTTTTCCCACCAAGGCACACCTGCAACATGTCAATCAATGTGATCTTGCAGGAACCCAAGAAGTCTTGGGTCCTGAATTAACAGTGACATTCCTAGCAGGTATGGTAGCCAACTTCTGTCCATGAAGGTCATCAATTCTCATCACATGACAATCATTCATTGAATGACCTATCTGACCACAGTAGTGGCATGATGCAGCAGTTCTGAAATTTATTTTGTGCACATTCCTATGAGCAGGAGTTCTAAATGCATATGCATGGAAATTTTTGTTAACAGAATTGAAATTCTATTTACCAAAACTAGTTTGGCTTTGGTATCCTGCCAGCCAACAGGTTGCAGCCCTGTGACCTGGCTTTCCACAGTTAAAGCATGAAGCAACAGATTGTCTGGTCCTATGATGCATATCAACAGCAGCATGAGACCTATGAAACTTAGCATGAATTATTCTGTTGTTTACATGGACATTTTGTTTCTTACTAGCATCATTGGGAACATGAAATTTTACAGATTTAAAATTAAGTCTACTTTCCTGAGCATGCCAACAGTCCTTGACTGTGTGGCCATGCCTCCCACATTCGAAGTACCTTGGATGCTTACCTCTGGAGTCAAGGTTATTTCTATCAAAAGCATTTTTGTTAACATGGAAATTAACAAATTCAGAATTGAATCTCTTTCTCGGATTCCGCCGACATTGAGCAGCAATGTGGCCAAACTTCTCACAACAAAAATAATTCAGATTCTTTCTCCTAGAATCATGATTTCTAGCATGAAATTCTTTAACATTCAGATTACCCTTTTTCTGATCAGATAGAACTTTTCTAGCATACTTTCTATCATCTTGTTTCATCACAAAACACTCACTCATAAAGTGTCCATGCTTACCATAATAATGACAAGAACAAGAACCATTAAATTTCTTTAAGACATGGCACTTATCAAATGAGTTTTTAGCATGCAGATAGTTCCTTTGAGTTTTTGGGGTTTTCTGATTTTTATTTCGTTTTTGAATTTCCTGAACAGCATGCACATATGAAGAAGAAGTTGAAGTGCTAGCTAAACCAGAGCTACGAATAAAAGTGGTGTACAGCTGGTTCTTCTTAGCTTGCTTAATTTCAGAAATGTTATCAATCTCTTCACATTGATCACTTACTTCATCTTCAGAGGATATTTTCATTTTGCCTTTATCCTTAGCAACCTTAGATGAAGTACCATTCATCTCAGTAATTTTACTTTCAATTTTTTCAGCTTCAGTTTTCTTTTCTAACAATAATTTGTTTTCCTCTTTCAGGGATTTGATTGATTCCTTTTGCAAATTATCATCATGATCAAACTCATTTATCATGTCTTCTAAAATAGCACATGCATTGCAAGAATCATCTTCTCTAATGTGCTTATTTCTGAGATTCTCATTTTCAGATTTTAAGTTTTCATTTTCTACCTTCAAACGAGTGACTTCAAGATTCATGTCTTTTCTCAATTTTTTATTTTCAGATTTTAATTTCTTGGACACTTTGAACAAATTTTCATACATCTCTATCAATTCATCAAAAATGTATCCATCTGATTCGGAGCTTACCTGAGATGAGGTTTCCTCATCATCACTTCCCCGGTTGGCCATTAAGCATATGGACTTTTCTCCTTCTTCATCAATGTCCGAGGTGTTCCCTTTGAGTTTCGATAGTTCTGGACAATCATCCTTCGTGTGGCCAGCCTTCCTGCATTTGTAGCAAACATTAGTGTCAGCAATCCTGGCAGGATTAGAATTATACCTTGTTTGCTTTTTGCCACCATCAAGCTTTCCTTCTCTTTTTCTCAGAAATTTCCTGAAATCACTGATCACCATTCCAATGTGGTCTCCATCAATTTCAGACCGCGACAGGCTGATTTTCTCGCTTGATGATCCACTGTGGCTGGATCTATTTGCTTTGCTGGAGCCAGCCTTCATCACGATTGGTTCCATTTACAAATAATCTGAAGACACAGAAAAAACTGAAGCACCTAAACCAAATAAGCAAGACAAAGCACTAATTCGGAGAATCAAAACAACGAACATAGAAAGCACACTCTGAAATGCACCAAACACTAGCAGGATCCTCCGCAGATTGTTAGATCTGATAGATCAGAGACCCGCTCTGATACCAATTGTTGGGTTCGTTGCAGTATTCAGAGGGGGGGGGTGAATGAATATAGCCCTTTAAAATCTTTCGCCCAATTAAAATATTCGGCTCATTAACTATCTAGAATGCTAACTAGACAGGTTTATCAAATCTGAAAGACTAATTAGCAGTTGCGGAATAAAACAAACAGACAGTAAGCACTCTAACAAGACAAGTTAGACGAACTATAGCTCAATTAGAATTTCAATCACTTATAGGATTAAGACACTCTAAGCAATTAGACAATTCAAGCAACACACAATCCCAGTGTCAAACAGATAGCGTGCGCAGCTAATCAACTTCGTTGAACTTGAAGCAAACACTTGAAGCGCCCTTATGCAAGCATCTAGCGGAAGCAATAAGACAGATGAAGAAATCAAACCACTGCACAATGGGTTTTAGGTGGTTCGGTCCAGCAGACCTACATCCACCCCACACTCAAACCGAGTATGGCTTCCTGCAGACTCACAGCTTGAACAGCTGGGCATCACAGCTTGCCTCCGCTGGGCAATACAGCTTAGCCATCGCTGACTCACAGCTTGAACCCGCTGGGGATTACAGCTTAACCCGTCCGAGACCAAGTCTCGCCAGCTGAGGATTACACTTTTACCTGTCCAGTGGAGACCTCCACGGCATCCGCTGACAAACAGCTTGATAAGAAAGTATAAAAAGAAAACAAGAAAAGATGGAAACACAGCAACTAAAGGCTGAACAATGAAGTACGAAATATAGCTCTAACAATGAGCAACCTCAGATCTGATTTTGAACCAAAGATCTGAGGAACGAACTCCTTCTCTTCCTCTCTCTCTCTCTTCTTCTTCTTCACCCTCTGCTCAAGCTCTCTATCTCTTTCTCCTTCTTCTTTCTCTTCTTCTTCTGCTCTTCTTTCACTCTCTACTCTTCTCTTCTTTTCTTCTCTCTCTGTCTGGATCGTGGAAGCTCTCTTTTCTTTTTCCCTTTTTCTTCTCTCAGCTTCTGCTCTCTACTTTTTCTTCTCTTCTTCTGCTCCCAGGCTTCGATCACGATCAACCTCCATCTGAAGACGAAGGCTCCATTATATACCAACAGCAGTAGTGAGATAGGGCGTGTGCTTCCCACGCCTTCCATCCAGAAGATTCCTCCTCAGATCACGTGCTCAGCACCCACCTCGGATCACGTGTCAGGTGCCAGCTTCAGGTCATGTGCCCATTCATCAGTACGCTCAACAACTGGAGTTAGATGGCGTCAACCCACTTGCTCCAAGGAGTTGACGCACCCTTCAGAGATCTTCAACCCTTTTTAACTGCTGTGTCGACGCTTCCAACCCGTGGCGTTGACGCGCTGATGCGTTCCAGTGAGCAGGTCTTCAGCAGATAGACGTGCTGCGTTGACGCTCTCAGCATGCTGCGTTGACGCATGGAGCTGCAGCGTCGATGCTGCCAATGTACTCCAGAGGCTGCAATAAGGGATACTTGAACTGCTGCGTCCACGCTACTTGATCAATGCGTTGACGCACCAGAGTAATCCACAAGCTTCTTTCTTGATTGTTTGAACTACTGCGTTCATGCCACTTGATCAAGGCGTTGACGCATTGGTGTGTTCCAGCAGCAGAAATTGGATGGCTTCAGCCCTCTTGCTTTAAGGGGTTCATTAGCCTCTTCAGTCCCTGTCAGACAGATGAAACGAAGTCATCAGTTCTAAGTTTATGCATTGCATTGTATAGACTTTCCTGTGAAGGCGAAAGTAATGTAAAGTATGCACAACGCAGTGTATAGACTTAATGAATACAAAGGATTCATAAGCCTCAGATGAAGGCAGGCGTTGTGTAGACTTCATGATGATCGGATGAAGGCAAGCGATGTATAGACTTCATGAAACACAGCTGAACACACGCGGTGTATAGACTTCATGAAGATCAGATGAACACATGCGGTGTATAGACTTGATGTGTTCACTGATGGATGTACACACTTACCCGCTGTACAGACTTTCATGCTTATATGCAATGTAGAGACTTCAGACTACAGGAACGCGTGAACAACCAATGTGTAGACTCTTCAATCGACAGGTTTTGAAGCACAAAGGCAATGTACAGACTTTGCCTTAAAACGAATGTAAAGACTTAGAATCAAAGAGGCGTTGTGTAGACTTTGAACCAGTGTACAGACTTGGAAGCTTGAGCCAATGAATAGACTTGAGACGCTTAAGGCGATGTACAGACTTGTTGAGGCTCAAGCGGTGTACAGACTTCGAAGTTCCACTGTGGATGTACAGACTTGAAGATCCACTGTGGATGTATAGACTTGAATGAGTGAATCCCAATGTATAGACTTGATGTGTAGCTGAAGCCTTGAACGTAGGAATAGGCTGGAGTGTATAGACTTCAGGCTTCAGAACCGAATGTTCAGACTTTGCCTAAGAAACGTAGGGAAAGACCCCAATGTATAGACTTTCACGATGTGTAGACTTGGAAACGTGAAAGCTACAGTGAAGGAGTGTACACACTTGACCAATTCAAAGGCGAGTCGAATGTACAGACTCTGAGGTTCAAAGCCAACGGCTGTATAGACTTAGAATATTAAGACTGATGTACAGACTTCATGAGTTGACGCTGTACACACTTAGCGTGTTGACGCTGTATACACATCCAATGAAGTGCGTTGATGCTGTAACATGAGCCAGTGAGATGCGTTGATGCTGTACAGACTTTGCTACTCAAACAATCAATGTTCTGATGGGTCGACGCATCAGCAAGGGTGGGTCGACCCACTACTGTTCAGACTGTAGATACATGCAGAGACATTATATCTGACAGAATGCAATGCATATATATAAAGAACAAATGCCATCAATGCTAAACATCATCATTCATGTTGCTATCATATGCAGAATGCTCAAGAATAAGAATGCACAGAAATGCACTTTGTTTATTGCAATCATCAAAACACAATAACATTGCTATCATCAAAATACAATATCAAATGCACTCAAATGCACTCACTGCCTTGCTATCATCAAAACCAAATAGCATTGCTATCATCAAAGTAACATAGCACATGCTTGTGCCTAGGAGGCACAACAACCCTAGATCTAGGGTTGGGGAGGGTAAAAGGGAGAGTCCACATTTTTATTCTCCCATGTGATTTGGAACTAAATAAAATAAACTAAAATTTCTAATATAATATAGTAAAGGAGGGGCGCCCCCTTGACCTTCATGCCCCCTTCTTGGACTATGTTAAACACTTGTCCCCCCTTGGTCCACTCTTCTAGAAGCCCACTATTGGAAGGTTGACTGACCCCACATGGGCCCTAGAGATGAGGTGGATCAATGGGGAAGAGGTAGGGGGGCCCGCGGGACCCGGGTGGTCCCAAATTACACATAAACCCCTCTTACAATCCGAATTACAATCCGAATAAAACACACAATACGCACAAACAAAGTCCCAATAAACTATAAATATCGAGACTCAAGGGGGAGTCTCCAAGCTGTCTCCGAGCCAGATGGAAGCTGCTGTAGCCCGGGTGATGCTCTGCTTACTGTATCGACGGCTCGCCGGTTCGTGCTTCTCGCTCGCTCTGGTGTCCGCACCACGACCCCTGATTGTTAATTCCCAAACCCACACGGGTTCTTTTATGTCACCTGAAAAGGTCGACCCCAAGGGTCGACCCACTCCACGCGAGGGTCGACCCCTGAGCATTTAATTTTTCAACCCGCACTGGGGGGTCACGAGGGTTGACCCCAAGGGTCGACCCTTTCCGGTCTGGGGCGGCGTCGTCAAAAAAGACCTTCATGTAGGCGCGCCAAAAGTCTTCTAACTCCTGTCCAACTGTCCCAAATCACTCCAGAAAATGTGGATCTGGTCCCTAGGCTGTCTCTTGACCGTCCTAAACATATAAAACATCTTATTGGGTTGTAAACCCTAAGTGATTTTCGAGAGAGATCTGAAGTGCATTTTTGTTCTAACATTTGTGTGTGTAGGGACGTAGCAGCAGCTCCAGCTCTTATTCCACCTTGATTTGAGCGTGAATGTAAAGGGAAGAAGCTATATACAAGTCTCCAATCGATCCTCTACTGGAAGCTGCGTGGGAAATCAAGCTACAAGCATTGATCGTGCAAGAATCATTCTTCATCCATCAAGAATCGTCCTCAAGCTACAAAAGCATTCAACTACCATCAAAGGAGAGAAAGGGGGAGCTCTAAACAATACAAAATCGTTCTTCATTCTTCACTCTTAGAGTTCTTTTGTTTGAGCTTGAATATCTGTTGTAATTCTTTAACCGGATTTCTGTGTGATTGCTTGTGTTCGGAAACATGAGAGTGTGTGTGTGTGTGTGTGTGTGTGTGTGTGTGTGTGTGTGTGTGTGTGTGTGTGTGTGTGTGTGTGTGTGTGTGTGTGTGTGTGTGTGTGTGTGTGTGTGTGTGTGTGTGTTGCAGCCCAAATCGGGTGCCGTGTGTGTGGTTGCTGTTCTACACAGCGTGTGTGTGGCTCACTTCGTAGTGAAGTGTTAATCCTCACGTGTGAGGGGTGGACGTAGGGGACACGGTTGTGTACCCGAACCACCTAAAAACTCTGTGCTTCATTTGTGGTTTATTTCTTCGTATATTTCTACGAGTGGGCTTCACGTTGAGTTGAGTGTCTATCACTTCCGTCTTCAATCACCCACCTTCATCCACGCACATTCACGAGTGTGTTCTTGTTCGAGTGAGGCTGAGTGCTTGTGTGCTTATTAATCAAGCTGTTCATTCGAAAAGAAATTTTATTTGGCCAATCAATTCACCCTTCCCCTCTTTATTGCCACCATTCAGGACTCATCATTTCTCATGACCGCGCAATAGCCCTTTTTGTTCATGTTGTCCATAACATCATAACTAAAAAAGATAAGAACTTTGATTAAATCCATGCCTTCCTATACTTTAGAATCATGCTATCATATTTTAGCCCAGTTTTTTCATGCACTTTGCGTTATTAATTTGCCCTAGAATAGGCCATGCACGCACTGTTTATCTTCTGTCTATTGCAGACAGAAGGCGGTCCATTAGAGACTGCTACTGTCAAGAGGCGGTTCCAGATAGACCGCTATTTGCAAAAGGCGGTTCTCGCCAGACCATTTTTTGTTTTCTGTTAACCCTACACAAAATACAGATCAACCTTATAAATATATGCTAAGCCTAACTAATTGGGTCTATTCCTAGTTATGTCAATATATTCATGATTTTTGTTATATTATGCGTCAATCATGGTAGATTTTATGCCCTTCATGTTTCAAAAACTTATTTTAATCTTATGCTAATTTCATGCCAAAATCATGTAGTCTTGTATTAAAGATATTTTCATATGATTTATGGAACTTGTTATATTGATGTTTGATCACTGTTTTTACATGATTCATTCTCATCTCTAGTTTTTCTTAAGTACATAGCACGTACCCCGGTGCGTGGCTATTAGTTCCACTTGCACTTGATAGGAACACTATCTTAGACTTGTGATCTTCTCCGTCGGATATTCCTTCTGTCGGACTAGGTGATCATGTTTCAAGACCTCCGTAAGTCTTCGCGAGCCTGGGATTCCCACTAGGACGTCGAGCTGGTTGTACCCTAAAAATACGTTGATCTAGAAAGCACTTGTGTTACCGACATTTTCTGCACTCTCGACTAAGTCGCGGCCCTCAGGGGACCGCCACCTTCAGGTAGCGGTTCTGGTGTAACCGCGTTCTTCCAGTGATTCCACTGCGTCGACCCTTCTTTCTCTGGCGTCGACCCCGTCAAGTAGCAGTTTTGACCTGACCGCTATCTTCAAGATAAGGTCCTAGAATGACCGCATTCTATCTGCATGTTGTTCAACCCTAGGTTTGACCCAAGGGTTGGTTCTACTCTATTCTTAAATGATCCTCTGATTATCTGGAACCTACAACCTTGTTCAATAAGTTATTAATGGATTATGGAAGTTAATGAACGTACCATTATACAGCCAGATTCCTCCCGTAGCATGACCTTGTCCTTCATTCGTTCTTGAACTAACTTGTTCGTATTTGGTGCATTCTTACCTTGATAATTGTTATCGTGAACTTGTTGTTAGAATTGGATATTATTGCCCTACATTATTATTTCTCGTGGAATTAACTTGATTTATAACTTGAAGATGCAAGGGAGGGCACGGACGGTGTCCAAGGGCTCGACGCTAGCCCCCTCGACGGATGGTCGGAAACATACTGTAAACCATGGGTATGATGAACACTGGCATCGAATTATGTCGGGAGTACTTTTTTTATAAACGGGTGAAATCCACAAAGCTATCTTATGAAATTTACATGCTTGCTAGTACATTCTTGGTACATGACTTTCTAGTGCATAGCCTTTGTGGTTATGAAAAAGTACATTCTCGACACATGCTGGTACATTCTCGTTCATTAAAGGCAACATTACAATCTCGCTTGATCATGCTCTCATATTCTCTCATATCTCTATATTTGCCTTGTGATTTATGGTTACTTTGGTTTACCCCGTATTTTATCGTATTTTACATTCTTGCCTTTCATAGAGCTAAAATGTTAATTACTTAAACTTACCTTCATGTTGATACAAAGATACCTACTGGGCAAGTGTGCTCATTCCCTACTTGTCCAATCTTTTTAGGAAACTCTAGTGGGTCGGATTCAGACTATTCAAGTGGCGAGTCCGAGAGTGAATGAATATCCGAGTGAAGCCTAGTAGCATCTTATTTAGAGTCATATTGTAATCTAGTACCTTCACTGTAATAGGTGGTGAAGTTGATCATGTTATGTAATTTTCCTTTTCTTGAGTTTAGAGTATAGAAAGTTAAGTCAAGTGTCGTTGTAAACCTTGATTATTACTGTTGAGCTATGGTTTTGATGGTTTTGATGATAACTAAACTTCATGTGTGATGGAGATTGTGAGCTATGGCTTTGATGATAACTAAACTATGTGACATATTGTGTGCTTGATCAGTGGAAAACATCTTCATGATAAATGAACTCACATGTTGCTATATTATCTTGCAGGTTGCTCTACTAAGTTGACTGATGTTGAATCATGCAAGCTGCTCATTAGTCTTTGGAGGTTTCATGTGAAGACTATGCTTCTCAGTGGAATGGTTGAGTCCTTATGGATATGAAATTGATTGCATGGCTTTGTGTTGTGTAAATGCATAGCCATTTCATTACATGCTTTGGTGAGGATTTCCTCTGGTTCTTGAACATTCTGAATTCATGACATAATGCATAGCAATCCTCCTACATTCATCATCCTTGACTACATAGTATATCAAATGGAAACCATGGTGAAGAACCCTTGCAGCTGCTACCTGCGACCTGCACACACAAGGATAGAGAGAAATTCAAATTTTCAGAGCGAGCTTAGTCTCTCCTTAGGGTTTACAACCCAATGAGATGTATATATGTATTTAGGTTGGTCAAGAAACATCTTGGGGACAAGATCCACACTTTGTAGAGTGATTTGGGGCTTTGGACTTGGATTGGAAGACTTTAGGGGCAAGAAAACGGCAGTCAAAGATGGTGGCTAGACGTCCCACCGGAAAGGGTCGACCCTCGGGCTCACAGAAGCCAAACAAAACCTAAAATATGGTTCTGGGTTACAGGGGTCGACCCTTTCAATGGGTCGACCCCAGGGTCGACCCTCGTGTTCCCAGAACCCAAAACAGAACCACATTTGTGGTTCTGGGTTACAGGGGTCGACCCTTTCAGGCAGATTTCAAGAAAATGGGTCTGTTTTGATTCCGTTTGAACAGAACCTGAGAGGGTCGACCCCATGGGTCGACCCTTTCTAGTTTGGGCTTGAAAAATAAGTAAAAACACCATCAAATCAATGGGAAACAATTGATTAAATATTACCATAATCCCATGAGGATCAACCATGATTTTTCATCCTGAAAAATATGATAAAGCAAGATGTTAGATCAAGATCAAAATATATGGGTCATGCATTAACATATGAAGCTAGTTTTGAGACCGAGACCTAAATGCAGCATCAAATTTATGAATATTGATGAATCTGAAAAAGTGCATGCCTTGTTGCATGAAATAGAAAGTCATAAAACCATCCACGTGCCAAAGATGCTGCTAACCCAAAAGGACCCAAGATGCTTTGGGTACCTAAGAATGTCAAATAAGAAATCTGTTTTGCAGGTGTGCCATGGAGTGTACAGAATGAAATCTGTTTTCAATCAAGAAGGTAACGCACATGGGCCAAGTGGCATAAGTAAGGTTGGAATAAAAATCAAAGATTGAATTTGAAGATCAGGTGATATCCCTCCTACTTTCTGTAGTGACTCCTTCATGTCTTGACTTACTCTGGGTCATATAGTCATGTAATCTTGCATATGTCTGCACATGCATTTCATTCATAGTTGTTTGCATATTTATGCGCATATCACTTGTCATATAGCATCTAGTTGTAGGAGAGCTTGAAGATTCTTCAGATCATGATTTCACTACATATTTTGAGTTTGCATACACTTTCACGCACTGTCTTGCATAAGTTGAACATTTTGAATTCATGACATAATGCATAGAGAATCAAGCTACAACATCATTTGTGCAAGAATCCTTCATCATCCTTCAAGAACGATCTAAGGGGAGTCAAGAGAGATCCAAGGGATATCAAGAGGGTGCTGTCCAAGGAAAGGAAGAGCCAAGTAAGCCCGGATTAAAGCTTTGATCAAGTGGAGATTGAAGCCACATTCAAGATCAACAACCTACATTCAAAGGGGAGCCAAATCAGGAGTTTTTCTAAACTGAGTCTTATTGTGTTTTAAAGTTCAGATTTAATCAAGCTACAACATCATTTGTGCAAGAATCCTTCATCATCCTTCAAGAACGATCTAAGGGGAGTCAAGAAAGATCCAAGGGAGATAAAGAGAGTGATGTCCAAGGAAAAGAAGAGCCAAGCAAGCACAGACAGAAGCTCCGATTAAGTGAAGATTGGAGCTACGTTCTAAATCAGTAGCATACATTCAAAGAGAAGCCAAATCAGAGGATTTCTAAACTAAGTCTCACTGTCATCATGCCTTAAGTGTCATATTTGTATTTCTCATAAACTCTAAGCATTTGTGTGTGTGTGGATCGTCTGGATCCTTGGTCGTGTGTGTGTGTATCTCATTTGATTCATGTGTGGGTGCGTGGATCTTACTAGATCTACGTGTGCGTGTGTGTCTCATTGTTTTTAGTGTGCGGTTTGCTGCACTTGTGGCAGCGTGTGTGTGTGTTGGTGGATCCAGTTGTCGGATCGTGTTGGAGACATCATCTCCGTGTGTGTGTGTGTGTGTGTACTGGGGCTCATCCCCGTGTGTTTATGTAGGCGTCGTCCTGCGTGTGTGGTTGGAGCGTCGTCTCCGTTTGGGGATTTATCCCCGAGTGAAGTCTCACCTAGTTTGGTGAGGGGTGGACGTAGGGTGCCCGTCGAGGTCCCGAACCACCTTAAAATCCCTGTGCATTGTGGTTTTCTTTGTGTGTTGGCTTGGTGTGTTTGTTGAATCCTTTTATATGATTGTGTGGGAACGGTGAGATTGAGAGAATCTGGTTCTTGGCTTGATCAACTTCCTTAATCTTGTTGAAAGGAATTTACTCCACCTCGCTGCATTCATCTTATCATCTAGTGTGAGAATTAGTGTAAGCTGTTATCTAACTTGCTGTTCAACATATTTGATGATCTAATTGTTGTTTCTTTACACTTGTTAAAAAGGGAAAGAGTTTCCTTAAAATTTGTAATCACCCAATTCACCCCCCTCTTGGGTGTCATTGATCGTGAGACCCAACAATTGGTATCAGAGCTAAGGCTCTAATTTCATAGATCTAACGATCTAGAGTGATTCGGATCAATGACCACCATGATGTACACCTTGAACTCACCACCCGTGTTGGATGGCTGTAATTTTGATTTGTGGTTAGGAAGGATGTGCAGTCTAGTTAACTCTTACGACCCTAAGCTATGGAAGATTATTTCACATAGTCCTCATGAATTGCCTAAAGATAAAAATGTCTGGACTGAAAATCAAAAGCACAAACATGATCAAAATTGCTTGGTTTTGAAGTTGCTTATTGCTGCGTTGATTCCAACCATTTCCCCTTTGTCTTCCATTGTAGGTCTGCGAAGGAAATATTGGATGGATTAGCAGATCTCAAGGAGGAGCTTAAAGATAGATGTCTTGTAGCAGGCACGAGTGAACAAGGGAGTGGTCAGCCAAGTGAATCGAGCTCAAGGGTAAACTCTGACTCTGATTATGAAGATGATTTTAACTACGAAGAATTGTTGAATGCCTATGAAGAGCTTGCTGAAAAATACAAGAAGTTAAAATCTGAAAACAAAAAATTGAAAAAGAATGTTGTTCAAAATAAATGTAATTCTCCATGTAAAGAATGCTCACACTTGAAGGAATTGATTGATGATCATGTGTTCGACATTGGAATTCACAAAGATCAAATTTCTTCTTTGAGAAATGAAAACAAAGAGCTGAGAGAGAGAGTTAGTCTTATGAACAATGGTCAAAATGAGTTTGCTCATGATAAAAATCTTGAAATGGAAAATGAGAAACTGGAGGAATTGAACAATACCATTTCTGAAAGATTGCTTGTTTTTGAAAAAGGGAAAAGTTTACTTGTTGATCAATGTGAAGAAATACATGTGATGAAACAAGAAATGGAAACCTACAAAATCATCAACACCCAATTACATGAACAAGTCAAGACTTGTGAAAATAAGATGGTTTCCTATGAATTGCACATTTCATCTCTTGAAAAAGAAATTTCTGATTTGAATGCTTCTTTATCTAGATTTGTCAATGGTCAAGAAAACTTGGATAAACTGTTGGGAATGAAAGTAAACTTTCAAAGAGAAGGGATGGGGTTCAATCCTGTGAACAAAAAGAAATTTGAAAGTAAAATATATACTTCATTTATTCATGATAATTGTGCACCAAGCACCTCCACATCTTACTCCCAGCAACCCACTGTATCAAGAACCCAATCAAATCAGAAAAATAATGTGAATGTCCAAAAGATTCAAAAAGAAAACAAAAATCAAAAAATCAACATGCATCAAAAATCCAAAAGTGCTGCTAGCATCTCCATCCCAGTTGAACATACTTCTTCCACACACACACAACCAACTAGAAAGAAACTCACATGTTTTTATTGTGGTAAATATGGACATGCTATGCATAATTATTTCATTATGAAGAATGATGATTTGAGAGCATGTAAAAATCAGGCTGGTTTGAAAAATGCAAAGAAAGCATTCACCACAAAACCTTCCATGCATTGTAATCATTGTGGTAAAAAAGGTCACACAAAGTCACAATGCTGGTTACTCATGAAGAAAATGAATTGTCACTCAACACGTCATGCTCACATGCACAAACCAGTAGAGCCAATGAGAAAGAAAATTGTAATGCCACATGTTTCCCCCCATCACTTTGACAAATCTGGAAATGTTAAGTATGATTATTTTCTAATGAAGAAAATTGATGATTTGAGTGTTGTTAAGGAGTGGAAGCCACATGCCAAAGATGTTGCTAACCCACAAGGACCCAAGATGCTTTGGGTACCTAAGAATGTCAAATAAGAAATCTATTTTGCAGGTGTGCCATAGAGTGTAAAGAATGAAATCTGTTTTCAATCAAGAAGGTAAGGCACATGGGCCAAGTGGCATAAGTCAGGTTGGAATAAAAATTAAAGATTGAATTTGAAGATCAGGTGATATCCCTCCTACTTTCTGTAGTGACTCCTTCATGTCTTGACTTACTCTAGGTCATATAGCCATGTAATCTTGTATATGTCTGCACATGCATTTCATTCATAGTTGTTTGCATATTTGTGCGCATATCACTTGTCATATAGCATCTAGTTGTAGGAGAGCTTGAAGATTCTTCAGATCATGATTTCACTACATATTTTGAGTTTGCATACACTTTCACGCACTGTCTTGCATAAGTTGAACATTCTGAATTCATGACATAATGCATAGCAATCCTCCTACCTTCATCATCCTCGACTACATAGTATATCAAATGGTGACATGTGGAAGGACATGTTAAGCCTGTCTGAAAACTATCACTACGCGTGAGGTGATCTTTGGATCTAAGTTCTCCGCCTAGTACTATGAGTCATTTACTTAAAAGGCTGCATATGGCATTGGATTGTTACTGAACATCTTGCATTCATGTACACACAAAGGGGGAGCAACCACATTCATCATATGGGATTAATGTTTAGGTTCTCACTTGAGTCATGCATTGCATCTAGAGCTGTCTAGGGGATGTTAGTTGTTAAAATGAATTTGTCATGTCATTGTTAATCAATTTGAATCGAAATTGACAAATCAACTCTGCTATTTTTGAATGCAGACTACACTCCCAAAATCCAAATGCTGATGGGCTGGCCGTGACCAAGCTTGAATCAAATGAGGAATACCTTGCAAGGATGAAAATGATAAAAATTTCCTCAATCCACCACCAGGAGATAGGAAATGATCTTGATAGTATCCAAGACATGGTATGAAAAGTGCGCATCTCTATTAACGAAGAATGGGTTCAATAGGTGAAAGACTTGGAAGAAAAAGGATTCTCAAGGCAAAGGTAAGAAAGTAAAATCTGAAATATCAACCTCCGCGAGGTTGGTGATCATAGTGATTGAAGGCTTCCAATCTTGTCTTCTGAACCAAGGTAATTCATCCTTATCAACTCATGCAATGGCCTTTTTGTCACTTGGTGATACCTTTAGATTACAAGTGTTGATTCTAAAAACTTGAGTTGTCATTTACTAGCATGCTTTGATAAATTGGTTGAATCTAGTTGGATGTGATGAACATACTTAATTGATTTAACAAATTGAAAACCTTGTGAGTTGTGCATGAAGTGGTTGGTTATTGAATGACACTTGAATTGAATTGCATATCTGGTATATCAAATGGCATTTGTGAAAGAGTAGATTATATCCACTTGGAAGCATTTCCTATGCGTTGAGTTGGGTCTTTGGACTAAAATCTCCGCCTCGTACCAGATCTTGACTGGGATGTGATTGATTGATTTGTGAATGAATCCTTGAGCTGAGTTATGTAAATTGAAAATATGTCTGTGATTAAATGATCCATACATTTATCTTTTGGATGAATTCTCATTTCAAATCTTGTGAAAGACCTTCGAAAATCTATTTTTGAACAATTCTGAAATTTGGGTTGCATTACTTAATTTTGATCATTTATGCACCCTTATTCATAAAGATCTTGTCATAAACAATGTTTGATGATTCATGGATTGAATGTGGATGATCTCAATAAGATTTCTATCACACTGGCTTGAAAATCAAAGTTCTAACCTTGTTTTTGCATCATGTCTTTCATTTTCATACAGTTATAGGTTGCATGCATCAGAATCTAATGAAAAACCAAAAACACACATTTTGCACCCATGATGATTTCTGCATTGTATTAGAACTCATGGATTAGTCGAACTTAGTTCATTCTGTTGGCATCCATTCAATTGGTATCAAATTGACATCACATTGCTTACATGCATGTCATAGTGCATTTGCATAAACTCCCAATGTGTGCTTGTGTGTTATTATATGCTATTCATCCCCATCCTTAAAATTTCTATGACCTTATGCCTTCTTGATAAATAATGTTGCATTTGAGTCATTATTGGTGTGCTTCATGTTGTACACTTTGGGGGGAGTAATAGTACATCTATTTAGAGGGAGTTGTATTGTTATGTATTCATGATATTTTCGGTATACATGCTGAATCAAATTCACACAATTCATGCACAAAATATGAAAATGAGTGTTAAAGATAAGGATATATGAATTTCTTTTCAACACTCTTGAGATGTTAAACTTGCTGCATGTATGATGGAGACAGTTAACGAAAAAGCTGCCTACCTATCTTTGTTGAAAAATCTGAAATGAAAATGAACGGCAGTGCAATGCTCGGTCTCACTGAGTAAACTGGGCACATGTCACCTGAGACGTGATGTGGTTCATATCTGAAAAGTGTGGACTAGTATCTCTGTTCAAAATGAGGTGAAATAGTTCAATATTCTGAGTAACCGGGGATTCTGGCATGAGCTCCATGCGTCTACTCGCGTAAAAAGGAATTATTTGAATTTGATCACTCTTAGAAAAATTCTATTTGTCTGTGAAAAATTATTGTGGTAGAGCGAAGCCTCCAATACGTTGTTCTCAAAATTGAAGTGCAGTCTGTAAAATGTCTCCATGTGTTGATCTGAAAATCTAAATATCCATGTTGAAACTATCATTTATCATGTTACTCACTTACACATCTGAGAATTTGATTTAATATGTATTCAGAAAATTGATTGACTGCATTAGCAATTGCATTAATCTCCTATATGATTGGAAAAACTCCCATGTGCTACACATGTGTATTCTGATTGTCATGACTCTCTTGCATCTTTCCTATACCCATCCCCTCTTAAATAAATTCGGGGGAGCTATGCTGCATGTATATATAAGTATCTATTTGTTCGCTTGTGTATGCATCTTACATGCCATCACATGCATAAGTTACATCTCATGCATTTCAAACCACAAATCAAAAATTAAAAATCTGGAAAATATTAAAAACCAAAAAATTGAGTGGACTTCCCATGCTATTTACTTGCTCAATAAACTTTTGTGTTTGCTTGGCAAATGGGGAGAAAGATTGGGCATGTCACGCCCCGAACCGATAGCAGCGGAATGTGTCGTTTGCTCGAACGTGGCAGTTAAACAGTCGTGAATGATCAAGAGCAATGGCATGAGACCAAATGATTTAGAGTAACAAAAAAAATCTTATTTCAGATATAAGTCTCTTACAAATTCAAACTTCAAAACTTGAAGACTCAGCTACATCACAATGAAAGAAAAGAAAATGACACTCTAACAGACTTAGCCAAGATAACTAAATAAAAGACACCACGCTAGACTCAAGAAAGACAAAAGACTCGAATTTCTCTAGTTTCCGAAGCTCGCTTGCACACTTGTCCCGCCTGTGTGAGTCTCGGTCTCGCTAGCCACCTGATTACCTTAAAATGTTGGAATAAAACGGAGTGAGCGAACGCTCAGTAGGAATTATATCTCAAGAACTAGCAATGGGTTTAAGTAATTACAATTTTTCTCACATGTAAATGCAATATGGCTATGCATGTAGAAATAACTGAGCAAGTGAAAACTAACCATAGAATAACACGTCGTGCAAAACTTTCAAGTGAGTCTTAAACAAAAGGTATTCATGAGAGACTTTATAGATTATTGGCTATTTCATGCAAGTACTTTGCCCGTGTCGGGCCACGCTAGTAAAGTCACGCAAATCAAGTCACGCACGCAAGAAAGAGAGAGAGAGTGTGTGGAATGCCAAAGATCAAGAGAGAAAGTACTTCGGTGCAATGCTAGACACCGTGATCATTATAACTCCCATGGGCACTAGTACTTTTGGGTGCTCCTCCCAGGACCAGATCGGGCCCTTAAATGCACAGCATTAAAGATAGATCTAGACATCCACTTTATAGTATAGCCAATATGGAATTTCAAGAATAAGCTTGTGGAGATTCAAGATAGAGTAGTGTTCCAAATTGAACTCGATGTATAAGGACGATAATAACGGTATAATCCCGAATATCGATTAAAACTGGGTGAAATTGGTTCCCACTCTTGGGTACCATAACAATTAAGTGTCCATATATATATGGTCACCCATTTGATATAGAATTGAGGTCCACAAGAACATCATAATAATGGCATGATTTCCGCATCCCATTAAGAATATTCTCATGATATCCACATAGCATATCATGAGGGCCGGTATACCATGTTTCTTTAGAGTGACATGGTAAAATAGTGTACTGGGTTTTTATGGTACAACCAGCTCAACCGGCCTTGAGGGAATCCAAGGCTACGAGGAGACTTACGGAGGTCCCAATGACTAACTCGCCAGTCCAAAGGAACGGAATGTCTAATGGAGGGCTTATATGTCACCGAGAGTTGAGGGGTAATCGATAAAACAATCGTGGCACGTGGGACTATATTCACGGAATGGAAATATAGTGTCGATATCTATATATATATATAAAACCCTCGGTTCACAGAAAACAGTATATAAAATAATCACGCAGGAAAGTAACGACTTAAGCCAAGTCACTATTTAATAAATTAACGCCCTTCACTGGGTCGTTTCTTTTCAATTTGACGACTTCTGGGATAGTCGTCCATTATACATTTCTATTTTTACTGAAATTTCTTAATTTTGTATTTTTGACAAAACGCGCCTTAGTCAGGGGCGTTATTTCATAAAGAAACGACATGCACTGTGCCGTTAATTACCTTGTTCGGAATTTTAATAACACCTAGATATTTCAGAGAAATAACGACTTATTCTAAGTCTTTAATTTAAATTAGCGCCCTGGGGTGGGGCGTCACTTTCATAAAAGACGACCTACTGGAGGTCGTTAATTTTTATTAGCTTCCAGGAATATGAACAGTAATGATTTTTCATGATAAATAGTTTGCAAGAAACACATATATGAACTGGACAAGAAAAATAGCAGGATTCTAGATATCTGATCATGCATTTGATTTAATTACAAGTTTCATAGATATTAAATTTTAAACATGGGTGTTTATTAATTTCTTGAAATTGACGACTCTTCCGTCAGTCGTCAGAATTTTAATTAGCGCCCTAGAGAGGGTCGCTACTTTCAAAATTTCTCAGAAATCTACGAAAACGCAAGGAAACTATATGCATGAGTTACCAGATGATATTATCGTAATTATTATGCTAGTTTGGGCTACAATTCCTGAGAAAATCTACCTGATGATGATCTGGGTGAAAATACGTGAAGGTTGTGAAGAGAAAACGATACTCTGTTTTAAACAGAGTCTTCTGGGAAAACGATGTACACAGCTACTTTCGAATCAGAATAACCGCAACACCCTTTTGATGGTTGCAGTGAAGGTAAGAATAGCTGACGACGGGAAGAAGACTTCCCCACTGCTCCTTTCGGAGAGAGATCCTCAGCTTTCTTTGTAACGGAGGAAGACGATGTTGATGAAGAACCCACGTTCTTCAGTTAGAGGGAAGAATTCCTTCACACTGCAGGTCTCCTGCAGAAGAGGAAGAAGATAAAAGAACGATCAATACTCTTCATAGCTTCTGACCTAAGGCAAGGGAAGAATAACAACCTATTCTTCAGCAGGACTCCTTCGGCAAAATAGCCAACGGGGTTTGATTTGAAGGGTATTTATAGGGTTTTTGGAATCCCAATAGGGTTAGAATTTGATTGGAACTCTAGTTTCCTTGACAGAGTCCTTTCTATATTCAATCAAACACGTAGCAATCCTAAAACTTACGCTGGATAGTCTCCTGGTTCGAACGAAACACAAATGAAATTAACGCCTTATGTTAGGGCGTTAATTCCAATTGACGTCTTGACCTATACCATTTCTTTTGTAATTCGCGCCCAGGAAGAGGACGTTATTTTCATAAACGACGCTTGTATACACAGTCGTCAATTCCTTAATTGACGACTTGAACAAAGGCGTCATTCACCTTTCCTATTTTGTTAATTTAAGGTGTAACTATCTTTCGGGATTTTTATCTTTTTTTTCTAGATGTGATCTAGATAGGAAATTTTAGGGGTATGAGTTTTCCATTTTTCTCTATTTTTTTATATAATTATTTTTCCAAAAATCTTTAGTCGAAAAATCGGCACTATTCATTTTATTTGAAATGACGACTTAGTTTAAGTCATCTTTTATGAAACACACGCCCATGACCATGGTCGTCATTTTTCTTTGGCATTTCTTTGAAGAAGTAAAGTTGTGTTTATATCCTTCCTTTTGCTATTTATGCTTTATTTGATTTTTTTCTAATTTAGAAATAACGACTTGCTCAAAGTCATTTCCTATAGAATGGACGCCCATCAACGATGGCGTCAATTAAATTTTTGCCTTTTGAGTTAGCCTTCAAAAGATCGATATCGTATATATATCCCTGTTATTTCTATAACTATATAATGCACAAGTCCATACATTCCATTACACAAGTCTATACATTGTCAAAGTCTTTGCATTCCTGAAGTCTATTCATTCTACCCACTCAAGTCTATACATTCATTCCTTTATCTAAAGTCATCCAAAGTCTATACATTCTACCCACTCAAGTCTATTCATTCATTCATCCAAAGTCTATACATTCTACCCACTCAAGTCTATACATTCATTCCTTCATCTAAAGTCATCCAAAGTCTATACATTCTTAAGTCCATACAATGCATAAGTCTATACATTCATCTCCAAGTCTATACATTCATAAGTCCACACAATGCATAAGTCTATACATTCATAAGTCCATACAATGCATAAGTCTATACATTTCTCCAAGTCTACACACTCCTTCCCCAAGTCTATACATTCATCTCCAAGTCTATACATTCATAAGTCCACAAGTCTATACACTCACAAGTCCACACATTCCCTAAGTCTATACACTCACAAAGTCTATACAATGCTAAGTCTACACATTCACAAGTCTACACAATGCCAAGTCCACACATTCCCTAAGTCTATACACTCACAAGTCCACACATTCCCTAAGTCTATACACTCACAAGTCTATACAATGCCAAGTCTACACATTCCTTCATCTATAAAGTCTGTACATCAGTCCAAAGTCTATACGTAAATCTTATATTTATATATCCTTTTCCCTTCTAATATAGTAAATGTCATAAATGTGAATATTAAATTTTATAAATTATTAATAAAATACAAATTGATGTTCTCTTCGAGATTTATTGATTTTAAATTTAAATAAAATTATATTATGCATTAAATGCCTACAAAAATATAACATGTTATTCTTAAATTTATTATAATATAACGGTAGGGTCCATGAGTTCTTTTTGTGAGATTTCTTAGGATGTCAGGGGGTTGTGTACCGAGTCTGGCATTGATTATTTACGTTGTATTATATTTATTTATATTGCATTATATAAACATATTTGTTATTTTCTAACCCTCATATACCTATTAATAATTTGTATGTATATAGGGATTTTATTCCTCATAATTTCTTTAACTTTTATTAGTCCTTGTCCTAGGTATCAGAGGCAGGTTCGATCTGAGCAGCCTTAAAGGAATATCACTTGACTTTATCATTATGTATATTTTTATTCCTATTCCAAAATTACCGGGCGTTACACCCTCCCCCACTTAAAAGAATTTGGTCCCCAAATTCACATCATCTTCCATTCCTAACAGAGACTAGCAATAACTTATTATGAGCTTATACATAAGAAATTTTAAGTATGGAAAAGAGCTAGTTTAGGATTTCGGGTGAGGGATACCTTCCACAACTTTTTTCCTGACAAGTTCGGCCACAGCTCGAGTTTCTCTTGGAAGCTTTTGGATCAAAATAGGACATTCCGCTATCTTATGATCTAAGCTCCCGCAACGCAGACACGCTCCCATTTTCTGATAACACTCCTTCGATTGATGGTTTCCTTTACCACAATGCCAGCATTTTTCTTGAGTTTGGCTTACTGGTGCCACCCTAAACTTCCCATTCTTGCACTTCTTACACCCTTGGGAACTACCACCCTCGTTTGGCCTTCTCTTGGTAGTGTTGAACATTCCCGAATCATGCGCTTTCCCTTCAACTCTTTCTTTTTCTTCCACCGCTTTCTCTAGCTCTTGAACTCTCTTGACAAGGTCCGCGTAAGCTTGGATATGCACTAAGATCATCTCATGAACAAAGTTTGGCTTAGATGCTTCCATTTTATCTAGGTTCCTGCAAAGATGATTGGGGAAATAATTTATTTACTCAAGAATTAATATTATTGAAATGTAAATATTTTATCTTTCTTTTATAACTTTAACCCCAAGTTCTACCCATCTCTCACGAAATTCCTATAGGATGACTGACAAGAATACTCAACCTATACTTGGTTTTAACAATCTAAGGATTTTGAAAGCCGAAACTCTAATATGACTGACAGGGATACTTGACCTATCACCGAAACCTAATAACTTGAGGATGTGTAAGCCGAAGCTCTAACTGACAAGGATGACCTATCCTTGGGACTTAATAACTAGAGGATATGAAAGCCGAAGCTCTGATACCACCTCTGTCACGTCCCGAACCGATAGCAGCAGAACGTGTCGTTTGCTCGGAACGTGGCAGTTAAACAGTCGTGAATGATCCAGAGCAATGGCATGAGACCAAATGATTTAGAGTAACAAAAAAAAATCTTATTTCAGATATAAGTCTCTTACAAATTCAAACTTCAAAACTTGAAGACTCAGCTACATCACAATGAAAGAAAAGAAAATGACACTCTAACAGACTTAGCCAAGATAACTAAATAAAAGACACCACGCTAGACTCAAGAAAGATAAAAGACTCAGATTTCTCTAGTTTCCGAAGCTCGCTTGCACACTTGTCCCGTCTGTGTGAGTCTCGGTCTCGCTAGCCACCTGATTACCTTAAAATGTTGGAATAAAACGGAGTGAGCGAACGCTCAGTAGGAATTATATCTCAAGAACTAGCAATGGGTTTAAGTAATTACAATTTTTCTCACATGTAAATGCAATATGGCTATGCATGTAGAAATAACTGAGCAAGTGAAAACTAACCATAGAATAACACGTCGTGCAAAACTTTCAAGTGAGTCTTAAACAAAAGGTATTCATGAGAGACTTTATAGATTATTGGCTATTTCATGCAAGTACTTTGCCCGTGTCGGGCCACGCTAGTAAAGTCACGCAAATCAAGTCACGCACGCAAGAAAGAGAGAGAGAGTGTGTGGAATGCCAAAGATCAAGAGAGAAAGTACTTCGGTGCAATGCTAGACACCGTGATCATTATAACTCCCATGGGCACTAGTACTTTTGGGTGCTCCTCCCAGGACCAGATCGGGCCCTTAAATGCACAGCATTAAAGATAGATCTAGACATCCACTTTATAGTATAGCCAATATGGAATTTCAATAATAAGCTTGTGGAGATTCAAGATAGAGTAGTGTTCCAAATTGAACTCGATGTATAAGGACGATAATAACGGTATAATCCTGAATATCGATTAAAACTGGGTGAAATTGGTTCCCACTCTTGGGTACTATAACAATTAAGTGTCCATATATATATGGTCACCCATTTGATATAGAATTGAGGTCCACAAGAACATCATAATAATGGCATGATTTTCGCATCCCATTAAGAATATTCTCATGATATCCACATAGCATATCATGAGGGCCGGTATACCATATTTCTTTAGAGTGACATGGCAAAATAGTGTAATGGGTTTTTATGGTACAACCAGCTCAACCGGCCTTGAGGGAATCCAAGGCTACGAGGAGACTTACGGAGGTCCCAATGACTAACTCGCCAGTCCAAAGGAACGGAATGTCCAATGGAGGGCTTATATGTCACCGAGAGTTGAGGGGTAATCGATAAAACAATCGTGGCACGTGGGACTATATTCACGGAATGGAAATATAGTGCCGATATCTATATATATATATATAACCCTCGGTTCACAGAAAACAGTATATAAAATAATCACGCAGGAAAGTAACGACTTAAGCCAAGTCACTATTTAATAAATTAACACCCTTCACTGGGTCGTTTATTTTCAATTTGACGACTTCTGGGATAGTCGTCCATTATACATTTCTATTTTTACTGAAATTTCTTAATTTTGTATTTTTGACAAAACGCGCCTTAGTCAGGGGCGTTATTTCATAAAGAAACGACATGCATTGTGCCGTTAATTACCTTGTTCAGAATTTTAATAACACCTAGATATTTCAGGGAAATAACGACTTATTCTAAGTCTTTAATTTAAATTAGCGCCCTGGGGTGGGGCGTCACTTTCATAAAAGACGACCTACTGGAGGTCGTTAATTTTCATTAGCTTCCAGGAATATGAACAGTAATGATTTTTCATGATAAATAGTTTGCAGGAAACACATATATGAACTGGACAAGAAAAATAGCAGGATTCTAGATATCTGATCATGCATTTGATTTAATTACAGGTTTCATAGATATTAAATTTTAAACATGGGTGTTTATTAATTTCTTGAAATTGACGACTCTTCCGTCAGTCATCAGAATTTTAATTAGCGCCCTAGAGAGGGTCGCTACTTTCAAAATTTCTCAGAAATCTACGAAAACGCAAGGAAACTATATGCATGAGTTACCAGATGATATTATCGTAATTATTATGCTAGTTTGGGCTACAATTCCTGAGAAAACCTACCTGATGATGATCTGGGTGAAAATACGTGAAGGTTGTGAAGAGAAAACGATACTCTGTTTTAAACAGAGTCTTCTGGGAAAATGATGTACACAGCTACTTTCGAATCAGAATAACCGCAACACCCTTTTGATGGTTGCAGTGAAGGTAAGAATAGCTGACGACGGGAAGAAGATTTCCCCACTGCTCCGTTCGGAGAGAGATCCTCAGCTTTCTTTGTAACGGAGGAAGACGATGTTGATGAAGAACCCACGTTCTTCAGTTAGAGGGAAGAATTCCTTCACACTGCAGGTCTCCTGCAGAAGAGGAAGAAGATAAAAGAACGATCAATACTCTTCATAGCTTCTGACCTAAGGCAAGGGAAGAACAACAACCTATTCTTCAGCAGGACTCCTTCGGCAAAATAGCCAACGGGGTTCGATTTGAAGGGTATTTATAGGGTTTTTGGAATCCCAATAGGGTTAGAATTTGATTGGAACTCTAGTTTCCTTGACAGAGTCCTTTCTATATTCAATCAAACACGTAGCAATCCTAAAACTTACCCTGGATAGTCTCCTGGTTCGAACGAAACACAAATGAAATTAACGCCTTATGTTAGAGCGTTAATTCCAATTGACGTCTTGACCTATACCATTTCTTTTGTAATTCGCGTCCAGGAAGAGGGCGTTATTTTCATAAACGACGCTTGTATACACAGTCGTCAATTCCTTAATTGACGACTTGAACAAAGGCGTCATTCACCTTTCCTATTTTGTTAATTTAAGGTGTAACTATCTTTCGGGATTTTTATCTTTTTTTTCTAGATGTGATCTAGATAGGAAATTTTAGGGGTATGAGTTTTTCATTTTTCTCTATTTTTTTATATAATTATTTTTCCAAAATTCTTTAGTCGAAAAATCGGCACTATTCATTTTATTTGAAATGACGACTTAGTTTAAGTCATCTTTTATGAAACACACGCCCATGACCATGGTCGTCATTTTTCTTTGGCATTTCTTTGAAGAAGTAAAATTGTGTTTATATCCTTCCTTTTGCTATTTATGCTTTATTTGATTTTTTTCTAATTTAGAAATAACGACTTGCTCAAAGTCGTTTCCTATAGAATGGACGCCCATCAACGATGGCGTCAATTAAATTTTTGCTTTTTGAGTTAGCCTTCAAAAGACCGATATCGTATATATATCCATGTTATTTCTATAACTATATAATGCACAAGTCCATACATTCCATTACACAAGTCTATACATTGTCAAAGTCTTTGCATTCCTGAAGTCTATACATTCCTGAAGTCTATTCATTCTACCCACTCAAGTCTATACATTCATTCCTTTATCTATAGTCATCCAAAGTCTATACATTCTACCCACTCAAGTCTATACATTCATTCATCCAAAGTCTATACATTCTACCCACTCAAGTCTATGCATTCATTCCTTCATCTAAAGTCATCCAAAGTCTATACATTCTCAAGTCCATACAATGCATAAGTCTATACATTCATCTCCAAGTCTATACATTCACAAGTCCACACAATGCATAAGTCTATACATTCATAAGTCCATACAATGCATAAGTCTATACATTTCTCCAAGTCTACACACCCCTTCCCCAAGTCTATACATTCATCTCCAAGTCTATACATTCATAAGTCCACAAGTCTATACACTCACAAGTCCACACATTTCCTAAGTCTATACACTCACAAAGTCTATACAATGCCAAGTCTACACATTCACAAGTCTACACAATGCCAAGTCCACACATTCCCTAAGTCTATACACTCACAAGTCTATACAATGCCAAGTCTACACATTCCTTCATCTATAAAGTCTGTACATCAGTCCAAAGTCTATACGTAAATCTTATATTTATATATCATTTTCCCTTCTAATATAGTAAATGTCATAAATGTGAATATTAAATTTTATAAATTATTAATAAAATACAAATTGATGTTCTCTTCGAGATTTATTGATTTTAAATTTAAATAAAATTATATTATGCATTAAATGCCTACAAAAATATAACATGTTATTCTTAAATTTATTATAATATAACGGTAGGGTCCATGAGTTCTTTTTGTGAGATTTCTTAGGATATCAGGGGGTTGTGTACCGAGTTTGGCCTTGATTATTTACGTTGTATTATATTTATTTATATTGCATTATATAAACATATTTGTTATTTTCTAACCCTCATATTCCTATTAATAATTTTGTATGTATATAGGGATTTTATTCCTCATAATTTCTTTAACTTTTATTAGTCCTTGTCCTAGGTATCAGAGGCAGGTTCGATCTGAGCAGCCTTAAAGGAATATCACTTGACTTTATCATTATGTATATTTTTATTCCTATTCCAAAATTACCGGGTGTTACACTACTGGAGGTCGTTAATTTTCATTAGCTTCCAGGAATATGAACAGTAATGATTTTTCATGATAAATAGTTTGCAGGAAACACATATATGAACTGGACAAGAAAAATAGCAGATTCTAGATATCTGATCATGAATTTGATTTAATTACAGGTTTCATAGATATTAAATTTTAAACATGGGTGTTTATTAATTTCTTGAAATTAACGACTCTTCCGTCAGTCGTCAGAATTTTAATTAGCGCCCTAGAGAGGGTCGCTACTTTCAAAATTTCTCAGAAATCTACGAAAACGCAAGGAAACTATATGCATGAGTTACCAGATGATATTATCGTAATTATTATGCTAGTTTGGGCTACAATTCCTGAGAAAACCTACCTGATGATGATCTGGGTGAAAATACGTGAAGGTTGTGAAGAGAAAACGATACTCTGTTTTAAACAGAGTCTTCTGGGAAAACGATGTACACAGCTACTTTCGAATCAGAATAACCGCAACACCCTTTTGATGGTTGCAGTGAAGGTAAGAATAGCTGACGACGGGAAGAATATTTCCCCACTGCTCCGTTCGGAGAGAGATCCTCAGCTTTCTTTGTAACGGAGGAAGACGATGTTGATGAAGAACCCACGTTCTTCAGTTAGAGGGAAGAATTCCTTCACACTGCAGGTCTCCTGCAGAAGAGGAAGAAGATAAAAGAACGATCAATACTCTTCATAGCTTCTGACCTAAGGCAAGGGAAGAATAACAACCTATTCTTCAGCAGGACTCCTTCGGTAAAATAGCCAACGGGGTTCGATTTGAAGGGTATTTATAGGGTTTTTGGAATCCCAATAGGGTTAGAATTTGATTGGAACTCTAGTTTCCTTGACAGAGTCCTTTCTATATTCAATCAAACACGTAGCAATCCTAAAACTTACCCTGGATAGTCTCCTGGTTCGAACGAAACACAAATGAAATTAACGCCTTATGTTAGGGCGTTAATTCCAATTGACGTCTTGACCTATACCATTTCTTTTGTAATTCGCGCCCAGGAAGAGGGCGTTATTTTCATAAACGACGCTTGTATACACAGTCGTCAATTCCTTAATTGACGACTTGAACAAAGGCGTCATTCACCTTTCCTATTTTGTTAACTTAAGGTGTAACTATCTTTCGGGATTTTTATCTTTTTTTTTCTAGATGTGATCTAGATAGGAAATTTTAGGGGTATGAGTTTTCCATTTTTCTCTATTTTTTTATATAATTATTTTTCCAAAATTCTTTAGTCGAAAAATCGGCACTACTCATTTTATTTGAAATGACGACTTAGTTTAAGTCATCTTTTATGAAACACACGCCCATGACCATGGTCGTCATTTTTCTTTGGCATTTCTTTGAAGAAGTAAAATTGTGTTTATATCCTTCCTTTTGCTATTTATGCTTTATTTGATTTTTTTTCTAATTTAGAAATAACGACTTGCTCAAAGTCGTTTCCTATAGAATGGATGCCCATCAACGATGGCGTCAATTAAATTTTTGCTTTTTGAGTTAGCCTTCAAAAGATCGATATCGTATATATATCCCTGTTATTTCTATAACTATATAATGCACAAGTCCATACATTCCATTACACAAGTCTATACATTGTCAAAGTCTTTGCATTCCTGAAGTCTATACATTTCTGAAGTCTATTCATTCTACCCACTCAAGTCTATACATTCATTCCTTTATCTAAAGTCATCCAAAGTCTATACATTCTACCCACTCAAGTCTATACATTCATTCATCCAAAGTCTATACATTCTACCCACTCAAGTCTATACATTCATTCCTTCATCTAAAGTCATCCAAAGTCTATACATTCTTAAGTCCATACAATGCATAAGTCTATACATTCATCTCCAAGTCTATACATTCACAAGTCCACACAATGCATAAGTCTATACATTCATAAGTCCATACAATGCATAAGTCTATACATTTATCCAAGTCTACACACTCCTTCCCCAAGTCTATACATTCATCTCCAAGTCTATACATTCATAAGTCCACAAGTCTATACACTCACAAGTCCACACATTCCCTAAGTCTATACACTCACAAAGTCTATACAATGCCAAGTCTACACATTCACAAGTCTTCACAATGCCAAGTCCACACATTCCCTAAGTCTATACACTCACAAGTCCACACATTCCCTAAGTCTATACACTCACAAGTCTATACAATGCCAAGTCTACACATTCACAAGTCAATACAATGCCAAGTCTACACATTCCTTCATCTATAAAGTCTGTACATCAGTCCAAAGTCTATACGTAAATCTTATATTTATATATCCTTTTCCCTTCTAATATAGTAAATGTCATAAATGTGAATATTAAATTTTATAAATTATTAATAAAATACAAATTGATGTTCTCTTCGAGATTTATTGATTTTAAATTTAAATAAAATTATATTATGCATTAAATGCCTACAAAAATATAACATGTTATTCTTAAATTTATTATAATATAACGGTAGGGTCCATGAGTTCTTTTTGTGAGATTTCTTAGGATGTCAGGGGGTTGTGTACCGAGTCTGGCCTTGATTATTTACGTTGTATTATATTTATTTATATTGCATTATATAAACATATTTGTTATTTTCTAACCCTCATATACCTATTAATAATTTGTATGTATATAGAGATTTTATTCCTCATAATTTCTTTAACTTTTATTAGTCCTTGTCCTAGGTATCAGAGGCAGGTTCGATCTGAGCAGCCTTAAAGGAATATCACTTGACTTTATCATTATGTATATTTTTATTCCTATTCCAAAATTACCAGGCGTTACAGGGCACAACCTAGTAATCAACATTTGGTATCCTCTCTAGCTAACAATTAGTTCTCTAGCCAACAAATGATGTTTCCCATACATTCCATGAACCCACTTCTTTATAACTTACTCCTGCTTCATCAGAATTTCAAATGAGGGTTACTGTTCCTTGCACATTTATCATGCTACAATTTGCACCTCCTTTGTTTCTTCTTCATGCGAGAGAATGATTGGCATTACCCCACTTTTTGATAATGTCAAAGGGGGAGAAATATTTCATGTGATTCATGATTGCTGGATTCATGATTGGGGATTCATGATTGGAGGAGAAAAACATTCCAAACATTCCATGTGAAATTTCATGTGATTCATGCTTGCCTGTGACAGGAGCAACATCATTTCGTTTGCCATAATCACTAAGATTGTCATCATTAATCACTAAGTTTGTCATCATCAAAAAGGGGGAGATTGTTGAGCTATAGTTTTGATGGTTTTGATGATAACTAAACTTCATGTGTGATAGAGATTGTGAGCTATGACTTTGATGATAACTAAACTATGTGACATATTGTGTGCTTGATCAGTAGAAAACATCTTCATGATAAACGAACTCACATGTTGCTATATTATCTTGCAGGTTGCTCTACTAAGTTGACTGATGTTGAATCATGCAAGCTGCTCATTAGTCTTTGGAGGTTTCATGTGAAGACTATGCTTCTCAGTGGAATGGTTGAGTCCTTATGGATATGAAATTGATTGCATGGCTTTGTGTTGTGTAAATGCATAGCCATTTCATTACATGCTTTGGTGAGGATTTCCTCTGGTTCTTGTATATCCTGAATGCATGAGTGATGGCTCCTAGTCATTCTGATCATATGGATTAAATGCTTTGAAATGGTTTGTGGGAGAATTGGGTTGAAGTTGGGATCTTTACATTCGTTGGTTTAATATTAACTTGCTTCTAAATTCCCAGAAAGTGCAGGTTAATATTTCCCACATTGTGATGGATTCAAGGTAACAATTTACATTGGAATCCATGGTGATACTCTTCTAATATTGAGTTGAAGGAATGGGTACTCAAGTGCTTTCATATAGATCTTTCATGGGGGACTCTTATATGCCTCATGCTAATACTTTCGTAATCATATCTCATGTCATTTGGGTCTCGGTCTCAAAACCAGCTTCATATGTTAATGCATGACCCATATATTTTGATCTTGATCTAACATCTTACTTTATCATGTTTTTCAGGATGAAAAATCATGGTTGATCTTCATGGGATTATGGTAATATTTCATCAATTATTTCCCATTGATTTGATGGTGTTTTTACTTATTTTTCAAGCCCAAACTAGAAAGGGTCGACCCATGGGGTCGACCCTCTCAGGTTCTGTTCAAACAGAATCAAAACAGACACATTTTCTTGAAATCTGCCTGAAAGGTTCTTGCCCCTAAAGTCTTCTAATCCGAGTCCAAAGCCCCAAATCACTCCACAAAGTGTGGATCTTGTCCCCAAGCTGCTTCTTGACCGACCTAAACACAAATATACATCTCATTGGGTTGTAAACCCTAAGGAGAGACTAAGCTAGCTCTGAAATTTTGAATTTCTCTCTATCCTTGTGTGTGCAGGTCACAGGTAGCAGCTCCAAGGGTTCTTCCACCATGTTTTGAGCGTGAATGTGAAGGGATGAAGCTGCAAACAAGTTTCCAATCGATCTCCAACTAGAAGTTATATAGAGAATCAAGCTACAACATCATTTGTGCAAGAATCCTTCATCATCCTTCAAGAACGATCTAAGGGGAGTCAAGAAAGATCTAAGGGAGATAAAGAGAGTGCTGTCCAAGGAAAAGAAGAGCCAAGCAAGCACAGACAGAAGCTCCGATTAAGTGAAGATTGGAGCTACGTTCTAAATCAGCAAATACATTCAAAGAGAAGCCAAATCAGGGGATTTCTAAACTAAGTCTCACTGTCATCATGCCTTGAGTGTCATATTTGTATTTCTCATAAACTCTAAGCATTTGTGTGTGTGTGGATCGTCTGGATCCATGGTCATGTGTGTGTATCTCATTTGATTCATGTGTGGGTGCGTGGATTTTACTAGATCTACGTGTGCGTGTGTGTCTCGTTGTTCTTAGTGTGCGGTTTACTGCACTTGTCGTAGCGTGTGTGTGTGTTGGTGGATCCAGTTGTCGGATCATGTTGGAGACATCGTCTCCGTGTGTGTGTGTGTACTGGGGCTCGTCCCCGTGTGTGTGTGCAGGCGTTGTCCTGCGTGTTTGGTTGGAGTGTCGTCTCCATTTAGGGATTTATCCCCGAGTGAAGCCTCACCTAGTTTGGTGAGGGGTGGATGTAGGGTGCCCGTCGAGGTCCCGAACCACCTTAAAATCCCTGTGTATTGTGGTTTGCTTTGTGCGTTGGCTTGGTGTGTTTGTTGAATCCTTTTATATGATCGTGTGGGAACGGTGAGATTGAGAGAATCTGGTCTTGGCTTGATCAACTTCCTTAATCTTGTTGAAAGGAATTTACTCCACCTCGCTGCATTCATCTTATCATCTAGTGTGAGGATTAGTGTAAGCTGTTATCTAACTTGATGTTCAACATATTTGATGATCTAATTGTTGTTTCTTTACACTTGTTAAAAAGAGAAAGAGTTTCCTTAAAATTTGTAATCACCCAATTCACCCCCCTCTTGGGTGTCATTGATCGTGGGACCCAACAATTGCGATGTAATAAAGTTAGATTTTTAAGTACATTACATTGTGTTCACTCTTCTTATGTGTGAATGATTACCGCTCTGATTATCTTGCTAGCTTGAGGTGTATTATCGACTGTTCACGTTCCCGACTTAATTCCACTGCATATCTCGGGGTGTGACATTGAGCATATTTCAAGCCCATTCTTGATCATTTTCTAGCCCATTAACCCTTGGAGGTTTGGAGGTTATTTATCCCCGATTGCCGCATCGACCGAACTGGGCTCTGCTGACCCAGTCTGGTCGCGGTCTGGTCATGACCGCGACTATCAGGTCGCGGTCATGGCAAGACCGCGACTGCCCCTTTCTTGGGTACGTCAACCCGACGGCTCGTGTGTCGACTCCATCCTTTGAGCCCTATTCTTCTTGGCCAGGTCCCGGTTCTCCGATGACCACGTTCTTCAGGTAGCGGTCGTGCGACTAACCGTGTTCTGGTTGTAGAGTCCTGCTTGCTCTGGGCTCTATTTTCTCCGACCAAGGAGGCCTTGGAGTCCTCATTCATGCCATCTTCGCCGAGGATAGTATGCCAAGTCGACTCATATCCATCCCTGGGGCGTTATACCACTATTATCTCCAGGTATATCAATTATAACTCGATTTTCTAGTGTTTATCTCCAAATTTTGAGCTAAGGGTTTCTGAGCTTTATAAATAGCCTCCTGCTCCTTTGGGCGCGAGGAAGGGCATTTTCTGATCCGGGGTGAAGCCATGCTGCGCTGTCGAGTCTCCTCTTCAACCATGGGCCATGTAGAAAGTGTTAACCTTCACCCTCCTTCCTTTAGGGTTCCTTCTTTTCATTATTTCTCCCATTCCCTCCCTGTTTCTACACTATTTCTGCACTGCGTTTCTGCACGTTTTCTCCACATTTCATGCACGTTTGCATCATATTTCTATCTCTGTTTACTGCATTTTATACCTCCCTTATAGTCATAATCATCACACAACATACACACCTATTGTTTGTCCCTTTTACAGGGGCTAAAAACCCTCCCCCAGTGCGTTCTTCCCCTTTTCTTCATGCTTATTTCTGCACACGGGATTGATGCTACACGTCGCATGTCCTAATGGGTTTTATCCTATTTGTGGCTTTGTTTCCCAAGAAAGGCAAGTTTGAACGTGAGGCCCTTGTCTTCTAGCTGACTAGAAGGCGAGGAGGTGTGATCCACAGGGTTTCTCGCACCCCTTTTGCAAGCGCGATCATTGTAGCGGTGGTCCTTCGGCCGCCTTCTCTTTCTTTTTCCAAGGTACGTAGCAGGCCCCTCTAAATTCCTATAGTGTTTTTCTACTGTTAGCCTTGGTGGTGATCATGGTCATTCCTTTATCTTCATCGCCCCTTTCCCCTTTCTTATATTCCATGCTTATGCTATTTATTATTCTTGTTTCGTGGGGGGATTAATCATAAACACCTGTGAGGCTTTACTACGCTGCAACTACAGCAGCGGGGACGAACCCCCCCCCCCCCCCCACACACACACTGATACATAGCTTACACAAGGAGCAAGCTCCTCACGAGGACAAGGTCCTCATGCAGCAGAGCTGTAGTAACGGGGACGAACCCCACCCCACCCCCTCCTCCACACACACACACACGTTGATACACAGCTTACCGCTGATTCAAAACTTCCTGCTGATTCACAGCTTCCACACGGGGACAAGCCCCAAAGAAAGAAAACAAAAGCATGCTACAAAGATGTAGCAAAACACGGGGACAAGTCCCCAAGACACACATGGCTGCACTACAGCCTGAAACCACACTTCCGATCTCTAAACAGAGTACCGAAAATGTGATGAAGACTCATCAAACACCCGGTTTACAAAGGCAGAGTTTGAAAAGAAAAAACACAAGACAAATCAGAAAAATGAAACTTTAGCTTCAGATCGAAGTCTTGAAGCTTAGATTGCAGATCTGAAATCTATTCAGATCTGAACTCTTTTCTTCTCACTTTCAGACTAGCTGCAAAGAGGGATGCTCTCCTTTCTTTTCTTCTTCCTCTCAATTCTCTTCTCGAAGACTCAGGGATGCTCTAAGGGCCAAGGGATGCTCACAGATTTTCTTCTCAAGCTCAGGGTGTCCGCAAGGATGCTCCTTTCTTTCTCTTTACAGCACTGGTTTGGGTCGGACCTAGTGTTGGGCTGCTCACTCTCTTCTCTTTTCTTCCTCACAAATCTTCTGCTAAGGCTCTTTTCTTCTCTAAGGCAACAACAACATCTCTTCAAGTAGGGTGCCCATATTTATAGATGGAGAGCAGTGAATTTTCCCTCCATCGGTCTCCAATTGGATTGGTCCATGGAAGAAGAAGTTTTCTTCTCTTCAGCCCCTTTTTGATCTGTCCTCTGATTGGCCCAAGGCAAAGAGAAATCTTTGTCTAAAACCTTTTTCCAGATCTGCTTCCTTATTAGCTTGTGACAGAAAAGGACGGTCCTCTATCCCAGGTGCTTTGGCAGAAATAATCTGATTGGTTGACTATAGAACCAAGGACACCATGAAAAGTGACTTTTCCCAAATATGTTTCCTAACAAATCCTTCTCACAAAAAGGTGTTCTGACTTCCTTATGATGAAAAGGATAGTTCTCAGTCCTAGAACCTTCTTTTTAGACCTTGAGATGCGAGTCCTGAAGCTTCCGTCGTTGACCTTGCATGTTTGAGCGGACTTCTATTTTATGAAGAACTCTTCATATGCGTCAACGCACCAAGACCCATGCGTCGACGCAGCTTCCCGTCTTCATGAGCTACTGCGAGCCAAGGTGAGCATGCATCGACGCAGTGAGCGAGTTGGGTCAACGCATCTAGCCTTCTGCTTGAGCTTTCGCAAGCTAAGCGTTGTGCTTCGATGCAGGTGGGAGGGTGCGTCGATGCAACCTTGTAAAATTGTGTCCAAAGCGGTTTTTGTGAGAAGCCCCTGTGTCGACCTACTATAAAAGTGATGTTGACTTATCTCCATTTGACAGATGTTGGAGCTGAGCCTGCGTCGACGCATTGAGTTGCTTGCGTCAACGCACTCATTAAAGTGCGCTTGAAGCGGCCTTGCTACTAGCTGTTGCGTCGACGCCATGGCTTTATGGTTTTAGGGTGCGTCGACTCCATTATTGTTGCTGCTAGCCTAGCTACTAAATTCTGCTGACATTGGCTTTATGTTGCTTTGACACTGAATACTAGCTATTTACTAGCAACTGTGTCGACCTGATTTGCAAACTACATCGGCTCCACGCCATTTTGCAGGGTTTTCTTTTCTGCTGACTTGTTAGCATATCCGTTGGCATTCTTTGACATTCTTTGACATACTTTGACCTGAACTCTATGCATGTTGACATCATCAAAACCACATTAGACTCATCAAAGAGTCATAATCAGACATCATCAAAACCCGGGACACAACATTGGAGGCATTACCTTTATGTAGAGTAGTTTATTGTATATTCAGATCATAAGAGTTTAAAATACTTATTTTCTCATAAGGAACTTAGTATGAGATGGAGGTGGTGGTTAGAGTATCTAAAGGATTTTGATTTCTCTATACAATATCATCATGCAAAAGAGAACATTGTGGCAGATGCTCTTAATAGGAAGCCAAGGGCTTTGTTGGCAAGCTGTATGCTTAGTGAATGGCGGCTACTAGAGTAATTTTCTTGAAGTGGTTGAAGAGAAAAAGCATGTCATTATGTCTAATATTAATTTGCAATCTATTTTTTTCTCAGAAATCAAGGAGTTGCTGGATAATGACCCTTTACTCGTAGAGATCAAGGGTATGTTGGACTAGCGACCTAACTTCTAGCTGGCAATTGATGGAAGGCTACTATTTTATGAGAGGACATGTGTGCCTGACTGCCCTAACATCAAGAACAAGATCATGGAGGAGACGCACCGATCTAGATATACTATTCATCTCGGTACTACTAAAATGTATGACGATTTGAAAGGTAGTTTCTGGTGGCCTAATATGAAGAGAGAAGCAGTGGAATTCATGATTCGATGCTTAGTTTGTCAACATGTTAAGGCTGGGCATCTAAAGTCTGTCGAGAAGTTGAAACCATTAGAGATACCGGAATGGAAGTGGGATAGTATTGACATAGACTTCATCATTGGTTTGCCAAGAACCTGAGGTGGGTTTGATGCTATACGGGTGATTGAGGATCACTTGACAAAGTCTGCTCACTTTTTGCCTATCAACAGTTGTTGAACGGTGGACGTACTTGCCGCACTCTACATTAAGGAAGTGGTGAGACTTTATAAAATTCTTACATCTATAGTCTCTGATAGAGATCCGAGATTCACTTCTTACTTCTGGAAAGGATTGCAGTCATTCTTGGGGACAAGATTGAATTTCAGCACAGCTTTTCATCCCTAGACTATAGCTCCCTAGATAATTCTAGAATTTTTTCAAAAATTAAATAGATTTAATTAAGCATTTAATATGGGCTTATAAGGTTAAATGGGCTAATTAATAAATTAATAAGTTAAAGCCTTAGGAATTAAGGCCCAATTATTAACCACTAATATGAGCCCACTTATAAAAGGCTTTAAAACCCAAAATTAGGCCTTTTGGCCCAAGTCCAAATCCTAGAGACGTATTAGGGGAGGTTCCCTAAATAAGATGAGGAGATAAGGAAAAGAATTAGACGAAAATTTAAATTTTGGAGAGAGAATCAGAAGGCGGTCAGTCGCAAGACCACCTTTTGAAGAAGGCGGTCTAGACTGGACCACCACCTGATTCTGTGAACAGAAACGAATAGCCTCGAGAAATTCAGATTTTCTATCCATAAGATGGCCATGGATCGACGTAATCTAGTTAGGAAACCTAATAATGACTCTTAGGGGATTGAATTGACACCCAAATAGGATCCTAATTTTGATCAAAACCCTAACCCTAGGTCATTCTCTATAAATAGGGCTCAGTTTCGTTCTATGCGAACCCTAATTTTGGATCACGTGGTACGAAGGTATGGTGTCATCTTTTCAAGTTCTGCCTTTAGAAGTTTTTATTATCCTTAGTGTCTTCTAACCTTCTACCAAATTTTGTGATAGGAGATCAAGAGGTCAAGGAGATAGAACACCTGGAAGTCACTGGTTCCCCGTAGGACCCGTAGGAACGAGGGTGTTCTTCTGGTGAGAAATTCGAGGTTTAGGAGCGTACCTAGAGGTAGGTTATCTCATGATTGTCTTAAACATCAAGTTATAAACAAAAGCCCTCTGGCCTTGCTTGATTTCATGCATTATACGTAGAGAATTTTATGTTTTTCCATGACTGCACAGTTAGGTTTCTCATGGCATGCTATCCCTACACCCTTGACTAAAAGATAAGAACGTTGGCTTAATTCATATCTTTTCCATGCATTTTCCTTCATTATAACCATGATATCATGTCTTAACTTTATGTTCTCTATAGTTTTCATTCATTAAATCACCCAAGAATATGCTCTGCACGTGGATGTTGCTTCTGTTTGATGTAGGCAGAAAGAGGTCCTACAGAGACCATTTCTTTCAAGTGGCAGTTCTAGATAGACCGCTACCTTCAAGTAGCGTCCCTAGATAGACCGCTACCTAGTTTCTGTAACCAGGTCAAACCCTATTTATTTCCATTATATAAATGCTATCATGCATGCCCTAACTAGTTAGTTGTATATCCTGATCATGGCATGATTCATACTGCATCTTGGCATGTTTAAAAGCTTATTTTTCATATATGTTATTTTTCATGCCAAAACCTTATAGTTTTGTATTTAAGGGTTTTAATGTAAATTCCTACACTTGGATTAATGCTTTGGCACATTCCCTTCTCATCTCCTTTTTATTTTGTTACTTCATATATAGCTCGTACTCCGGTATGATGCTATTAGATCACTTGCACATGATAGGAAAACCTCTTGGACTTGAGAGCCTCTCCGTCAGATATTCTTTCTACCGGACTAGGTGATCATGTTTCAAGGTCTCCGTAAGACTCCACGAGCTTGGGATTCCCACTAGGATGTTGTTGTACCCAGACATTTTCCCAGCAAAAATATTAAGAAATGAGGGTTCAGGGATTTCCCCGAACACCTTTAAGGTGTGGGCTACCCAGCCCTTCCTATAGCTCACCGGGCCCAATCGAGGGTCCCAACCAGCTAGCCGTGACCCACGGCAACATCAACAATCGATTGGGACCACCCCGATCACCCAGCTTGCGGGTTTACCCGCCTTCAACACAACCACCCGGGCCAACCTGGGGGCACCCTGATTACAAGCCACGACACATGGCACCCAGCAACGAGGCTGGGATTTACCCCCAAGACGCCTCCCTCCAGCCCTCTAAAGTCAAAGGAAGACTCATCTTGGTCAACCGTAGGCTTTAGAAGCCCGTAGCACCCTTATGCGGCCCATACACGTGTGTCAGGAATTTCCCTGAACACCTTGCAGACGCGCGCATTCCAGCCATTCTACAACAAGCCGAGGGCCAACCCACGCCTCCAGCACTCTGGCCATGTTCAATGACAACCCTCCAACAAGTCGGGGCCACCCCCGACCCTCAGATACGCGGCAACGAGCCGTTTATCTTCAGCTCTCAGGCCAACCCGGGGCTGCCCGCCAACCCGCCTTACAACGCGGCATATGCCACGAAGGCAGGGCCCTCATGCCCGAAGTGCCTTCTCTCGGCTTCTGCAAGCTGCTACCCTCAGCCCGAGACAGAACCTAAGGCCTGCCAGTCGATTACACAAGCCATTTGATGACTCGAGGTGTGTTGGGAATTTCCCAGAACACCTTGCGGGCGACGATGACAACATGACAACAACATGCCACCACAGGCCAATTCCAGCACCCCGACGCACCCCATCCTTCAAAGGATAATCCCAAACAACGTCGGAAGACCCCCGGGACCACCCCCCGTGGCCACAGCTCGCCCGGGGGGGGGGGGGAGTTCGCTTTAGGCGTGGCCGCGCTCCAGGGAGGGCGAACACCCTTGGGAGTTGCACCATCCTCCCATCCTGAGGGCCCCGCTGCCATTCTCTAGTACCAGTCTCGTGCAAGATCGATCGGCGTACCTGTGTGTGGAAGGATTCATGAAGATGGAGCCTCGAGATCACACGAAGTCATGCAAGTCAATCACCTCAGTCCACGGCAAGCACAACCAGTCCAAACCTTGTATCCTTCGTCCTTTGCGGTCACACTAAATCAAAGTGGGCCCATAAGGGGGCAAAAATGGGATTTTATAGGGTGGGGGACCCCCCCTCTCTCTCTGACCCACGAAAACCCCCCCTGGGGGGGTTTAGACTTATCAGACTGCCCCCCGGTCTGGTCCGCCTAAACCCCAGGAATAACAAAAAAAAAGTTTTTTTAATTAAAAAACCCCCAGAACCAATCCGCCTTAACCCCCCCTAGGGGGGGGTTTAGGCAGACCAGACCGCCCCCAAGTTTGGTCCTCCTAAACCCCAATAACACAAAAAAAAGTTTTTTTAATAAAAAACCTAGCCCCAGCCCGTGTAAACCCCCCTAGGGGGGTTTAGGCGGACCAGACTGTCCCACAGCGCTGGTCCTCCTAAACCTCCCTCCCCCACTCTGAAAAATAAAAAAAAACATATTTTCAAGGGTTTACGCGGACCAGGTTCCACCCTCAACCTGGTCCCCGTAAAGCCCCCCAGACCCTTCGTATTCCTCTATAAAACCCACCTTAGAAGCTCAAGGGGCATAGGCATGCAACAACATATGGACTAACAGTTGCACACTTGGACTCCCGCAGGCACCCAGCAAGGAGAAAGGACGGAAGGAGCTAAGTGCGCATGTGGTTGGCTTGTTGATCGGCTTGTACACGCTGAGGGTATGTCACACGTACTCCCCTCACATGGCGTCCAGCCATCTCACACAAGTCAATCCCCGTCGCATATAAGGCATTATGATAATGGTGAACACACCCGCATCTCGGGTCCGCCCGCGCATGACACTCTACGACGGCCACACATGCGCCATGATACCGCGTTTACCTCCCTTGTAGAACCGCGTGCCCACCGCTTGCACCGAGTTGGCCACCGACTGCCCTGACCATGGAATCGAGCTAGCCGGACCCTGGCCCGGAAGTAACATTCCCGGGACTAGCCCCGACTCCCTAGTGTGAAGACACTCGCCTTCCACGACCCGTACCCGACTGCTTACCTTGAGCCACGTCCTGCCTCCATTAGGCGTCAACCAACGACTACCCCTGCCATCTAGTCTGGCCCTCTCGATGATTTTGGGCCCGTCTCAATCTTCTCATGGAGAGCTCTGTAAAACACGCGGATACCCGCTTTATTACACATTTAACAGGGGACCGACCCACACGTCGAAATTGTCCTGCGGCTTGCACCAGTTGTACTTTGGCCTCCTCGGCCCATTTGTAAAGCCCAAGCGGCTCTCATAAAACATGAAACCAGTTGAATACACATACCCGTGTTGGGTTGCGCCAGTAATTTTGATGATAACAAAACCCCAATATAGCAAATAGTTTTGGTATCGTTCGTAATTGCTAGAGTGCGAGCACAAGTTGGCCCACAAAGCCATTTTCATTAAAAGCCAATGCTCCAACTTATCATGCTTCAATAATACCCTGAATCAGTCAAATAAACTCAAAATGAATGGAATAAAACATGGACACAAAGGCTTTGTCATATGGATATGTTTTCTTGGGATAACAAATCTGTTTTGTAGGTTTTCCATATTTCGGTCGACCAATCAAGCTTAGTCGGTCGACCAATTCTCTCAGGTTTCAGAACTCTGTAAATGTTACAGAGTTCGGTCGACCGATGAGAGATTTCGGTCGATCGAACTTACCAGCGTTAAAAAGTTTCAGGTGTTACAGTGTTCGGTCGACCGACCAGAAATTTCGGTCGACCAAACCCTTCGAAGCCCCCATTGTTGACTTTGCTCTCTTCAACATGTTCAAGCCTTCTCTTTAGGACTTTTGGGCTCCAAAGCCACCCGACATGCCTAGATTCATGGATCTATGTTTTGGCATGTCCCTTGACCAACCCAAGACTTATAAAAACATCTCTTAGGGCAAAGAAACCCTAATCACAAAAGGGAGATCAAGGAGGCTACCAATGGGAGAAAGAAGGCTGCTACAACACCTCTGCGAACAATGCTCCATCCAGGAATTCTTCATCCAACTCCAAGCTTTTCAAGATCTATCTGAAGACATTCAACTTCAAATCAAGTGGAGATTCAAGCCTCATCCAAAATCTACATCACCTACTCAGGGGGAGCTTAAATCAGAGTTTTTCTTTTGTGTTTCTTCTTCCATATTCCCTGAGCTTCAAGTCTGTGTTCTTTGTAATTCATAAACATTCATGTGTGTGTGGATCTACTCAGATCCGTGTGTGTGTGTGTGTGTGTGATTTCTTTCAGATTCGTGTGTGGTTCGGTGCGTTTGCACCTTCGTAGGAGTTCTGAACTCCTTACGAGTGTGTGTGTGGTTTGATCTTGTAATCGTTTACAAGATAGTGTGTGAATCCTCACAGATCGTGAGGGGTGGACGTAGGTTGCCATCGTTGCATCTGAACCACCTAAAAATTATTGTCTCTTGTGTGGTTTGATCCTTCTCTTCTACCCCCTTTCTGTGCCAGCACACACTATATAACTCTACTTGTGTTTTTCGTTCAGATCTAGCATAATTTGTCAATTCTACATTAGATCCTTTATATATCAAAAAGTGGGTTTAAATTGACAAGGTTAGTCTTTCAGGACGATAACACCTTGCATGAGTAGAATCTTTGGATTCACACCTCCGCCATAGTACCAAGGAACTACTGTGTGTGACAGATTTTGATAGATCTAATCAGTTTTATAACATATCCGAGTTTCTAAGTTATTAATTCATCATATCTGTTTAAATCGGGTAATGTTTTCTAAAAATTTGTAATCACCCAATTCAGCCCCCCTCTTGGGTATCATTGATCGCGGGACTTCATTTGGTATCAGAGCTTAGGCTCTAACTTTCACAGAGAAAGATCCAAATCAATGGCCAACAAGGGGATGTTGCCTGAGGGCCACTCTATCCACCAACCTCCGTTCTTTGATGGCACAAAATATTTGTACTGGAAGAACAGAATGTATGTTTTTCTAAGAGCCTAAGAGTACGAGATCTGGAGGGTTGTAGACAAGGGTCCTTATGATCTTTCCAAGGATGAAGATGAGTGGACCCATGAGGACATTAAAAAATCCACAGTAAATTTTAATGCAATGTGCCATTCATCCTAACGAGTTTTCTCGTGTATCCATGTACAGTTCAGCAAAGGAGATGTGGGACAAACTTCGACTGATCTACGAAGGAACCTCCGAGGTCAAGGAAACCAAAGCCAACCTGCGGGTTAGAGACTATGAGCTATTTAAAATGAAGCCTGAAGAAATGATTTCAGAAATGTTTGCGAGATTAACTGAGATCACTAATGGTCTCAAAGGCCTTGGGAAGGAGTACACCAACTCCGAACTTGTGAGGAATGTTTTAATGTCACGCCCTAAGATTTATGGTCAGCGGAAGTAATATCGGGGAACGTGAACAGTCGACTAGTATGCCTCAAGTGAGCAATATAAACAGAGCGCTATCACATTCACACATAAGAAATGAACGCACAATATTTGGATAAAAACTTTACTTTATTTAAATAATAATCAAAATTAAATAAGGTTGACTCTTGACTCTTTAACTAACTAGACTCAATAAAAATGAAAAATTACATAGCGACTTTTGACTATCCACTAATGACAATCTAAGGCTTCACTCCTTTAATCACTCTCGGATCCATCACTTGAATAGTCTGAATCTGACCCGTTAGAATTTCTTGAAAAAGATTGAAAAAGTAGGGAATGAGCACACATGTCCAGTAAGTATCTTCGTATCAACATGAAGGCAATGTTTAAGTAATTAACATTTTAGCTCCAGAGTGTAGGATAAGTCATGAAAATACGATGAGACACGCGAATAAACCAAAGTAACACAAGTGACAAGATACGATCAAGGTGAGCTATGAGAATTCATGTAGACTGAAATATGATTAAGCAAGAATATAACATGAATGTAATTTGGCATTTCATGAGAAGAATGTAATTTTTCAGAACCATAAAGGCTATACACTAGAAGGTCATGTAACGAGAATGTACTAGCAAGCATGTAATTTCACAAGATTGTCTCGTAGATCTTCACCCGTTTATAAAAAAAGTACTCCCGACGCAATGCGACACTAGTGTTCATCATATCCCATGGTTTATAGTATGTTTCCGACTATCTACCAAGGAGACTACAGTTGAGCCCTTGGACACTATCTGTACCCGCTCTTCCATCTTCAAATTATAAATCAAGCTACTTCCACGAGAAATATAAATATGGCCAATAATGTAACCAGTTCAAACAATAGATTCATATTAACAATAATCAAAGTAAAAATGCACCAATTAAGAACATGAGAGTTCAAGATTGATTTAGAACAATGTTATGTCATGGAAAAAATTCGACAACATAACGGTATATTCTTTAATTTTCATAATTCATTAATAACTTATTAAACAAGGTGTTAGGTTCTAGATAAACATTTGACCATCTAGGATCATAGGAAAAATCAACCCTTGGGTCAAATCTTGGGTTAATCAATACATAGATATAAAACGGTCATATCGGGGCCGTTTCTGGAAATAGAGGTGGTTTACTGGACCGTTTACATGTGGTAGCGGTCAGTGCAGGACCGTTTAATGACAAAGTCGATGCATGAAGAAGGGAGTGTCGATGCAGTGAATCTCTGGAACCTTGCGGTCATGGCAAGGCCGCTAGGCATCTTTGGCGGTCAAGTAAATGGCCGCTATTATACCCGTGTAGTCTAATTGATGGCCGCTAAGATCCAGAACACAAAAAACTCCGGTAAAGTGCTTTCTAGACAATTGGGTTTTAAGGGTACAACCAGCTCGGCGTCCTAGAGGGAATCCCATGTTCATGGAGACTTACGGAGGCCTTGAAACAAGATCACCTAGTCCGACAGAAGGAATATCTGGTGGAGAGGATCACAAGTCCAAGAAAGTCTGCCTATAAGTGCGAAGTGTATCTAACGGCCACGCACCGGAGTACACACCAAGTACTTAAGAAAAGACTCTAGATGAGAAGGGATCGGGGAAAAACAACGATCAAATCAAAACTAGACAAGTCCATGAACCATATGAAATTTAAGATAAATACAAGAGTATATGGTTTTGGCATGAAATTAGCATAAGTTTAAAATAAGCATTTAAACCATGTAAGACATGCAATCTATCAGTGATGGTGCATAATATAATCAATATTACGAATATAAAGTCAAAACTAGGAATAAGACCTCATTAACTAGGCTTAACATATAATCAATAGGGTCACTCTGCCATCTGTTTAGAGTTAACAAAGTGCAGATTACAGAAATCAAATTAGCGGTCATAGGATGGCCTCTTAACAGGGCTTAGCAGTCTGTCGCAAGGCCGCTAGGTACCTTTGGCGGTCACAGAAAGACCATTTCTTTCTGTCTGTATCAACAGTAGTAAAAGCTAAAATACATGTTAATCCAGGGCAGATAGATGTATGGAAAAGCATGCCAACAGGTAAATTAGGCCAGATAAAAGCATATTAAAACATGGAGATACATGGGTTTGGGTGAAGTAAGCCAAAATTATCAATTTCTTATTAAGGGTAGGATTCATGCATGCAGTTTTAACCTAGATGCACAGTCATGATAGAACATGAAATACTACCAGTAGAAAGCATGAAATGGAATGAAATCATAGGGCTTTTATTCCTAACATGTTACTTTAGCCTTTTCATGAGATAACCTATCTTTGATTCGATCTCTAGACTTTAGATTTCTGACTGGAAGTAGATCCTAGTTCATGTACATCCTGTGCCAAGCCAACAACTTTCCGTCCTTCTATCTCCTCATCCTCTTGACCTAAATCTATGAAAATTGGAGGATAAGTAGAAGATACAAAGGGTGACAAAAAGTTCTAAAGGACCAACTTGAACTAACCTCATTTAGGGCTTCTAATCTCCTGATTTTTATTGGATCGACGCTCTGGTTTCTGTGCAGACTGCAGCGAACCAGCAACTGTCAGATGCTCTATCTCTCGAACGACTGTCTTCTAGCACAAAAATTGGAAGTGTGTTAGATAAAACTAAGAAGAACATAAAGTTCTAAAGAACCAACCCGAGATAGGGTTTCCTTACCTTCGAAATACGCGAGCCAACATTAGGGTTCGCATGAGTCAAAGTTAGGGTCTATTTATAGGGTTCACCTAGGGTTCAAGGGATTCGATCGAACCTAGAGTCCTAAAATGGAGTAGAGTTAATCCCTAGAGAGTTTTAGAGAGTCTTCCACGCCAGGTAGCTTCGATCTAAAGTCATTTGGTCGTCAAAGATCCAAGCTTTTCATGTTTCTACGATTCACGGAGCTGGGGTTGCTTAGCGGTCATAGCTGGACTGCTAGGGTGTACTTGGTGGACTCGCGATAGACCGCCAGACGACGCTTAATCCAAAAAATTCAGATTTTCTTATTATCTCTCATTTATCCCCCAATTGGTGTATATATCCCATTTTAAATCCGCAAATGACCTAATTTACATTTTTATTAACGGGCTTAGATCTAAAGGTCTTAGAATTGGGTCTTTAGGCCCATTTGAGTTGGGCTTAACCCTTTGGTTAATATAGGGCCTTTAAATGGATTCAATAAATCCTTAATTCTTTTTAATAGCCCATTAAGCCTTTTAAATTGCTTAGTAATTATATTTTAATCCCGAAAAATTCCTCAAAATTCTCGGGCGTTACACCCTCCCCCACTTAAAAGAATTTGGTCCCCAAATTCAATACGTGTGATTGATAAGGATAGTGTACTTATAATTGTATAGTTCCGGGAACCGTTTATGCTTCGCTTATTCCGTTTCCCATGTCACTTCGTGTGGCCAAGATTTGTTCCTGATGGGGACATCACCTCCTATTGCATCCAGCATGGTCTAGTCATTTAATTTTGAGTCCTATGTAATTTTTATTTGAGTCATTTGATGTGTTTTCCCTTTTAATTGAGTCATGTTCCTAGGTCTTGTGTTTATTTCCCTAAGTTTGAGTGTCATTAGGTTGTCTAGTTAGCTATTGGGCCCAATTCATTGGGCTTGGCCCAAGGGCTCCCCCTACCCCCTCGGTTATTTGTCATTGAGTCAATTGTCAGGGACTTTTGTAGAAATGTGGGTTTCCTATATATAGGACCCCATTCCCCCCCATTTCAACTTAATGAATCAATGAATGAAAAACTTACCATTTTGAGAGTTCAAGCTTCTTATCTAGTGGAGAGATTCCATTATTTGGGTGAGAAACCCTAGGGGAGAGATTCCCCACCCATCCCTCTCTTAATTTCTCTCTTTCACTCCCCTTTCTCTCTCCTCCACACTAAATTTCGAAATTCTTCTCTCTCCTCCCCTCCCAACCACCTCCACTCTCCCACCTACCCCATTAAAGGCCACTCCCCTTCCCCACACATCCCATTACTCCACCCCCTAGTCCCAAGAGAGCTTCCACCAATCCTAGCTCCACCCCCAACCCCCAACTACCCCACCCACTTTCCCAAGCACCCTTCCCACTACCCCAAGCACCCATTCCCTTCCCCAACACAACCCCTCCCATCCCCAAGACCACCATTGAATACCCTTCATTAAGCAAAATTCAAACTCACCTTCCCTCCACTCACTTGTGCCCCCCTCACCTTCTCCTCTCCCCCACCCTCCTAAATTCGTAGCTCCTCCTCCCACCACCTGTTAGACCCCCTTCCAGACCCCATTCTTCCCTTCCCCCACCTTAGAACACCCCCTCCAAGACCCCCTTACAACTAGGGGTCACTCCCACACTCATCTACCCCCTTCCCCTTCTTCTTTCTTGGTCATTGGAAGCTACTTCGAAGTTACAGTTTACTGTCCAGAGGTTACAGATGAATCAGCAACTTGCAGCGGCCACCACGACTTCCTCCGGACGAGTTTGAAGACCCAAGAGCCATTGTCGGAAGCGTCTACCAGTCTCCTTCGTAACAGAAGTGGCTTCATCTTCTTCCGATCTCCGAGCCGTCCAGGAGGTCAATTCTCCCACAACTGCGCAGTTCTGCCTCGGCTGAGGACCTGATCCAAATTAGAAGCTTTGCCACGACGAACTCCGAAGGAATCAGTCCACGAGTTCTTCTTAAAAGTTCTTCATTGCCAAGTCTACTTCCAGAATCAAGAAACAGAACTTCATTCGGCATTCGTGATCCAGAGTTCTCATTTTTCTCCCTCAGCTACGCAAATCTACTACTCATAGTCTGCACCGACCAATTGCCATTGTTCTGCAACCCCTAGTCTTCTCCGACATTAGTTGGCTTCTCCGTCAGTTTTTCTGCGAAGAGAACTCGTTCACGATTCCAACGACTCTGACGGCGCTTGATTCCGAGGTTAGGAGCTGCCGGGGCATCCTCTGCAACCTGCTATTGGAAACCAGGAGCTAGCTCTGCAGAGATCCTGATCCGGAGAGAAAGCTTCACCACGACAAACCCCAGAGGAATCAGGCCACGAGCTCTTCTGCAAATTTCTTCCTCTCCCTGTCTACTTTCATAACCAAGAAGCAAAACTCTGTTCGGCATCCTTCAGCAGAAGTTACCAATTTTCTTCCTCAGGCGTTCGACTCTGCTTCCCACTGTCTGCATTGACCACTCCTCACTTTTCTGAGTCTTTTGATCTTCACCGGCATCTTTTGGCATCCCCGTTTCTTCTGCTGTAAAGAAGACTCACCCATGGTTCCAACGGTTCCAACAGTGACTGATTCAGAGTTCGGGAATGGTCGGGGCAGCCGTGTCTTCCTTCTGTTGATAGTCTGTTGCAGACAGTCTGAGATTCAGCAACCCTGTTCGTACTCCCGCCCAGGCCGCCAGCGACCCCTAAAGAAATTAGAAAAATTCAGAGGCACTCCTGTTCCAGAGACGAAGAGATCCCCACTGCTCTCACCCTCAGCGAAATTCCAGAGAGAGTTCTGCGGCCTCCACACCCTCTGTCTGTCAGCTATTACAGAGAGAAGGCTGATTCGGTGTCAACACTTCTTCATCACTCTTAGCACTAGTTTCCCCTCCCCGCTTGGCCGGCTGAAGGCCCCTCCCTATGTGGAGGTAGTGTTTGGATGTAACTATCATCTTCCCTTCCCCACGATCCCCCCCTTGTATGGGCTGTAGTGTTGTAATAGCTTAAACAGGTCAAGCTACCCCGGCGCGGCGTGTGGGGAACCCACACTTCCCCGCTCGCCCTCGTCTCCGAGCGGGACCGGTTTCTTCAAATCGGTCGAGTGACTGCTCCAAAACTTTGCTCTAATTCATGCTTGTTCTTTCAATATTAGTTCATAAACTCCGCTGGCCGTGACGAGAGCCCGATCCTTAAGCTCATTTGCTATAAGTGATCATCGTGGGAAGAGAGTGGAACCCGTGCCTTTTGGCACTTCGTCGGATCCTTGATTTGGGCAGCCGTACCCTTAGGGAATCAAACCTTGGCCTTGCTGGCCCTCTACCAGCAAGGGCCTAGCCCACACAACCTCCCCTTGGCATTGCCAAGTTACCTCGGGTCTTAGTGAGCATCGGGTGAGCGGTTGCTATTATCGGTCCGTTTTTGAATGCTTAATTGTGCTTGCTTGTTGAGTCCTAGGTTGTGTCACATCAATTGGTATCAGAGTAAGTCATTGACTTGTCTCTACAAGTCAAGTCCTAGGACATGCTTGCATTGGAGTCATCATCAATCCAACCCTTGCATTGATCCCCCCCGATCATCATGGCCACCTCCTACTTAGCCTACTCACCACCCATGGACTTCATCCTAGATAGGGATATTACCTTTGACGGATCACATTCTAGTGACTATCTTAGGTGGGAGGCTACCATAGAAAAGTACTTTGAAAAGACTTGGGTATATAGATCCGCGAGAGTCCGACGGGCCAAGGGACGACTTCGGGGTCAAGCCAAAAGTAAGTGGGAACACATAGAGGGCTTAAGGAGGGTTAGAAGATAAGAACCTATTCACTCATGGGACGAGATGAAGGTAGAACTTAGAAAGATCTACATCCCCAAACATTTCCACCCCTCCTACTCAAGCACCCCTAACCCGAGGAGCACTACCACTCCTCCATCCCCACCCAGCCAACTTGAGACCGACCTTTGGTCTCCACCCCCACCACCCCCAACAATTCATCTCTCAACCATCATAACAACACTTCGTGACCAAGTCCTCTCCCTTAAGACCCAAATAAACCAAACAACCACCTCTCCACCAAATCCCATGAGGATCCCCACACTCCAACCAAAACCTCCTTCTGCAAACCTATCTATCCAAACTCAATTGGCCCCCACTACCACCCCTCCACAACCAGCCGATCCCAAGAGGAAGAGACCCCTAACCGACCCGGTTTCCCCAAAAAGGACCACCACTCACCCTATTCTCACCATTCAAACCCAAGTAGACCCCGTGTCCATCCCTCCACCTAGAACCATGATGGCCACCACCACCCAACCCAAATCCTGTCACCCAACCCACCTTCCACTTCCAAACCCAATCCTACCCCAACCTAGACCTCCACTACTTCCACTCCCAAACCACATCCTACCAATCCCAATCCAAGTTTCCCTTTACCCTCTACCCTGGGAACACCACACACAAACCCTCATCACCCCAAAAGACTCTCTCACCTCCTTGGTAGCAGAACTCATACCCAATCCAATAGTTGTGAGCACTCCAAACCCACCACCCACTTTGGAGGAAACCCAAGTCCAAGCTGAAGAAGGAACCTCACACGATGGTCTTTACCTTACACCACCCTCTCTAGTTGGGGCGAAGCTCATCTTAGGAGAACCCATTGTTAGTTGGCTAAAGGAGAGCCCAATTCGAGAGACCCCGGCCCATGTTTTCCCTCCCATAGAACGAGACCTTCCCATAGTGCCCTTCTTCTCCTATCACACCACAATCCAAGCATCCTATCAAGTGGAGACCTTAGAGGACCTTCTCAAGGGCATAGCATGGCAATTAGAGATGACTAGCATGATGACCCCTATGGTAGAACAACCTAGGAGCCTTAGCCTCCTACACCCATTCATAGGGTCTATCACCTCGGTTTGCACCATTGGTTGCTACACTAGCGACCTCCTTCTATTCCTCCCTACATCCGATGAGCCCAACCTTCTCCTCGATTTAGAGCTTCTTATCTCGGGTAGAAAGCCAATCCCTCCACTCATGGCCGACCCACTTGTCAAGAACATTGGCCCAACTATCATGGAGAAGGATGACTTAGCACCTTTTAAGGATCTTGAGGACATGGAGTTCCTCCCCCTAGGTGACCCATTTTATGATCCATATGATCTATTCCAATGGGAGTCAAGGGACTCATATGACCCAACCATCTTACCAACCACCCACCCTTTCCTACCCTCACCCACCATATTGGGCCAAACCCACTTCATCCATGACCCGGGTTACACATTGGGAGCCATGACCTTGGGCCACATATCCCTAGGTAATAAGGTTGTGCCCCACCCCATGATGACCACCTTCTTAGATCCATTCGATCCTTTCCAATGAGAGTTCAAAGGTTGTCCCACACCTATACACATGGAAGTCACCTTTGGGAAAAGCATGCATGTGTCTAGGCTTACCATACCCCTTGGCATGAACACTATGTTGGGTCCATTCATTCATATCATCCACATGTCAAGTAGAAAGTATGAGTGGTCCATATTCGGATGTCATGGTCCACCTTCATTCATCATGGGTCTTAAGCATGTCAAAGGCATCTACGGATGTCCGGGTCCCCCAATATTTATCACCAATTTGCATGATAGGGCCACCTACGGGTGCCCCGGCCCACCTAGGCTAACCAAAGTCTACACTGCATCATTACACAATAGGTCTACTTTTGGTTGCTCAGGTCCACCCATCACCCCTAGAATGTCTGCATTTACAACATTACATAAAGAGATCCGCAAGCACATTAGCAAGAAGAATGTGACTTATAAAAGGCGAGCCGACTCTCATCGACATCACCAAGAATTCCATGAGGGTGACTTTGTGATGGTAAGGACGGAGAGGCTCTCCCCGGGAGCCATCTCCAAATCGAGGCCACGTGGGGCTGGTCCCTTCCAGGTCCTGAGGCGCATTGGTGCAAATGCCTATGAGTTAGATCTCCCCGAGGAATATGGGGTAAGTCCCACATTCAGTGTCGCCGACCTAGTGCCATACAAGGGACCCACGGTGGTACCTAGTGAGGATATTGAGCCTATTCCCTCCGTTGAGAGAGCACCCACCCGTGAGGAGAGTCCACTAGCCAAGAGAGCCCAGCGTGAGCGCATTGAACGAATATTAGATGAACAGGTCACTACCACCAGGAGCAAAGTATACAAGCGCTATCTCGGCAGGTGGATGGATCGGTCTCGTTCGGAAGACTTGAGGGCAGTACCAAGGAGGGAAGGACACTTACTCGACGGAGTCGAGTTCTCCGCACCCCGGGAGTATGATGGGGACATCACCTCCCATTGCATCCGGCATGGTCTAGTCATTTAATTTTGAGTCCTATGTAATTTTTATTTGAGTCATTTGATGTATTTTCCCTTTTAATTGAGTCATGTTCCTAGGTCTTATATTTATTTCCCTAAGTTTGAGTGTCATTAGGTTGTCAAGTTAGCTATTGGGCACAATTCATTGGGCTTGGCCCAAGGGCTCCCCCTACCCCCTCGGTTATTTATCATTGAGTCAATTGTCAGGGACTTTTGTAGAAATGTGGGTTTCCTATATATAGGACCCCATTCCCCCCTATTTCAACTTAATGAATCAATGAATGAAAAACTTGCCATTTTGAGAGTTCAAACTTCTTATCTAGTGGAGAGATTCCATTATTTGGGTGAGAAACCCTAGGGGAGAGATTCCCCACCCATCCCTCTCTTAATTTCTCTCTTTCACTCCCCTTTCTCTCTCCTCCACACCAAATTTTGAAATTCTTCTCTCTCCTCCCCTCCCAACCATCTCCACTCTCCCACCTACCCCATTAAAGGCCACTCCCCTTCCCCACACATCCTATTACTCCACCCCCTAGTCCCAAGAGAGCTTCCACCAATCCTAGCTCCACCCCCAACCCCCAACTAACCCACCCACTTTCCCAAGCACCCTTCCCACTACCCCAAGCACCCATTCCCTTCCCCAACACAACCCCTCCCATCCCCAAGACCACCATTGAATACCCTTCATTAAGCAAAATTCAAACTCACCTTCCCTCCACTCACTTGTGCCCCCCTGACCTTCTCCTCTCCCCCACCCTTCCAAATTCGTAGCTCCTCCTCCCACCACCTATTAGACCCCCTTCCAGACCCCATTCTTCCCTTCCCCCACCTTAGAACACCCCCTCCAAGACCCCCTTACAACCAGGGGTCACTCCCACACTCATCTACCCCCTTCCCCTTCTTCTTTCTTGGTCATTGGAAGCTACTTCGAAGTTGCAGTTTGCTGTCCAGAGGTTGCAGATGAATCAGCAACTTGCAGCGGCCACCACGACTTCCTCCGGATGAGTTTAAAGACCCAAGAGCCATCATCGGAAGCGTCTACTAGTCTCCTTCGCAACAGAAGTGGTTTCATCTTCTTCCGATCTCTGATCCGTCTAGGAGGTCCATTCTCCCACAACTGCATAGTTCTGCCTCGGTTGAGGACCTGAGCCAAATTAGAAGCTCTGCCACGACAAACCCCGAAGGAATCAGTCCACGAGTTCTTCTTCAAAGTTCTTCATCGCCAAGTCTACTTCCAGAATCAAGAAACAGAACTTCATTCGGCATTCGTGATCCAGAGTTCTCATTTTTCTCCCTCAGCTACGCAGATCTACTACTCATAGTCTGCACCGACCAGTCGCCATTGTTCTACATCCCCTAGTCTTCTCCGACATCAGTTGGATTCCCTGTTAGTTTTGCTGCGAAGAGGACTTGTCCACGATTCCAAAGACTCTGACAGCGCTTGATTCCGAGGTCGGGAGCTGCCGGGGCATCCTCTGCAACCTGCTGTTGGAAACCAGGAGCTAGCTCTGCAGAGATCCTGATCCGGAGAGAAAGCTTCACCACGACAAACCCCAGAGGAATCAGGCCACGAGCTCTTCTGCAAAGTTCTTCCTCTCCCTGTCTACTTTCAGAACCAAGAAGCAAAACTCTGTTCGGCATCCTGCAGCAGAAGTTACCAATTTTCTTCCTCAGGCGTTCGACTCTACTTCCCACTATCTTCATCGACCACTCCTCACTTTTCTGAGTCCTCTGATCTTCACCGTCATCTTTGGGCATCCCTGTTTCTTCTGCTGTAAAGAGGACTCACCCACGGTTCCAACGGTTCCAACGGAGACTGATTCAGAGTTCGGGAACGGTCGGGGCAGCCCGTCTTCCTGATGTTGATAGTCTGAGATTCAGCAACCCTGTCTGTACTCCCGCCCAGGCCGCCAGCGACCCCTGAAGAAATTGGCAAAATTCAGAGGCACTCATGTTCCAGAGACGAAGAGATCCCCACTGGTCTCACCCTCAGCGAAACTCCAGAGAGAGTTCTACGGCCTCCACACCCTCTATCTATCAACTATTACAGAGAGAAGGCTGATTCGGTGTCATCACTTCTTCATCACTCTTAGCACTAGTTTCCCCTCCCCGCTTGGCCGACTGAAGGCCCCTCCCTGTGTGGAGGTAGTGTTTGGATGTAACTATCATCTTCTCTTCCCCACGATCCCCCCCTTGTATGGGGTGTAGTGTTGTAATAGCTTAAACAGGTCAAGCTACCCCGGCGCGGCGTGTGGGGAACCCACGCTTCCCCGCTCGCCCTCGTCTCCGAGCGGGACCGGTTTCTTCAAACCGGTCGAGTGAGTGCGCCAAAACTTTGCTCTAATTCATGCTTGTTCTTTCAATATTAGTTCATAAACTCCGCTGGCCGTGACGAGAGCCCGATCCTTAAGCTCATTTGCTATAAGTGATCATCGTGGGAAGAGAGTGGAACCCGTGCCCTTTGGCACTTCATCGGACCCTTGATTTGGGCAGCCATACCCCTGGGGAATCAAACCTTGGCCTTGCTGGCCCTCTACCAGCAACGGCCTAGCCCACACAACCTCCCCTTGGCATTGCCAAGTTACCCTGGGTCTTAGTGAGCATCGGGTGAGCGGTTGCTATTATCGGTCCGTTTTTGAATGCTTAATTGTGCTTGCTTGTTGAGTCCTAGGTTGTGTCACATCAGTCCATTGGACTTTGACCATTGGAATAGTTTTATTCTGAAGTTGACGTACTTCTTGTTCAATTATTTTGATTGGCTTTTGCTCATACGTCAAATCCTTTTTAATCTCCAGGTTGTCATAAGCTATGAAATGGAATGGATCGGGGACGTACCTTTTGAGCATTAAGACGTGAAATACATCATAGACTCCAGCTAATTGAGGGGGCAAAGCTATTCGATACGCGACTTCACAAACCCTTTTGAGAATTTCAAAGGGGCCAATGAATCTCAGAGTAAGCTTGCCTTTGATGCCGAATCTTCGAATACCTCGACCTGGAGAAACCTTAAGGAATACGTGGTCTCCTACTTGGAATTCCAGGCCACGCCTTCTGTTATCAGCATCGGATTTTTGCCTATCTTGTGCCATCTGGAGTCTCTCCCGAATAAGCTTTATCTTCTCGGTAGTATCCTTGATGATGTCGGGGCCGAGAAATTACCTTTCTCCTACTTCATTCCAACATATAGGTGAGCTACAACTTCTTCCATACAGTGCCTAGAACGGTGCCATTTGTATACTAGCTTGGTAGCTATTGTTGTAGGCGAATTCCACTAGAGGCAAGTGGTCGTGCCAACTCCCTCCAAAGTCAATATCGCAAGCCCCGAGCATATCTTCCACTACCTAGTTGGTTCTTTAAGTCTGACCATCAGTTTGTGGATGGAATGTTGTGCTAAAGTTAAGTCGGGTCCCTAACAAATGCTGTAGACCCTTCCAAAATTGTGATGTGAACTGAGGGTCTCGATCAGATATAATGGTGACAGGGACACCATGTAATTTGACAATTTCCTTTATGTATAGTGTTGTTAATACATCCACAGACCATCGACTTTTGATTGGTAGAAAATGTGCAGATTTAGTCAATCGGTCTATAATCACCCACATACCATCATGTCCATCTCTCGTCTTAAGTAAACCCATGATGAAATACATCCCTATACTTTCCCATTTTTACTCAGGAATATCCAAGGGATGTAGTTTCTCGGCGGGCTTTAAATGTTCCGCCCTTACTTGCTGGCAAGTGAGGTAGCGAGATACAAAATCCGCTACTTCTCTTTTCATATTGAGCCACCAGAAATTTCTTTTTAAGTCTTGGTACATCTTTGTAGTACCAGGGTGAATAGCATATCTTGATTTATGAGCTTCTTTCATGATCAATTTCTTAATGTTAGTATGATCCGACACATATATTTGATCTTTGAACAATAGTCTTCCATTAGTTGAAATGGAGAATTTCGACCTTTGATCAATGTTGGCCTTGATCTCCATCAATGTGGGGTCATTTTCTTGTAATTTGACTAGATCTTCAATCAATGTAGGTTGTGACCTTATATTAGCAATCATACATCCTTCCTCTTCTTTATCAACATCGAGATTCAAACGAGCAAAATCCTCGATAAGATAAGTCGTACCTTTCCTAAGGCTTGCTAGTGTTGCCATAAGTCTTCTGCTAAGAGCGTCAGCCACAACATTTACTTTTCCTGGATGATATTGGATAGTAAAGTCGAAGTCTTTGAGATACTCCAACCATCTGCGTTGCCTCATGTTCAATTCCTTTTGGGTGAAGAGGTGTTTCAGACTTTTGTGATCTGAAAATATAGTGAACTTCTCCCCATACAGGTAGTGTCGCCAGATTTTTAAGGCGAATATAACCGCAGCTAGTTCCAGATCATGCACGGGGTAGTTTTCTTCATGATGCTTTAACTGTCTTGATGAGTAGCAAATCACCTTGCAGTTTTGCATAAGAATGCATCCTAGGCCAATGCCAGATGCATCAGTATAGACTTCAAAGCCACCACCCTCAACAGGTAGTGTCAATATAGGGGTCGTAGTGAGATGATCTTTAAGAGTTAGGAAACTTTCTTCGCAATCCTTTGACCATATAAAAGGGTTCTCCTTTCTTGTAAGTCTAGTCAAAGGGATGGCGATTTTTGAGAAATCCTTAATGAATCACCTATAATAACCAGCCAGTCCCAGAAAACTTCTAACTTCGGACACGGTCGTCGGCCTGCTCCAATTCTTAACAACTTCTACCTTAGGAGGATCGACAACGATTCCTTCCTTTGAAATAATATGGCCGAGGAAAGAGACCTCATTTAGCCAGAACTCACACTTGCTAAGCTTTGCATAGAGTTGATGCTCTCTTAGGGTTTACAAGGCTATTCTTAAGTGTTCTTCATGTTCCTCCTTAGTCTTGGAGTATATTAGAATATCATCAATGAAGATGACCACAAATCGGTCGAGATAAGGCCTAAAGATATTATTCATAAGTTGCATAAATGCTGCCGGGGCATTAGTTTACCCGAACGGTATTACAACGAATTCATAATGCCCATATCTGCTTCATAAAGTAGTCTTGTATATATCTTCATCTTTGATCTTGAGCTGATGATAACCCGACCTGAGGTCTATCTTGGAGAAATATTCCGCTCCCAAGATTTGATCAAAGAGCTCATCGATACGCAGCAACAGATATTTGTTCTAGATAGTGAGTTGATTTAATCGCTGGTAGTCGATACATATCCTGAGAGATCTATCCTTTTTCTTGACAAATAAAACTGGCGCATCCCAAGGGGATGTGCTCGGTCGAATGAATCCCTTGTCTAATAACTTATGAAGTTGTTTCTTCAATTCTTTGAGTTCTATAGGAGACATCCTGTAGGGAGTTATTGAAATAGGTACTGCTCCAGGAACGAGTTCAATGGAGAAGTTTACTTCCCTTCGGGTGGTAAACCGGGTAAATCTGATGGGAACACATTGGGAAACTCATTCACAATGGGAATATCCTCTAAGATGATTTCCTTGGACTCGGTAATGATTACGGAAGCAAGAAAAGCTTCACATCCTTGCGAAATGAGTTTGCAAGCATGAAGAGATAAATAATGGTAGGATGCTTCCTGTACTTGATACCAAGGATAGCAAATCGCGGGAGACATGGTTTCTGAAAAGAGATTCTCCTATTGCCACAATTTATATAGGTGTCATGGTCTACAAGCCAATCTACACCCAGGATGGCATCGTAGCCTTCCATGTCAAGGCATACGAGATTTGCAGGGAAATTATGACATTCTACCATTACCTCACTATCGGGGTAGTGGGTTGTAAGTTTAGTTCCGAGACCTAAGGGTGTAGTGATAGCTAGGTCTGAAAGTAGAGGAATTGATGAAATTGGCAAGGTTTTTGTAAAAGCAATAGATATCAAGGAATGAGAAGCACCAGTATCAAATAACAAGAATGCAAGATGGGAATAGATTTCAATGGTACCTTCCATTAGCCCATCATCCTTGGGTGCTTCATCATCATCCAGAACAGTGTTAAGATGAGCCTGTCACTTGTGTCCACCGCTGGAAGATTGATCCTTCATGAGGGGGCAATCTGGCATGCGGTGCTCCCGGTTGCCACATCGCAAACACGCCCCTAGGCATTTCCAGCATTCTTCGGCCGAGTGGCCGAACTTCTCGCAAAAAGAGCAAGCCGCTATAACTTGCTTATCTTCTTCCTTCGCCTTTTTGTTCTTGTGGTAGCCACTACCACTCCTGTTCTGGGATCTCTTCTTACTATCATGGGATTTGTTAGGTTCCATGATGCTGAACTTCTCCTTCTTTCCACGCCGATCCATCTTTCGGCTAGACTCCTCTCCTTTGCCTTTGAGTTTCTCGACCTTCTCCAAGGTCCTTTCATATAGATGGGCTCGTTGGACCATCTCTGCATAGATCCGAATATTTTACGAGCCAAGTTGTTGAATGAAGATGGGCCGCAGCCCGTCCATGAAACGATTAGCTTTGAGAAGATTGTGCTTACTAAATGTTGAGCATAGGGTGCTAGGCGAGAAAATTGTAATTCATACTCTGTCACCGTCATCATGCCTTGATGCAAAGAAGCGAACTCCGTCGCCTTCCTCTCCTTAACATGTTCAAAGAAGTATTTTGCTCGGAAGAGTGTGATAAATCCCTCCCGAGTGTGTGGTGCATCTTGAGGTGGTGCCGGAATAGATTTCCACCAAGTACGTGCATCCTTGTTGAGTTGGAACGTGGCGAGACGAACATTCTCTTGGTCGGCACATTGCATGACCTCGAATATAGGGTTCATTTCATCTATCCAGTTCTCTGTTGCATCTGGATTGGAAGAGCCAGAAAATCATGGAGGATTTAAACTTTAAAAATTCCAATGTAAGTCGCCGGCACCCGCCCTCACGCCAGCTTGAGCCATATTCTGGAGCGCCTGGGTAAGACCTGCAATAGTCTGTTGCATCCCATCCCAGTCAACAAGGTGTGCCATCGTGAAAATAAGGTACCTGAGAGGATAATCAATTAATTAATTCCTATGGAATTAATAGAATTACTTTAGAGAAAATGTCTAATTTATTATCTCATCCTGCCTCTACCCATTCTCACAGGGTTGGAAATTTCTTTCTGGCTCATAGGATTGTGTCCTTAATTCTTGGAGTTAGCCTGTGACATGATATTTTCCTAGGACATACTTATGCCTAGGCTATGATACCACTTTAACTATCACGCCCGGAGATTTATGGTCAGCGGAAGTAATATCGGGGAACATGAATAGTCGGCTAGTACGTCTCAAGCGAGCAATATAATCAGAGCGCTAACACATTCGCACATAAAAATGAATGCATAATATTTGGACAAAAACTTTGCTTTATTTATATTATAATCAAAAGTACATAAGGTTGACACTTGACTCTTTGACTAACTAGACTCAATAAAAATAGAAAATTACATAGCGACTTTTGACTATCCACTAATGACAATATAAGGTTTCGCTCCTTATTTAATCACTCTCGGATCCATCACTTGAATAGTCTGAATCCGTCCCACTATAATTTCTTGAAAAAGATTAGAAAAGTAGGGAATGAGCACACATGCCCAGTAGGTATCTTTGTATCAACATGAAGGTAATGTTTAAGTAATAAACATTTTAGCTCTAGAGTGTAAGATAAGTCATGAAAATACGATGAGACACGCGAATAAACCAAAGTAACACAAGTGACAAGATATGATCAAGGTAAGCTATGAGAATTCATGTAGACTGGAAGTATGATCAAGTAAGAATATAACATGAATGTAATTTGGCCTTTCATGAACAAGAATATAATTTTTCATAATTATAAAGGCTATGCACTAGAAGGTCATGTAACGAGAATGTACTAGCAAGCATGTAATTTCACAAGATTGTCTCGTGGATCTTCACTCGTTTATAAAAAAAGTACTCCCAGTGCAATGCGACGACAGTGTTCATCATACCCCATGGTTTATAGTATGTTTCCGGCTATCTGTCGAGGAGACTAGAGTTAAGCCCTTGGACACTATCCGTGCCTGCTCTTGCATCTTCAAGTTATAAATCAAGCTACTTCCACGAGAAATATATATATGGCCAACAATGTAACCAGTTCAAGTAACAAATTCATATTAACAATAATCAAGGTAAGAGTGCACCAATTAAGAACATGAGAGTTCAAGATTGATTTAGAACAAGGTTATGCCATGGAGAAAATTCGGCAGCATAACGGCATATTCTTTAATTTTCATAATTTATTAATAACATATTGAACAAGGTGTTAGGTTCTAGATAATAATTTAACCATCTAGGATCATAGGAAAAATTAACCCTTGGGTCAAACCTTGGGTTCATCAATACTTAGATATAAAATAGTAATATCGGGGCTGTTTCTGGAAATAGCGATCGTTTACTGGACCGTTTACATGCGGTAGCGGTCAGTGCAAGACCGTTTAATGACAGAGTCGACACGTGAAGAAGGGAGTGTCGACCCAGTCAATCTCTAGAACCTTGCAGTCATGGCCGGGCCGTTAGGCGTCTTTGGCGGTCAAGTAAATGGCCGCTACTATACCCTTGCGGTTTAATGAATGGCCGCTAAGATCCAGAACACAGAAAACTCTGGTAAAGTGCTTTCTAGACAATTGGGTTTTAAGGGTACAACCAGATCGGCATCCTAGAAAGAATCCCAGGCTCACGGAGACTTACGGAGGCCTTGAAACAAGATCACCTAGTCCGACAGAAGGAATATCCGACGGAGAGGATCACAAGTCCAAGAAAGTGTGCCTATAAGTGCAAAGTGTATCTAATGGCCACACACCGGAGTACGCATCATGTACTTATGAAAAGACTCAAGATGAGAAGGGATCGTGGAAAAACAATGATCAAATCAAAACTAGACAAGTACATAAACCATATAAAATTTAAGATAAATACAAGAAGTGAGAGAAGCTCTGGTGTTTCTCTTTCTTCCCGCCTCTATTTTTTCGTTTTTCCTCTGGTGAGCACCCCTCCTCGCCGGCCATGGCTGGCGCGGTGGGGGAGGTCCTGTCGTCCTCGAAGGATTATGTGACTGGCAGCTCGAGCATGGTGGCTGTGGCTCCCCGAAAAACCTATGCACAAACTCTGATGGAGTCACAGATCCAGCCACGAGCTTCTTTCCAGGTGAAACCCCCGGCGTTCACAGATAAAGGTGAACCCACAGTCTTCTTTTCTCAGGAGGAAGTCCAGGCGTCTTGCTTAAATCTCCAGAATGCAGTCATAGCGAAATGTTCATATGGTCGACCTTCGATTCCAGAGATTAAAACATGTCTGTCGCAGAGATTACAAATTAACTAAGAGTTTATCATCAGTCGAATGAACCCTAGGCATATCTTGATTCGGCTGGGCAGTGAAGCGGATTTCCTAAAATTACTTCTACAAAAGAACTTATATATCAAGGGGTTTTTGTTCAGATTCTTTAGATGGACGCACGATTTTGATTTCGATGCTGATCCTTCGGTTGTTCCAGTTTGGATTGGATTCCCTTCTTTACCTGTTAATTTTTATCAAGAAGACTTGCTTCGATCAATAGCTGGAAATATCGGTCCTGTTCTGAGAATTCATGATGCTACTATTGCCATGACTGAAACCTCTGAAGCCATGATCTGTGTTGAGATGGATCTAGACAAGCAAAGACATGAACGAATTTGGATTGGTATTACAGGTGGGGGGTTTTGGCAGACGATCAATTACCATAGAGTGCCTCATCTCTGCTCGCAATGTCATAAAATTGGTCACCTGGAAAATGATTGCAAGAAGAAACAAGGTAAATCTAATATCTGGAAGTCTTATGTTCGACATTCCATCCCTCTTGGAGCTCCAAATTATATCCGATAGGAACACAAGTCAATGATGGCTCAAACCTTTAATTCTAAGAAGACAATAAATGAGGAGCAGAAGTCAAGGAAGGTACAATTTTCCAATTCAATGATAGCTGGGGATATTGTAAATAGATTTTCTACTTTGAATTCATTACCCGAAGATACAGTTCTCGATGATAGTAATGTTCAAGATAAAATTGTTCCCGGAGAAAATGATATCTCTGATGCTCCAATTCATCATCAGTTTGCTGCATCTTCTTCTGAAAGCTCGGAGGCACAGGGGATAGATGGGGCTCCTTCAAATGTTTGCATAAATGACTCAACAAAAATGACCACAACAGGCTTGTCCATAATAGAGGAGATCTCAGAACTAGAAGAGTTTCCTTCAATTCTCTGTAATTCGGAGGTTTCACAGGATAATAACCTTGTTCCAGTACCCAATTATCAGAGATTAGATTTGAAAGACTTCAAAATCACTAGTTCGGATGCTGTCTCTACTCTGTCTGCCTCTGAAAACTCTAGAATGATATGTCAAGCAAATGATAACACAGTAAAACAATCTCAAGAAATGAAGTCGGATGAGGTATCCGGCTTACCTGGAGTTTTGTTTAGTGATGCTAGGTTGACAAGGGCTAAAGCCAAGGTCCTAGCTGCTCATCCACATGCTGCCTATGAACATGATTAAATCTATTCTGGTTTGGAATGTCAGAGGTATAGGGAACAAGGCCACAGTTAGAAGCCTTGCTCAACACATAAAATCTCATGAGGTTAGAACCCCGCATTGATTTTAATCGTGCTCAGGGAGTGGCTAGTAGTATAAATCTCCCTTCTGTTCTTGGCAATAATGGTGAGTCTTCCAAAATATGGCTATTTTACAAGCCTTGTATTAGTCTTGATATTATAGAGCTACATCCTCAATACTTAACTGTTGCCCTCAAGGATAATAACTCTGTAATTCTGTATTTCACTGCTATATACGCTTCCTGTAGTCCTAGCCACCGCAGGGACATGTTTGATTCACTGATGGAATTTAGTAATGGTGTGAACATTCCATGGATAATTGGAGGTGATTTCAACTATATTCTATCCCCAGAGGAAAAGTCTGGTGGTAAATTTTCTTCAACTACTGCAATGACTGATTTCCAAGGATTTTTAGCCGCCACAGGTTTTGTTGATGCTGGATACTCAGGTCCCAACTTTACTTGGACTAACAATCAGATTGGTGCTTCTCATATTAAAGCCCGATTGGATAGGGTCTTTTATAATCTTCATTGGTTAAATTCAAATCAGAATTTATCTGTCAGGCACCTTGTAAGAGGCCCATCTGATCATGCCCCGCTATTGTTGTCTACTAAAGTCTCCCCTCCCTCCCCGAGGAGATTCATATACCAACATATGTGGCATACTCACAATGGCTATCTTGAATTTGTGAGAGCAGTGGAACAAAAATACTCAAAGGGACATCCACCCTTTTTGTCATCTTCAAAAAAAGCTAAAAAACCTGAAAGTAGCTTTAAAGAGTTGGAACAAAGAGGTTTTCGGCAACATTCATAAGGCCAAAGAGAATGCTGAACTTATGGTAGAGCAGGCTCAAGCTACTTATGATGTTAACCCTACAACTGATAACATAATGTTGCTGAATAAGGCCAATGCTGATATGCACATTATTCTTTCCCGGGAGGAAATATTTTGGTTTCAGAAATCCAGAATCCAATGGTTACAATGTGGAGATAGAAATACTCATTTCTTTCATCATTACACCAAGGTCAAAAGATAAAGAAATTTTGTTCAGAAACTGAAGATTGACAATCAATGGGTGGAGGATCAAGAGGTTATTCTTAATGGAGCAGTTGACTACTTCAAAACTCTTCTCACTTCTGAAGTTCATAGCATTAAAGAAAGCCTTTTTTCTGTGATTCCTAGACTCATTACAGATGAACAGAATGCTTCTCTTTGTTCCATTCCTTCGGCTGATGAAATCAAGAGCTCAGTTTTCTCTTTGTCAGGAAACAGCTCACCAGGGCCTGATGGTTTTACAGGAGGTTTTTTTACTCACTGTTGGGACATTATTTGTGAGGATGTCATCAATGCTATTCAAAGTTTCTTTCAGGGCTGGGACCTTCCACAAGTGTGACATCTTCAATTCTGTGCATGATTCCTAAGGTCAAAAATCCTGTCAACTTTGTTGATTTCAGGCCCATTAGCCTATGTAATTTTACCTATAAAATTATCTCCAAAGTCTTAAGTGACCGTCTTCGACCTATTCTGCCTTTGATCATTTCAAAAGAGCAGAATGGCTTTATCAATGGCAGACAAATCACAGATAGCTTTATGCTAGCAAAGGAACTCTATATGGAAATTGATAGACCTGTTAGAGGTCATAACATGTTCATTAAGCTCGATATGGCTAAAGCTTATGACCGAATAGAATGGGATTTCATTTTCCAAGTTCTCAAAAGCTTTGGTTTCTCTAATAGACTGATCTCTCTCATTGCCCAACTGTTAGTTAATTGTTGGTTCTCAATATCTCTAAATGGAAAAATCTATGGTTTCTTTAAATCATCAAGAGGGGTTCGTTAAGGTGATCCTTTGGCACCTGCTATATTCATATTGGTTGAAGAAGTTCTGAGCAGGGGGCTCACCCACATTTTCTCCACTGGTTTATGTGAATATTATCAGCTTCCTCGTGGATCTCCACAGCTGTCCCACATTCTTTATGCAGATGATACCATCATTTTTGTGAATGGTGGTACCTCTTCCATCAAACAATTGATGCTATTTTTGGGAAGATATGAATCATCTTCTGGACAAAGAATTAATGCACATAAAAGCTGCTTTGCATTGGCTAAATAGATGCCAAATTCTTCTATTGATCGCATCAGACATTTAACTGGATATCAAAACAAGACTGGCGGCATAAGATATCTAGGTATACCTTTGTTCAAAGGCAGAACCAAAATCCCCCATTTTAAATATCTTCTGGACAAAGTTAATGCCAAGCTAGCTGGCTGGCAAAGCAAGATCTTATCCCAGGCAGGAAGGGCAGTTTTGATTCGCTCTATCTTAGCTTCACTTTCATTATACACAGCAAGTGCTGCCTCTATTCCTTACACCATTCAAAAACAGATTGGGCATATTTGTGCCAATTTCTTCTGGCAGGGGATCGATAATGCACATAGAAAACATTGGATATCTTGGGACAAAATCTGCAGTCCTATATCTACAGGTGGTTTGGGCATTCGTAGTCTTTCAGATTTACAAATCTGTTGCTATGTCAAAATGCTTTGGCTATCCATGCACAGTACTTCCCATTGGGCTGAATATGTCAGAAATAAATATTGCCATGGCCAACACATTTCAGTCTACAAAACTCCTTTTCCTGCTGGCATCAAATCTTGTGATTTTGAGAAAGCCAGAGCAATACTGCTGACTGGTTCTCGCAAGATAGTACAAGATGGCACGGGCACAGATTTCCTCAAAGATATCTAGTTCAAAGACAAAGTTTTGGCTGATCAAATCTTTCTCCAAAATAATATCTCAATTGAAGATTGCTCAGTTAATACTGCTTTGTCTAATCCCCAGGACCCAATCTGGGAAAAGGTGAGTGATCAGCAGCTGCGGACAGAGCTACAAAGCTTTACAATTCAACAGGGCAATGACATTCCAATATGGTCACTATCAAATTCTGGCAAATTCAGCATAAAATCCACCTACAATACATGAAAGAACAGGTAATTGATTCAAGTATTTCTCCTCCCTTTAGCAAGTTATGGAATATCAAATTCCCTCCGAGGGCAGTCATATTATGTTGGAAATTATTAAAACAAGTAGTCCCAGTGGACAGCCGGATTCAAAACATTGGGATTAATCTGGCTTCATGCTGCAACTGTTGTACCTTCCTTCATGAAATTGAAGACGAAGATCATCTCTTCATTAGAAGTGAGCTGGCTCAATTTTTATGGAACAGATTTGCCCTCTTACTTACAAACACCTGTTTGGAATCTACAAATATACTCAGCCGATTGAGGTCATCCACTATTGGGGCCAATATCAAAAGACCAAAAGGCTTTATTTCCATGCTAGTTACTCTTTTGATTACTTGGGAGATATGGAAAAATAGATGCAAGGCTAGGTATGAAGGTCACAGAATCAATCTCTCTAAGATTGTTAATAAGATATTAGAGGAGATTAGCCAAAATTTAAAGCATATCAAGTTTCAAGGAATCAGCTCTGATTATTGCAATGTCCTCCGGGGTTTTGGAATTGAAGTCTACAGCCATCATATTACTTTCTTTACTGTATGCTGGATAGCCCCTACTATTCATTACTCTCTCAATGTTGATGGAGCTAGTAAAGGAAATCTAGGACCATCCAGGGGAGGAGGATGTTTTCGAGACTCTCATGGACGTTTATTGCTGGGATTCTCATATTTTTATGGTAATGGCTCTAACATGGTGGCTGAAGGAAGAGCCTTACTAGATGGTCTTCGCCTAGCTCAATTACACTCAATCACTTTGTCGGTTACATATACAGATTCAATGGTTTTGATGGAGCTGCTAAGCAACAAAAGAGAACCACCATGGTCTCTCCTCCCTTGGTGGAAGCCACTTCAGCAACTTTTCTCATACTTCAACTGCCCCATTCTCCATGCATATAGAGAAGCCAATCAGCTAGCTGATGCATTGGCTAACCATGCGGTTCTCATTGGACAGAACATGGAGTTCCTAGAATACAGTGAGCTGCCTTTAGTAGCCAAAGGCTATGCTAAAGCCGACGCCTGCGGTATACCAAACTTTCGTAGGAGACTTGTATAGGATTCTTTTTTTCCTTTCACTCATTGTTTGACAGAGACAAAAGTCTCCTCCGATATTGTACTTACAATTTACACAGAAATAAAATTGCATCGAGTGGATCGATGGTGGAGTGAGAACATTCCCTTCCTCTGGAATAGGGGTGCACTCTCCCTTCATCCTACTTGATGTTTTTGCTTTTAAAAAAAAGATAAATACAAGAGTATATGGTTTTGACATGAAATTAGCATAAGTTTAAAATAAGCATTTAAACCATGTAAGACATGCAATCTATTAGGGATGGTGCATAATATAACCAATATTACGAAGATAAAGTCAAAACTAGGAATAAGACCTCATTAACTAGGCTTAACATATAATCAATAGGGTCAATCTGCCATCTGTTTAGAGTTAACAAAGTGCAGATTACAGAAATCGAATTAGCGGTCATAGGATGGCCGCTTAAGAGGGCATAGCGGTCTGTCGTAAGGCCGCTAGGTACCTCTGGCGGTCACAGAAAGACCATTTCTTTCTATCTGTATCAACAGTAGTAAAAGTCGAAATACATGCTAATTCAGGGCAGATAGATGTATGGAAAAGCATGCCAACAGGTAAATAAGGCCTGATAAAACCATATTAAAACATGGAGATACATGGGTTTTGGTGAAGTAAGCCAAAATTATCAATTTCTTATTAAGGGTAGAATTCATGCATGCAGTTTTAACGTAGATGCTCAATCATGATAGAACATGAAATACTACCAGTAGAAAGCATGAAACGAAGTGAAACCATAGGGCTTTTATTCCTAACATGTTGCTTTAGCCTTTTCATGAGATAACCTACCTTTGATTCGATCCCTAGACTTTGGATTTTTGACTAGAAGCAGATCCTAGTTCCTGCACGTCCTGTGCCAAACCAACAATTTCGCGTCCTTCTATCTCCTGATCCTCTTGACCTAAATTCATGAAAATTGGAGGATAGGTAGAAGATACAAAGGGTAACAAAAACTTCTAAAGGACCAACTTGAACTAACCTCGTTCAGGGCTTCTAATCTCCTGATTTTTATTGGACCCACGCTCTGGTTCATGTGCAGACTGCAGCGAACCAGCAACTTTCAGATGCTCTATCTCTCCAACGGTTGGGTCTTCTATCACGAAAATTAGAACTATGTTAGATAAAACTAAGAAGAACATAAAGTTATAAAGAACCAACCTGAGATAGGGTTTCCTTACCTTCAAAATACGCGAGCTAACATTAGGGTTTGCATGAGTCATAGTTAGGGTCTATTTATAGGGTTCACCTAGGGTTTAAAGGATTAGATCAAACCTAGAGTCCTAAATTGGAGTAAGTTAATCCCTAGAGAGTTATAGATAGTCTTCCACGCTAGGTAGTTTTGATCTAAGGTGATTTGGTCGTCAGAGATCTAAACTTTTCACGTTTCTACGATTCACGGAACTCGGGTTGCTTAGCGGTCATAGCCGGACTGCTAGGGTGTACTTGGCGGTCTCGCGATAGACCGCCAGGCGGCGCTTAATCCGAAAAATTCAGATTTTCTTATTATCTCTCACTTATCCCCCAATTGGTGTATATATCCCATTTTGAATACACAAATTACCTAATTTACATTTCTATGAATGGGTTTGGGCCTAAAGGTCTTGGAATTGGGTCTTTAGGCCCATTTGAGTTAGACTTAACCCTTTGGTTAATATAGGGCATTTAAATGGATTTAATAAATCCTCAATTCTTCTTAATAGCCCATTAAGCCTTTTAAATTACTTAGTAAATATATTTTAATCCCAGAAAATTCTTAGAAAATTCTCGGGCGTTACATTTAAGATCCCTTTCACCTGCGTGGCACACAAAAGCCACAATTATTGAGGATTCAAAAAAACTGTCCACACTTTCTTTGGACGAGCTCATAGGGTCACTCATGACCTATGAGATAAACATGAAGAGAACTGTCGAGGAAGAAACCAAGAAGAAGAAAACGGTGGCCTTGAAAGCCCACCAATCTGATGATGACTCCCAAGAAGAGGAGTCCAACGAAGGAAGTGACAAGAAAGAAGACTTGGCCATGTGGACTCGCAAAGTAAAGAAATTTTTAAGAAGGAAGAAAAATTTTCAAGGAAATTTCAGAAAGGGGCAAAGAAAGTTGACTCAAACCAAGGGCGAGCCGAGCAAGTCCAACAACGTCATTTGCTCTCGCAAGAAGCCCGGGCACATGAGAGGAGAGTGCCCATACTTGAAAAGAAAATTCAAGAAGGAGAAGTTCAGGAAGCCCAAAGCCATGGTCGCCACATGGAGCGACGAAGAGGACGAAAAGTCCGACGAGGAGCTGGAAGAGCTCGTGGAAAGCCTGTGCCTTATGGTACATGAAGACGACTCCAATGAGGTAAACTCTAATCTTGATTTTATTTCAAATGATCAATGGGAATCGGAGTATGAAAAGTTGTATACAAAGTATAGGAAAATCAGATCTGAGAATAAAACCCTCAAAAAGAAAATTGAAGATTTGACATATGAGGATACTTCTGTTAAGTTGGAAAAACTTGAACAAGAATGGTTTGAACTTACAGAAGAAAAAGAAACCTTGTTTCAAACAATTTCTGATATTGAAAAAGTCAAAGAGGAGCTATCATGTAAAATATCCGAAATAGGAAAATTTTCTAAGAATTTGAAGAGTGAAAAAGAAGTTCTGATATCCACAGTTTCAGAACTTGAAAAGAAAAATGTGAGGTTGAATGAAGAAGTGGCTGACTTGCAGTCCATTTTAGCTAGGCTTGTTAAAGGCAAACAAAACCTAGACAACATGTTGGGAGTTAAGGTTAACTTCCAAAAAGAAGGTTTGGGATATATTCCCCAAACCAAAAAATTCTTTGAGCATGAGACTACTACATTATATGTTCATGAAAAAGAAAATAATTGTGTATCTTGCTCACACACCAAGCCAAAACATGTTCAATCTAAACCACGCACAGTCTAAAGAAGATTTTCAAATGTTAATTGCTTTCACTGCGATAGATTTGGTCATGTTATAGAAAATTACTGGTTCAAACAAAACACACAAAGAAATCATGTTGTTTGGATCAAGAAAAGATATGTGCAAAATTGGACTAACTCTCGTGGACCCAAATTAGTTTGGGTACCAAAATCAATTGGATGAGAATGTTGTATCTTGCAGATATGCCTTGAAGCCAGGGAGCAAGTGATACTTGGATAGCGACTGCTCAAGACATATGACAGGGGACACGAAGGTATTCTCCACACTACAGGATAAGGATGGAGGCACCGTTGCCTTTGGAGGAAAGGATAAAGGTAAAATCATTGGAATTGACAACATAGATAAAAATTCTAAAACTTTAATTGAGAATGTTCTTTTGGTGAAGGGCTTGAATCATAACCTTTTGAGCATAAGCCAATTGTGTGACAAGGGTTTTAAAATTATTTTTGATGAAACTCACTGCCTTGTCATGAATAAAATCACAAATGAAATAAAATTCATTGGAAAAAGGAACAATAATGTATACACCATTGATCTTGACGACGTTTCATGCGAATATGTGTGTTTGGTAGCTAACAACTATGAAAATGCGTGGCTATGGCACCGAAGACTAGGTCATGCTAGTTTTGGAGTAATATCCAAACTGTCTAGACATGATTTGGTAAATAGATTGCCAAAATTAAAATTTTAAAGTGACAAAATCTGTGAGGCTTGCACAAAAGGCAAGCAAACACGCATTTCCTTCAAAAATAAGAATATTGTTTCTATCTCTCGGCCCTTAGATTTACTGTATCTCGATCTTTTTGGCCCTACTAGGACATCCAGCCTAGGAGGCAAGTTTTTTGGATTTGTTATTGTTGATGATTACTCCATGTTCACATGGGTGTTATTTTTAGCCAATAAAAGTGATGTCTTGATGGAGTTTCAAATATTTTGCAAGAAAATTCAAAGTGATAAAGGCTACCTCATCACTACCATTCAAAGTGATCATGGTGGTGAATTTAAAAATCATGATTTCAGTAGCTTCTGTAAAGAGCAGGGATATACGCACAACTTCTCATCACCAAGGACGCCTCAACAAAATGGAATAGTGGAGAGAAAAAATAGAACCTTGATAGACATGGCATGGACCATGTTAAGTGAGAACTCCCTACCAAAATACTTCTGGGCTAAGACAGTAAGTACAGCATGCTACATCATCAACATGGCAATGGGAAGGCCAATCTTAAAGAAAATCTCATGTGAGCTCTACCAGGGTAAAAAACCAAATATCTCCTACCTCAAACCTTTTGGTTGCCCTTGCTTCATCCTGAACAATGGTAAGACTAACTTAGGAAAGTTTGATGAAAAGAGTGACAAAGGAATCTTCCTAGGTTATGCACTAAATTCTAGAGCTTTTAGAGTATTTAATAAGAGGACCTTAGTTGTAGAAGAAACTCCTCATGTTATCTTTGATGAATCTGATTCAAAACTGACAAATCAACTTACCCCAATGTTGGATGCAGATGAAGCTCCTAGAAATCCAACTGATACTGGATCATCTAAAGCCAAGGATAAATCAATGGAAGGAATCTCTAGCAAAGATGAAAATGATGAAGATCCTTCAATTGAAACACTCCAAGACCAGCCACTGCAGCACCCCGATCTGCCTAGAGATACAACGCTCCTGAAAAATCACCCTGCTGAAAATATTATCGGTAATCATGTAGATGGTGTGAAAATCAGATCCTCACTAAGGCAAGTGGAAGAAGAGGATGTGATGGCTGTTATTTCTCAAGAAGAGCCTAAGGATGATCATTATGCTCTTCAGAATTAATCATGGATCCAGGCTATGCATGAAGAGCTACACCAATTTGAAAGGAACGAGGTGTGGTCTCTCGTGCCGCGTCCTAGGAATCAACCCGTAATTGGAACCCGTTGGGTTTTTAGAAATAAGTTAAATGATACAGATTGGTTGTTAGGAACAAGGCTAGGCTTGTGGCCAAAGGGTGTAGCCAGGAGATGAGTATTGATTTTGATGAGTCATTTGCACCGGTTGCTAGATTAGAAGCAGTCCGATTCTCTTGTCATATGCTTGTTCACTCAATTTCAAACTATTTCAAATGGATGTTAAATCTACATTTTTAATGGGTACATCAAAGAGGATGTTTTTGTAGAACAACCTCCAGGTTTTGAAGGTCCAAAACATCCAAAGCATGTGTACAAGTTGTAAAAGGCCTTATACGGATTAAAGCAAGCACCAAGGGCATGGTATGAAAGGCTCACTTCTTTCCTAACTAAAAATGGGTTCAAAAGAGGTAAGGTTGACCAAACACTCTTCACGGAAAATCATGTAAAGACATATTAGTAGTTCAAGTATATGTTGATGATATAATCTTTGTAGCTACTAATAATGCCTTATGTGATGAGTTTGCACAGATAATGCAGGGTGAATTTGAAATAAGTCTCATGGGTGAACTTACATTTTTCCTTGGGTTGCAGGTGAAGAAAATGTCTAAAGGCATTTTCATAAATCAAGCCAAGTACATCTTGGAGCTGTTAAAGAAATACGGGATGGGAGAAGCAAAACCCATGTCAACTCCGATGGCCACAATCACGAAGTTAGATAAAGATGAAAAGGGTAAAACAGTAGATCCTACACTATTTCGAGGTATGATCGGATCACTACTGTACTTAACAGCATGCCGTCCTGACATCCAGTATAGCGTATGTCTATGTGCTCGTTTTCAGCCATGTCCTAAAGAATCGATATTTAATTGGCACAGTAGACTTTGGCTTGTGATTTCTCATCTGTAGCTCATTTGATTTGATTGCATACACCGATGCAGATTATGTTGGATGCATTGTTAATCGCAAAAGTACTAGTGGGTACTGTCAATTTCTTGGTGGGTGCTTAGTTTCGTGGGCCTCCAAGAAATAACATTCAGTAGCTCTCTCAGCGGCCGAGGCTGAATATGTAGCTACCAGAAGTTGTGGAGCCCAAGTACTTTAGATCAAAAATCAATTGCTTGATTTGAATGTTGAAATGAAATGTGTTCCAATTTTGTGTGACAATACCAGTGCAATTAACTTGTCAAAAAATCCTGTACAACATTCTAGAACAAAGCACATTGACATTCGGCATCATTTTCTGAGAGATCATGTAGGAAAATGGATCTTTGAATTGGAATTCATTGACACACACAATCAGTTAGCTGACAACTTTACCAAACCCCTAAACCAAGAACATTTCAATAAAATCAGAAGGGAACTTGGCATATGCAAGGGTGAGAACATACATACATAGGTCTGCACTAGGTTGAGTGTTGCATATGTATAAAAGTCAGAAGCATGAAGGGTAGATTGTGTGAAAAACATGCATAGCCTATGTGATTTTGTTTTAGTCGTGTATGATATCACCTTGTGTGCTTGACTGTATTTGTATATATATATATACCCCCTCCTTGAGAAACTTCTAAGACCAAATATTTCTTGCTAAATAAATGTGGATCTTAAGACCTAAGGATCAGAGGCAGTCACCGAGGGGAAGATTTAGAAAAACTCCTAAAGCAGTCGTCTCAGAAGGTTCACCCATTCCCTCTCTTCACAAACACGAAGGGGGATAAGTGAAGTTTGAAAACAAAAAAGTTACACAAAAAAAAGAGGACAAGGGTTGTATGAATCAAAAAAAAAAGGAAAAAAGAAAGTTGAAGGAGTTGATAAAAAAATGATGAAATTAGGGCTAGGCCGACCATTTTGGTCGACCGACGCCCAGGTTCGGTCGACCGAAACCGGCGAACTGGGCCGGACGAACCGCGTTCGAACTCCTTCTTAAAGGGGTTTTCATCCCATTTCTCTCACTCTCTCACACCCATTAACCCTCATACCCTCTACTCAAACCCTAGAACACTCATTCTCCTCATTTCCACCCCCAAAACCTCCTCTTTCTTCCATCTGCACAAGATCTGGAGTATTCATCATCGTTTTGGGATGAAATCTCCGCAGTGGCTTGTGAGACCCTGCAGCCATTCCTAGAGCTCCAGATTGTGGAGAAAGGTTCTTCCACCTTCTCTTGTGTGTCCTCCGGTCTCCATCTTCTCCCACAGGAAAAGGTTAGCAAATCTAAGGGTTTCCACCTAGATTTCCTGTTTAGATGGTGCCTAGACGAAGTTCTCAAAGGCTTACCTAGGGGGAATTCAGTGCCCGGAGAAATGAGGAATGAGATCCTCCGCCACAGCGGCCACCCGCACCTCCAAGGGCACCGCCGATCTAGCCACGGCCGATTCTCGACCCCCGTTTGGTTGAGGTTACTGAAGTGCATAAATTTCTATTCTACCATGTTATGAGTGGGAATCGGATCAACATGGGACGTTTGATGACGGACTTGATAGGGCCATGTCGTACACAAAGAAGGCGATCCTTGCCTTATGCCTCACAGTTGACAGGGGTGTTTCTTCATGCTGGAGTTGGCTTGGCCGGAGAGGTGTCTATTCCAGTGAGACAGGATGATGTATATAATAAACACAAGTTGTTCTTCGACTTTGGGTGCTATTGGGGTCTTCATGGAGAGTTACACATAGATGTAAGAATGTATGGAGAAGAGTCAAAATCTGAGGACGAGGAACAGGAGCAACAGCAACAGCAAGAGGCTCAAGCACCACCTCCAGTTCAGGCCGATGAGCAGCCACCTCCTCCTCCCCATGCAGATCAAGACTTGCCACCTCTACCACAGTTTCATTATGGGGAGTCCTCCACTCAGGGTACCGGACAACCCTCTTGGGAAGATTTTGAGGCTTTTGATAGGTGTTTTTCTAGACTAGAAACTCGGTTGGATGCCTTCATGACCACGATGACTGGTCAGATGGATACTTTTTCCCATGCTTTGGATAGCCTTTCTACCCACATGGCCACTCTCACTGCCAGCTATGAGGATACCCATCAAGCCTTCCGTACCACCAACCAGACTCGTCTCCACTGATGCGGGACAGATGACCGACTCGGGCTAAGACGTACGACCGACTCGTTGTGCGGCCAGCACTAACACGCTAAAGGCAAGCCGGGCGGCTGACCACCGTGGTATTCTCAAGGTGGAGACGTCTCTCAACAGTGACTCTCTTGATCCCGATGATCGTCCCTTGCGAGGGAAACGTGGGGATCGCGGCGATTAAGAAACCACCGTCGCCTAGGGTGCTAATTCACGCTCGGTGCTCGATTGGAGCCACGGAACGGGCGCTCACAACTCACAATCGCGGTGAATTTAAAACTAGCTATCTGCCCTATTCTCACAAACGCAGCAATATAGAAAGCATACTAAACAGCAATGTGAGTGGGGAACGAATCGCGTGCCTCCACGACAAGGCGTGGGGAAGACACCCCGGCCGATTTCTGAACAACCCCAATACACAATTGAATTAAATTTTACAAATTCAGAAGCTTGGCCCACTCCACACAGGGAGGTATCGGGCTACAATCGATAACTTTGGAGTTGCTGGAACCTGGGTTGACGGGCAGCGCTCTTCGGAGCCGAGGGAGGCGAGTCAGGGCCGATCGGGTATGCCGAGGGTGAACCGACCCGGTTCTGTCACGTTAGTCTCCCTGCGCAGCAAACTTGCGAAGGCCGGTACAGCTAGATCCGAAATCCGATCGGAGTGCCGTTTGTTGGAGAACGACGGCGACTGAACGCCGTTTCTCCGCTCCGAAGGGAGCGATCAGATCTTTTCAGATCTGAGCGTAGCAGTGGCTGCACCAAGCCTCTAATTCTACTCGCACAGAACTGCACAGAACAGAAAGAATTAGGGTAAAATGGTTTCCGAGGCCCGATCGAGGCGCCGCTTGTGGGAGATTGTCAGCGACGTCCGGAGGAAGAAGCTCTCCGAAGATCTCACACAGATCTCAGCCAGATGAGGCGGGGAAGGCTCGGGAAGTCGGTGCTGGTTCTGAGCCGGATCTACTCAGATCTCTTGTGCGATCTCACAAGAATCGCCTCCACGGACAGCATAGTGATCGGATTGAGGCGAGATTGGCGGAAACGCGAAGAGGACTCGAAATCCTACGATCTCTCTTCAGGAACCAGCTTCAGATGGCGTCGGGGTTGGGCTGGAGAAATTAAAATACAGTCATCTTCAGATCTGGGCAGCAATCAGGGACCGATCTGCACGCCTCCACGAAAAGAAGTCCTGCCGTGGCTCACAAACTCCGATCGATGCAAAACAAGCGCTAAAATCTTCCTAACTCTCAGAGGTATCACTGAGATTTTTTGGGGAATAATAAGGTAAGAGGAAGAGGGGGATACAAGGTCGAGTCACATGACCCAAGTCTGTCCCGTCACAGGACAGAACCAAGGGAGTCACACCGAAGGAAACACTAGAGAATCTCTCTCCAATGCAATTTTCTCTCAACAAACTTTCATTAACTTCTTTATAAACACTATACATGGCTTTAAATAGGCAAATTCAAGGGGTAGGGGGAGAGGACTTGCGTGGGATACAAGGAGAGGGAGGGGGCTGCGCCCCTTGACCATGAGAGAAAGGGAGAGGGGGACAAGCCAACATGTTGGCTCACCTACCTTTGAAATTCCTGTAAAGATGGTAGGTGGCAGCCATTTTGTTCTTGACCAGCAGCCATTTTATGCTACATGTGGTAAATGGGGAGGAGGAAGAAGAAAAAACACAATTTGTTTAGCCTAATACAACAAATAAGGGGGCGCCCCCTACTTGGGCCTCCAATTGGGCCATTTGGCCATGGCCATCCTCTTAAGTCCATTCATCCATTCTTGCTTAAGGCCTCATCCATTCTTGGTTAAGGCCTCTCCAACCTAGATAGCCCATGTAGGAAGGAAGCCCAATTGGGCCTTGCATGGCTTATGGATCCATCATAATGGACCAAGGCCACTCCTTTCTTAAGGAATGCTTAAGGGCTTTAACCAATTGGCCCTTTAAGAACCTTACAATTAGCCCATTATGAAAACCCAAGTAGAATGTTCATTACAAGCCCAATTTTCATGCAAAAAGGTCCAAATTGAAGCCAAATTGTCCCTACTTTGAAGGGAAGCCGAAGTAGTCCATTTGGTGCTCCGCGTATGGCACCGTCGGTTCGCTGACGTGTCACTGATCACCCTGGTGTCCACACCATCCACATTGACCGCCAACTAGAACATCAGGACCTCCTTCTGCACTCTTTTGCACGACGTCTTCCTCCGCCTCCAGTTGAGCCTTCCCATGATGATGGTGCCCCAGAGGACTCTGCTCCTCCTCCTTAGTTGTTGCCTCCACGGTCTTCAGTTTCACCATGGTCTACTTTTTCTTGTATCCCCTCCCCTCTTTTAATGATGCCAAAGGGGGAGAAGTAGCTAGTCTAGGTTTATATTTATATCTTATGCATGCGTGTCATATGTTTGCCTGATTGTTTGCCATTTGGCATTTGTTAGTGTCATTTGCATTAGTTGAGTCATTTGCATTGCATCCATGTGTCTAGGAATCACTATCGTTTGATGTACTATGTAATGAAATCTTAATGAATGAAATGAAGCACTTGGTTATGTCACGGCTATTGATTTCCATTTCACTTCTTCATTCGGAGCTAGCAAATATAAAGGAATGAATGCTTTGGTGTTTACAGAATGAATGGTTTGGTGGTTGCTTGAACATTGGCTTCTGATTGCATTTAATTTACCCTGCAGGTACTATAACCATCTCGGAGCTTTCAGGTTTGTAATGCGTTGATTTCAAGTTCTAAATTTTCTTACCGGTATGCCAACACATGTAATGTTCAAAACATTTTGTCATCATCAAAAAGGGGGAGATTGTTGGGTTGCGTCAATAATTTTGATGATAACAAAACCCTGGAATGGCCAATAGTTTTGGTACCGTTCGTAATTGCTAGAGTGCGAGCACAAGTAGGCTAGTGGTTCTTCAAGTTTGGCCTTGTGCTTGAATGGTTCTTCAAGTTTTCATGTGCTTGAATCTCCTTATGTGATTTTGATGATTTTGTTTGAAATTGATACATGCTTGTGGAGTTTCAGAAGTCTAACAGTTTTGGGATGTCAAGTTGAATATGAGCCTCATCATGATATCTGTATATTTGATTGAGCTTCATTTGATATGAGTGAAAGAAATTCTAAAAGATGAATTGTGTGAAAATAGCTTGTTTGTGTATTTTCATGAAAGCATGATAACTTCACATTTTTGTTTTTGACAATACAAGTTGGTGTGCATGGCTTGGTTGAAATGCTAACTTGATAGATTCTTGTTTTGGACTCAAATCCCACTCTTGAGATCATGACTTCTGGGAATGATTGTGTTCTAGTTTGAACTAGATGTTTAATTGTGCATTTTCATTCAAGAAATGCTTGTTATAAAAGAGAGAGCTATTTGAATTTTAAATCCATACTAATTCAGTTTTTCTATGGTTTTGCATGTTCAAACCATTAGAATTAATCATCTGGAATCAAGGGACTTTGGTCACATTTATTCCATTGGGTTTTCATGGCTTAAAAGGGCTAAAAACTGCTTTGTCATAACCTTCAGCAGAGGGGTCGACCCCCCCTATGGGCTGGACTATCTGCTCAACAGACATAACTCCCAGCTGAAGGGGTCGACCCCCTCCAGACAGAGTTTTGTCTGGGCCATTTTTCTTGCAGAAAATGCAGGGGCCGACCTCTCCGACACGAGAATTGCGAAAGTCAATGTATCTCACTCTAAACCCCTTGAAACTTTACCAAACTACCCCCCATTGTTTCCTAGACATATGAGGGTGTTTTTAACACACTTTGGGAGGGGTTTATGGGTCTTTTGTTCACTCCTTGTTATATATATATGTGAACTCTGAGTTTGGAAAAGTAGAACCCTAATGCTTATTTGTAGGGGAAGAAAAGGGAGAAAGCAAAGAGGAGCTCAAGAAAGGAGGATATCATCTACATCAAGGTATTTCTAGAGCTCGTGGATGAAGAGAAAGTTGTGCGGAATGAAGAAAGAAGCAAGATGATGGTGACCTCGTGATCATCCGTCTACGTACCAAGGAGAACCGGATTTTGTTGAGAAGGGGAGCTTTTTACTTGAGAGATCTTTATTTTTCCAGTCTTTAGAATATGTCTTGAGCTTAGTGAATTCATTTGTGAACTTGTTATTAACTTCTGAACAAATTTCATGTGTGGGTATTCGGAGAATGGGTTCTCCAAGTGTTTGTGATTGACGCGTGTCCGCCGTTTGGTGCGGTGGATATCCACGTGTGTGTTGGGGTTTTTACCATGTGTGTGTGTGGCAAGAAATCCCCGTGTTTGTTGCATTTACAGCGTATGTGTTGGGGTTTTTACCCCGTGTGTGTGGGGAGAAATCTCCGTGTTTGCTGCATTCGCAGTGTGTTGAGGAAGCCTCACTCGGTTGAGTGAGGGGTGGACATATGGAGCCTGTCGCGGTCTAGAACCACCTAAAAATCATTGTGTCATTGTGAATCCCTGTGTGATTGTCCTTTTCTTCTATCTCCTTCACAGGTTTAAATTGACACTATCACACACATACACTCTATCTAATTAGACTGCTTCATACGTCCAATTTGCACACACACATAGAGCTAATTTGTGCTTGGTTCTACAAGTCGCACATAATTCTGATCGTCCACCAAATTGCCTCTTAGTTAATCTACGTTTTGCCTAATTGTCTTAGGCGTTGAGTTGAATTCCACTGTGAGTAGGTTTGTGTTTTAATTGGACTTAAATTTTTATAGAGGGATTTATTTAACCCCCCTCTAGATCCGTCTTCTTGCACTACGAGACCCAACAATTAGTATTAGAGCAAGGCTCTGTTGTCCCTAGATCTAACGATCTACAGAGTGATTCCAGTGCTTGTTCAATCATGAATTTTTCTGTCGAACAGTTTTTGATGAATTCCGTACATGTTTTTAATGGCTCTAATTTTCCCTTATGGTTGGGCAGATTATGCAGGGCTATAAACTCTGTTAATCCTAATATCTGGAAACTGATTTATCATGGCCCCAATGAATTGCCTTTTGATGAGACTAAATGGTCTGATGAGGACAGACAGAAGAACCATGATAATCTAATAGTCCTAAGTGTATTAAAAGCTGCCGTAAATCCTAACATATTTCCATTTGTTTCTTCATATAGGACGGCGAAGGAAATCTTGGATGGTGTGATAGAGCTTCATGAAGAGAAGCTGGAGGATGATTGTTTCATGGCCGACAAAATGGATACATCGAGCGAAGTGTTCGAGCAATACAGTCACCAAACTGCTTCTGAGGTAAACTCTGACACTCCATCTGATGAAATGTCATTTGAAGAACTACTTGATGCTTATGAGGAGTTGTCGAGTAGATATAAGAAAATCAAGTCAGAAAATAAAAAATTGAAAAAGGAAGTTGAAGACAATGTCTGTAACTTTTCTTATGAAAAATGTTCACAACTTGAAAAATTAAGCGAAGCCTGCATGTTTGATGTTGAAGCATACAAAGAAATAATTGTAGATCTTAGAACTAAAAAAAATCTTTACTGGCTAAAATTTCAGAACTTCAACAAATAGAAAAAGATAATGAGAAGCTGAAAGAGTTGAATACCGCCATATCTGAAAAACTACTCTTTCTTGAAAAAGGGAAAGCTACTCTGAATGTTGACAAAACTGAAAGGCTAAAGGAGCTAAGACATGAGATAGCAAGTTTTAAGAACATGAATGATAAAACTGTTGAATTGGAAGAGGAGTTGAGAAATCTGAAGAATGACTTGTCTAAGTCTGTCGACTGCAATGAAACCATGAATGCAATGCATGATGAAAAAGTGAGTTTTCAAAAGAACGAATTTGAATACACTTCTATGAGCAGAGATTCTTTTGAAAAACTCCAAAAGGAAAATAGTGCTTTGTTGATTCAGATGTCTTTGCTTGAAGGTAGATTGAAAAGTCTTGAAAATTTTGAAAAAGGAAAATCTGTGAATTTTGATGAATCAAAACAATTGATTGAGTTAAGACTAGAAATAGAAAATCACGAAATATAAATGTCATGTTGAATGAAAGAATCATTTCTTGTGAGGATGAGATAGCTAGATATGAATTGCATGTTTCAACTCTTGAATCTAAAATTGTTGATTTGAATGCATCTCTGTCTACATTTGTCAAAGGGAAAGATAATCTAGAGAAAATTTTGGGGACCAAGGTGAATTTTCAACGGAAAGGTCTTGGGTATGAACCCACTAAAAAGAAAGCATTTGGTCTAAAAACGCAAACGTCATTTGTGCATGCTTTCTGTTCTTCTAATGCATCTTTTGTTGAGAAACCCAAGATTAAAACTCATGCCCAACCTAGGACCAAGAAATCTGCTCCCTCACCAAACTGTCTAAATGGTCTGAAGTGTCATAATAGAAAATTTGATTCTCACCAAAGTTACATGAAGCATGCTCATATCCAGAAAACTTCAAAGTTTAGCTGTTATTACTGTGGTCCACTTGGGCATGTTATGAGTAACTGTCCAGTTATGAAACTTGATGATTTGAAAGCATGCGAAAATGATTGCGCCTCCAAAGGAAGGAGTAGTTCTTGTTTCACTTGTGGAAAGCCTGGACACCATGTGCCACAATGTTGGCAAGCAAATAGAAGAAAGAACTTACATGTTAAAAATAATTACATTTTTGCCAATTCACAAAAATTCCATGCTTATCCTGTCAAGAAGAGTACAAAGTCTATTGTTAGTTGTCACTACTGTGGCAATTTTGGGCATACCATGCATGATTGTTCATTGATAAAAATTGATGATTTGAATGCCTTAAGGAAATTGAATGCTCGTGTTAACCATCTAGGACCCAAGGAAGTTTGGGTACCCAAAACTAACAAATGAGAACTTTGGTGTAGAGATGCCTTGAGACTAAGTGGAAGGTTTGAAAATAATGGCCGCTCAAGGCAGAGGTTTTGAAAAATAAATTTTAGAATTCTCTTTGAACAACTAAAATTTGCTTTAAATGAATTTCCATCTATGAAGATCATGAAAAATATGTTTGTCATATGGGAAAGTATTATATTTTTTCTGATTATCATTTCATGACTACATTGTATATAAAATGGTGACATGTGAAAGGGCAAGTCAAGCCTATCTGAAAGCTATCACCATGCGTGAGAATGTGCCTCCGCCTGGTACCATGAGTCTATCATCCATTGGTTGCATATGGCATCAAATTTGATTGTATTTTCTGAAATTCATGCATTTGATTAAAGTGAAATTTTGCTAGCTGAAAAATTTGAGATTGATGTTATGCCACTCTCTTAGGATGATGATGTTATTCAAGAGCTGCACATTTTGAGGATTGAATATGATCAACTGTTTTGTGGTCTTTACCAATGTGCTACTCATCATTTTTGATAAAAATAAAAATATTTTCAAGGAGACTTTGTTTCTTCTCTAATGTGAATTTTTTTAATGAAAATCTATCTTGTACATAGACAAACTATCAGTTCACATGTGATGATTTTGATGCTTTACATGAATTTCCTGAATTCTCTTTTCAAAATAAAATTGTGTTCTCACATTTGCAAAAATGCGTTTTATGCATTAGTTGTATTAGATGCATATAGAATTTTCATGTGAAATCTAAAATCTTGCACTGCATTTTCATATAGGTTATAGGTTGCATGTTTTAGAATTCATGCATTAGGTACATGTTGCGTGGATTTTTATGCCGATTACCGGGGTGAAGAAAGTGATACATCGGGGAAGGAAAATACGAGAGTTTGATATATCTCGGGTATCCTCCTTGCGGTTGCATGCCTCTCGCGGTGGTATCGGACACTCTCCTTTTACGGAAAGTCAGGAAGGGTCGAATGGAACGGAAGTGTCAGAATAAGAGTTAACCGGACAGGGTGCGGGCGTGCCAGTCGATCTCTCGACAATCACTCATGGAACCAAGGTTTGACCGGGGAAGCACCACCAGGGAGCGGTATGTGGGCTCGGGCGATCGGGCGACACCTGGAGAGAAGAGGTTCCATGGGTGCGAGTGCGTAGGCGATTGCAAGAATCATGTACTGAACGTCTTTCCCCACCGGCCGCAAGCAATCGGTGTTTATTTACATCGGATTGAATCCTAATACCTTCATTCTAAGTTGAAGAAAAGTCAGTATATGTGTCTGAAGCCGTGGGTAGAGGGCTAGGGGGCATTCAGAAGCTATGGGTGCGCGTTTGTCACGCCCCGAGTGCGGAAGATACTCGGATATGCGCGACGAGTTTATATCAATCATGTCAATCAGAGTAGTAGTGTATTCGACACCAAAACAGAGATGCGCAAAATAGAAAGATAACCCAATCCTTTATTTCATAATGGATAGACTATTACAAATCCAATACTCTATTAAAAAAAAGGAAAAGTACATAGTTGACTCAAAAATAGGAAAAAGACTATATGACACTTGGAGAAGTTCTATCTCTTTCACTCTTGACCATTCCCATCCGATTGACTTCCCTCGTCGTCGGAATTACCTGAAAAGTAGGGAACACACGGAGTGAGCGAACGCTCAGTAGGAAGTTATATCTCAAGCGCTTAGCAAGGGGTCTAAGTAATTACATTTTTCATGAATGTACTATAGCTATGCATGCTCGCATAAAACGACAAGATAGAGAAAGAATTTATCAATAAGACAGCAAGATGACTAGTCATGAGCTTTCAAGAAAAGATAACAGATATTCAAGCAAGTACTTTTTAGCAAGTCATGTTAAGAACTTTGGCTATCATGTATCAAGCAAACAAGTAATTACCCTTTTTTTTTCGGGTCACGCAAGTCATGTCAAGTCAAGTACGAGTCAAGTACAAGATTTGTGTGGAATGTCCAATCAAGCTAGTCATGCACTCGGTATAATGCCAGATACCTTATCATTCAACTCCCATGGGCACAAGTACTTTCGGGTGCTCCTCCCAGGACCAGATCGGGCCCTATATGCGCAGGCATTTATCATGTATTTTTGACATCCACTCTTGTATATATATATATATATATATAGCCAATGAGGAATTTCAATGATCAAGCTTGTAGACACGTAGGATAACTTTGATAGAATGGAGTCCAAAAATACAACATTGGACATAGATAGGCGATAACGACGGTACAATCACGATGAACGATGAAACTAGGTAAAATTAGGTTCCCTTAACTCGGGTACCATGACAAACAAGTATGGACATTCTTTTTATAGAATTGAGGTCCAAATGAACAGTATATCAAAGGCAAGATACCCTCATTCTTATTATAGAATTGAGGTCCACAAGAACATCAACAAATGGCATGATATCATCATCCCATTAAGAATTCTCATGATATACTCCTTGCATATCATAAGGGCCGGTATACCATGTTTCTTTAGAGTGACATGGCATTCAATAGTGTAATGGATTTTTAGGGTACAATCAGCTCAGTCGGCCTTGAGGGAATCCAAGGCGGCGAGGAGTCTTATGGAGGTCTCTATGACTAACTCGCTAGTCCAAAGGAACGGAATGTCCAATGGAGAGCTTGTATGTCAATGAGAATTGAGGGTGATCGATAAAACATCATGAAAACGTGGGACTATACTCACGGATTGGAATATAGTGCCAATATAATATATATATGTATATATAATAAAACCCTCGGTTACAGAAACAGGGTAAAACAGTTTCTATAGAAAATAACGACTTTAACTAAGTCATTAATCACATAATTAACGCCTTCAGTAAGGGCGTTTATCTATTTTCCCTTTTTGCAAAATTTCAATATTTCAGTATTTTACCAAAAACGCGCCCTGGTGAGGGGCGTTTCTTTACAAGTTGACGACGTATACAGTGGTCGTTCATTCTTTACTTCTATTTTTGCAGTACATATATATTCAGAAATTTATCAAAAACACGCCCTAGACAAGGGCGTTACTTTTCAATTCATGCCCTGAACAGGGGCGTTAGTCAAGCTAGAGACGACCTGTACAGGGTCGTGAATTCAAGAATCTTCAGATTTCAAGTATTATAATTTCCAGAAACAAGAGGCATGGTCATGACAGGAAAAATATCGGGATATGATCATGCACTGATTTTAGAATCATGTTTAAGTGGATATTGGATAATTAACCTGGGTAACTATTAACAATTGAGAAAATTGACGTCCATGTACAGGGCGTCAAATCTGGAATTGACGACTTGGGCATGGTCGTTTATTTCAAAGTAGCGCCCTTGTCTGGGTCGCGTATTAAAGTAGCGCCCTTGGAAAGGGCGTTTCTTTCCAATAATAGAAACATTTAAAACTCATGAAAACTATATGCATGAACTAATATATATGGTTTAACATAGTTATTATGGTGATTTGGGCTACAGTGCTTGAGAAAACCTACCTTAATAATAATAATCTGAAGATGAACGTGACAGGTTCTGAACTTCTACGAACTTAACAGCAGCACCAAGCAAAGATGATGCAGATGAAGAGATCGTTTGTTGAAGAATCCTTGTTCTTCACTGATCAACTTGCTGTAAGTCCTACAGAAAAAGAAACTGATATTAGTTTCTTCACCTTACACATCCAGACTAAAGGTAAAGAGAATAACTTTACCCGGATGAAGAACTCTTGTTCTTCAAAACATCAGGGCTTCTTAACCTGTAAGGAGAGATGAAGAATCATTAATTCTTCATGCAACCGAAAGTAATGATAAAAAGAGATAAGAAGAACTGTTGTTCTTTACGTACCGTAGCAGCAGCAGATCGACCAAATAGCTTTAGGATTTGATAGTCAAGGGTTTTTATAGGATTTCTAGAATCCTAATGGAGTTAGAGTTGTATTGGAAGTAACACTTCCATATTAGAGTTATTACTACATTCGAACTCTTTCTCATAGTTATCAACTTACCCTGGATAAGTTCCTGGGTCGAACGGGAGACGAATTGAATTAACGACCTAGGTCAGGGCGTCGAATTTAAATTGACGCCTTGTCAGGTGTCGTTACTTGTTGAAACGCGTCCACTCAAAGGGCGTTACGCTTTCTTGCCCTTTTTATTTATTTTGGTCGTTTGAAATTTGACGCCTTATTATTTGGGCGTCCTTTCTTTAATTCGCGCCTGGTTGAAGGTCGCTTATTTATAAAGTCGCGCCTTTTCCTGAGGCGTTATTTTCATTAGAGTTTAATTCTTTTCCATTTCAGATTTTTATCTTTTCTTTACTTAGTCTTTTATTCTATTTTGACTTATTTTATTCTTTTAAATTTATTAGGGTTGCTACACCCTCCCCCACTTAAAAAGAATTTGGTCCCCAAATTCATAGCATATTTTTACATATGGAGATTGTAGAGTTCATACCTTCTAAAATAACTCTGGAAATCGCTTCCTCATAGATTCCTCGGTCTCCCATGTAGCTTCATGTTCTGAATTCTTATTCCATTGTACTTTTAGCATGGGAATAGCCTTATTCCTTAGGGTTCGTACTTCTCGATTTAGTATTCTTATGGACTTCTACTCGTATGTGAGATCTTTCCGGATTACTAGATTTCCATGCTCAATAATATGTGATGGATCATGCACATACTTCTTCAACATAGATATGTGGAACACATCGTGTACTTCGGACAGTTGCGGTGGCAATGCGATGCGATAAGCAACCTCGCCAACTCTTTCTAGTATCTCAAAAGGTCCGATAAATCTTGGTGTAAGCTTACCCTTAACACCAAATCTTCGTATTCTACATCCAGGTGATATCTTGAGAAATACATGATCTCCAACTTGGAATTCAAGATCTCTTCTTCTTGTGTCAGCATAAGCCTTTTGTCTAGACTGAGCAACTTGCAGTCTTTCTCTGATTAATTGTATCTTCTCGGTAGTATCCCTTACCATGTCTGGACCTAACAGTTGTTTCTCTCCAACTTCGTCCCAGCATAAGGGTGATCGGCAACTCCTTCCGTATAAGGCTTCAAAAGGTGCCAGTTGTATACTTGCCTGGTAGCTATTATTGTATGCAAATTCGACCAGAGGCAAGTGATCATGCCAGTTTCCATCAAAATCAGTAATGCATGCTCTTAGCATATCTTCGACTACTTGATTGGTTCTCTCGGTCTGACCATCCGTTTGAGGATGAAAGGCTGTGCTAAAGTTAAGTCTCGTTCCCAACGAATGTTGTAGTCCTTTCCAAAAATGAGAAGTAAAACGGGGATCTCTGTCAGACACGATTGAAACAGGAATACCATGTAATCTGACTATTTCCTTGATGTATAGTGCAGCTAAGACATCAACTGACCATCGACTCTTGATTGGCAAGAAATGCGCTGATTTAGTCAATCGGTCAATGATAACCCATATTCCATCATGTCCTCTTTTTGATTTAGATAAACCCATGATGAAATCCATACCAATATCCTCCCACTTCCATTTAGGGATATCTAGAGGATGTAGTTTTCCAGCAGGCTTTTGGTGTTCCGCCTTGACTTGTTGGCACGTGAGACAGCGTGATACGTAGTCCGCTATTTCTCTTTTCATGTTGGGCCACCAAAAATTTCTTTTTACATCTTGGTACATTTTGGTAGATCCAGGATGAATCGTATACCTTGACCTATGAGCTTCATCTAAGACCTTCTTCTTCAATTCTGGGCAGTCCGGTATACAAGTTCTATTCTTGAACATTAATCTTCCATCAGAAGCTAATTGGAAATCCGATTGTCCTTCTAATCTGCCCTTGATTTCTACTAATGTAGGATCATCATTCTGAAGTGCTTGTATTTCAGACAATAAATCTGACTGTATGCTTACATGAGATAATGTGACACATCTAGGGTCCGTGTCCATGCTTATATTGAGTTCAGAGAATTGTTCCAGCAATTTCCATTCTTGAATCATACAATTGGCTAACAGTGCTCTCGGCTTTCGACTAAGGGCATCTGCTACATGATTACCCTTTCCGAGATGATATTGTATATTGAAGTCGAAGTCCTTGAGATATTCCAGTCATCGTCTTTGCCTCATATTTAGTTCTTTCTGTGAGAAAAGATATTTGAGACTCTTGTGATCGGAGTATACAGTAAACTGTACTCCATAAAGATAATGTCTCTATATTTTGAGTGCAAATACTACCGCGGCCAATTCTAAGTCATGGACGGGGTAGTTCTCTTCATGCTTCTTTAATTGACGAGAAGAGTAGGCTATAACCTTCCCTTGTTGCATTAGAACACACCCGAGGCCAATGCCAGAAGCATCAGTGTATACCTCGAACTTTTCTCCTTCAATTGGCAATGCTAAGATAGGAGCTGTAGTAAGATGATCCTTGAGAGTTTGGAAGCTTCTTTCACATTCCTCACTCCATTCATAACGGATCTCCTTGCGAGTTAACCTCGTAAGTGGCACGACGATTTTAGAGAAATCCTTGATGAATCGCCTGTAATAGCCGGCAAGACCTAAGAAACTTCGGATCTCGCTAGCATTGGTCGGTCTTTCCCAGTTCCTTACAGCTTCAACCTTTGATGGGTCTACAGACAAGCCATCCTTTGATATAACATGTCCGAGAAAAGTCACTTCTTCAAGCCAGAATTCACACTTGCTAAGTTTTGCATATAATTGGTTTGTCCTCAATATTTGTAATGCAATCCCCAAATGTTCCTCATGCTCTTCCTTGGTCTTGGAATAAATCAATATATCATCAATAAAGACCACCACGAATTGATCCAAATAAGGCCTGAATATACTATTCATTAACTGCATAAAGGCAGCAGGGGCATTCGTTAGTCCGAAAGGCATAACAACAAATTCATAATGGCCATACCTGCTTCTGAATGCGGTTTTATGAATATCCTCGTCCTTGATTCTTAGTTGGTGATATCCTGACCTAAGATCAATTTTGGAAAAGTACATGGATCCTGAAATTTGATCAAACAATTCATCGATTCTCGGCAGTGGATACTTGTTCTTGATAGTGAGGTGATTCAACTGTCGATAGTCGATGCATAACCTCATGGATCCGTCTTTCTTCTTTACAAATAATACAGGCGCTCCCCACGGGGAAGTATTTGGTCTAATGAATCCTTTCTTAATGAGTTCCATCAATTGCTCCTTTAACTCCTTGAGTTCAGCAGGTGACATCCTATAAGGTGCCTTTGAAATCGGACCAGCACCAGGGACTAAGTTAATGGTGAAGGCCACTTCTCTTTGCGGGGGTAATCCCGGCAAATCTTCCGGAAACACGTTCGGAAATTCTTGTACCACTGGAATGTCTTCTAGCTTAGCTTCCTTAGCTTCTTTAACTGTGACAAAGGCAAGGAAAGATACACATCCTTTCCTGATGAGCTTGCTAGCTCGGAGAGCTGAAATAAGAGGGGATCTGCTCCGACCCTTGGGGCTAGTCAAGATTAGTTCTGGAAATTCCTTGAATGTAACCTTACTATTGCGGCAATCAACCGTTGCCTGATACTTGGATAACCAATCTGCCCCTAGTATAACATCATACTCTTTCAGATCTAAACATATGAGATCAATAGGGAGATTTCTACCCTGAACCAATACTTCGCAGTTTTGGTAATGATGTGTAATATCAGTCTCATCATCCAGAGGAGTAGACAAAACTAACTTTATCCATTCCGGTTCTAGGGGTAATGGGTCAGCAAACTTCTTAGAAACAATAGAATGTGATGCACCAGTATCAATTAAGACATATGCATTCCTGGAACAAACTTTCAATGTACCTTCCACTAAGCCGCCTTCTTCTTCTTGCTCGGTCTCCTTGATTGCATGAAGACGAGCATTCTTGGTTACTGGGCGCTTTCCGTCAATGGCTTCGTTATTTAGTAGTGGGCAATCGGGAATCCGATGCTCACGACTCCCACAACGGAGACATGCTCCAAGTTTCCTCCAGCATTCTTCTGCTCTATGCCCCGCTTTATCACAATGTTTGCACACTGTATTTGAAGAGGTAGTGGTGATAGAGAAGGGCTTGGTCTTCTTGAACTTTTGGTCTTACGAGGAAATACCTCCATTGCTAGGCCTCTTCTTGAAGTTGGGTTTAAAGGAACCCGAACCTGTAACTTGTTCCTTCTTATCCTTACCATGAATCCTATCAGATAGTTCCGTGGCATCTTCTAATAGTTGAGCTCGGCGTACTATCTCCGAGTAGACTTGAATGTCCATCGGCGCCAGTTGAGTAATAGCTTGGGGCCTGAGCCCATTAAGAAACCTCCTAGCTTTCATTTTCTCGGTGCTAACTAGATGCTTAGCATACCGAGATAATCTAGAGAATTGGGCCTCATACTCGGCCACTGACAAAGATCGTTGCTTTAATGCAGCAAATTCTGCAGCCTTCTTTTCCTGAACTCGGTCCGAGAAATATTTTGCGTTGAAGTGTTCAACGAATTCCTCCCACGAAACCTAATCTTGATTTATAGTAGCCTCTATTGATTCCCACCAGCATCTAGCAACCCTTTCTAACTGAAAAGTAGCTAATAAGACCTTATCTTGATCCGTGCATTACATAACACGGAATATTCGTTCTGTTTCCCTAATCCAGTGTTCAACGTCATCTGGATCAGTAGAACCCGTGAACTTGGGCGGGTTCATGTTCTTGAAAGTCTGGTGGAGACTTCCTGCTCGTTGTCCACCTCCTTGTGTTACTTGTTGCAACACTTGAGTCATGCCTTGCAGTGTACGCTGCATGTTGCGCCATTGAGCACGTTCGGCAGCCATTATCCTACAATTATAATAACTAGATTAATACGTGATTTTTATCTTAAAGACTAGCATTCTATGTTAACTTTAACCCTTGGTTCTACCCAATCTCACTGGTTAAAGGGTTAAAACCTATCCTTGGACTTGGGTTTTCCTAGGAATTGAATACCCTAAGCTCTGATACCACAAAAACTGTCACGCCCCGAGCGCGGAAGATACTCGGATATGCGCGATGAGTTTATATCAATCATGTCAATTAGAGTAGTAGTTCGACACCAAAACAGAGATGCGTAAAATAGAAAGATAACCTAATCCTTTATTTCATAATGGATAGACTATTACAAATCCAATACTCTATTAAAAAAAAAGGAAAAGTACATAGTTGACTCAAAAATAGGAAAAAGACTAGATGACACTTGGAGAAGTTCTATCTCTCAATCTTGACCATTCCCATCCGATTGACTTCCCTCGTCGTCGGAATTACCTGAAAAGTTGGGAACACACGGAGTGAGCGAACGCTCAGTAGGAAGTTATATCTCAAGCGCTTAGCAAGGGGTCTAAGTAATTACATTTTTCATGAATGTACTATAGCTATGCATGCTCGCATAAAACGACAAGATAGAGAAAGAATTTATCAATATGACAGCAAGATGACTAGTCATGAGCTTTCAAGAAAAGATAATAGATATTCAAGCAAGTACTTTTTAGCAAGTCATGTTAAGAACTTTGGCTATCATGTATCAAGCAAACAAGTAATTACCCTTTTTTTTCGGGTCACGCAAGTCATGTCAAGTCAAGTACGAGTCAAGTACAAGATTTGTGTGGAATGTCCAATCAAGCTAGTCATGCACTCGGTATAATGCCAGATACCTTATCATTCAACTCCCATGGGCACAAGTACTTTTGGGTGCTCCTCCCAGGACCAGATCGGGCCCTATATGCGCAGGCATTTATCATGTATTTTTGACATCCACTCTTGTATATATATATATATATATATATATATATATATAGCCAATGAGGAATTTCAATGATCAAGCTTGTAGACACGTAGGATAACTTTGATAGAATGGAGTCCAAAAATACAACATTGGACATAGATAGGCGATAATGACGGTACAATCACGATGAACGATGAAACTAGGTGAAATTAGGTTCCCTTAACTCGGGTACCATGACAAACAAGTATGGACATTCTTTTTATAGAATTGAGGTCCACATGAACAGTATATCAAAGGCAAGATACCCTCATTCTTATTATAGAATTGAGGTCCACAAGAACATCAACAAATGGCATGATATCATCATCCCATTAAGAATTCTCATGATATACTCCTTGCATATCATAAGGGCCGATATACCATGTTTCTTTAGAGTGACATGGCATTCAATAGTGTAATGGATTTTTAGGGTACAACCAGCTCAGTCGGCCTTGAGGGAATCCAAGGCGGCGAGGAGTCTTACGGAGGTCTCTATGACTAACTCGCTAGTCCAAAGGAACGGAATGTCCAATGGAGAGCTTGTATATCAATGAGAATTGAGGGTGATCGATAAAACATCATGAAAACGTGGGACTATACTCACGGATTGGAATATAGTGCCAATATAATATATATATGTATATATAATAAAACCCTCGGTTACAGAAATAGGGTAAAACAGTTTCTATAGAAAATAAAGACTTTAACTAAGTCATTAATCACATAATTAACGCCTTCAGTAAGGGCGTTTATCTATTTTCCCTTTTTGCAAAATTTCAATATTTCAGTATTTTACCAAAAACGCGCCCTGGTGAGGGGCGTTTCTTTACAAGTTGACGACGTATACAGTGGTCGTTCATTCTTTACTTCTATTTTTGCAGTACATATATATTCAGAAATTTATCAAAAACACGCCCTAGACAAGGGCGTTACTTTTCAATTCATGCCCTGAACAGGGGCGTTAGTCAAGCTAGAGACGACCTGTACAGGGTCGTGAATTCAAGAATCTTCAGATTTCAAGTATTATAATTTCCAGAAACAAGAGGCATGGTCATGACAGGAAAAATATCGGGATATGATCATGCACTGATTTTAGAATCATGTTTAAGTGGATATTGGATAATTAACCTGGGTAACTATTAACAATTGAGAAAATTGACGTCCGTGTACAGGGCGTCAAATCTGGAATTGACGACTTGGGCATGGTCGTTTATTTCAAAGTAGCGCCCTTGTCTGGGTAGCGTATTAAAGTAGCGCCCTTGGAAAGGGCGTTTCTTTCCAATAATAGAAACATTTAAAACTCGCGAAAACTATATGCATGAACTAATATATATGGTTTAACATAGTTATTATGGTGATTTGGGCTACAGTGCTTGAGAAAACCTACCTTAATAATAATAATCTGAAGATGAACGTGACAGGTTCTGAACTTCTACGAACTTAACAGCAGCACCAAGCAAAGATGATGCAGATGAATAGATCGTTTGTTGAAGAATCCTTATTCTTCACTGATCAACTTGATGTAAGTCCTACAGAAAAAGAAACTGATATTAGTTTCTTCACCTTACACATCCAGACTAAAGGTAAAGAGAATAACTTTACCCGGATGAAGAACTCTTGTTCTTCAGAACATCAGGGCTTCTTAACCTGTAAGGAGAGATGAAGAATCATTAATTCTTCATGCCATCGAAAGTAATGATAAAAAGAGATAAGAAGAACTGTTGTTCTTTACGTACCGTAGCAGCAGCAGATCGACCAAATAGCTTTAGGGTTTGATAGTCAAGGGTTTTTATAGGATTTCTAGAATCCTAATGGAGTTAGAGTTGTATTGGAAGTAACACTTCCATATTAGAGTTATTACTACATTCGAACTCTTTCTCATAGTTATCAACTTACCCTGGATAAGTTCCTGGGTCGAACGGGAGACGAATTGAATTAACGACCTAGGTCAGGGCGTCGAATTTAAATTGACGCCTTGTCAGGTGTCATTACTTGTTGAAACGCGTCCACTCAAAGGGCGTTATGCTTTCTTGCCCTTTTTATTTATTTTGGTCATTTGAAATTTGACGCCTTATTATTTGGGCGTCCTTTCTTTAATTCGCGCCTGGTTGAAGGTCGCTTATTTGTAAAGTCGCGCCTTTTCCTGAGGCGTTATTTTCATTAGAGTTTAATTCTTTTCCATTTCAGATTTTTATCTTTTCTTTACTTAGTCTTTTATTCTATTTTGACTTATTTTATTCTTTTAAATTTATTAGGGTTGCTACAGCGTTAGACCGAGGGGTGTTCATTGGGGTTAGGGTGTTGGGCACGAATGCCGAGTGGCGTAGGTAGGAAGCTGGGGGCCAGAATACGGGCACAAGTATTTTACTGGTTTTATAATGAGCCGCATGGGCTTTACAAGCGGGCCTAAGTGGCCAAAGTACAACGGGCGCAAGCCGCGGGACAATTCGGACGCATGGGTCGGTCCCCGGGTCATTACGTGACAAAGCAGATATCTGCGTGTTCTACATGAACTCTTTATAGAGTAGTTGGTGTAGGTCTGATAGCCTCGGTGGTCAGAGCGGACACAGACTGGCGCCTCACAGAGGTCGGACGCGGCTCGAGGTGAGCGGTCGGGTCCAGGTCTCGGGCGGCGAGTGTTGTCATGCTGGAGAGTCGAGGTCGGCCCCGGGACTATGACTCCCGGGCTAGAGGTCCGACTAGACTCAATTTGTCAATCTGAGGGGCCGGCAGCCGACTGGGAGGTGAACGGTGGGCACGTAGTTCCGTGTCAAGGCCCGACGCGGCATTATGAAGTGCCCTTCGTTACCGTTGTAAGTTGACGTACACACGCGGACCCGGAATGCGGGCATATTTGCCGTTGGCATAGTTGTCTTACGTGCGGCGGGGATGGACTTGGTGTGAGACGGCTAAACACCGCGTAAGGGGAGTACGTGAGACATACCCTCGGCGTGTGTGAGCCGACTAGCAAGCCAACCGCACGCGCACTTGTCTTCTCACGTTCCCGACCCTTGTTGAAAGCCTCGGGGGTCCGAGGGTGCGACAATTAAGTCGGGGGAGTTTGCTTGTTCGTCAGTGTGTTCGTGCATTACTTCTTGTCCCATCCCCTTAGCTTGTTGGTAAGGGGGGCAATTTATAGAAGTTGAAGGGGTGGGGTGGGGTTTGATGTAATCGAAGATGGTCTAAATGATCCAAAGGGGGGTGTGAATGGATCCTTAAAAAAAAATTCCCAAATTATAAAATCAATAGCGGAATACAACACGTTGAAGGAGTTTGAACACCTCCACTGAACTGAGCTACCAAACCGTCTTAAGAGACTAAGAACAAATACTTGAAGTGTTAACACCAAAACCTATATAGATAGAACAAAATGCAGCCAAACAGATGACGGGTAAGAATTTCGACAAAACAGATTGGAGGCTCACTTCTCACAACAGAATAGATTTCTCTCGAGACACTGATCAAACAACAGATGAGCAAACGTAGTAAGCATTAGATGGTAAACATAACAAATCTAAGCATTCATCTAGCAGAGAGGATAGAGAGAAATCAAACCACAGAATACACAATCGATTTTTAGGTGGTTCGGTCTGCAACCCGTAGACCTACGTTCACCCCACACTCAAACCGAGTGTGGCTTCACTAACAGTTGGGCAACACAGCTTGCCAACAGACGCTGATACACAGCTTACCCAGGAGAACAACCTCCCCTCTTCCTCCTACACGGAGGGAACCTCTAGCAACCCACGGTCACTAAAAACCAGAGACTCATGTCTCTCTTCCTCTATACCAAGAGGGAACCCCACTAGTAGCAGCCCCACTACCAGTGAACCAGCCAGTAGCACTCTGCTACCAGCAATCCACCAGAGGCCTAGCCTCTCTTCCTCCTAGCCCGGAGGGAACCCACAAGCAGCCCCCCTGCTGCTTGCAAATCGGAAGAACCAGCCTCCCTTCCTCCACACAGGAGGGAACTATCACCAGTAGCATTCTGCTACCAGCACAAACCGGAGACACACCCGTCTCCCTACTCCTGATCCCTCAGGAGGAACCCAAAACTCAAAAAGGGATCGAAAGAACAAGAATAGAAATGAAGTAAAAACAGTAGATGACTCTGGATTTGATCCACGAGTCAGGACAGTTCTTCAAGATAAGCTCCTTCTTCTTTTCTTACTCTCACGGATTCTCCCTCTTATGCTGCTGCTATTCTCTCTTTCTCTCTCTCTCTCACTCTCGAAATCTTCTCTGCTGGCCTATCTCTCTCGAGTTCTCTTTCTGCTCTCAGATGGCCTCTTTTGCTTCACTTCTTACTTGGAGTGAGCTATTCTTTTCTGAAGACGAAGAAGGATTTATATACCAATAACAGGGGCTCTAGAGGATAGGGCAGAGACGCCCTAGAGAGCTTCGATGGGTTGGTCCACGTGGTGAAGTAGCAGGCCCCAGCTTCCACGTGTCTGACTACTGGCACGTCCTTTGTTATAGGATCACGTGCCCTTTCATAATTGGGGTCTCCTTGTACTGCATCGAAATATTCTAGTAATTTACCACACTTACTGTTTCTGGAGACTGACCGCGTTGACGCACTGGCATCACTACGTCTACTCTTTGCTTGTACACATTTGAATTTGTCCCACTACGTCGACCCTGCTGTGGATAGCGTTGACGCGTTGAAGACAGCCAGAGATAAGTCGCCCCTTTCTTGAACTGCTGCGTCGACGCTGCCAGTTGGTGGCGTTGACGCACGGATAAAAATCAGAAGTGTGTATTGGCCTCTCTTCCGCCGCTGCGTCGACGCTGCTTGTTGATGGCGTTGACGCACGAACATGTACATTAAGGCCTGTCTTGCCTTGTATATTGGCGTCTCTTAGCCGCTGCGTTGACGCTGCTTTTTGATGGCGTTGACGCATTGAGCACCCTGCATTCGTTTTGTTCCTGTTAAACATTTATTAAAACTTAAGTGTCTATATCAATTATCTTATTGTTGTCATCATCAAAATCAGGAGTACAACAACCTCCCCCTTTTTGATGATGACAACCCCAAGATTATTTTAATGACATAACTAGACATAGAAGGAGGCAACCCATTCAGATCACAAAAATGTGCCACAGTATAAAGCAATATCTTCAAGAGGAATTTCCATTTCTCTCCCCAAAAACCAAAAATAACAAGCAACCTTCTGTCGTATACTGTCTCTTCTCTGTAGACTGTCTCTTCCCTAAACAACGGTATACTATCTCTTCTCTGTAGACTGTCTCTTCTCTAAACAAAACAAACTTAATTCTCTCCCCCTTTGTCATCAGCAGAAAGGGGTGCTGAGGAGGATGCTGGCATGAGGGAAGCACAAATTTTGTCCACTTGCTTCTGAAGTTGAGCCATAGAAGTTGTTTCAATAGCTTTAAGACTGTCTGGGTGTCTTGACTTGTTGCCATAGAGCTGGTAATCAGCTTTGTGAGCTCTTGTCCAAAAATGTTCGTATTTTCAAGCAGACTAGGATGTTGAGCAGCAGCTATTTGGCTTTTCTCAACCAATCTCGCATACTTCACATTCATTGAACTCAAATTTCCTCGGATGTCAAAGTTGGTTGACTGAATAGAATGTAGAGTGGACATGGACTTTTGCTGCAGAGTATACAAATTGCCCATGATGGAGCCAACCTTCTGTGAAACCTGAATAAGGGAGTCCATAAAGTCATTGTGCTTCTTGTCTGACTTATATTTGTCATGGACAAACTTCTCCCACCTGCTATCCGACTTCTGCTCAAGATGAGAAGTCCTCAGTTCAGTATTTGTTTGAACCTGACGAAAAGAGGAATCAATATTTTTGAATTTTGATTCTAGGTACTGAATGAGTGTCGGATTGATTCCTGCCATCGGCTCAGGCTCATCAGCTGCCTCTTGTGCTGGAGTATCTTCTTCAGAAATGGGATTGACTTGGGGTCCTTCTGATGGTGGCATTTCTGGCATTTCTGATGGTGAATCATTACAGCTCGAGAAGTACAAGGTTCATCGTTAAGTTCATCCATTCTTACTGAGCTTGATTCAGGTACATCCAGCCTGATTGGGCTTCTCTGTCCATCATCTCTCTCTATTCTGTCCTGTGGTTCAGCCTGGTAGACGCAGTAAAGAGCCTTGGTTGAGAAGGCAACAGCAGATGGGTATCCTTGAGATACTGAGATAGTGAAGAGATGACCGAACTCAAGGATATTTAATAGTTCAAGTTTAATAAGCCCTTACCAGAGATATGATAAGAAAATGGCATCAATGCACTAAAAAGTACGGAGAATGGATAATTCTAAGAAATTGAGTTTTAAACTCTGAACAACCTTAGTACAAGTAAAGTAATAGAGCAGAGCCCATTTTGCCCTCGAAAGCATTTTCAACTCTATCTTCTATAAATTCAATTTCAAGAGTTCCTTGCAAGGTAGAATTTAACTGTTATTGAAATTAAACTTAGTTTGGACAATTGAGATTCAGATCACCCCCACACATATATATGTAGAACATATTTTTATCATTTACAATTTTTCAATATACTCTTAGCAGTCAAGTAAGGCCAACCTTTTGACACGGGTACACATGTTTATCAGACACCCGAGTCCCTGGTTACTCAGCATGCCCTACTATTTTGCCGTGAAGGAACAGAGTTGTCAGTCCACATCATGACATGCCTTTTAGCTCTGCATGTGTGCATGAAGGTAGTTTCTCAGTGGACTGTTTCCATTGCTCTGCACATGACAGCTCACCTCATGACATGCTCTTTAGTACTTCTTGGTGCATAGAGGCAGTTTCTCAGTGAAAGCATGCCAAGATTTTTTTATTTTTTAAAAAATATATGTGTGTGGGGTTTTTCTCTTCAAAACTCAAAAGACCTTTTCTGAGTTTAAGGTCAATACAAATATTAAATTCGATTATACAAGATGATTCTTTGCAATTGGTCAAGAAGATTCAAGAGAAGATGACCTCCCAGTCTTAAATGGTTCGGAAACTATACCATTACTAGATTACAGTTGAGTTCAAAAGTTTTAGACACCAATATTCAAGAGAATTATAGATTCTTCAGACATTAATACATCATGGAGCCAAAAACAATACATATCTCAAGGTGAGAGGAATTGAACTTAGACTCCCCCTGAATTAAGGACATCTGTTGCAAAACTCAGAATACAAGAAGGACCTTCATCTAGAAGTTAGAGAATGGCAGACACAATGAGCTGTTAAGTTGCATCAAGGGACTAGACCGAAGTGGAATTGAGAAAGTTCTATGAAGAGAAGATTTAATCGAGGCACTTCAACAAGCAGTGGTAGCATTGACCCAGAGGTATGGCTGCGTTAACGCAATCCGGTCACAGCGTTAGCTCATCAAACAAGGACACTCTGCTCCAATTCTGTTCCCAGATAATAATGTTGGCCTAGCCATCCGAAACAAACACCAAGAACTTGACTTACTGGACAGAATAGCACACCCTAGTCAAGATCAAACCACTGCCTACTCCCCCTAAGCGAGAGAAGTAGAAAGGATAAGAAAAGTGGAGAGCTGACAAATCAATCATGATAACCAAAAAGGCATGGCAGACAAGTAAGATTGTTTTAATCATGATAATCCTGTCTAGTCTAAAGCAAGCAGTTTATATGTTCAACAATAATCACCAGTCTGCATGGTTTTGAGTGTGCAGATTGTGAACATGTAATCAGTTCAATAAGTCATGCAGCAGAGATTATATTAACTCCCCCTCAGACAAGCAACTATCAGTTAGAAGGCATACGGATGAATTAAGAATTGAATTCAGATTAAGAAGGCAGCAGTGAATTTACCTGAAGCGTTCAAACATGGGGTCTTTTTATGTGCCCTGGTTTATTACCCCTTTATTCCATCCAAGGCACACCTGCTAGGCACCTTCCTATTTTCCACTAGCAGGAACCCAAGTGGTCTTGGGTCTTGCATAGTAATTAGCCCCTTTTGTGACTGCCTGCATCTTTTTCTGTGCCAAATAGTCATCAGAGTTCATGATAAAACAGTTATGCATTGAATGCCCAGACATCCCACAATAGTGGCATGAACTAGCAGGTTTCATGTTCCTCTTATGTACACTAGCATGAACTTGAGCATTATAAGAGTGAGCATGAGGGTTTCTGTTATTATTATGAACCTTTTTCTTTTCATGACCAGCCACCCGGCAAGCAGCAACTTGGTGGCCTGGTCTTCTGCAATTTGAGCAAACAAGAATTCTTTTAAAAATAAGTTTGTTCCTATCAAATTCTTTGGAATTTCTATTCCTACCCTGGACATGCCAGCAGTCCCTGACTGCATGGCCATGCTTCCCACAATGGGAGCAGAAAGGGAACTTTCTTCTAAAAGAACTTGCCCAACATTCAGTGGCCTTGTGCCCAAGCTTGTTACAATTAAAACATTTGACATGCATTTTTCTGGCATTCATGTCATCTTTTCCTTTCAGTTTGCATTTATGCATTTGATGACCAGCTTCATGACACTTAAGGCATGACATGAGTTTCCTGTTAGCATGAGATTTAAAAACAGGATGCATGTAAGTAGTAGAAGCCATTTTATTCTTGCCTTTTTGTTTTTCAGTTGGCTTCAGAATTCTTTGAGCAGCAAATTGAGACACTGAAGGATTGGCTAAACTAACAGAGGCAACATTTGAAACAGCTGAAGTTTGAATCTTATTTTCAAAACTCTTTTTCTTTGTTGGGTTATAGCCCAACCCTTCTTTTTGAAAATTGACTTTAACACCTAGCAGTTTATCTAGATTTTCTTGACCATCAACAAATTTGGACAAAGAATTTTTCAAGTCATGAATTTCATTTTCCAAAGAGACAATCAACAATTCAGAGTTGGCAATTTCTTCATCACTATTTGCAAGTTTATCATTAAGTCTTGAATTCAAAATCTTAAGATTCTCAACTTCAATTTTAAGATTATCTGAGCTCTCTGAATTATCCAGTAACACACTCTTTCCTTTTTCAAACACAAGAAGCCTCTTAGCCATACTACTGTTCAGCATTTTCAGTTTTTCAATTTCTTCCTTGAACTTGTCATTCTGAGTCAGTTCCTTTATTAAGATCTGATCTTCACAAGGTGGTTCAAATTGTTGATTAGATTCAGATTTTTCAGTTAGCAGTTTATTTTCTCGCTCAAGGTTTCTAACTTTCTGAACATTTTCTTCAATGATTTTCCTGAGAGTCATTTTTAGATTTAAGTTCATTCAGTTCTGAGTTAACAGATACTTGATTCTCAAGCTCACGAATCTCAGATATAGAAGCATCATTTGTTTGTTTCAATTTTAAACAATTTTGACATGAAGAGGAATTTGCACTGTTTAATCTAGTACCCTTTTTCAGTTTCTTATGTTCCCTTTTTAATTTTTCATATAACCCCAACAAGTCAGCATAAGTATTTTCCCAATCATTCACAGTATACTGTTGGAAAGGGTTTACCTGATCATCATTGTCCTCTTCATCACTTTGATTGTTGCTGTGATCAGTCCCATTGGCCATCATGCAAGCGTCCTTCTTTGACTGGAAAGCTATCTTCAGTTTGTCCAGGATTTCGGCGGCTGACCTGCAATGATAAAAACACGAGTGTAAGGCCTTGTCAGTGGCAGCCTTCATAATTTTCATAGCCTTCATGTTTTGATCACACATGTATCTATCACTGTCAGTCCATTTGGACGTTTTCTTTGGCAGTATGTGTGGACCATGCGAAATCAACTTCCACATATCCGGATCAAGTTGTTTAACATAGGTACGCATACCTCTAAGCCACAACTTAAATCCAGAACCACTAAAGATCGGTGGATGCTTCATTGAAATCAGTTCAGGAGTAAAACCAAGCAATAAAACCCAATCAGAAATGCACCTATTAGACCAGCAGGATCCCCTACAGATCGTTGAATCTGGAAAAATAGGGAACCGCTCTGATACCAATTGATGTAATCGAAGATGGTCTAAATGATCCAAAGGGGGGGGGGTGAATGGATCCTTAAAAAAAATTCCCAAATTATAAAATCAATAGCAGAATACAACACGTTGAAGGAGTTTGAACACCTCCACTGAACTGAGCTACCAAACCGTCTTAAGAGACTAAGAACAAATACTTGAAGTGTTAACACCAAAACCTATATAGACAGAACAAAATGCAGCCAAACAGATGACGGGCAAGAATTACGACAGAACAGATTGGAGGCTCACTTCTCACAGCAGAATTAATTTCTCTCGAGACACTGATCAAACAACAGATGAGCAAACGTAGTAAGCATTAGATGGTAAACATAACAAATCTAAGCATTCATCTAGCGGAGAGGATAGAGAGAAATCAAACCACAGAATACACTGATCGAAAGAACAAGAATAGAAATGAAGTAAAAATAGTAGATGACTCTGGATTTGATCCACGAGTCAGGACAGTTCTTCAAGATAAGCTCCTTCTTCTTTTCTTACTCTCACGGATTCTCCCTCTTATGCTGCTGCTGTTCTCTCTTTCTCTCTCTCTCACTCTCGAAATCTTCTCTACTGGCCTATCTCTCTCGAGTTCTCTTCTGCTCTCAGATGGCCTCTTTTGCTTCACTTCTTCCTTGGAGTGAGCTATTCTTTTTTGAAGACGAAGAAGGATTTATATACCAATAATACAGGCTCCGGAGGATAGGGCAGGGACGCCCTAGAGAGCTTCGATGGGTTGGTCCACGTGGTGAAGTAGCAGGCCCCAGCTTCCACGTGTCTGACTGTTGGCACGTCCTTTGTTATAGGATCACGTGCCCTTTCATAATTGGGGTCTCCTTGTACTGCATCAAAATATTCTAGTAATTTACCACACTTACTGTTTCTGGAGACTGACCGCGTTGACGCACTGGCATCACTGCGTCTACTCTTTGCTTGTACACATTTGAATTTGTCCTACTGCGTCGACCCTGCTGTGGATAGCGTTGACGCATTGAAGACAGCCAGAGATAAGTCGCCCCTTTCTTGAACTGTTGCGTCGACGCTGCCAGTTGGTGGCGTTGACGCACGGATGAAAATCAGAAGTGTATATTGGCCTCTCTTCCGCCGCTACGTCGACGCTGCTTGTTGATGGCGTTGACGCACGAACATGTACATTAAGGCCTGTCTTGCCTTGTATATTGGCGTCTCTTAAGCCGATGCGTCGACGCTGCTTGTTGATGGCGTTGACGCATTGAGCACCCTGCATTCGTTTTGTTCCTGTTAAACATTTATTAAAACTTAAGTGTCTATATCAATTATCTTATTGTTGTCATCATCAAAACCAGGAGTACAACAATAAACTCCACTGGTCCGTGAGAGTGAGCGCTCGATCCTCAAGCCCCATTGCTTCTAGTGACCATCGTGGGAGAGAGTGTGCAACCCGTGCCCTCGGCACGACGTCGGCTCCATTGAATTGGGCTGCCTTACTCTTGGGGAATAACCTTGGCCTTGCTGGCCCTCTACCAGCAAGGGCCCAGCTCTCACATCCTCCACTTGGCATTGCCAAGTTACCCCGGGACTTGGGTGAGCGTCGGGTGAGTGGTCGCCAATATCGGTCCGTTTTGATTGTGAATTGTGCTTGCTTGCTTAAGTCCAAGGTTGTGTCACATCACTAACATTATGCCGTTAGCCAAAAAATGGGATTCGTATGTGTTTGGGAAATTGGGGTTGAGCTGGCTGGATGGCCTAGGAGGACATGGCAACCAAGGCTGGGACTGGGAGAGGGACTGGAAATTGAAGCCGGGACTATGACTGGAAATGGGGACTGGAGCTGAAGCCAGCTGGGCGACCTGGAGAGGTGCGATGGTTGGGAGCTGGAACGGGGTCAGATGGCTAGTCTGGGAAAGCGTTATAACCAAGACTGGGGCTGGAAACTGAGCGGCTGGTCTGTGAAGGCGTTGTAGCCAAAGCTGGGAATGGCGGCTGGGCGGCTGGCCTGCAAAGGCGTTGTAGCCGTAACTGGGACTGAAAGCTGGCGACTGGCCTGTGAAGGCGTTGTAGCCGAAACTGGGACTGGGAGCTGGCGGCAGGCCTGTGAAGGCATTATAGTCGGAACTGGGACTGGGAGCTGGTGGCTGGCCTGTGAAGGCGTTGTAGCCAGAATTGGGACTGAAAGACAGCGGCTGGCTTGTGAAGGTGTTGTAACCGGAACTGGGGTTGAAAGCCGGCGGCTGGTCTGTGAAGGCGCTATAGCCGAAGCTGGAACTGGGGTTGACGATGACCGACCCTTGGGGGTGCAGTGGCCATCGTTGTTATGGAGGGATGTTGAGCTTGCCGTCAGAGCGTATGATAGCCGACGGCTCTATAAGTGAAGAGTGGAGAGGGAGAGAGTTTTCCTCTCTTTTTTCGCTTCACCAACCCTACCGCCCTTGCGGATTTTCACCAGAGCTAGCCCCCTTTAGCTCTTTCCGGTGCGCCCTTGCGGGTTTTCACACCGAGGGGTTGCCCGATTTTGCCTAAGGCGCCCTTTCGGGTTTTCACCGTAGTCGGGTTAGTTGCAATTTTTCCGCCTAGCCGATTCGTGTAATGGATTCGACCAGGCCCACCGGGGTATCTCTATTTTTAACCCCATTATATATATTTTTTTTTGAGACTGTCGTCCATAGCGTGTTGCTGTCAGGGGACGTAACCTGAGACTGGAAGGTGTGGATAGCCAGATATTATTCGGCCATTCATAAGGGTTTCTAGAAGTCCTCACGCCATGGTGGCGAAGGGCCACCTTGTCATGGCAAGATATGACTAGAGTTATGGCTATTGGATCAGGGATTGTATGGGGGAACTGGGATTATAATGAACTGGGAAGCTCTAGATTCACAGAGTATGTAGGATGTAGGGGTAGAGAATAATAAATGTTTGGGGATGTACCGGGATGTAAGTTTACCAAGATGGTGACTGGGAGCTTAACTGTCACAGGGACTGGTTGATCTGTGTTGCCGAAGCAAGGGCTAAAGGTTGGCCAAACTGAGTAGGAATAATGTAAGATTAACTGGGGATTGGAGGGTTTGCACCATAGCAGTGCGAATGGATTGGAGACTGGCTCTGGATGAGGCTAACGGCCCACCAAGGAATAGGTGGAAGGACATTCTGACTGGTGGGAAGAAGAAGATTTTCTCGTTATCGGCTCTATTGCCCTTTCGGGTTTTCGCTAGAGCCGACCCCCTTTAGCTTTTTCCGACGCGCCCTTGCGGGTTTTCACGTCGAGGGGTTACCCGATTTTGCCTAAGGCGCCCTCTCGGGTTTTCACCTTAGCCAGGTTACTGGCCTTTTTTCCCCCGGCCACCCTATTATGGTGAGGATGACTGGGTCTACTGGGGCATCTCTAGTTTTAATCCTATTTTTTTGTATATATATATTTTTTGACTTACATGTGAGCCTGGCGGCTAGGCTGGTGCTGGTGCAGAAGTGCTCGTGCTCCCATGGTGACGGGAACGAGGGCATGAGATTAGTTCCCGCAGACGCTTGGCGTTGGTTCTCGGGAACTGGGCTGGCTAGTTGACTGGGAATTGACGACTGGGAGAATTGGCCGGTTAGATCCTTCACGGGGGAGGACCAGCCTTATTGGTAGTAGCTGAGACGTGTGCCTTAGTCTGGGTGCTCTGGCGTATAATACAGTTTCATGTGTTTGCCGTTGAGAGGCGGGAACGGCCTATGACCTTTGTGATCAACGACCATGTAGGCCCCACCCTCATAGACATTCTGGATGATGTATGGACCTCACCAATTTGGCTGTAGTTTTCCACTAGAGCGCACTGCCATAACCTCTTTTTCCTTGATCATGACAAGGTCGCCTTGCTTGAAAGCTCACTGTTTGACGAGCTTATCATAGGCCCGGACCATGCGGGCCTGGTACATTTGCATGTGTTTGTAGGCTTCGAGTCGCTTTCCTTCAAGATCGGCGAGCTCTTCTAGCCTTCTCCAGTACTCATCTTCATCAGAGCCGGCAAGGCCGGTGTGGATTGCCACGCGATAAGAGGCTAACTGGACTTCGATGGGGACAACTGCTTCTGTCCCGTAAGCAAGGGAGAACGGCGAGCACCCCGTGGGGGTTTTGTAGACCGTCCGATAGGCCCATAATGCTTCAAAGACCTTTTCACCCCAGTCACATTTCCTATGGCTAACCATCTTAGCCAAGAGCTTACAGAGGGTTTTGTTGAAGGCTTCTGCTAAGCCATTAGCCTGGGGGTTGTAGACCGAAGAGGTTCTCCAGTCGATGTGGAATTTGGCCGCTAACTGGTATACGGCCTTATTCTTGAAGGGTGTCCCGTTGTCGGACACTATGCGACTGAGAGTAACGAATTGGTATATAATGTTGTGCCGGAAGAATCTGGCAACCACCTCACCGGTGACTTCTCGTAAAGGGAGAGCCTCCGCCCAGCGAGAGAAATAATCAGTGGCGGCCAAGATGTATTTATGGCCCTTGGAAGATGGCGGGAAAGGCCCCACGATGTCCATGCCCCTCTCAACGAATGGCCAGGTGGGGGTTGTGGGACGTAGTGGGTTAGGAGGTCTTCTGGGTACTGGGCCGAAGGCTTGGCATTGATGGCATGTACGGGCATACTAGATGCAGTCCGCGTACATGGTTGGCCCGTAGAAGCCTTTGAGCTTGATGTTGTGTTTCATTCGCTCTCCGGCCTGGTGTGTGCCGCACAATCCAGAGTGGACCTCCTGCATGATGGCTCGAGCCTCCGCTAGTGAGACACATCTTAGGAGAATTGACTTGTCCTTCTCGTGGACAAGCTGATATAGGGAGTCACCAACCAACTCGTAGGAGGTTGCTCGGCGGAGTAGATGGACCCTTTGAGCTCGGTCAAGAGGGAGCCACCCTTTCTTGAATTTGATGATGGGTGCACGCCAATCATCTTCTTCTGAAGGCGTGCTCTAGTCAAGGTCGTGGACCTCGTAAATGGTGAGACCAGTGTCACCTTCGAGTGAGCTCGGCATCAGTCTTCTGTGCTTGACGACGATGTCGACCTCACCCTTGGGCGGGAGCTTGATGGCCGCAGCCAATTTTGCTAAAGCATCCGCCTGGGCGTTGCTAGGGATTCCTCGTCCGGGAGCTACGAGCTGAAGGGTGAATCATCTGGCACTGGATGGGCTGCCAAGAATTCAGCCATACCCTGTCCTTTGATTGCTTTTTGGGGGACATTTGTAATGTTGTACTCCATCAATAGGAGAGCCCACCTCCCCAGTCTGCCTGAAAGGACAGGTCGTCGAAGGAGGTACTTCAGGGGGTCGTGCTTCGATATAAGCTCGACTTGATGAGACAGAAGGTAATGCCGTAGTTTCTGAACTGCGAACACCAATTCCAATCAAACCTTTTCCATAGGGGAGTAGCGATACTCGGCACCGATTAGCTTATGGCTGAGGTAATAGAGGAGTTACTCTTTACCTTCTTCATTGATTTGTGCCAATAGAGCTCCCAGCGAAGCGTCCATGGCCGCAATGTAAAGGATGAGGGGTTTACCCTTGACTGGTGCCCCCAGGACTAGGGGAGTTAGGAGGTACTCCTTGATTTGCTCGAAAGCTGCCTGGCATTCCGAGTCCCATGTAAACGGGGTGTCTTTCTTCATCACATTGTTGAAAGGCGCGCACCGACCGGGGAGGTAAGAGATAAACCTTCGAATGTAGGTCAGCCTTCCTTGGAAGGACCTAACTTCGGTGATACTGTTGGGTGGTGGAAGCTCCCGGATCGCTTTGATCTTGCTAGGATCCACCTCGATTCCTCAGTACCTGACGATGAAGCCGAGAAACTTGCCACTGGATACGCCAAAGGCGCATTTCATGGGGTTCATTTTGAGCCCATATTACCGGAGACACTTGAAGACTTGGCTGAGGTCGCGCAAATGGTCTTCGTGCCTTTTAGTCTTGACGATGAGGTCGTCGACATAGCATTCGACGGTGTTGTGTAGCATCTCATCGAATATTTTGGTCATGGCCCTTTGGTAGGTGGCACCAGCATTCTTCAAACCGAAGGGCATGCATTTGTAGTTGAAAATCCCCTTGGGAGATCTGAAGGCTGTGTGGTTCTTGTCTTTAAGGGACATCTGGATTTGATTGTAACTGGACGACCCATCCATAAAAGACAAGGCTTCATGACCGGTGGTCATATCGACCATCGTTTCTATGATTGGGACTGGGAAGTCATCCTTCGGATGGGCTTTGTTGAGGTCTTAGAAGTCGACGCAGATGCGGACTTGACCATTCTTCTTCTTGACTGGAACTATGTTGGCGAGCCAGATCGGGTAGATGCACTGCTCGATGAAGTCGACCTCCGCCATTTTATGGACTTCGGCCGAGACCTGGAGCTCCAGCTCGTGGCGCATGCGTCGCTGTGGTTGCTTGACCGGAGCGACTGAGGGAGAAATGGCTAGGTCGTGCTCCGCTACGGAGGGGTCTAGCCCTTGCATCTCCTTGTATGTCCAGGCGAAGCAATCTTTGTATTCAAGCAAGAGTTGCTTGTAGTGCTGCTTCTTTGCCTCGGTAAGGAGAGCGCTGACGAATGTAGGCTGTGGGGCTTCATCTTCACCCAAGTTGATTTCAACGAGCTCATCCACAGTCGCCTGGCCACCGTCCTCCAGCTCGGGAGGAGCGGGTTGGAAGTCGATGAAATCCTCATCATCAGTGTCGGCTTCGAGTAGTTCTTGGTTCCCGAAGCCACTAGTTGACGCCGATGGGACTGGAGGGCCGTTGTTGCTGGGACCCATCGAGGATTGATCTGGGTCACCGGCTCTTGGCCAGCAGTTGTCAACCAGGGCTGTCGAGGTCTCCCCGGGGTTGCCTGGTGAGGTTGACAATCCCTCGCTGCTAGGGCCGGTGATATCCCCCCCTTCGGGAGGGTTTATTGAACTGGATCCCTCGACTGGGTGAGAGACCGGAGGAGCTTCTTCTCCCCCTTTGTCTTGGTAGGGAGGCGAGGGGGATTCCTCGTCGGCTTGAGCCCGGGTTCTGGCTTGGGCAGGAGTTTGCCACAGGGGAATGTGTTACTTCAAACACATTTCTTGAATATGCGGCGATAGGTCGCCCCACACCTGAACTGCTTCAGGGGTATCATCGGCTTGCCTGGACCAGCCGAAGTTGTCATCTGGCGGGGCTTGAGGGACCATGTCTCCCTCATAGAAGATAATAGGTTTGTCCCTGTTAGCCTTCTTCTTGTTCCGATGTTGTCACTTGAAGGTGATAATGAATGTCGTCAGTGACTCGACACTGTGCTCCTCAGATGCACATGGGAGCTGGATGCAGTCTGGTGGCAGGCATATACACTTGTCGATAGCTCGGCTAATAAGATTAGCCTCGAAGTCGATCTGCCGCCTCTCCGGGTGATCTGGGGTTGACTTGGAGTCAAGGCGCGACCGGTGAAGCTTGGCATTTTCCTCGTCGGCAGAGGAGTGATCATCGTCATCTTCCTCTAAGAGCCAACCGTTGCTTTTGCTCTTAATCATGGGGTATGGACTAATCCCCTTGAAATAGAGCGCAGCCTGGGCTAGGTTACATTCTATCGGTGTGAACGGTGACAGGTCTTCAAAGGCCTTATGTTGCTCCCCGTCCTTGGCATATTGATTCATTGGTGGAGAGTCGATGGGATGACCCAATTTTCATGGAGCCAGGGTCTGCCCAGTAGCATCTTGTAAGACGTGTTGGAGTTGATGATGTAGAATGTCGCCTTAGAGGTGAAATCATCGAGCACCAGATCGACGTCCACCCTGCCGAGGACGTCCTCGGTGTTCTGGTTGAAGCCGGATATCTTAACCGCCTGAACCTTCTAGAGGTACGGGGTCAGATATAGAGACTTGAATGTCTTGAGCGGCATGATGTTAACTATGGCACCTGCGTCTACCAGGATCCGGTTCACATCATGCCCGTTGATCTTCCCCTTCATGTAGAGAGGACGGTTGTGGCACGGAGGGGAAAGCAGTAGGTGTTTCTCCGTGAAGGAAATGGTGACTGCGAAGGCTCCATAGGTTGCTGCCTTCATTTCCGCAGCATGCGCTTCATAAACTTCCGGCTCTTGGAGTATTTTGATAAGGGTTTCCCTTAGGTCCTTACTCCAAGCGATGGCTTCCCAAATTGAAATGCTGGCAGGGAAGCGTTTCATATGGTGGAGGACCTTCCGGCCAGCTCGAGCTCGAGCATCCTCCATAGAGGGTAGTATGTCGGGTCGAACCTTCTGCGAGCTGCCGTGATGTTCCCCATCGGGGAGTTGCACTGCCTTGCCCTTACCATGGGGATCAGACTGACTTTGATCGCCAGCAGACTCTTGGAACAAGGATGCCAGTGATGGCTCTTCTGGGGGTGACTAGCGGGCTGGCTTGTCCTTACCGGATGGTCCCGCTTGCTCTACTGCAGAAGCCGGTACTGGTGTAGGGGATGGGAGGCCGGTAGTAGCCTCTCCAACACCGGAAGGATGGAAGACACCGGGCCTGCCCCGAACTTCTACTTATGGAATGGGAGTCGGTTCCTCTCCCCGAAAGAGGATAATTCGCTCCGGGTCGAAGGTGGACGGGTGAGGAGGTAGCTCAAGAGTTCTCCCACGACCTCTACCGCGTCCCCGGCCACGACCTCATCCACGACCGGTGTGATCTAAAGCTGGCTGTAGCCCAAGAGGGGCGGTAGCCCTTTGTCTTGTCCGGGAGGCTACTGAGTCGCCTCGCCGAGGAGCATTTATATTGTCAGGAGGTGGGATGGCCACCATGTTGCAGGCGCAGTGCCGAAGCATTTCTTCCAGCTACTTTGTGGTGATATCCTTGTCTTTATAGCACAAGGAGAGCTCGTCCGGGATCACGAGTCTTTCGCCGTCCTTGAGCTTTTGGATCATCTCTTGGACCCAATTTCTGAGGCGGGCTCGTTTCTGCATTTCTTCCCACGGGATGTAGCTGTCGAGTGGGAGAGCCCCAGTAGGACGAGGAGGAACGTATTCCTCTAAGTCATCAATGAGCCGCTGGAGCCTTTGGAGAGGCGTTGGCTCGGCCGGAGATTGCAGGGCGGCTGCTTGTTCAGCTTGTTTCTTGAGCCGCCTTCTGAGGTTCTTCCTCCTATTTTTCTCTTGTCTCTTGGCAATAGCAATCTCCAAGGGAGTAGGAGGAAGAGGTGCTGGAGTCGGAGTTGATAAATCTTGACGAGGATATCTCCGAGCCGATACCTTTGCAGGGCGAGGTCGATGACTCTTCCTTGCCCAGATTTTGATCCAGGCGCCTTCCGCTTGTTGTATCTGGAAGGTGCCATTAATCGCCTGCTCGATTACCTCGAGCGGCAATTCCTGGTATGCCGGAATGCTGGGACTGGCGTCCAAAGATGTATGCACGGTTTGATGCCTTAGCCGCAGTGGCGACAGGAGCCTACAAGGAGTCGGTAGGTTGGTGCTAGGGTCGAAGACGTGTGCGCGGTTTGATGCCTTAGCCGCGATGGTGACGGCTTTTGTTGAGGAGCTGGGTGAGAGACATACTGGTTGTCCTGCTCCTTAGCCTTGCCTTTGTTATCATGCTGAGGGCTGGGCCTGGTGACGACTAGCGGCGTCGCGAGACATTGTTGCTCTGCATGGTTGTCTCGTCTCTGAGGAATGACGGAGCCTTGTGGCGGTGGGCCCGCCACTTGAATTGAAGCCACTGAAGAGTCCGAAAATGTCTTCTTTGTACTTTGGATTGTGTCAACAGGTAGGCGGGGAGGACCCGACGGCCCATCAGCCGAGGAGGTGCAACGAGGCTGAGGCGGGGCCTCACCCTACTTTTGCTTTCCCTTCTTATCCGTGGATGCAAGCGACGAAGATAGGACGGGAGAAGGATGAGAGAGAGCTGAAGAGCCCATCATCATCTCGCTCACCAGAACATCCCCTCGACTGAGAAGGACCCGGAGGAGCCTAGCAGTGTCTTATTCAGGGAAAGGGAGAGACTTTAGCTCCCGCTAAGACCACCACCGCGCACCCGAAGCGACTGAGGTTGGATGGCTAGGTGCTGATGTCTGGGAGCCCGAGGGGGCCAGAGGAGCAAGAGGATGGATGGCATTGACCAAAAAGTTGGTCGGCTCCGTCTCTTGACCGGCGTCCCGCTCTCTACACCTTCGCAATCGCTCGAGTGCCTCTTGGTTGTCAGTCCTGAACTCGAGCCATTCTGGAGGATGCTGGTAAGGCAGCCCGTGCCCATCCTCTTAAGGAGAGTCTGGCCGCTCTGGCGCATCCCTGGCAATGCTCAGGCTCTCTTTGACAGCTTGTCGAAGCCTGACGAGTGACATGGAGTTTTCTTCCGCATCGACCTGCTCCCATCGAATCTGTTCTTGGATGAGGTGTTGAACTTCCTCACAGTACTCGATCAGGTGGCAAATTCTAGCGTGGAAGGGGCAGTATTGGGGGTGACTACGATCCCAATGGGTGTAATCAGCAGGCGAGTCACGGGGCATGATTTGCCCCCTCTCGACGAGGATATCGAAGAGTCACCGAGTTCTCTCCCTCGGGAAAGAGAGAGGTCTCTGATCATGCCAGGGCCTCCACCCTGGATACCAGATCGAACGTCCCCTTCGATCAGCCCTGGGCTCCTCTGAATCGTCATTAGAGAGAGAAAATGCGGCCATCATGTGGATGACATTGGCTGAGGGGTGGGTCACGCGTGCTGCCTTATCTGGCCTGGCCCACGTATGTGGTAGCGGGGGATCGACGAGGCTGCTCTTCATTTTGACAAGACCATCTCGGATCAGCTTCTGCGCCTACGTCTTGAAGACGTAGCAATCTTCAATTGAGTGGCCCAGCATGCGATGAGACAGGCAATAACTGGGATCGTCAGTCTTCAGGGCCTCGTTCGGCTTGCGGATTCCTGGCATTTCGACGATCTTCTGGGCCATGCAGAGGTCGAAGAGCATCTTCGTATGTTCCTTCTTGAAGGAGAAGGGTGTCTTCATATGCTCCGAGAAGGAGGGAGCAGCTGGCTTATCCGCTGGCTTTTTGTCAGAGCCGCTGGACTCGGCCCCCTTACTGGCCTTGGTGGTAGGGGTGAACTCTATGATATTCACCTCCTTACCAGGTTGGCTTTATTGTGCTTGCTTACCCTTGGCTACAGTATAGCCCAGGTTATCGGCGAAGAACATCTCTATTTCGGCGACTGCCGAGTTGAGTTGGTCGAAGCCTTTGATATTGGTGCCGAGAAGTTTTTCGCTGACCTCGGCTGCCAGACCTCGATGACATATAGTGATGGCGTCCTCTTGAACGGGTGGATTGACACACCTCATGCTAAGGTCTCGTCATTTTTTTATGAAGTCGAGGGCACCCTTGCCCTTTTTCTGTCGAAGAGAACAGAGTTCAGCTAGAGAGACCTTTCGCTCGGCCATTTGGAAGCGGTCGAGGAACTTCTTCTGGAGATCGGCCCAGTCGATGACTGAGTTGGGCTTCAGATGGGAGTACCATTGGAAGTCCGTTCCCGTGAGCAAAGTGGCGAAGTAGCGGAGGAGATATGATTCATCCAGCGCTAACTCACCCATGGCCGTAACATAGTAGGCCAAGTGTTCATGTGGTGACCCCTGCCCATCGAACTTTTGCAGCTTCGGGGGCATGGAGTATTCTGGGGGAAGCTTTTTCAGCTGGTGGTGAAGCAGGTAGGGCACACTGTAGAGATCTACCATGACAGCCCCTTCACCATATTGGGCGAGCTTTGTCTCGATGATGCGCTCGATCATCTGGCATTGCGCCAGGAGATTTTCTGGCATCGGCGTGTTGGAGGCTCACGGTTGAACCTCAACCGGGGGCGTGCCAAACCCAGTTGCCAACTGGGTTCGGGCATTTGCCGCTAAGGTGTTGGCAACATCGCGGGCCACCGGGGGTACCAGTGCCTCGGCCTGGGGCCTAGCAGGTTGCTGCGGATGAAGGTCTCACTCCTAGAGGAGGTCTTGCAGGAGGGCCTTCAGGTGCTGGTTCTCCTTCATAAGAGTGTCGAGGGTCACTTCTTGAACCTCGTTTGCAGGAGGGTCATTGTTGACCGGCTCAGCGTTGATGGGAGGGTCACGGTCTTCCATCGGGACCTCTTCCGTGCGTTCCGATGCCTGCGGTCCTGCAAAAGTGCCGACGAGACCTGTTGGAGGAGGCGGCGGAGCCTGGTGGCGTGGCCTCCTGAAGTGGGATAGAGGCTGGTTCAAGTCGTCAGACTGGGTGTCTGGCTGGTGTCCGGTGGTGTAACACGCGAACACTCGAACCGCATCGTTGATGAACTAGGTCGTCCGCTTCCTCCGCGGGTGTTGCTCGGGGCGGACAGGCGTCCCTAGTCTATCAAAGACTGAGATGCGTTGCGGCCCCTCTCCCGATCTCAGCCGGAGGAGAACCCTGGACAGGTTGATGGCGGGCTCGAGAACGGGCTCGCCTTTGCCTCCGCTTGCTAGTGCGAGGGACATTGGACGACTGGGTGTCGTCAGACGATGCTACTGTGAGGTCGAACGCATCCCGTCTGATGCCGCGTCTGAGTGCTCGCAGGGGGTTGGTGATACGTGCCCTTCGAATAGCTTGAGCTTCTTCTGGGGTGACCCATATTCTTCTCAAGTCAGATTGCTGATCCCTCTTGTCGTAGTTTTTTTGACGAGTTGTCTTGGGAGGCCGCGTGTCTGGCTGAGGTAGGTGCCACCGGACTACTGTTGAGGGACCCACTCTTTTGAGCTTCACCCGGTCCTCTCGTGTTTGACGCAAGAGGTCAAAACGATTGGATGTGGGGATACTAGGAACTGTCTGTTCCTGAGGTATGATTGGTTCACCCCCGTCGAGACGGATCCGCAAGTCACCGACAAGGTCCGTCTTACCGAAGTTGCTGGTTGCGACAGCGAGTCGCCTGCTTCTACGGCCATGGCGACGCTTCTTCTAAGGAGCTGAGGAAGGCTCCGCCCCAAGATGGTAGACCGAGAAAACTCGGCCTGAAGCGACCGGCAGCGTGAAGCTGTCAATCTGAGGTGCTGGGATCGGCCCCTGGGGTATGAAACCTACGCCAGGAGTCGATGGCTGGGCGACTCGGGTGTAAACCTTCGCCCGCGCCGATAGGAGTGTTGCCGGTGCCCGGGACGATACCCTTACACCGGAGGCTGATGCTGTCGGAAGTGTTGAGGTGCCGATGCCCCTGGGTCGAGGATCCACGGTAGGTGCCGACGCAGTCTGGGCTCAGGTCGGGATGCCCGAGGAAGGTGCTGAGGAACGTCGCCCCCTAGGTGGAAGACCCACGGGGAGAGCCGGTTCAACTAGAGCTCGAGACCCGGGCCCCGAGTGTGATACCGAAGAGCCACGAACTCGGGGCGGTGAACCCGTGTCAAGTGTCGGCCGTGCCGGGATTCGGGGTCGGAAACCCGATGTAGATGCTGAGGAGCCGTAGACCCGGGGCTGAAGGCCCGTGTCGGGTGTCGGCTTTGCTGGGGCTAGGGGTTGAAAACCCGAGGAGGATGCTAAGGTGCCGTGGACCCGGGGCAGGAAGCCCGTGTTGGGTACCGGCTCGACTGTGGCTCGGGGTTGAGGACCCGAAGAAGATGCCCGAAAGTCGTGGACCCGGGGCAGGGAGCCCGTGTTGGGTGCCGGCTTGGCTGCGGCTCAGGGTTGATGACCCGAGGGAGATGCTGCAGTAGTGACCGAAGTTCGGGGCGTGGGGCCTGTTCTACCCCTGTGGTTAATTCAGTCATACTGTGGTCATTTGAGTCATTCGACATCATCTTGTGGTCATTTGAGCTATTGTACATTCTTGGTTTTGATAATGGCTTGGTTTTGATAATGGCTAAACACTATAAGTCATTATTGTTTTAACTCTCATATGACTGACATACGTGATGTTTTGTTCATGACAAATATGCCAATGAATTGCCAAGGAATGAAGTGGAGATGGCAAATGTGAAAGCTCAATGTTGCGCCCTCGCACGCGGATCGACCTGCGCGGTCAGGTCACGGGGATCGACTTGCCCGGTTAAGTCGCGGGGGTCAAGGGGGCAGTGCCCCTTGCAGTGGTTTCTGGGGGCGGAGCCCCCGGAACATAATTTTGATTATAGAGAGCGATATAATCAATAGAAATCTTCAAGACTGTCAAAGTTGATGCCACAGATGAGAACGGGCTACTAAAGGACTCAAGCGAAGGAGCTAAAGAGGTTAACGGACTGACCCGGCATAAACCGGGGTTTGCCCAGCTCGCGGTCGACCGCCGGCACAGGGGCGGTCGATTGCCAGCATAGGGGCAGTCGACCGCCCCTGCCAGCAGCTCACTGGCTGACGGATTCTCAGTGGCGGTCGACCGCCAGCCCAGGGCGGTCTATCGAAACTTCCAGAAACGAACAAGCTATAGATTGTCTCAGTAGCGGTTGACCGCCACCTACCTCCGGTCAACTGCCATCCCCAATGCAGCCATGTTTGACTTTGATTTCCACCTCGAGGCCAGCCCCTTTCCTTGGATTTGTTTAATCAAAACTCACCTAATCTCTCTGGTCTGGGGGATGTCTATGGACCATTCAAAGTCTATAAAACCAACACAAGGAGGGTTAAAAACCGTAATGCCTCAAGGGGATTCAAGGGAGGGTGCAAGGGTGTGTTCAAGGGAGAGGAGTTCGAGTACTGTAGCAGTGAACAGTACTCTGGGAACTTCATCAAATCCTCAAGTGATTGAAGCTACTTCAAGAGGAGATCAAGCCCAAGCCAAGAGAAGATAAAGCTGCATACTTCATCCTCTTCATCATCTCAAGGGTGATCTAAATTGCATCCTCAAACCTCTTCATCAACTCAAGAAGATCAAAAGGAAGATCCAAGCTACATCCATAGTCTTCCTCATCAACTAGAAGAGATTCAAGGAAGATCATCTCTCAAGGAAGAAGACACCATCGAAGCATCAGATTCAAGCTCCTGCAACTCAGACAATATCTTTTTACTTTGAGTATATTCTATATCTTGTTTGAGTGATTTCTATTTATTCTCTTTCCATTTCTTTCAAACAATCAAAACTGAAGATCGTCCCTACTAGTGGTTAGTAGGAAGGCAATCGGAAGTTCTCCGATCTGCGGTGTTGACGTCCCTACCTGTGGTTAGTAGGAAGGCAATCGGAGGTCTTTCCGATTTACGGTTCAGTGCATGGCACTAGTGGAGCCTCACCGGATTTGGTGAGGGGTGGACGTAGGACTGGGGATTCAATCCGAACCACCTTAAAATCTCGTGTGTTGTGGTTTGCTTGTGCGATTGCTTTATGTTAGATGCATGCTTAGGTTCAATATCTATATTGCGTAATCATCTTGCTAAGCAAATCATTTGTGTCCTTTGTCAAGTTAGTTATATTCCGCTGCTATTATCATCATCTAGCTTTAAAGAGGGTTGCATTACGAAAAGAGGGGCAGATCTATTCACCCCTCCCCTCTAGATCCGCTGTCCACTACTCAACTGGGCCCATGTTGGAGATCGGACGAGGATGGCCTCGGGAGCTAACGCTTACCCGGGCCGGCGTTGATCTGGGGGCCCTATAAGGGCCAGTGGTGACGGTCCGGTGCCCGGCACTCAGGCGGGACATTGGTGCTGGGAGCACGCGTGGCACGTTGACCACGGGAACCAATGGAGAAACTGGAGTCGGCTGAGGAACAGTCACAGGGATCACACCCAAAAAGTAGGGCGATCCGATCACCGGGGCGAAGCTGCCGAAAGCGATCGACGTCGCCAAGTGGCCCACCCGAGCATGGGTGGCAATAACATTGGGGCCGTAGGTGACGGCCGCCATGGTTGCTGGAATGCTAGGTGTTGCGGAGGCGATGGTCGCTGACAGTCACCGAGAGTGGTCGACGATCAGAACACGAACCGAAAGTTGCGAGAGAATGCGCACACGAGCACCCACCTTTGCCTCTCCTGCAAGGATAGGGAAAGGGCACCGGGCTTCAGGGCTGGGATAGACTTTTCTTCAGCAAAAAGAAGGAAGGCGAGAGACGTCCCACCGGGCGTGCCATCCTCTCTATTACGTGAGTTTTTATGCCGATTATCGGGGTAAAGAAAGGGATACAGCGGGGAAGGAAAATACGGGAGTTTGATATATCTTGGGTATCCTCCTTGCGGATGCATGCCTCTCACGGCGGTATCGGGCACTCTCCTTTTATGAAAAATCGGGAAGGGTCGAATGGCACAGAAGTGTCAAAATAAGAGTTAACCGGACAGGGTGCGGGCGTGCCAGTCGATCTCTTGACAATCACTCATGGAACCAAGGTTTGACCGGGGAAGCGCCACCAGGGCGCGGCATGTGGGATTGGACGATCGGGCGACACGTGGAGAGAAGAGGTTCCATGGGTGCGAGTGTGTAGGCGATTGCGGGAATCATGTACTAAACGTCTTTCCCCACCGGTCGCAAGCAACCGATGTTTATTTACATCGGATTGAATCTGAATACCTTTGTTCTAAGCTAAACAAAAGTCTGTATATGTGTCTGAAGCCGTGGGTAGAGGGCTAGCGGGCATTCAGCAGCTATGGGTGCGCGTTAGATCGAGGGGTGTTCACTGGGGTTAGGGTGTTGGGCATGAATTCCGAGTGGCGTAGGTAGGAAGCTGGGGGCCCGAATGCGAGCATAAGTATTTTACTAGTTTTATGATGAGCCGCATGGGCTTTACGAGCGGGCCTAAGTTGCCAAAGTACAATAGGCACAAGCCGCGAGATAATTCTGACGCGTGTGTCGGTCCCCGGGTCATTGCGTGAGAAAGCGGATATCCGCGTGTTCTACAGGAACTCTTTACAGAGGAGTTGGTGTATGTCACGCCCCGAGCGCGGAAGATACCCAGAGATGCGTGACGAGTTTATATCATTCATGTCAATCAGAGGATTAGTGTATTCGACACCAAAATCAGAGATGCGCAAAAGTAAAGATAACACAATCCTTTATTTCCTTTATAAAAAATATGTCTATTACAAACCCTTGTAAATACTAGGCTTAATAAAAGAAAAGTACAACATTGACTCGAGAAAATATAGAAAAGACAGGACTAATTGACGCTTGAGTAGCTCTAACTCTTTCACTCTTGACCTTCCCTTTCAGACTGAGTTCCCTCATCGTCGGACTTACCTGAAAAGTATGGAAACACTGAGTGAGCGAACGCTCAGTAGAAAATTATATCTCAAGAACTAGCAATGGGTTTAAGTAATTACATTTGTCACATGTAAATGCACTATGGCTATGCATGCTTGCATAAAACGACAAGATAGAGAGTATAACAAGAGATAATGAAGTGAACTATTCATGAACTTTCAAGAACTTGTATCAAATATGTGTCAAGATATTTATCATGTCATGTGGGAATTGGCTACTTCACGCAAGTACTTTGCCCGTGTCGGGCCACGCTAGTAAAGTCACGCAAGTCAAGTCACGCACGAGAGAAAGAGAGAGTGTGGAATGCCAAAGATCAAGAGAAAGAGTACTTCGGTGTAATGCTAGACACCGGTATCATTACAACTCCCATGGGCACTAGTACTTTTGGGTGCTCCTCCCAGGACCAGATCGGGCCCTTATATGCACAGCATTAAAGATAGATCTAGACATCCACGATAGTTTATAGCCAATAAGGAGTTTCAAGAACAAACTTTAATAAGATGATAAGATAAGATTTTTATGGAATTCAAGGGCAAGGCCCTTGAGTAAGGACATACTGGCGATAAAATTTACGCAAAGCATATAAACCATGACATGTCGATAAACTAGGTGGAATTGGTTCCCTAACTTGGGTACCATGACAAGTAAGTGCCCACAAGTAGATGGTCACTCTTTTAATATAGAATTGAGGTCCACAAGAACATCATAATAATGTTTGATATAGAATTGGGGTCCACAAGAACATCACAATAATGGCATGCTTTCCCCGTTCATTAAGATAATTCTCATATCATACACATAGCATAACATGAGGGCCGGTATACCATGTTTCTATAGAGTGACATGGCAAAGTAGTGTGATAGGTTTTCATGGTACAACCCGCTCAATCGGCCTTGAGGGAATCCAACGCTCGAGGAGTCTTATGGAGGTCTCTATGACTAACTCGCTAGTCCAAAGGAACGGAATGTCCAATGGAGAGCTTGTATGTCACTGAGAATTGAGGGGTAATGCGATAAACCATCGTGAAACATGGGACTATATTCACGGAATGGAAATATAGTGCCAGATAATATAATTATATATATATCAAAAACCCTCGGTTAACAGAAAACAGTTCAAAATAGTAACACAGGAAAATAGCGACTTAATCTAAGTCATTACTTATCAAATTAACGCCTTCTATAGGGGCGTTTATGTATGATTTGATGACTTTTACAGTGGTCGTCCATTATATATTTCTATTTTGCACAATCTCTAAATTCTGGAATTTTAGTAGAACGCGCCTTTAACAGGGGCGTTACTTTCAAACTCGCGCCCTGGTTCAGGGCGTCACTTTTATAAGAGACGACTTACAGGAGGTCGTTATTTCAGGATTTATCAAGTTTTCACATGAACAGTAGAATTTCCAGACAAATAAAATTTCAGGAAAATAAATTACATGGTCAGGACAAGAAAAATAGCAGGATTCAACAGGTATGATCATGCATCCTATTAGATTCATATTTTTATAGATATTAAATTTTAAACACGATTAATTAACAATTGGGTGAAATTGACGACTCCTGGGCAGGGCGTCAAAACTGCAATTAGCGCCCTGGTGTGGGTCGCTTCTTTTAAATTAGCGCCCTTGTCAAGGGCGTTTCTTTTGAAATTTCATACAAAACATTTGAAACCACAGTAAAACTATATGCATGGATGACCGATGATATTATTAAAGATCTTAAACTAGTTTGGGCTACGTTCTTGAGAAAACCTACCTGATGAATGTTCTGGTGAAGGAACGTGAAGAAGAATGATACTCTGTTCTAAACAGAGTTCTTCCGAAGCTTATGGAAATAGCTTCCTTCTTGGAGGAAGAGATCGTCTTGATGAAGAACCTCCCGTCCTTCAACTAGGCAGAAGAGTTTCTACTTGCGGCAGACTTCCTGCAGCAAAGACGATGAAGAACATCAATATTCTTCATGATTATGACCGAAGGCAATGGAAGAAGAACAATACCTGTTCTTCACGCACGGCAGCAGCAGAGCTTTCCTTCGACCAAATAGCTTATTAGGGTTCGACAGGAAGGGTTATTTATAGGGTTTACAAAACCTAGTAGGGTCAAAGTTTGATTAGAACTTAACCTTCCTTGATAGAGTCCTTTCCCTGATCGATTGAACACGTGTTAATCTAGAAACCTTTCCTGGATAAGAATAAACTTCCCTGGATAAGTTTCGTTTCTATAGGAACACAAACTGAATTAACGCCTTTGGTGAGGGCGTTATTTTGAATTGACGACATTATCTATGTCGTTTCTTATTTAAAACGCGTCCATGTGGAGGGCGTCACTTTTACTTGTCCTTTTATTTATTGTCGGTCGTTCGAGCATTTGACGCCCTAGACTATAGGCGTCCTTTCTGGACTTCGCGCCTTGTATAAGGGCGTTTCTTTTTGAATTAGCGCCTTGGGTCAAGGCGTTATTTACATTTTGGTTTATTATTTACTTCTTTAGGCTCTTATCATTTATTCATTAAATCTTTTAATCTTATTTTGATCAATTGGGGTTTTTATTTCTTTTGTTTTTACTAGGGTTGCTACAGTTTAGGTCCCACTGCCTCGGTGGTCAGAGCGGACACGGACTGGCGCCTGGCAGAGGTCGGACGCGGCTCGAGGTGAGCGGTTGGGTCCGGGTCTTGGGCGGTGAGTGTTGTCATGCTGGAGAGTCGAGGTCGGCCCCGGGACTATGACGCCCGAGCCAAAGGTCCGACTAGACTCAATTTGTCAATCTGAGGGGCCGGCGGCCGACTGGGAGGTGAACGGTGGGCACGCGATTCCGTGTCGAGGCCCGACGCGGCATTGTGAAGTGCCCTTCGTTACCGTCGTAAGTTAACGTACACAAGCGGACCCGGAATGCAAGCGTATTTTCGGTTGACGTAATTGTCTTACGTGCGGCGGGGATGGACTTGGTGTGAGACGACTAAACACCGCGTGAGGGGAGTACGTGAGACATACCCTTGGCGTGTGTGAGCCGACTAGCAAGCCAACCGCGCACGCACTTGTCTTCTCGCGTTCCCGACCCTTGCCAAAAGCCTCGGGGGTCCGAGGGTGCGATAATTAGGCCGGGGGAGTTTGCTCGTCCGTCCGTGTGTCCGTGCATTGCTTCTTGTCCCATCCCCTTAGCTTGTTGGTAAGGGGGGCAATTTATAGAAGTTGAAGGAGTGCGGGTGGGGTTTAGGCGGACCAAGTTGGGGGTCTAACTTGGTCTGGGTAAACCCCCCAAATAGTGATTCTATTTTAACTTTATTTACATTTTTTGTGTGTTTTTTTGTGTGTGTCACAAAGTGTGGGAGATGGGGTTTAGGCGGACCAGCCCAAGGGGCTGGTCTGGTCCGCCTAAACCCCTCTTCGGAGGGTAAAATTCTTTTTTTTTATTTTTGGAGGGGTTTAGGCGGACCAGCCTGGACCCCGAGGCTGGTCCGCCTAAACCCCTCCCCAAGGGGGTTTGGACGGACCGAACAGGCCCATTTTTTTAATTTTTTAAAAATCTTTTTTTATTACCCAGGGGTTTAAGCGGGAGAGAGAGGGGGAGTGGTCCCACGCCTATAAAAATCTGATTTTTTGTGTTAGTTTCTTCCTAAATTGGCTAAGAAGAAAGAGGATAAAAGATACTGGGAGGATACACTTGTGTGCGCAGACCGAGACGCTTATGCGTGTGATTCGTCGTGTGTGTGATTCGTCGTGGACGTTCGTCGCAGCTCCTTCCGCGTACGGGTATGGTGAACGAATCTTGCATGAACCTCGAACCGCGGGATTGAGAGTTTGCACGAACTGGGACTGGGGAGGGCCGTCGGGCCTTCGGGCTGAGGAGAGGGCGCGGCCCCCCGGGGTGTCACGCCCCGAACCTTTATTACAGCGGAAGACTCGCTCGGGGATCGCGAACAGTCGGCATGGTAAGCCTCTTGCAAGCAAGAATCAATCAGAGCGCAAGACAATCACAACAAGTAAATGCAATTGCACAAGATTTAATCAAACTTCAACGTTATTTCATAATGCTCAATATTCAAGATACAATCACTAATTTGATTTCCATTCTACTAGACTCAAGAAATAGGAAAATTACATTGACTCAATCTAGACACTTTAACTTCATAAGTCTTCACTCTCATCTTTATAACACTTTCACTCGCTTCCGGACCTGCTACTAGTATAGCCCGAATCCGAATCCGAACTATTTCCATCTCCTGAAAAACATTGGAAAATAGGTCATGAGCACACTTTCCCAGTAGGTATCTTCGCATCAACATGAAGGCACTATTTAAGTAATTATCATTTTAGCTCTAAAGAAATAAGGTAAAATCATGCGAATGCGAATCAATCATGCGATCAAATCAATAGAAACAAGATAACCATGTAAGATAGAATGATCAAGAATGAGCTAGCAAGAATATAACAAGAACATGATATTGGCCTTCCATGAACAAGAATGTAACGAGATTGTACTAGCAAGCCACATATTCATCACACTAGTCTCTTTTGAGTACATAGTTCATGAATTTCTGTGGAATATCAAGCAAGAATGTCATGTCGTGCCATGGATTTTCACTTATTTATAGAAATAGTACTCCCAGCGCAATGCAACGCCAGTAGCATCATACCCCATGGTTTATAAAATAGTATGTTTCCGGCAATCAGCCGAGGGGACTAGCATAGAGCCCTTGAACACAATCAGTGCTCGATCGCATCTTCAGTTACAAATTAAGCTACTTCCACACAGTATAACAGTAACGTATGGCCGAGAATATAGCACTTCCAATAATTCCATGATAACTAAAATCAATGAATGAATGCTTCAACATAAGAATGTAGGAGTCAAGAAATAGACTTTAAACAATGTCATGCTCATAGAAATAAATCGACAGCATAACGGTATCTTCCTTAACTTCCATTTATTTTAGATCAATTTAAGCAATATGACAAGTTCTAGATCATCAAGGTTTGTCTAGAATCATTGGAATATCAACCCTTGGTCAAACCTTGGCTTAACATAAACAAGCTATGTAACGGTCATTTGCTGGGCCGTTACATTATGTAACGTGCCAGTAATAGGCCGTTACAGTGATCCGAGTCTAGAAGGATAAAAATAGACCTAGAAGAATGTGACGGTCTGGCACTGGGCCGTTACGTGATCCTGACGGTCCAGTTCGAGGCCGTTACATTTCAAGAATCAAAACCACGATAGAGTGTTCTAATTAATGGGCTTTCATTGGTACAACCAACTCGGCGTCCTAGTGGGAATCCTAGGCTCGCGGAGAATTACGGAGGCCTTGAAACAATGATTTCCTAGTCCATTGGAAGGAATATCCAATAGAGAGGTCCTCATGTCCAAGATGGTGTTCCTATAGTGCAAAGTGTGAACTAATGACAACATATCGGAATGTGTGCCATGTACTTATAGAATTGACTCTATTGACAAAGAGAAACATATATAATCAAAGTGAAAATCGTGGTGAACTCCGTCAATACAACGTCTAAAAGTCATGCTTTATAATACAAGACTATAGAATTTTGGCATGAAATTAACATATCCTTAAAATATCATTAAGATATCAAAACATGCAATACCTATCATGCACAATCAGATATCCAAAAAAAATCATATAATCATGTTAAAACTTAAGTAACTATGCTTAATCAATAAATAATCTTGGCAAGTTATTTTCTGTCTTAGGGTTGACAGAACGCAGGATATAACAGTCTTAAGAGGGGGCGTCACAGTGAAAGTGACGGTCATGATCAAGCCGTTACTTGAATGTAACGCGTCTGTCCAAGCGCGTTAGAAACATCCGTGCAATTCAAATACTACAGAGTTTGTAACGGTCTGTAGTAGGGCCGTTACTTGAAAGTGACGGTCCTATGCTAGTGCGTTACAGTATCTATTAACAGAAAATAATCATAGAAACTAAGAGATCAACTCACATCATGTCTTTTATCAAAACATGATGAGTTTCTAGTCATATTAACGAAGTAAGGCCATCTACATGCATAGGTAATCATGAATAGATGAATAGTCATGTTTTAATTTCTTGATTTGGCTAAGAGGTGCATGATGTGCATAGAACAAATAAAACATGAAATCAATGCTCTATAATGCATGGAATTCAATCAAATCAGAGGGCTTTTAGTCCTATCATGCTGTTTTTGCCGTTCATGAGATAACCTACATCTTACTTAGACTGTAGTTTCTGAATTTGGTTGAGAACCCTGCCCTAGATCCCTTCCTTCTCTTGTGACTTTTTCAACAACTTCTTTAGGCTCTAACTCCATGCCCTCTTGACCTAAAGATGTGAAATTCGGAGGGGAGTTAGTCGAAAGTATTGTAAATAAATACCTCTAAAGAACTTACCTAAGATAATGACTCCTTACCTTGCTTCTTTACGTCCCAAAAGTAGAGGTCGCACAGTTCAGAACTATGCCCTATTTATAGAGTTTAGGCTAGGGTTTAAGGATTAGATCAAGTTTAGAGTCCTTATTTCATCAAATCCTAATCTCTAAGAGTCCTTAGTAACATTACAAGCCTTCCCAAGTCGATCCATAGTGGATAGGAACATCAAGTTCTAATCTTTTCATGAGTTCCTTCACTCATGAAACTTACAGGCATGTAACGGTCTGGAGACCACGCGTTACATGGATGTAGCGGTCTTACGATAGACCTTTATAGTCATCGTAGGTAGAATTTCTAAATCATTAAAACTCTTTTGTTAATTATCCACATCATTATATATATATAATTAATACTTATCCTAAAATCTGTGGATAGGCTTGAATACCTTCTAGAATATGGGCCTAACTTAATGGGCCAGAGTTAAAACCTTTTGAACTTTAATTAAGTGGCTTGGGTTAATTGATTAACACCACTTGGCCTTATAATGACTTATTAATCAAATAAACCATTTATAAATTTATTTAGGCCTTTATTATTTATGAAGTTCTGGGGCACTACACCCTCCCCCACTTAGAAAGAATTTGGTCCCCAAATTCAATACATGGATTGAGGAGAGTGTACTTACAGTCAAACAATTCCGGGAATCTTTTCTTCATGGCTGATTCTGCTTCCCATGTTGCTTCATAAGGCCATGCTTTCTTCCATTGAATCTTAACCATAGGAATGACCTTATTTCTGAGTTGACGTACTTCTCGTTCCAAAATCTTCATTGGCGTTTGTTCATATGTCAAGTCCTTCTAAATCTCCAGATTGTCATAAGTGATAATGTGATCTGGATCATACACATACTTCTTCAGCATCGAGACGTGAAATACGTCATGAACTCCTGCTAATTGTGGTGGCAAAGCTAATTTATAAGCCACTTCACCGATCCTTTCGAGGATTTCAAATGGACCGATAAATCTTGGAGTTAGCTTTCCTTTAATGCTAAATCTTCAAATACCACGACCTAGAGAAACCTTTAGATATACATGTTCTCCTACTTGAAATTCCAAGTCGCGCCTTCGATTGTCAGCATAAGATTTCTACCTATCTTGTGCCATTTTCATCCTTTCCTGAATGAGCTTGATTTTCTCTGTAGAATCCCTAATTAAATCAGGGCCTAGAAATTGCCTTTCCCCTATTTCATTCCAACATATTGGTGATCGACAACTTTTCCCATATAGAGCTTCAAAAGGTGCCATTTGTATGCTTGCTTGATAGCTGTTGTTATATGCAAATTCTACCAAAGGCAAGTGATCATGCCAACTTCCTCCAAAATCAATGACACAAGCCCTGAGCATATCTTCTACCACCTGATTTGTCCTTTCTGTTTGACTATCAGTTTGTGGATGGAAAGCGGTGCTAAAATTCAATCTAGTCCCAAGTGAATGTTGCAGGCTCTTCCAGAATTGTGATGTGAATCGGGGATCTCTATCTGATACAATAGCGAGAGGGACTCCATGTAACTTGACAATTTCTTTTATATATAGTGCTGTTAGAATATCTACAGACCATCGACTTTTTATTGGTATGAAATGTGCAGATTTAGTCAATCGGTCTATAATTACCCATATTCCATCGTGTCCACCTCTTGTCTTAGGTAGTCCCATAATGAAATCCATTCCTATGCTCTCTCATTTCCATTCCGGAATACTTAAGGGATGTAATTTACCTGCGGGTCTGAAATGTTCCGCCTTCACTTGTTGACATGTGAGACACCGAGATACGAAGTCAGCTACTTCCCTCTTCATATTGGGCCACCAAAAGTTTCTTTTGAGATCCGGATACATTTTTGTACCTCCTAGATGAATGGTATACTTTGATTTATGTGCTTCTTCTAAGATCAATTTCTTTGTATCTTCATGATCGGGTATACACATTCAGCCCTTGAATAGCATTCTTCCATCTTCGGATATAGAAAAATCCGGTCTTTGTTCAATATTGGCCTTGATTTCCAGTAAAATTGGGTCATCCTCTTGTAACTTGGCCAAATCCTCAATCAATGTAGGTTGAGCTCGGATATTTGCCATGAAACAAATTTCTTCCTTAATGTCAACATCTAGATTCAATTGAGCAAATTGAGGAACAAGGTTAGTCATACTAATCATGAGACTTGATAACATACCTATTGGTTTCCTACTGAGTGCATCTGCTACAGCATTTGCCTTGCCATGGTGATATTGAATAGCGAAATTGAAGTCTTTAAGATATTCCAACCATCTCCTCTGCCTCATGTTAAGCTCTTTTTGAGAAAATAAATATTTCAAACTCTTATGGTCTGAATAGACAGTGAACTTTTCTCCATAAAGATAATGACGCCAAATCTTCAAGGCGAAGATAACTGGTGCCAATTCTAAATCATGTACATGATAATTTTCTTCGTGACGTTTCAATTGTCTTGAAGAATAGCAAATCACATTTCCATCTTGCATAAGGACACACCATAAGCCAATTCCAGATGCATCCGTATATACTTCAAATCTAGCACCCTCTATTGGTAGTGACAAAATAGGGGTTGTTGTAAGATGATTCTTAAGACTTTGGAAACTCTTTTCACAGTCCCTCGACCAAACAAAAGGATTTTCTTTTCTGGTAAGTCTAGTTAAAGGAACCGCGATCTTTGAAAAGTCCTTTATAAATCTTCTATAATAACTTGCTAGACCCAAAAAGCTTCTAACTTCAGACACAGTCGTTGGTCGACTCCAATCTCTGACAGCTTTTATCTTAGAAGGATCCACAGCAATACCTTCTTTTGAAATGATGTGGCCTAGGAATGAGACTTCCTTGAGCCAGAATTCACACTTATTGAGTTTGGCATAAAGTTTATGTTCTCTAAGTGTTTTCAAGGCTATCCTTAGATGTTCTTCATGTTCTTCTTTTGTCTTGGAGTATATCAAGATATCATCGATGAAGACGACAATGAACTGATCTAAATATGGCTGGAAGACACTGTTCATAAGTTGCATGAATGCTGCTGGGGCATTAGTTAACCCAAACGGCATTACCATGAATTCATAGTGGCCATAACGACTTCGAAAAGCCGATTTGTAAATGTCCTCTTCTTTGATTCTAAGCTGATGATAACATGATCTTAGGTCAATCTTAGAAAAATATTCTGCTCCCGAAAGCTGATCGAAGAGCTCATCAATATGCGGTAATGGGTATTTGTTCTTGATTGTAAGTTGATTCAATCGCCGGTAGTCAATGCATAACCTGAGAGAACAATCCTTCTTCTTGACAAATAGAACCGGCGCACCCCAAGGGGATGTGCTAGGTCTGATAAAACCCTTGTCTAGAAGTTCCTGTAATTGCTTCTTTAGTTCCTTAAGTTCTATGGGGGACATCCTGTAAGGGGCTATAGAAACAGGTGTTGTACCTGGAATGAGTTCAATGGTAAAGTTTACTTCCCTCTCGGGTGGTAAACTAGGTAGTTCGGATGGGAACACGTCAGGGAATTAATTTGCAATAGGAATGTTTGCTAGGATAATTTCCTTAGATTCGGTGACAATGACTGAAGTAAGAAAAACTTCACATCCTTTCGAGATAAGTTTACAGGCGTAAAGAGAAGATATAATGGTAGGATGCTTCTTGTATTTGATGCCAAGAAAAGAAAATCTTGGAAGACCGGGTTTTCAGAAAGATATAAACCTATTTCGGCAGTTGATATAGGCATCATGGTCTACAAGCCAATCTACCCCAAAAATGGCATCATAACCTTTCATATCAAGGCATACTAAGTTTGCAGAGAGATTATGTCCTTCTACCACTACCTCACAATCATGATAATAGTTTGTAAGCTTAGTTCCAGATCCTAAAGGTGTAGTAATAGCGAGATCTGAAGGTAGGGGAACTGATGCAGTTGGTAAGGTTTTTGCAAAAGTGGTGGAGATAAAAGAATGAGAAACACCAGTATCAAATAGCACGAATGCAGGACGAGAACATATTTGAAGAGTACCTTCCATGAGCCCATCATTTTGATCCCTGGGCGCTTCTTCTTCATCTATAACTGCATTGAGGCGAGCCTGCCTCCTACGTCCTCCATTATTTGGTTGGTCCTTCATAAGGGGGTAATCTGGCACACGATGCTCCCTACTTCCACAACGCAAACAAGCACCTAGGCGCTTCCAGCATTCTTCAGTCGAGTGGCCGAATTTCTCACAAAAGGAGATTCTGTCATGCCCCGTACTCTATACCGTCGAGGTATTGTCCGCTTTGGCCTACCGGCCTCACGATTTTATCCCTTTTTAAGGGTGATCGGCTCCAAAATGGGGGACTTCCAGACAGGTCACCCATCCCAGTACTACTCCCCATTAAGCACGCTTAATTCGGAGTTCTTTCCAAAAATTGAGCCGATACTTGAAAAGGCGCCTCGATGATTTAGAGTACAGCTTAGCTATATTTGAGGGTGTTACAATCTACCCCTCTTAAATAGGCGATGTCCTCGTCGCTGGGCACATATAGCACACAATCAATCCCCCAGGCAGGTAAGATTCTAGAGGTGGCCCTTACAAGCTCAAGATGTGACTCCCACTATGTAGCACTTTATCCCATTGCGGGTTCAAGAGGTGGCTCCCATAGCGTAGCACTTTGTCCTGCATGGCACTTAGTTCCCACACTTCCGGCTGGGGTATGGCTCTGATACCATTCTGTCATGCCCCGTACTCTATACCATCGAGGTATTATCCGCTTTGGCCTACCGGCCTCTCGATTTTATCCCCTTTTAAGGATGATCGGCTCCAGAATGGGGGACTTCCCGGACAGGTCACCCATCCCAGTACTACTCCCCATTAAGCACGCTTAACTTCGGAGTTCTTTCCAAGAACTAAGCCGAAACTTGAAAAGGCGCCTCGATGATATAGAGTACAGCTTAGCTATATTTGAGGGTGTTACACGGGGAGTTCGCCCTCCCCGGGGGCGCGGCCACGCCCTGGGCACACGGGCCCCGGGTAAAGCCGTAACCCCGAGGGATGCCCCCAAGGATCTTCCTTCATCGTCTGGGGATATCCCTTAGAGGATACGAAGTTCTGGGGTATTGAGATGGCCCATGGGAGCCGTTGTTCTTCGAGTTGTAGTGGCCGCTCGCAAGCTATTCGGGCGAATGCCCGACACACCCCGGGTTGTTGAATGAGCCGCGTAGGTGGCCGATGGGCCTTGGATTTGGTCTAAGGCCAAGGGTAGAAGTCCGTAGGGGCTGGGAGGAGGCACCTTGGGCCGATGGTCCTTGCCTCATGTTGCCTGACGCGTTGTACTGCAGGTTGGTAGGGTTGCCTCGGGTTGGCCCGAGAGCTAAAGTCGAGTGACATGTTGCCACGTGTCTGAGGGTCGGGGTGGCCCCGACTTGTTGGGGGACCGTTGTAGGACCCAATTGGTGTACTAGAACCACGGGGTGGCCCGTGGGTTGGTATAGAAGGGTTGAAATATACGCGCCCACTAGGTGTTTGAAAAAATGCTGAACACACGTGTGTGAGCCGTATGCACGTACTGCGAGCCTCCAAAGCCCGTGGTTGACTTGCTCGAGTCTCCCTTTGACCTTGGAGGGTTGAATGAAGTGCCTTAGAGTAGGCCCCTGGCCTTTCCACTGGATGCCACGTGGCGTGGCTTGTAGTCGGAGCGTCCCCGGGATGGCCCGGGTGGTCGTGTAGGATGCGGGCAAAGTCCGCAATTTATGAGTCGGGAGTGGTCCCGATTGATTGCTAATGCTGCCGTGCGCCTCGGCTAGCGGGTTGGGGCCGTTGGTCTAGCCCATTGGGTTGTCGGAGAGGCCGGGTAGCCCATGCCTTGAAGGTGTTCGAGGAAATTCCCGGACCCTTATTTATGGGTACTTTGCTGGGGAAATAGTCCGAGTACAACAGTACATTTGATCATTCATATGAAAACTAAAATTTGCATTTTGCACTAGTATTGCATGAGATTCACATGTTGCCTTCTGCATTGCATATTACATGATCTCACTTCGTGCTTGCATGTTATTCTATGCTATTCCACCCCATCCTTGGAATTTCTATGACCTTATGCCTTCTTATTAAATAACTTTGCATCTGAGTCATCACTGAGTGTTTCTTGTCATACACTCAGGGGGAGTGAAGATTTGATAAGTGCATCTATGTAGGGGGAGCTGCATTGTTATGTGTTCATAATATTTTCGGTATACATGCTAAATACAATTCGCACACTTCATGCACAAAATGTGAAAATGAGTGTTACACATAAGGATGTAGGAGTTTCTCTTCAACACTCTTAAGAAATTAAACTTGCTACATGAATGATAAAGAGGCAATTGAGGAAAAAGCTGCCTGCCTCAGCTTGAAAATTTTGGATGAAATGAAAGGCAGAGCAATGCTCAGTCTCACTGAGTACATTGGATGCACGTCACCTGAGACGTGATGTGTTTTATTTCTGAAAAGTGTTGTACTAGAGTATCTCTGTTCAAAGTAAAGTGAGACGGTCAATGTTCTGAGTAACCGGGGAGTCTGACATGAGCTCTATGTGTCTCCTCGCGTAAAAAGGAACTATTTGAACCTGATCACTCTAAGAAAAATTCAGATTGTCATTGTGAAAATTTTTGAGAAAAATTCTGATGAAAAATTGATTGAGGCAGAGCGAAGCCTCCAATACGCTATTCTCTAGATTAAAATGCAGTCTGTGTAATTACTCTTGTGTTTAATTAAAAATCTAGATATCCATATGGCTAAAGCCTATTTTCATGTTACTCACACATGGTAATTTGATTTAATATGTATTCAGAAAATTGATTGATTGTATTAGCTTGTGCTTAATTCTCTTATATGATTACACAATCTCCTAAGTGAGACGCATGGACTTTTTTGGTTGTATTGACTCACCTACATACTTCTTACCCCTATTCACATCCCTTTAAATAAAAAGGGGGAGCTATTTTTTTTTAAACTAAAGTTGATACTTACAAGGGGGGAGACGGGAGAGGGGGTTCATCTCTTCATTGCGGAAGAAGATGAAAACACTATCCCGGCCACCAGGCAAGCGATTTTCATATATAGGAAAGCAGGAACAGAAAGGGGTACAGGGGGGGTGGAGGGGAGGCGCCCAAAGAGGGCAGGAGGCGTACAAGGCAAAAGGGCCCGAAAGCGAAAGAGGCCAAGAGAGGCCAGGACGAGGGCACACCACCGAACCCAACAACCAAAAGAAAAATCACATCCCTAACAATACAGACTCTTCATCCAACAGCCCTTCAGAGTCAGAAGAGAACGAGGATCGGAGACCACGGAGGCGGGCCGGTGATCCAGGCGACTCGAGAGGGTCAATGTCCGAACCATCTTGATGGAGGTCCTCGGAAAGGGAAGAGTGGACTGATTGGTGCAGCCCCACCGAAGCCGAGTGGAGACGTAGTGAGCGCCGGGGAGGAGGAGCCTCCTCAAAAAGACATTGCCGATCCCGCGAAGAGGAGGTGGAGTTGGAGCGCCGGTAGGAGCGTCGCGGAGCGCCAGCCTCCGTCCTCATGGGCAGCCGCGAGCGATCCCGTGTAGGCATCCCCACGAACGCCGCATGAGCTGCCGCAAAGTCCGAAAAACCCGACGCGGGCTCGAGCCCAGGAACCGTGAAAACCTGGATAGGTAGAGAAAGCTTGATACCCGAACCACAACCCGTAGGAGGCAGGGTGGCCGCGGGCCGTAATGGACCAAAAGGCGCAGCAGAGTCGATCGGCCCGGGCGGGGCGCGGTTGATCTTCTTCTTTAAAGCTTGGGCGAAGGAGAGGCGAGGGGCGGCCATCGGAGAAGAGGAGGAAGCCAAGGACCCTTCAAGCGCAGAGGTGGGTGGTGGAGCGATAGAAGCAGCAGAAGGCCCTTCGTCCAACAAGTCAGCTCCTGAGGAGTGAGGGAGCCCCTCCCGAAGTCCACCACTCGCCACTACGGCAGCGCCCAAGGAAGGAGAGGATAACAGCACTGCGGGCTGGCCATGGCAAGAAGTGCCCGAGCAGGTGCTGAGATCGCCCAAAGAGGGAGAGGCACCGAAGCCGCAAGAGGGCGCCAAGGGCAGTGGAACGTGAAGAGCACCCGAGGCCGACGTAGGAGTCAAGGCAGGGGACTCCACGGTGAACAGGGGAGGCACAGGCAGCACCGGCGCAGGGGGGCGGTCAAGGCACCGGGAAAAGGCGTTGACGTCGTGGGCAACGTCCCCAAGCGGCTGAGGGGCACGAAGTGGGCCGGGCGCGTCCGCAGCAACCGCCTCCACCGCCACAGAGGAAGGATGAAGAGCGGCTGCGAGATGGGAGATCGAGGCCGCGCTAACAAGGGCAGACAAGGGCGCCGAACTCGAACAAGGATGGTCGAGCAGGGGCCCGTCGGCCTTGAAGGAGGGGACCACAGTAGGCAGCTCCACACCGATGGCAGGAGCACCAACAGGTGGAACCGCGCTCGGGGGGAGGCCAACAGCACTGGAGTCAACACCCGCACGAGGGATGCCGGGCTCCACGAAGGCTGGAGCGAGAGGTGGCTGAGGGCGAACGGAACAAACCCTCGGAGGGGGGTCCGCCGGAATGCCCAGGGGGGGCAAGGGGCAGACCAGACCCTGGAGGGAGCCACCAGACGTGGGTCCAAAGGGATCGGAGGCAGCAGCCAGGGGGGCCTGAGAGGCAGAGGCCGAAGGAACCGCAGCACCCTGCATACCAACAAGCGAATGGGAGGTGGCCGGACCCACCGGAGTAGGCAGCCTAGGTGAATTAATGGCAGCCCTGCGCGCGGGGAGAGATAAGGGATCGAGGGCCTCCTGCTCTGTAGGAAATGGAGGACAGGGGAGGAGCCCATCGCCTGGGGAAGCAGCAGAAGGGGCGACGGTCGGCCCCGCAGGAGGAGACTGAGAGTCTGCAGGGGACAGGGGCTGAGCGCCAGAGGCCGACGCGGGGGGGTGACCTGCTCGGGCCAGCCGTGGGGCTGGGTCTGCATGAGAGCCTTCAGGAGGCTTATTACACTTGACGGCAAGGTGGCCGAGTCGCTTGCAAGAGGAGCAGTAGTGGGGAGGATTCTTGTAGAAGATGGGTTGCCAGTAGCTGTTGGAGCCGTAATGGATGAGGACCCGCGAAGGGAGGGGTTTGGAAACATCTAGCTGCACACACACACAAGCAGCTAAAGAACGGGTGAGACACTTAGTGTTCCTGTGGATTTGTAGAGGAGGACCGATGCTCCCCGCAATGGACAGCAGCATTTCTTCATGGTAAAAGTTCACCGGTAGATCTGGCAACTCCAGCCAGACTGGAACCAAAGGTGAATCAGCCGTCCTGGAGAAGTCTAGCGTCCATTTGAAAAAATAGAATGGTTTGCCTTGTATAAACAAAGTTTCCTTAAGCAGCACCTGCAGGTAGTCTTGCTGTGTTTGGAAGCGCAGTAGGAGGTGTCTTGAGTCCAACGAGCTAATGACGAAGTCCTTGATGAACTTGAACCTCTGCGCGAGATGATACCGGATGGCTTCGAAGGGTGGCCGTCCCCGAGCAGTGCGGGCAATAATGGTGAACTGCAAGGCTTGGCAAGACAGCAGGACCTCCTCTGAGGAGAAGAAAGTAGCCGGTTCTCCAGAGTCGGAGAACGCCGGCGCATGAACGGCCATGTTCAGCTTGGGGAGGCCTACCGGCTGGCTGACCACTTGCGCGAAGGAAGGAACCGACGCGGCGGTGGAACCTCCCACGATGAGAGCACCCGGATCACGGGCCCAGGGAGATGGGGCATGAGCCACGGCAGGAGTAGGACGGCTAGCCGGGGCAGCGGCCAACGGAGCTCCTGCAGCTTCCTTGCCAAGCACCCCAAGATCCGCACTAGGGCCGGACGGGGGAGTTGGGAGCAGGCTAGGGCGAGCGGGATCCAAGGGGCCCAGATGGGAACGCAACTCGCCGGAGAGAACGCCATAATCAGCAGCTGCAGGAGGCTTCGCCGTGGCTTCGCTGGCACCGACGGGGCAAGAACGTGGAGCAGAGCAGCCCAACCCGCCATCCTCAGCCAAAAACAGAGTATCGGAATGGGGGAGTGTCCCATCGCTAGGTTGACCAGTCAACTGCGGGAGGGAAGAGGTAAGTGTGGTAACGTGGCATGAAGCGGAGGCTTGCAAGGAGGGGTGCAGGAGGATAGACGGCTGGGATGATTGCGTGAGGGAGGAGTAATAAACGTGGCTGCCAATGGGAGACGGATTGGCAGGCACACCTTCGGGGGAGACGCCGGACAGAAGCAGGGGAGCTCCCGGCGGCGTAGCAACGCCTTCGGAGCATGAGGAAGCAGGCCGGAGGAGAGGGGGGCCTGGAGCAGATGTAGAGGCAGTAAGCCCAAAGCCGGCAGGGAGGAGGGACTCCACCACAGTGCAAACATCAGAAGAAGGGACCCGCCCTTCAAGAATAGGAGGGCCACCAGCCGAGACTGTAGAACCAGTGACGGTGGGGACCGAAGCAGAAGCTGAGGAGGAGAGGGGGGCGAGAGTGCATGGCCCGACAACTGTCGGAGAGGTCGAAGACGGGTGGGCCGCACCAGGGAGAGAGGGGAACGAAGCGTCCGCCACCAGGAAGCCAGCCGTAGACGTGGACGGGCTGGAGAGGCCAACATCCGAACGACACGGAGCAGTAGCAGCCTGGTTGTTGAGGGGGACAGTAGAAGGTGGAGCACCAACCAAAGAAGCATGCGGAGCAGCTGGGAGGGCAGCACCTGGCCGGCGGGAGGGAGCTTTTCCCCTCCCGCCACCGGCCATGGCCGGAGGCCCCACGGGAGAAACACTCCAAAACGGAACCGGAGGAGGGAAACGGGACGGAGGAGAGAGAAAGTGATGATGAATTTTCGATAACGTGAGCTATTGCATGTATTTACCTTCATCTGCTTGGGGTCAATCATACTTGCTCATTCTACTTGCATTTCAAACTTGTGCAATTAGTTCATGCATATTGTGCATATTTGGCATTTATAGCATTCACACGTGCATATTTTGAATTGCATCTTTTTGAACATAATTGTGCATATGATTATCTTAATAACCCATTGTCCATCATTTTTTGTCAATGACAAAGGGGGAGAAAGCAATGTTGATTTTTGGTTTGCTGCTATCTTGTATTCCCCTTGTTGATCCCCATTTATGATTATGTCAAAGGGGGAGAGAGCATTAATGCATAACATTTTATCATCATCAAAATGGGGGAGATTGTTGTGTATGTGATTTTGATGATTACAAAATGACTTTGTCGCTTGGCCTTGTGCTTGAATGGTTCTTCAAGTTTTCATGTGCTTGAATCTCTTTATGTGATTTTGATGATTTTGTTTGAAATTGATACATGCTTGTGGAGTTTCAGAAGTCTAACAGTTTTGGGATGTCAAGTTGAATATGAGCCTCATCATGATATCAGTATATTTGATAGAGCTTCATTTGATATGAGTGAAAGAAATTCTAGAAGATGGATTGTGTGAAAATAGCTTGTTTGTGTTTTTTCATGGAAGCATGATAACTTCATATTTTTGTTTTTGACAATACAAGTTGGTGTGCATGGCTTGGTTGAAATGCTAACTTGATAGATTCTTGTTTTGGGCTCAAATCCCACTCTTGAGATCATGACTTCTGGGAATGATTGTGTTCTAGTTTGAACTAGATGTTGAATTGTGCATTTTCATTCAAGAAATGCTTGTTATAAAAGAGAGAGCTATTTGAATTTTAAATCAATACTAATTTTGTTTTTCTATAGTTCTGCAGGTTCAAACTATTAGAATTAATCATCCAGAATCAAGGGACTTTGATCACATTTATTCCATTGGGTTTTCATGGCTTAAAAGGGCTAAAAACTACTTTTCCATAACCTTAAGCAGAGGGGTCGACCCCCGGGATCGACCCCCCCTATGGGCTAGGCTGTCTGCTCAGCAGACAGAACTCCCAGTTGAAGGGGTCGACCCCCTCCAGACAGAGTTCTGTCTGGGCCATTTTTCCTGCAGAAAATGCAGGGGTCGACCCTCTTCGGCACGGGAATTGAGAAAGTCATTGTATCTCACTCTAAACTCTTTGAAACTTTACCAAACTATCCCCCATTGTTTCCTAGACATATGAGGGTGTTTTTAACACACTTTGGGAGGGGTTTATTGGTCTTTTGTTCACTCCTTGTTATATATATATGTGAACTCCGAGTTTGGAAAAGTAGAACCCTAATGCTTATGTTGTATATCTTGTAGGGGAAGAAAAGTGAGAAAGCAAAGAGGAGCTCAAGAAAGGAGGATAGCATCTACATCAAGGTATTTCTGGAGCTCGTGGATGAAGAGAAAGTTGTACGGAATGAAGAAAGGAGCAAGATGATGGTAACCTCGTGATCATCCGTCTACATACCAAGGAGAACCGGATTTTGTTAAGAAGGGGTAGCTTTCTACTTGAGATATCTTTATTGTTTCAGTCTTTAGAATATGTCTTGAGATTAGTGAATTCATTTGTGAACTTGTTATTAACTTCTGAATGAATTTCATGTGTGGGTGTTTGGAGAATGGGTTCTCTGAGTGTTTGTGATTGACGTGTGTGCGTCATTTATTGCGGTGGATATCCGCGTGTGTGTTGGAGTTTTTATCCCGTGTGTGTGTGGGGAGAAATCCCCATGTTTGCTGCATTCGCAGCGTGTGTGTTGGGATTTTTACCCCGTGTGTGTGGGGAGAAATCCCCGTGTTTGCTGCATTCGCAGCGTGTTGAGGAAGCCTCACTCGGTTTAGTGAGGGGTGTACGTAGGGAGCCCGTCGTGGTCCCGAACCACCAAAAAATTATTGTGTCATTGTGAATGCCTGTGTGATTGTCCTTTTCTTCTATCTCCTTCACAGGTTTAAATTGACACTATCACACACATACACTCTATCTAAGTAGACTGCTTCATACATCCAATTTGCACACACACATAGAGCTAGTTTGTGCTTGGTTCTACAAGTCACACTGATGGGGCATCAAAGGCGATTTCCATACACGGGTGAAGTGTATTTGTGAGTTATGGCTTGTATGAGATTGTAATTGTGTATTTTCTTTCTTTTGGGCTCCTTGTAAGGCTTATATCAAGCCAATGGGCCATTTGTTATGTCAAGTCCAAGGTTAGATTGCCATTAGTAGAGTCCATTAGAAAGCCTAGTTCATATTGGACCAAGTGCCACCCTTATGAACCATATTAGTCATTTAAGGCCCAATTGGGCCACTCCCTCTCATGGGCCACCAAGACTTGGAAGGCCCAAGTCTAGACTTGAGTCAATGGGTTGGGTTGGCTGCCCTTGGACCAGCCTAGGCCCAAGAGAGGCCCATGAAGGGGGTGCCCCATCTTTTGGCCTTATTAGGCTTGTTAGGTGGTGTTTGAATGGATCTAGTCCAAGGTTGAATAAGTATGGTCAAATTAGATTAAACTAATGTATTATGTGTGATTCACATTGTATCCCAGCCCTTCAATCCAAATCCCTAGATCCAAGGGTTGAGGTTGAGTTTGGTTGGCATCCTATATAAGGTTGTATTTTTCATATTGAATGAATTAATGAATGGAAAAAAAGGCATTTGTCCCAAGTGGAGATTTGCGCCCCTCCCCTCTCTCTCCCTGGTTCCTCCACCCCCTCTCCCCTTTCTAGAGTGTAATCCCTTCCCCCTTGATCCCCTCCAGCATCTGAAGCAACTCCGGTGATCGCCGCCGCCATCGTCTCGCCGCCGACGCGTCGTTGCCAACGGTTTCGGTGGTTCTGTCCACTCAGGACAGGTTCCTCTTCTCTGAATTTCTGCTATCACTCCCTTCATCTTCTGAAGCTCAAAATTTCAGGGTTGGTTCCCCTCTAGAACCCTTATCCCCACAAAAAAAAATCACGTCAAAATTCATCCTTTAGCTATTTTTTGATTTTCGTCCAAGTCCAAGTTCCAGATCTGTCCTGGTTCTGTTCACTGTTCATCAGCTCTGATTCTACCCAATTCGAACCATCTTTTGATTTTTGTTGGGACGCCCAAATTTACTGGGAGTTCTGTCCACATCCCTCTACCACCAGGAATTTTCTTAATTTTTGGTTCACCCTCCAAGTATTTTAAAAAAACCGTCCAAGTTCCTAAGAACAGTCTACCCACAGTTTCCCAGATCCGACCCAGGTCTAGTAAAAACATCCCAGAAAATCCATTTCTTATCCAATCAAAAAACCAAAAGTAGTCCCGGATTCCTCTCTCAGAGACCTTCAACTTTTCTGAAGAAATCATTTCCAGATTAGGAGGTCTTCTCCCCGGTCAACGTCGATCTTCAGAGAAGTCAGAACCTGCCCCTGCAGTTCTGGCAAGATTCCAGCAAGCTTGTAAAATACATGATCAGAAATACAGACCTGATTATTTTTTTTTGAAGACCCCTACGTCGAAGTATTCTGAGTCAGCTTTCCAACGGCGCTAATCTCGTCACATTCTGACGACGGGGCTGATCGCAGCAGCAGTTTTCTCCGAGTCGCGTGCCTGCAAACAGAACTTTCAGGTTCGTGGCCGAGTTCCCAGCGAGCGTCGTCCGAGGGCCGCCCGGCGTCCGGCGGTCGTTCCAGCAGCTTGCCATCCCAGGGGAACGCTTTCCAGGTGTCTCCACAACAGAGGAGTCATCAGGCCCCACACGACCCCTCCGGTCAATACGTGGGCCCCCACTAGCACGAGTACGCGTGAAGCCGAAGTATTGCCCGAAACCGCCCGTCAACCCGAACTTGGTCCTCCCGGGCCCACTTGTGTCGCCCTTTACCTCCCTGCGTGGAGTGGGCTTATTTGTACTGCTGTAAACATAATGTACTAAGTTCCCGGGAGTACGAGCTTTGGCCGGGTGCCGTCTTCGCCACGCCGAGAGCGTGGAGGTATCGCCTTCACCCTTACACTTGGCATTAGCTTAATTCTTTATATACTTTATATGCCGCTGCTAGAGAGCATGTGTAGGGATACCTAGCTCGTCTTCAATTTATAATATCACTGCTGCGAGAGAGAGCGAAGCCGTCCCGTGACCCGATCTGGGCGCAAAAGAGAGCCGACCACCCTAGCTCATTGCCGGTTTCTCAACCGCGCACATCCGACGCTTCCCTCGTTAAGGGACGATCGCGAGCTTGTCGTGTCCGTGGTCCCGTCCCGCATCACACACATAATTCTGATCGTCCACCAAATTGCCTCTTAGTTAATCTACGTTTTGCCTAATTGTCTTAGGCGTTGAGTTGAATTCCGCTGTGAGTAGGTTTGTGTTTTAATTGGACTTAAATTTTTATAGAGGGAACTATTCACCCCCCCTCAAGATCAGTCTTCCTACACTACGGGAGCCAACAGTGTGTGTGTGTGGAAATACTCAGATCTATGTGTGTGTGTGTGTTTGTGGTTTCTTTCAGATTCGTGTGTGGTTCGATGCGTTTGCACCTTCGTAGGAGTTCTGAACTCCTTACAAGTGTGTGTGTGGTTTGATCTTGTAATCGTTTACAAGATAGTGTGTGAATCCTCACAGATTGTGAGAGTTGGATATAGGTTGCCGTCGTTGCATCCGAACCACATAAAAATTGATGTCTCTTGTGTGGTTTGATCCTTCTCTTCTACCCCCTTTCTGTGCCAGTACACACTATATCACTCTACTTGTGTTTTTCGTTCAAATCTTGCATAATTTGTCAATTCTACATTGGGTCCTTGGTATATCAAAAAGTGGGTTCGAATTGACAAGGTTAGTCTTGTCAGGACGATAACACCCTGCGTGAGTAAAATCTTCGGATTCACACCTCCGCCATAGTACCAAGGAACTACTGTGTGTGGTAGATTTTGATAGATCTAATCGATTTTATGACAGATCTAAGTTTCTAAGTTATTAATTCATCATATCTATTTAAATTAGGTAATATTTCTTAGAATTTGTAATCACCCAATTCACCCCCCTCTTGGGTGTCATTGATCGCTGGACTTCAACCCGTACCCGAGTCTCAGCCTCACCTCCACACCACCTATTGTGTGTCCGGTGCCTTCGAGTCCAGTTAATTAACCCTCCCAGTCAAGTGCGATGGTCCCCCTATAGCTGTAGGGTACCCCCGGTCCTCTATCCATGGCTTCAGACATATCCAGGCTCTTCTTCAGCACGGAACAAAGGTGTTCGGATTCAATCCAATCTAAATAAACACCGACTGCTTACGGTCGTTGGGGAAGGACGTCCCGTACATAAATCCCAATAATCGCATGTGCACTCGCACCCATGAAACCTCTCCTCTCTCCATGTGTCGCCCGATCTCTCGAGCCCACGTGTCGCGTCCTAGCGATGCTCCCCTAGTCAACCTTCGATTTCATAGGTGATTGTCGAGAAATCGACTGGCACACCCGCACCCTTGTCTGGTCACCCTAGCCCCCGAAAACCTCTCGTGCCAGTCGACCCCTCTCGACCTTCCATAAAAGGCGAGTGCCCGGTGCCGTCGTGAGAGGTACACAGCTGTGAAGGAGGATACCCGAGATATATCAAACTCTCTTGTTTTCTTATTTTGCTTTACTCCTTCCCTCATCCCGGCCACCGATACCCCCCGACAACAAGGATGGCATGCCCGGTGGGACGTCTCCCGCCTTTCTTCTTTCTGCTGAAGAGAAGCATGTGCCAGCCTTGAAGCCGTGATCCCCTTTTTCCTCTCCTTGTAGGAGAGGTAGAGGGGGGCACATGTACACATTTCCCGGTAGCCTCCAGTTCACGTTCTGACAGTCGGACCGCGCCCGATGACCGTCTTCGACAGTCGCCCCGATCCAGCATCTAGCTCGCCAGTGACCAAAGCGGCCATGACTTATGGCCCCATCCTCATTGCCACTCATGCGTGGGTGGGATATTTGGTGACGTCGATAACTTTCGGCAACTTCACCCCCGTCATCGGATCGCCCTACTTCTTGGGTGTGGTCCTCGTGGCTGTTCTGCAGCCGCTCCCAACGCCCTTGCCCGTTCGTGTGGTCGACGCGCCGTGCCCTTCTCCAGCATCAGCGGCCCACCCAAGGGTCAGGCTTTGGGCCTCCACCACCGGTCCCCGCGGGGGCCCTACATCATCTCTCGCCCGGACAAGCGTCAACTCCCGGGTCGTGCACCGGCTGGTCTCCAAAATGGGCTCTATGCCCTGGACCTCGGCCTCTACCTAAGCATCTTACTCGGGTCTCCAATCCCGAGCCCCAGCCAAGCCGACAACCGACATAGGCGTCCAGTCCCAGGTTCGTGGCTCCTCAGCACCGCACTTGGGCTCTCAGCTCCGAGTCCCAGCCAAGCCTACCCTCCACACGGGTCTTCCACCATGGGGCCAAGGCTCCCCAACATTTTCCTCAGGCTTCCAACCCTGAGTCCCAACCGAGTCGGCATCCGACACGGGCTCCCTGCCCCGGATTCCTGGCTCCTCAGCACTTTGCTCGGGTCTCCAACCCCGAGTCCCGGTTAAGCCTGCTCCTGATACGGATTTTTAACCTTGGGTTCAAGGCTCTCTAGCATGTCACTCTGGCTCTCTGACCCGAGTCCGGACCGAGCCGACACTCAATATGGGTTGTCAGAGTTCGAGGCTCCCCAGCATCCGGCTCGGGTACACAACCCCGGGTCTTAGCAAGGTCAGTCCCCGACGCGGGTTCTCCGCATTGGACCCCCAGCATTCCAACCCTGCAACGGGGTCTTTCCCCCTACAATCCTGCAACGCCAACTCCCAACATAGGTCTTCCTCTTTGGGATGTGGCAACCTCAGCGCCCGCCATGGGCCCTTTGCCTCACGCTCCAACTACGCCAGCATTCGACACAGGTCCACAACCTCGGGTTGCTGGCACCCCAGTACCTTCTGCAGCATTGGTTCTCGATGCAAAAGTGCCATCTCGAGCATCGACAACACTTCTGTCGGCCCGGGCAAGAGCTTACGCCCAAGTCACTGAGCCATCGGCTCTCGATACGGGCCTCGTGCCCTTGAGGCCGATCCCAACACTTTCGGCTGACGGTTCCGCGCTGCCAGCAATGGTCGATCGGGTCTTCTCGGTCAACCACCTCGGAGCAGGATCTTCCTTGGCTCCCCAGAAGAAGCATCGCAACAGCCGTAAAGGTAGGTGACCCACCACTGCAACCAGCAATTCTGGCAAGACCATTCTTGTAGGTGACTTGTGGATTCAACTCAACGGGGGTGAACCAATCGTACCTCGAGAGCGGACCGTGCCTACGGTCCCCACTACCAACCGCTTCAACCTCCTACGGTGAACACAAGAGGACAAAGCGAAGCTCAGGGAAGCGGGTGCCTCGGTGACAAACCGGGGGCACTCGCACCAGTCCGATACCCAGGCTCCAAAGTCTCGTCGAAGGAACAACGACAAGGGAGATCAACAACTTAGCCTGAGAAGAATCTGGGTTACCCCGGAAGAGGCTCAAGATGTTCGGAGGGCACATACCAAGAACCCCCTTCGAATGCTCAGGCGCGGCGTCGGGCGGGATGTAGCCGAGTCTACATCGGCACAGTCCGACAACACCCAGCCACTCAGCATCTCCCGCCTAAATAAGCGGAGACAAAGAAGGGCTCATTCCGGGCCCCGCCAGCCCCCAGCCCCGAGCTCTCCTTGGGTCGACACCATGGTGGAGGCTCCACTGCAATGGACCTCAGTCTTTGAAAGACTGGGGGCGCCAGTCCGCTCTGAGAACCATGCCCAAAAGTGGATGGTTTGGCTCATCAATGATGCAGTTCGGGTGTTCGCATGTTATACCACCGGACATCAACCCGACACACAGTCAGACGACCTGAACCAACCTCTTGTCCAACTCAGGAGGCCTCGCCATCAAACTCAACCTCCGGCGCCGTCGGGCCACATTGGCACTTCCGCTGGACCGCAGACGTCAGAACGCGCTGAAGAGGCTCCAGTCGAGGACCGTGGCGCTCCTATCAATGCCGACCCAGCCAATAATGATCCTCCGCTGAATGAGGTTCAAGAGGTGACTCTTGAGACTCTCATGAAGGAGAATCAACACTTGAAGGCCCTCCTACAAGATCACCTTCAAGAGTGGGACCTTCACCCTCAACAACCTGCTAGGCCTCCGGTCGAAGCACTGGCACTACCAGTTGGGCACAATGGTGCCAACGCCTCAGCAGCAATTGCCCGAACCCCGACAGCAGCAGGGTTCGGCACGCCCCCAGTTGAAGCTCATCCACAAGCGTCCAATACGCCAGTGCCAGGATATATTATGGCATAGTGCCAGATGATTGAGCGTATTGTTGAGACAAAGCTCGCCCAGTATGGGGAAGGGTCGCCACTATAGACCTCTATAGTGTACCCTACCCACTCCATCACCAGCTGAAAAAGCTCCCTCCGGAGCATGCCAAGCCCCCGAAGCTGCAAAAGTTCGACGGGCAAGGATCTTCGCATGAGCACTTGGCCTATTACGTTACGGCCATGGGTAAGCTAGCATTGGATGAGTCATATCTCCTCTGCTACTTCACCACTTCACTTATGGAAATGGCCTTTTAGTGGTATTCTCGCCTGAAGCCTAACTCAGTGATCGACTGGGCAGATCTCCAGAAGAAATTCCTTGACCATTTCCAGACGGCCGAGTGTAAGGTCTCCATGGCCGAGCTCTGTTCTCTCAGGCATAAGAGGGGCGAGAGCGCCCTCGACTTCATCAAGAAATGGCGAGACCTCAGCATGAGGTGTATCAATCCGCCAGTCCAAGAGGATGCCATCACCATATGCCATAGAGGCTTGGCCGCCAAGGTCAGCGAAAAGCTTCTCGGCACCAATATCAAAGGCTTCGACCAACTCAACTCGGCAGTCGCCGACATAGAGATGTTCTTCGCCGATAACCCGAGCTATACTTCAGCCAAGGGTATGCAAACGCGAGAACGCCAGCCCAGTAAAGAGGTGAACATCATCGAGTTCACCGCCACAGCCAGCAAGGAGGGCGAGCCAAGTGGCTCTGACAAGAAGGCAACAGACAAGCTGGCTGCCCCTTCCGTTTTAGAGCATATGAAGACACCCTTCTCCTTCAAAAAGGAACATACGAAGATGCTTTTCGACCTCTGCATGGCCCCGAAGATTATCGAGCTGCCAGAAGCTCACAAGCCGGACGAGGCTCAGAAAACTGATGACCCTAGCTACTGCCCATATCATCGCATGCTAGGCCATCCACTTGAACATTGCTACGTCTTCAGACTCAGGCACAGAAGTTGATCCGAGACGGCCCCATTAAAATGAAGAGTGGTCTCGTCGATTCCCCGCAGCCACATGCGTGGTCCAGACCCGCTAAGGCCGCACGTGTGATTCACTACACAGCTAGTGTGATTCACATGATGGCCGCCTGCTCTCTCTCTAACGTCGAAGCACAGGAGCCCAGCACCAGCCAAGGCGAGCATTCACTGTGGTATCCAGGGTGGAGACCCTGGCATGACCGCATACCCCTCTCCTTTCCGAAAGAAAGGACTAGGCGGCTCTTCGATGTCCTCGTCGAGAGGGGGCAGATCATGCCCCGTGATCCGCCGGCAGACTACACTCAATGGGACTTCAGTCATCCCCAGTACTACCCTTTTCACGTCAGAATCTGCCACGTGATCGAGTCTTGTGAGGAAGTGCAGCACCTAATCCAGGAATAGATCCAGTGGGAGCTTGTCGATGCCGAAGGGAACTCTATGGCGACTCTGAGGCTTCGAGAAGCTATTGAAGAAATCCTGAGCATTGCCAGAAATGTCCCAGATCGACCAAATCCTCCTCAAGCAAATAGGCACGGGCTGCCTTATCGACACGTCCTGGATGGCTCGAGTTTCGAACTAATAATCGAGAAGCTCTCGAGCGGCCGTGAGACCGTAGGAGGCGGGACGCCAGTCAGGAGACTGAGCCGAGCAAATTCTCGGTTAATGTCATCCATTCTCCTACCACCTCAACTCCTCTAGATACCCAGACACCAGTCACCAGTCGGCCAGTTCCTGCCACCCCGGCCTCGCAATGGCAGCCTTGGAAAGAGCTGGAGTCTCTTCCATTTTCTATTGAGGATACCGCCAGGCTACTCCGAGTCCTTCTCGGTCGAGAGTATGTCCTGGTGAGTGAGACGATGATGTGCGCCCCAAGTTCCTCTTGCTCCCCCCATACCCTACCTCCATCTCCGGTATCAGGAGATAGGAAGGGGAAGTAAAAGCAGGGTGAGGTTCCGGCACGATCGTGTTGTGTCTCCCTGGCCGGCGAGCCCTTGGGTCCTCTTTGCATGCCCTGCAACCCAGCCCAGATCATAGAGAAGACCTCTTCGGGGCCTTCAGCGACTCCGGCCAGTAAGTCGGGCCCTCCATCACAAGGACCAGTCGACGCACGAAGTCAGGGTAACTACCCGGAGTAGCAATACCCTGTTGCCTCTTCGGCTATCACCAGACCCTACTCCAAGCCAGATTGTAAAGGTAAGGCTAAGGAGTAAGACTTCAAGCACGTCTCCCAATTCACATTTCAACAAAGTGTTGCCACTGCGGGTAAGGCATCAAACTGCGCATACGTCTTCGGACGCCGGCCCCAGTGCACCGGTTCATCAGAAAATACCTTCTTCGCCACCACGGATAAGTCATCAAACCGCGCACACGTCTTCGGACGCCTGCTCTAGTATGCCAGCTCACCACAGACCTCCTGCGCCACTGCGGGTAAGGCATCAAACCATGCACACATTTTTGGACGCTAGTCCCAGCATCCCAGCATACCAGGAGCTACCACTTGTGGTCATCGAGCAGGCGATCAATGCCACCTTCCAAATACAATAAGCGGAAGGTGCTTGGATTGAAATTTGGGAAAAAGAAAAGTCTTCGACCTCACTCTGCCAAGACAGCAACTCGGAGATATCCTCACGAGGATTTCTCCACTCTAGCCCCAGCACCTCTCCCTCCTACTCCCCTAGAGGCGGCCATCGCCAAAAGACAGGGGAGGAATAGGAGGAAGAACCTCAAAAGACAGCTCAAAAAATAAGCAGAGCAAGCGGCCACCTTACAATCACCAACTGAGCTAACGGCTCTCTAGAGACTACATCAGATCATTGACAACCTCGAGGAATACATCCCTCCTTGTCCCACAGGTGCTCTCTCACTCGATAGCTACATCACGTGGGAAGAAATGCAGAAGCGAGCCCGCCTCAAAAGCTGGGTCCAAGAGATGATCTAGCAGATCAAGAATGACGAAAGGCTCCTTATCCCAGAAGAACTCTCCTTATTCTATAAAGACAAGGAGATCACAATAGAGTAGTTGGAAGAAATACTTCGGGGCTGCACCTACAACATGGTGGCCATTCCACCCCCTGATAACATCAACGCCTACCGGCGAGGCGAGCCAGTGGCCTCCCGAACCAGACAAAGGACTACTGCCCCGCTTGAACTACAGCCAGCTCCAGAACACACTTGCTGGGGCCGAGGTCATGGCCAAGGATGTGGTAGAGGTCGCGAAAAAATCCCCAAGCTATCTCTCTACCTGTCTACCTTCGACCCGGAGGGAATTATCCTCTTTCGAAGGGAGGAATCCGCCCCCATTCCAGAGGTAGAAATTCGAGGGGGTTCCCAGCATCTTTGATCCCTCCAGCACGGAGGGGATCTTCACCAATGCTCTAGCCCCTGCTCCAGTTCTGGTTGTTTCCGAAGATCAAGCAGGTCTGTCCGACAAGGATGACCCGGCTCAGCAGCCACTCCTAGAAGAGCCATCATTGGCGCCCCTGTTCCAGGAGCCCACATGTGATCGGAGTCAACCCGATCCTAGTGGCAAAGGCAAGGCAGTGCAACTCCCCGATGGAGAGCAGCGCGATAGCCCACAAAAGGCCCAGCTCGACATACTACCATCATTGGAGGATGCTCGAGCTCGAGTCGACTGGAAAGTCCTCCACCAGATGAAGCGGTTCCCCGCCAGCATTACAATTTGGGAAGCCATTGCTTGGAGTAAGGAGCTAAGAGAAGCTCTCATCAAAATACTCCAAGAACCTGAAGTCTATGAAGCACATGCCGCAGAGATGAAGGTGGCGGCATATGAAGCCTTCACAACCACTATCTCTTTCACAGAGAAAGACATGTTGCTATCTCCTCCATGTCACAACAGCCCTCTCTACATGAGAGGGAAAATCAATGGGCATGAGGTAAACCGGATCCTGGTGGATGCCGGTGCCGCTGTCAACATCATGCCGTTGAAGACATTCAAGACTCTATATTTGACCCCATACCTCCAGAAGGTTTTGTTGTATATATATCTCATGTTTTGATGATAACAAAACCAAGGACATAGGGTTGCTCACATGCTTGGATCTAATAACCTAAGTGTTTTTCATAAGCCTTCAAGGTCGGAACTCTTCATGCTGTTGCTTAAGGTTTTAGCATTCCAAATGGTTTTCTAAGTACATTGAATGAACTTGTAATAACCTTTTAACCAATCGTTCAAATCATGCCTCGATCATATGGACACATTTTTCTGGGCTAAACTCTTCATTTTTCAGGTTTTTGACAGTCTGGTCGACCTCCAGCATCACCCCGGTCGACCTGGAATAACATAATGGAAACTTCTACAGGCTGTCTCGGTGGCGGTCGACCGCCCCTCAATCCCGGTTGACCGGATCTCCCAGGGACCAGCCTCCTGCATGTCTCTCAGTGGAGGTCGACCGCTAGACCCTGCAGGTCGACCGCCAGCCCCGAGCTGCCCAATATTGTTGACTTTTTGACACTTCGAGAAAAGTCATTCCTCTTGGTATTGTTTAATCCCTAAGCAACCAAACTCTCCAGAAATTATGGATTTGGTCTGGGGGAGTCCATGGACCATTCAAAATCTATATAACTCATGCAAGAGGGTTAATAAAACCCCAATGCTCAAGGTGGATCAAGGGGGCTATCAAGAAGAAGAGAAGGGATCCAGCACTGTGGACATGAACAGTGCTCTGAGAAGAGTTCTTCATCCTTCTTCATCTAGTCAAGTGAAGATCAGCCCAAAGATTCAAGCTGCATCCAAAGCATCCAATCATCCATTAAGGGGGTGCAAATCAAGATTCTTCTCTTGTGTTCTAAATTCATTTTGTTCTCTTAAGCTTCATCTGTGGTTCTTGTAATCGTTAAACGTTTCAGTGTGTGTGGATCTTCCTAGATCCGTGTGTGTGTGTTTGTGTGTCTCTGTTGTAGCTGTGTGTGTATTAAGGTGTTCTTACACCTTCGCGGGAACTCTCCTTCCCAGTGTGTGTGTGTTGTGTGTGTTTGATCTTATAACTCCTTACAAGATAGTGTGTGGTTCCTCACTGTCGGTGAGGGGTGGACGTAGGTTGCCGTTGTGGCATCCGAACCACCTTAAAATCGATGTCTCTTTGTGGTTTGCTCCATATCTCCTATCCCTCTTCTGTGCATACTTGTGAATCTAGATATTTTGTATCCTTTAGATGTAGATTGTTTGATCTTCTTCACTTAAATCCTATGGTTTATCAAAAGCCTAATTTGTCTTGCTCTTGTTTTCTTCTGTGTCCCCACGTTATCGCATATTTGAGTCTATCTTGGTAGAAATTTTTTATCACCCAATTCACCCCCCTCTTGGGTGCCATTTAATCTCAGGACTTCAATTGGTATCAGAGCCAAGGCTCTTCCTTTTCAGATCTAACGATCTAGAGTAAGATCCGGTTAAATGGCAAACAAGGATATGATGCCCGAGGGCCACTCCATCAACCGTCCTCCCGACTTTGACGGTTCAAGCTACTCGTACTGGAAAAACAGAATGCATGTCTTTCTTAGGGTTCAAGAGTATGAAGTTTGGAGAGTTGTGGACAAGGGTCCTCATAAACTAGGGGATGATGAAGATAAATGGACACCTGAGGAAATTAAGAAATGCACCGCTAACTATAATGCCATGAATATCATGCAATGTGCTATACACCCTAATGAATTCTCTCGTATCTCTATGTGCAGCTCGGCCAAAGAAATTTGGGACAAGCTGCAACTCATATATGAGGGAACTTCAGAAGTCAAGGAAACCAAGGCAAACCTCCTAGTCACTGACTATGAGTTATTTAAGATGAAACCTGAAGAAACCATCTCCGATATGTTTGCAAGGTTAACAGAGATCACAAATGGTCTCAAGAGTCTTGGGAAAGAATACTCAAATTCTGACCTTGTAAGGAAAGTGCTAAGGTCCCTACCGTCGGCATGGCACACAAAGGCCGCGGTGATTGAAGATTCAAAGAACTTGTCTACTCTCACCCTGGATGAACTCATTGGGTCACTCATGACCTATGAGATAAATATAAGGAGAACAGTTGATGAAGACATCAAAAAGAAAAAGGTCATTGGACTGAGAGCTCATCACTCCGATGATGAATTACAAGAAGGTGAATCAAGTGACGGAAGCAATGAAGAGGAAGAATTGGCGATGATAACTCACCAAGTGAGGAGATTTCTAAGGAAGAAGAGAAACTTTCAGAGAAACTTTAGAAAAGGGCAAAGAAAGCCCACGCAGACCAAAGGCGAGTCGAGCAAGCCAAGTAGCATCATATGCTACAAATGCAAGAAGCCCGGACACATGAGAGGTGAATGTCCGAATCTGAAAAAGAAATTTAAGAAGGATAATTTCAAGAAACCCAAAGCCATGGTCGCCACATGGAGCGACGAAGAAGATGAACCATTTGATGAAGAGATCCAAGAACTTGTGGAAAGCTTATGCCTCATGGCACATGAAGATGAATCCACAGAGGTAAACTCTGACCCTGATTTCATTTCCAATGAACAATGGGAATCTGAATATGAAAATTTGTATACGAAATGCAAGAAGATCAGATCTGAAAACAAAACTCTTAAAAAGAAACTTGATGACTTGTCACATGAAGATATCTTTGTCAAATTTGAAAAATTGGAACAGGAATGGTTTGAGGCCACGGAAGAAAGAGAAAGTCTATTACAAACTATTTCAGACTGTGATAAAGCCAAAGAAGAACTATCTTGCAAAGTAATTGAAATGGAGAAAGCATGTGAAAAAATGAAAATTGAAGAACAAATTCTAAAATCCACAAACTCAAAACTTAAAAAGAAAACTGTGAGCTTGGAAAAAGAAGTGGATGATCTTCAGTCCACATTGTCTAAGTTTGTTAAGGGCAAGCAAAACCTAGATAATTTTTTGGGAGTGAAAGTCAATTTTCAAAAAGAAGGTCTTGGATATACTCCACAAAACAAAAAATCTTTTGAGCATAATATCACCACATCATTTGCTCATGAAAAAGGTGAAAATCATGCTTCATATTCAAAGCCTGAACCAAAACATGATCAACCCAAACCACGATAGTTTCAAGGAAAATTTGCACTTGTTAATTGCTATCATTGTGGTAGATTTGGTCATGCTATTGTGAACTGCTGGTTTAGACAAAGCCCACCTAGAAATCATGTCTCTTGGACCAAGAAAAGATATACCAAGAACTGGACTAACTCCTACGGACCCAAACTAGCTTGGGTACCAAAAACAATTGCATGAGAATTTTTCTTCTTGCAGATATGTCTTGAAGTCAGGGGGAGCAAATGGTACTTGGATAGCGGGTGTTCAAGGCATATGACAGGGGATAAGAAAGTGTTCTCTACACTGCAAGATAAGGATGGAGGTTCAGTTGTCTTTGGAGGTCAAGACAAAGGTAAAATCGTTAGGATTGGCAATATTGGTAAGAATTCTGAAATTCTTATTGAAGATGTGCTTTTGGTGAAAGGTCTGAATCATAATTTGCTTAGCATAAGCCAATTGTGCGATAAGGGTTTTAAAGTTGTTTTTGATGAAACCCACTGCATTGTCTTAAACAAAAACTCAAATGAGATTAAATTTCTTGGAAAAAAGAATAACAATGTTTATACTGTTGATATTGATAACGTTTCGTGTGATGATCTTTGCTTGGTTGCGAACAATCATGAAAATGCTTGGTCATGGCACCGAAGATTAGGTCATGCTAGTTTTGGAGTAATCTCTAAGCTGTCTAGACATGACTTGGTGAATGGACTACCAAAATTAAAATTTGAAAGTGATAGAATCTGTGAAGGTTGCACTAAAGGCAAGCAAACACGAATTTCCTTCAAAAACAAAAACATTGTTTCATCTGCTAGGCCTTTGGAACTGTTGCATCTTGATCTTTTTGGCCCTACTAGAACATCTAGCCTAGGTGGAAAATCCTATGGCTTTGTGATTGTTGATGACTTTTCCAGATTCACATGGGTGTTATTTTTAGCTAATAAAAGTGATGCCCTAATGGAGTTTCAAGTGTTTTGCAGAAAAATCTAAAATGAAAAAGGCTACCTCATCACCACCATCCAGAGTGATCATGGTGGTGAATTTAAAAATCATGAATTCAGCATTTTCTGTGAAGAGCAAGAGTACACACATAATTTTTCATCACCAAGGACGCCCCAGCAAAATGGAGTAGTGGAAAGGAAGAACATAACATTAATAGACATGGCCCGGACCATGCTAAGTGAGAATTCCCTACCTAAGTATTTTTGGGCTGAGGCGGTGAGTACAGCATGCTACATCATTAACAGGGCAATGGTAAGGCCCATTCTGATGAAAACTCCATATGAGCTCTACAAGGGTAAGAAGACAAACATCTCCTATCTTAAACCCTTTGGATGCCCTTGCTATGTCTTGAACAATGGTAAGTCCAACCTGGGTAAGTTTGATGAAAAGAGTGATAAAGGTATTTTTCTAGGTTATGCACTCAATTCTAGAGCTTACCGATTATTCAATAAAAGGACTTTGGTCGTTGAAGAAAGCCCTCATGTTATTTTTGATGAATCCGATTCAAAACTCACAAATCAAATTTCTTCCACTCTGGATGCAGATGAATATCCTAGGAACTCATCATATGTCAAAGCTAAGGATGAACCATTGAAGGCAACCTCGAGCAAAAATGAGGAAGATGAGGATCCTACAATTGAGACACTGCAAGAACCACAAGTGCAACATCCTGATTTTCCCAGTTCCTCCACTCTTCTAAAGGATCATCCAGCTGTGAACATCATAGGTAATTTGGAGGATGGGGTAAAAACTAGGTCCTCTCTTAGGTAGGTTGAAGAGGAGGACTTGATGGCCCTTCTTTCACAAGAAGAGCCCAAAGACATTCATGAAGCTCTCCAAAATGAATCATGGATTCAGGCTATGCATGAATAGCTGCATCAGTTTGAAAGAAACAAGGTGTGGACTCTCGTGCCGCGTCCTAAAAATCATCCTACTATTGGAACTCGTTGGGTTTTCAGAAACAAGCTAAATGATGCGGGTTTAATTGTGAGGAATAAGGCCCGGCTTGTGGCCAAGGGGTACAGCCAGGAGATGGGCATTGATTTTGATGAGTCCTTTGCACCGGTTGCTTGACTTGAAGCAGTCCGGATCTTACTGTCCTACGCTTGCTCCTTGAACTTTAAACTATTTCAAATGGATGTTAAATCTGCATTTCTTAACGATTATATCAAGGAGGATGTCTTTGTAGAGCAGCCGCCAGGTTTTGAAGATTCCAAACATCCACGACATGTGTACAAGCTCCAAAAGCCCTTGTACGGACTAAAACAAGCACCAAGGGCATGGTATGAACGGCTTACCTCTTTTCTGGCTGAAAATGGGTTCAAGAGAGGTAAGGTTGATCAAACACTTTTCACAAGGAAATCAGGTAAGGACATTTTAGTAGTTCAAGTGTATGTGGATGACATTATTTTTGGAGCTACTAATAATGCTTTATGCGAGGAATTTGCAAAGACTATGCAAGGAGAATTCGAGATGAGCTTAATGGGGGAGCTGAACTTTTTTCTTGGATTGCAGGTGAAACAAACTTCAGAAGGAATTTTTATCAATCAAGCCAAATATACTATGAAATTGCTAAAGAAATACGGGATGGCGGAAGCAAAACCCATATCAACTCCCATGGCCACCACCACAAAGCTGGATAAAGATGAAAATGGTAAAACAGTAGATCCTACACTGTTTCGAGGTATGATCGGATCACTACTGTACCTTACAGCATGTCGCCCTGACATTCAATTCAGTGTATGTCTTTGTGCCCGTTTTCAGTCATGCCCCAAGGAATCTCATTTATGAGCTGTGAAACGCATCTTTAGATATCTCATTGGCTCAATAGACTTTGGCTTGTGGTTTCCTATCGGTGGTTCCTTTGATTTAATTGCCTATACTGATGCAGATTATGCTGGGTGCATTGTAGACCGTAAAAGTACAAGTGGATACTGTCAGTTTCTTGGTGGTTGCCTAGTCTCATGGGCCTCCAAGAAACAACATTCAGTAGCTCTCTCAATGGCCGAGGCTGAATATGTAGCCGCCGGAAGTTGTGGAGCTCAAGTACTTTGGATCCAAAACCAACTGCTTGATTTAGATATTAAAATGAAAACTGTTCCAATACTATGTGATAATACCAGTGCAATTAATTTGTCAAAAAATCCTGTTCAGCACTCAAGGACCAAACATATAGATATTCGTCATCACTTTCTGAGAGATCATGTAGGGAAAGGGGTCTTTGAATTGAACTTCATTGAAACACACAATCAGCTAGCTGAAATCTTCACCAAACCCCTAAACCAGGATCAATTCTATAAGATAAGAAGAGAACTTGGGATGTGCAAGGGTGAGAGCATACATACATAGATGTGCATCTAAGGTATAAGGTTGCATTTGTAGAAATTCATGTGCATCACGGGTAGAAAAACATGCATATTGAATTTATTTTCCTTCTATACATTGTGTGTCTTCATTCACCGTTGAATGCCTGCATGTACATACTTATATTTAGCCCTCCTTGAAAAATAATTCTACGGATAAATATTCCTTGATTAAATACATCTGTGGACTCAGTGTTGCTGGAACTAACGGTTCTACCTAGGGGAAATCAAAACTTCTTCTCGTCTCCACATCTTCGCCTCTACATACTTCCACTGTCTTGATGGTTCAAGTAGTCGGTTGCTTATCCCCCATAAACAAAAAAAAGGAGAAACAAAGAAAAGGAAAATCAAAAAAAGGAGAAAGAAAAAGAAAGAAAAAGATTTTTTTAAAAAAAATGGGGATTTTGGTCCTGGCGGTCGACCGCCGGCGGCGAACTGGCCCAACTTAAGGGTCAACTGACCCCCTTTTTAAGGGCTCTCTCTCCCTCTTTCCTTCTCTCCTTCACTCATTTTCACTCTCTCTCACCTTGCCCTAACCCTAACACTCCCTCTCTCCACCAACCAAGCCCCCACAACTCTCTCTCCCTCCACCCGCACACGATTTGGTCGTCCCGTCATCTTCCCGGGACATCCTCCATACGGTCGCTCGTGTGTTTGTGGAGATCCCTCTCAGCTTCCACACTGTGGAAAGGTCGTTCCAAGCCCTAGCAGTGCTCCTGTGCTCCAACCACATTTCCGGGGTTGAGATCGATTGTTCCAAGAGTTTCCCGTTGGGTTTTTCTAGGTCAGGATGCTGCTCAGACGGAGCTCTCGACGTTCTTCCCAAGGGCAAGCTAGCCATCAACGGACAGAGGCCCCGGCTCCTCCACCTCAGCCAGCTCCTCCTCTGCCTCGAGCACCTTTACCTCCACATCCTATTATCGACCCTCGCTTGGTCGACTTCAATGAGGTGAATGAGCTCTTCCCGAATTTGTGTGCTCTTTTTGAGGTTCAGGATGGTTGGATGGATTTTGTTACCCGGTACAATAGATATTATCCTCGGTTGGTGCAGCAGTTCTACGGGTTTTTAGTTGTGAGGAATGACCAGCTATACACCACGGTTGAAGGTGTGGAGCTTCATATCACTCCGGAGTTATTTCAGCAGGCCCTAGGAGTATCCGCCATGGGTGCAGATAGGGCATATGGTTTTGGTGAAGTTCCAGTAACATTTACTGCTATGACCAACTGTGAGTATGTGCACGGTGTGAGCAATTTGATCAAGCTGAATGCCAATCATTTTCCTCTAATACAACGGGTCCTGCATCACATGTTTAGTTCATTAATTTATCCCAAATTGGGCGATCGGGATGAGGTTACAGAAGTTCAGAGATTCCTATTCTATCATGTCATGAATGGCATTCAAATCAATATGGGTCGGCTCATGACAGATCTGATCAGCACATGTCGTACCTACCTCCGGCGCTCTCTTCCATATGCTTCGCAGTTGACCGGTATCTTCACTTATGCCGGGATAGATGTGGCAAATGAGCAGTTCATATATGTTAGGCAGGATGATGTATACAACAAGCATAAAATTTTCATAGATTTTGGCTACTACTTTGGTCCCGACGGCGAGCTTGTGCGGGACATTCCAGTTTATGGGGAAGATGAAATCAGCGAGGAAGAAGAAGAACCAGCACAGCAGTAAGGCGAGGGGGATATCCCCCCTCCAGTTTCAGTTGAGGAGCAGCCTCCCCCACCATCTCCTTCTCATCAGGATTTTGAGATGCCTCCTCCACCCCAGTTTCACCATGGGGAATCTTCCACTCAGGGGGCCGGACAGTGCCCTTCGGTGGACTATGAGGCTCTTGACGGGCGGCTTACCGGCTTGGAGACTCGTGTGGATACCCTTGGGGATCGTCTCTCTACCCTTGGGGTCACTATGGGCACTGCTTTTGACACCATATCAGGGCGCATGGACACCTTCTCTACTGCCTTCGAGACTCTCTCTACTCAGATGGCCACTCTCACCACCCACATGACTTCCTTCCGAGAGGATTTACCTGAGTCTATCCAATCCTTTAGCTTCATGCACCTCTCCCTTCTTGGCATGCGACGCCAGGATGCGGCTCGTGATGAATCCATTGGTCATATTCTTGATCTTCTTCACAGTCATGCACACCATCTTGGCGACATTCGTCGGCACCTTGGCCTTCCACCTACACCTCCAGCAGATCAGCCACCACCTGAAGATGCTCCATGAGGATTTGTTTTGTTTTCACCTCTAGCATGTTCTCTTTTGGTCCAGTGTTGCTTGAGTCCCTCCTTCGTCTATCCTATCCCTTTTTGCTGTTGACAAAGGGGGAGACGTAGTAGGGCAGGTTTATTATCTACTTATGTATGTCGTTGTGTGGTTGTGTTGCTTGCTTACATGTCACATGTGAGGGCTGTCAGTAGTGTTAGTCCTTTGCTTAGACTTTGTTTTTAGAGTCGTGCATTCACTCTCGCACTAATGTACCTTGTAATGAAATTATGATGAATTGAAAGTACTGGTGTTTTGAACTCAGATGGTTGGCATTTGTGTCTCATTTCATATTCTTGCTGGCATACAAGTGGTTGTTTTTTTCTTATCATGAACTTTGGTTTGAATGCCCTAGAGTTTTGTCATCATCAAAAAGGGGGAGATTGTTGTATATATATTTCATGTTTTGATGATAACAAAACTAAGGACATAGGGTTGCTCACATGCTTGGATCTAATAACCTAAGTGTTTTTCATAAGCCTTCAAGGTCGGAACTCTTCATGCTGTTGCTTAAGATTTTAGCATTCCAAATGGTTTTCTAAGTACATTGGTTGAACTTGTAATAACCTTTTAACCAATCGTTCAAATCATGCCTCGATCATATGGACACATTTTTCTGGGCTAAACTCTTCATTTTTCAGGTTTTTGACAGTCCGGTCGACCTCCAGCATCACCCCGGTCGACCTGGAATAACAGAATGGAAACTTCTACAGGCTATCTCAGTGGCGGTCGACCGCCCCTCAATCCCGATCGATCGCATCTCCCAGGGATCGGCCTCCTGCAGGTCTCTCAGTGGAGGTCGTCCGCCAGACCCTGCAGGTCGATCGCCAGCCCCGAGCTGCCCAATATTGTTGACTTTTTGACACTTCGAGAAAAGCCATTCCGCTTGGTATTGTTTAATCCCTAAGCAACCAAACTCTCCAGAAATTGTGGATCTGGTCTGGGGGAGTCCATGGACCATTCAAAATCTATATAACTCATGCAAGAGGGTTAAGAAAACCCCAATGCTCAAGGTGGATCAAGGGGGCTATCAAGAGGAAGAGAAGGGATCCAGCACTGTAGACGTGAACAGTGCTCCGAGAAGAGTTCTTCATCCTTCTTCATCCAGTCAAGTGAAGATCAGCCCAAGGATTCAAGCTGCATCCAAAGCATCCAATCATCCATTAAGGGAGAGCAAATCAAGATTCTTCTCTTGTGTTCTAAATTCATTTTGTTCTCTTAAGCTTCATCTGTGGTTCTTGTAATCGTTAAACATTTCAGTGTGTGTGGATCTTCCTAGATCCGTGTGTGTGTGTTTGTGTGTTCTCCGTTGTAGCTGTGTGTGTATTAAGGTGTTCTTACACCTTCGCGGGAACTCTCCTTCCCAGTGTGTGTGTGTTGTATGTGTTTGATCTTGTAACTCCTTACAAGATAGTGTGTGGTTCCTCACTATCGGTGAGGGGTGGACGTAGGTTGCCGTTGTGGCATCCAAACCACCTTAAAATCGTTGTCTCTTTGTGGTTTGCTCCATATCTCCTATCCCTCTTCTGTGCATACATGTGAATCTAGATATTTTGTATCCTTTAGATCTAGATTGTTTGATCTGCTTCACTTAAATCCTGTGGTTTATCAAAAGCATAATTTGTCTTGCTCTTGTTTTCTTCTGTGTCCCCACGTTATTGCATATTTGAGTCTATCTCGGTAGAAATTTTTTATCACCCAATTAACCCCCCTCTTGGGTGCCATTTAATCTCGGGACTTCAGGTTCAAGCGGTCAAGATATCCGACTTCAACCAAGACACCAAGGATGTCCTCGGCCAGGTGGATGTCGATCTGGTGCTTGATGATTTCGCCTCCAAGGTGACATTTTACATCATCGATGCCAACACATCCTATAAGGTGCTACTGGGCAGACCCTGGTTGCATGAAAATTGGGTCGTCCCATCGACTCTCCACCAGTGCATCAAATATGCCAAGAACGGAGAACAGCATGCGGTCTTCACAAACCTCTCCCCATTCACTTCAGCAGAATGCAACTTTGCCGATGTTGCACTTTATTTCGGGGGAATTAGTCCATACCCCGTAATCAAGAGCAAAAACAATGGTTGGCTCTCAGAGGAAGATGATGATGATCTCTTCTCCGTCGACGAGGAAAAGGCTAAGCTTCATCGGCTACGCCTGAGCTCCAAGTCAACCCCAGACAGCCCTGAGAGGCACAAAATCGACTTCGAGGCTAATATTATTAGCCGATCTATTGACAAGAGTATATGCTTGCCACCGGATTGCATCCAACTCTCATGTGCATCAGAAGAGCACAGGGTTGAGTCGCTCACAACATTTGTCGTTACCTTCAAGCGACAATGCAGAAACAAGAAGAAGGCTAACAGGGATAAGCCCATTGTCTTCTACAAGGGAGACATGGTCCCTCAAGCCCCACCAGATTATTACTTCGGTTTGTCCAAATGAGCCGACGATACCCCTGAAGCAGTCTAAGTACTGGATGACCTACAGCCGCATATTTGGGAGATGTGTCTTAAGCAACACATCCCCCAATGGCAAGGTTCCGCACAGCGAAGATACTTCCGCCAGTTGTGGACCCCTTCCCAGGTCTGGGGGCAACCCCCATCCTTTCATAAGGATACCAGGGGACTTGGCTATGACCAAGACCCACACTTCCGTGTCTACTATGTGGTCAACGTCGTAAGCTTGACACAGCCAGTCAATGACCAGGCTAAAGTCGAGGCAAAATTTGACAGCTCTGGGGACGAGGTAGAGTAGATCTTGATCTCAATCCTTGTTAAAGCCAACACTCCAGTCCAAGCAGTCGAGGAGTCTTCCTCGCCTCCCTGTGAAGGTATCAGGGCTGAAGAAGCTCCTCCTGCCACCCAGCCCGTCGAAGGATTTAGTTCGACAAACTCTCCTGGTGGGGGAGGTGTCCATGACACTAGCCGTGAAGGGTTGTCCGCTTTAGCAGGCAACCCCAGGGAAGCTTCAACGGCACCAGTCGACAACCGCTTGCAAGAAGCTAGTGGTCCATACCAATGCTTGATGGATTCCAGCAACAATAATTCGCCAGTCCCATCGGCGTCAACCAGTGGCTTTGAAAATCAAGAAATACACGAAGCTGACAATGATAATAAAGACTTCATCGACTTCCAGCCCGCTCCTCCCGAGCTGGAGGATGGTGGCCAGGCAACCGTTGATGAACTCGTTGAAATCAACTTGGGCGAAGATGAAGCCCACCAACCAACATTTGTCAGCGCTCTCCTCACCGAAGCAGAAAGGCAGGATTACAAGCAACTCCTGCTCGAATACAAAGATTGCTTCTCATGGACATACAAGGAGATGCCAGGGCTAGACCCCACCGTAGCGGAGCACGAGCTAGCTATTTCTCCCTCAGCCACTTCGATCAAACAGCCACAGCGGCGCATGCGCCATGAGCTGGAACTCCAAGTTTCGGCCGAAGTCAACAAAATGGTGGAGGTCGACTTGATCGAGCCGTGTATCTACCCGATCTAGCTCGCCAACATAGTCCCAGTAAAAAAGAAGAATGGTCAAGTCCGAATCTGCGTCGACTTCCGAGACCTCAACAAAGCCTGTCCGAAGGATGACTTCCCAGTCCCGATCACAGAAACAATGGTCGATATGACCACCGGTCATGAAGCATTGTCTTTCATGGACGGGTCGTATGATTATAACAAGATCCAGATCTCCCTCAAAGATAAGAATCACACTGCCTTCCGATCCCCCAAAGGGATTTTCAACTACAACCGCATGCCATTCGGTTTGAAAAATGCCGGCGCTACTTACCAGAGGGCCATAACCAAAATATTCGACGAAATGTTGCACAACATCGTCGAGTATTATGTCGATGACCTCGTCGTCAAGACTAAAAGGCGCGAAGACCACCTACATGATTTGCGCCAAGTCTTCAATCGACTCCGACAATACTGGCCCAAGATGAACCCTATGAAATGCAACTTTGGTGTATCCGGCGGCAAGTTTCTTGGCTTCATCGTCAGATACGGAGGAATTGAGGTGGACCCCAGAAAGATCAAAGCGATCCGGGAGCTTCCACCACCCACGAACCTCACCGAGCTCAGGTCCTTCCAAGGAAGACTGGCCTACATTCGGAGGTTCATCTCCAATCTCTCCGATCGATGCACACCTTTCAGCAAACTGATAAAGAAAGACGCCCCATTTACATGCGACCCAAAATGCCAGATTGCTTTCAAACACATCAAGGAGTATCTCCTATTAGGTGCAAGGTCAGGATCTAGAGGGGGGGTGAATAGATCCCTATCTAAAAATTAAACTCAAATAAAACACACACAGAACAAACACAACGTAAGCTAACACTTTGAACCACTTTATACTAAACAGAGCTAAAGACTCACAACTCAACAAGATTCAAACAACACAAGAGCACCGAGCTCACACCCCATATAGAACAGCTCTCAAACACCTAGTGTGTAGAGACGGAAGCTATATTGAACAACTAAACCACGCAGCAGGACACACCACTAGGCACATAGAATGAACGCAATAAAAATTCAGCTCACACGACTACTTGTGAAGGGAGGTAGAGGATAAGGAGTGAACACACAAGCAAACCCACGGAACACACAGGTTTTTTAGGTGGTTCGATCTGCTTCGCAGATCTACGTCCACCCCTCACTCAAACTAGAGTGAGGCTTCCCTTGCACAATGTAAGATGTAGACTCAGTCTGCAACAGTCGCTGCCATACAGCTTGAAACCGAGGGAGACAAATCCCTCAACCTGATCCCGCAACCTACAAGATCAGCCCCACTACCTCAGGTAGTGATCGGAGGAACGATCCTCCCTTCTTCTGCAATCACAGAAGGAAACGTGAGACAGCACCCTACTGCTCACAAACCCAGAGGAGCAATCCTCTCTTCTTCTGTAGAAATAGAAGGTACCCAGAGAGAACACCTCTCCCCTGCTCTGAAACCTCAAAGGGAACCCGACCCCTAGACAGGGTATCGGAAGAACACAAAAGAAATGAGCAAAGAAGAAACGAAGCACAAAACAAAAGACACACAAAATGTAGCTCCACAGGAGCAAAGAAAAATAGTTTTGGATTTAATCCACGAACTGATGGACTATGCAGATCTTCAAATGGAAATCATGGCTGCTCTCTGGCTTGATCTAGACTCTCTCTCTCGAGCTCTCTCTTTCTCTTCTTCTTCTTTTTTCTCATAGCTTTTCTCTCAGATCATTTCAAATTGTGCTACTCTATCTTTCTCTTCTTCTTCTTCTCGGAGGATCTCTCTCTTAGATTTTCTTATTTCCTTTTCACAGACTCTCTCAGAACTTTCTCTTTTTCTTCTCTTCAGACTTCGTAGCTATCACAGCTTCTCTTCTGCTTCTCCTATAGCCTCTCTTTTTTCTTCTCTCTTCCTGCAGCTGCACGAGGGGAGAACATTAGCTCAATAGAGTTCCTCTCTACTCTTATTCAGAGTTCATAAGAGCATATATATAGAGAGCAGTGTAAAAGACCCATATAGCCCTCACAAAAATCTTGGAAAACCCCTCCCATATGTATATTAGAACCCTAAGGGCAAGGGAGTAAAATTTGGATCCATTTAGATTGGGTTTAATGGCTTTTGGATTAGATTCGTGAAGCCCGTTTGAAAGTCTTGCCGGAATCGGTCGACCGTTACACCTATTTCGGTCGACCGAAATAAACAGCATCAGAAGCTATTTTCAGGAGGTCGACGCAGCCTCCACATTGCATCGACATGTCTGCATTGGTCAACCGAACCTTTGCTTTGGTCGACCGAAAAACTTAAGGAACATGAAAAACAAGATGAATTCAATTAGTTTTCATGTACAAGGATGCCACCTTATCTTGATCAATCTTCTGGTGTCTTGGGAGCCTATCAAACATTGTTAAACCCATTTCCAACACCAAGAAGCAAATTCATACTTCATAATAAGAGAGTTATATGATTTAATACACGAAACTAAAAAACCTCTTGTAGAAGCTACATGAAGGACATTCAAGGCATCAGGAACTTGTGAATGATATGCATGAAATACACTTATGAGATCATTAACAAGGTGGATGAAAACACTTGGAAAACTCAAACAATGAACTGTGCTAGACTCTTTAAGCAAGCACACACAATTTGATGCTTCCACACACATACACACAATCACACTACGCACAATATGTGTTATCATCAAAAACATTACCAAAATCAGTGAGAGAGCACAATGAACCCATCAATTATGAAAGCTCATGTAATAAGACTCTAATTTATCATCATCAACAAAGAAACCACATGATAACTCATATTTGGATCATGTCCACTGCTGCATCGAGGCAGGGGGTTCATTAGGTCGATGCAACAGAGAGCAGATGATACCACCTGATGCGTCAGATCACAAACTGCTGCTTCGACCTGTCCTTGCAGCAGATCTGCTCGATAGCACCGACGCAAGGCTTGGTGCACCGACACAAGGCTTGGTGCTTCGACCTGTCCTACGATAGCCGTTTCTTGTTGTTTTACTACATCGACGTAACTACCTGATGCTTCGACCAGACAGCTTGAGACATGTTCAAGTTTGTTCAGCTGCATCAATGCAGCACCTGAGATGCCTCGACCTTGAGCTCTTCTAAACTTGATTTCACATTCATATCAGTAGGCTTTGAAGGACTTCATGACACTTTCATCAATATAGTTCTCTAAGTTGACTTCTGTCCTTCTTTAATCTTTTTCTTGGATTGGTTTCAGAGTTCTTGGAGCTTTTGCCTTGGTCACCTGAACTGTAACTTCTCAACTTGTTCTTTTCAGCATTTAAAGATGTATCTCTACACATGTATTATGATAACATCAAAATCAGGTTGTGACATCATCAAAATTATAAGAACTCAATGACTCATAGTTTGTCATCATCAAAAGCACAGGGACACAACATTCTCTCCCTTTTTGATGATGGCAACTATGAGTCATTATGAACAATATTAAACAGGCCAAGCGTTCAAATGACTTTAAATGAATACACATTCAACTCACATACTCTCCCCCTTTGACATCAGCAAAAAAAAAAAAAGAAATAGTTTGATATGCTAAGTAAAAACGTTCTCCACCTTTGACAGGCAATTAAATTCAAAGCCATTCTCCCCCAACAATCTAAAAAGGAATTCAACAAACTATCTCCCTCTTCAAAGAAAAGGTTTGGATTGACATGTAGAAGCTAGCGTGAGATGGTGGGATAGCAACAAAGAGTTGAAAGGTGGAGACTTCAATCAACAAAGAAGTTTAGGAGAACTTAAGGTGCATGCAATGAAGATGTCATCAAAAACACAGGTATTAAATGATTTCAACTAGATGCAATTCAGGAATTATTTCCAGCAGAAGTTTCAAGAAAGAATGAATCGTTCAAGAAGGTTTTCGATAAGATACCAATTTCATATATCAGAAAGTGATGAATTTTCAGATTCTTCCATTATAAAGTTTTATGAAATGATCCTTATTGGACAACATGGTTTAAATCTGATGTGTTCAGAGTTTGTTAATAAGGTTTCTATACTCATATCTGAGTTCAATTTTTTTAATAGAAATGAACCAAACCCTCAAATTGAATTCATGTTTAACCTCCCTTCATCTTACTCGTTCCAATTTCAGTGACTTCTTTAGGAGTTACAGAGAGTAGTATTGAGGTTAAACAAACATGATGCATTCTTATTTTAGCCCTATGTTTTGAAACTTTTCCTTGACCTTTGGTCACATTTTCAGATTTTTCTTTTAGGCTCATAGATTTTTAAGAGCAATCAACTATAGTCCACACTTTTTGACTTAAGAGCACACGTTGATTAGACACCAGTACCCCTAGTTACTCGGTGAGACTAACTATCATGCTTCACATTGATCAAAGATAGCAAGGACACCTCATGACTAAGTCCACTTCATTTTCTTGATGAAGGCCTTAGTTTCTTAGTGTAACCTTAGCCATTGCTCTACCTTGAGCAATGAAATACAATTTTTAACCCAAGGAATTTTCAGATTATCTGATGTTTAAAAACAATACTCAATTCATGTATCTCAACCAAAGTTGCCATGATTTTAGAATTTTATAATTCAGCAGGTTTTTCAAGACACAACATGAATAAGCTGGTTAAGGTCTATTAAACTTGACACAGATATTTTCAAGAAATTTATATCCAAACTCAAGAAATACATTAAGCTCAAACCGACTATTTATTTTGGACATTCATAATTCTATATAATAGAAGATTCTTTATTTCAAGTTGTTTCCAGATTTATGATTTTGGTACACAAATTGAAATCTTCCTAAATTTCAAGGAATGTTTTAAGAAGCAGCCAAGAACAGTGCAGCAAGTATGAGGATGACTTACAAGGATAAGTAGTCATGTGGACAGACATCAATAAGAATGGCAAAAGTGACAATTTCCTAGTAACCACTTTTTGGAATTTTAAGGTGTAGCCAAAGACATTGACCAGATCATGAAGGTTACTTCAAAATGATACCAATGGATGTGAAGGAATTTAGAGGTGACTTAAGAATGACAATCATGAATTACAAAGCTCCCCCTGAATGAATGCAAGAGCTAGAGAGCAAGAAATTTCAGAAGTGTGACAATTATAAGCTCGACTGATTTCAACAAAGCCAAATCATGATGAGGGTAAAGAAAAATTTATCAGGCATTTCAGATTGACTCAGAATTGAAGAGATTTTGGCTCAGGAGTATGGCAGAGATAGCCATAGAATGCATCAGTCAAACAACAGACATGCGAGTTTTATTCAAGAGGATCACTTTCAAAAAATGAGAGCATGGAAGGTAGTCTAGAGAATTATTTAGTTTTACTTCCCCTAAGAATATGCATGTATGTCTAGCAGACTTTTTAGGGCTTTTAGCACAAATGATGTGCAGTCAATTTTGAAATCAGTATATGCATGAGCAACCTAATGCACTTGTGCAACCTGTAAATTGCATAGACTCCCCCTAAAATGAATGCACTTTTGATCTATATTCAACTTGACTAATGGTACCTGGCAGAGGTATGTCCTCACACATAGTTAAGATTTTCAGATAGACATAATCTACCCTTCCATCAACACCATTTTATATACCATTTAGGCAACACATGATGTGCAATGCAGGATAGTGAGTGTGCAACCTCTCCTATTCATGCACATGCATGAATCTAAAATGAGTTTTTTGAATTTTTGACATGAATGCTATGCAATCAATTCTAAAGCTATTGTATGCATGATCAAATAAAAATATGCATTGACTCCCTTTATCTAAATGCACTAAGACATCAGATATGACATGAAGACTATCCAAGAAGTTTAATGAATTATGCTCATGAACATCTAGACTGCGCTATATGCAATACAAGTTTCTCAAACTGTATATGAGAATGCGAAAGAATTTTTCATGTCTATGCATGTTGCATATGCACAAAGAAAATTATGCATTGAATTTTCAATGAGAGTGCAGGATGACATATGTATTGAGAGACTCATTAAGAATAATGCTAATCACATATATAGACATGAGAACCATGCAATCAATTTATTTCAACTACCTCTCAAGCATACTACTCAAAGGGTAATATCAGAAATGAAGCATGAAATTCTTAACATATTCTAAACATGATATGCACCTCATCAAAGAAGGGTATTAAAAGAATTAACACTATAGCTGTAAGAGCATAGGCTTTACCAATCACGGGTGCCTTGATTTATTGAACCCCTTTTTATTTCCTTCTTCAAGGCACACCTGCAAAACATATCTTATTTTGTATACAAAGGTACCCAAGACTTCTTGGGTCCTTGTGAGTTAGTAGCAACACCTTTAGTAGGTGTTCTCCACCATCTCTGGGCATTGAGGTCATCAAGTTTCAGAAAATGACAGTTAAACATTGAATGCCCCAAATGATCACAATAATGACAACATCCTGAATTTTTCACATTTTTCTTGTTAGAATAGACATGAGGTTTCTGAGAATAAACATGGATGTTGCCAACCTTAGCATGGAAATTATTTCTTTTCATCTAACAACAGTTCCTGATTGTATGGCCATGCTTCCCACAGTTAAAGCACACCACATGATGGCCTTTTGAAGCAGATTTATTCTTATTAAAGACATGCTGGTTCACAGAAGATTTAGCATGTTCAACATGAGAATTTTTCTTTCCCTTGGCCGACCAGCACTGTGCAGCTATGTGTCCAAGTTTACCACAATGAAAACATTCATTACTTCTTTTCTGAACATTAGGAAATTTCTTAGCATGAAAATTGCTAGCATGAAAATTCCTACCAGTATTTTGATCATCCAAATTCATCATTCTACAGTCATGCATCAAGTGCCCATTCTTACAACAGTAATGACATGAGATTTTATTTCCATGTGGATGTGAATGCACAGGAGTTTTATGGTCAACATGCACTGTGGTAGCACCATGGTGATGCAAACTGTTTTCCTTTTCTCAAATCCTTTTTCTGGTTGTAGGCTTCATTATTCACAGTTTGTGTTTGACTTCTTTGGGTAGTGAATTTGAAGAATGAAGAATTTCAAGTGCTGGCTTTTTCTGAGCTATTCATAGAGGAGGTGTAGATTTTGTTTTCAAAGGATTTCTTATTAGCATTGTTGTAGCCCAGTCCTTCCTTTTGGAGATTCACTTTAGCCCCCAGCAACCTATCCAAATTTTCTTTCCCATGAACAAATTTTGACAATGAGGTTTTCAGATCTTGAATCCCATTTTCCAACAAAGCAATTAGCATTTTCTTCTTCACATTTAGTCAGTCTTTCATTCAACATGCCATTTACAGATTTGTGGCTTTGAATTTCTTGTTCGAGACTAGCCAACTTATCTGAATTGTTCAAGTTCACCCCCTTGCCCTTTTCAAATGCAACCAGTCTTTCAGATAGGGTAGGGTTCAACTGCTTTAGTTTCTCAACTTCTTCCTTTAGTTTATCATTTTGTTCTTGGAATTCGTCATCCAAAATCAACTCACTTATTGAGAACTGATCTTCATGTACAACTTCTTATTTGTTTTCAGTTTCAAATTTCTAAAAAATTTTCTGAAGCTCCAAGTTAACTGTTCTAATAGCCTCAAGTTTTTCAGAAGTCAAATAATTTTCATTTTCAAGATTTTTGAATTTCTGTTCAGATTCCTCAATTTGTTTTCTGAGTGTTTCATTTTCAGATTTCATTTGATCTAGTTCCGAGCTGATGATGTCAAGATATCTCAGTTGTTTTCTAAAAATATCATTTTTAGTTTTCAGTGTTTCAACATCTTCATTTTTAGAACTATCATTCATAACATTATTCAATTTCTTTTTAAGGGTTTTATTTTGTTTTCTTAATTTTTCATGAGACTCAATCAGATTAGCATAAGCATTCTGTAACGATCCGAGAATCCGGTTACCGGGAAGGCCCGATAACCCGAGACTCGTACCGCCACCCACGAGCCCGAAGACTCAGAAGGGTTAAAGGAATGGTGTGAAGACTACACAAGTATCACAAATAATTACAGAAATTAACAGTTATATTATTAAGCAGGAAATAAATTAACAGTTTACATGATACATGGTCCACAAGATAACAATAAAATAACAACAGTAGTAGTCCACAACTAGTACAGAGACAAGAAAGAAAAGTACAGCTACACGAGACATACCCCGGCACTGACCTCTGGCACTAACGTTGGGCACCTGAACCACGCTGAGCCTTAGACGCGCTCCCCTGAGGCCGCGACTCACCTGAAACACGGTGAAAACAAGCAGGGAATGAGTCTCGGAACAAGACTCAGTAGGGATCACTCAAACCCTACCTCATAAACAGAGAAATCGCTACGCTAGCAGTAAACGAGTACCTCAGAAAAGGAAAGCCCTGCAATCTACAAAACACCGCTCCCACGACACGAAAACTGACACACATGCCACGATGAAATGACCGGAGCACCACGGTCAACACGACGAAACCCGAAGGTCGAAGTCGCAAGGACTGACGGTCTGTCACTATCGACTTGACAGGAGTACCTCTCACTAGAAGCACAGCCGGTAGTGTCCCCTGACGTCTTACACCGCACCGCAGGTGAACTGCCTGACGTGGTAGCAGCTACCAAAGGCACGAACACAGAACAAGTAACCACAAACGAGTGACTAGCTGGGGTCACACCCGTCAGCGTGGGTCCAACCGCCCCCAACCACGTGTGCACACACAGACCGTACGTCCTAGGTCTGGCCTCTAACTGGTTTTCCCCTAGAGCCGGACTCTGGCTACCGGCGAGGGGCCTAACGGAAACCAGTCTAAAACCGTCCTCAGGGTAGCCTCTCCACCACTCCCTGGTGGGTCCACTCGCGTGCAGGCAGGCTACGACTAGTGGAGGGTAACTACGGAGTAGACTATCAAGTCAACGGAAAACATCGTCCACATCCGACAATGTACGGGGACCGCCCCACGTACCAGCACCATCGCATGGTAACCACAGCCGGAACAGAAACGGGGTTGCAAACCACCCGGGGCAACCCAGTGCCTGACGGTCTACCCTAGACGCGTCACAGGCTCTGACGGTCTAGATAGGATCGTCACAATCACCTGATGGCCCAACGCAGAGGCGTCACACGCTCGGTGCAAAATAGGGCGTAACGCACCTACCATGGTGCGTTACAGTCTGTGACGCGCCTACCCTGGTGCATCACAAGACAACAGAGAACAGCTGTGACGCGTGCCATTCGGTGCGTCACAGCGTGTAACAGACCAACCATGGTGCGTCACAACGTGGGAATGCGTCTGCTCTAATGCACCCACATAGGGGCATCACATGGCTGTGACGTGCCAAGCCAGGTGCGTCACATGCCTTGACCCCCAACGGTCGGCAGCCAACGGTCGAACGCCCCTGACGGTCCAACCTAGGTGCGTCACAGCACCGTGGCGATCTATCGTGGGACCGTCACAGCCCACAAACCCCACTTTGCTGCACTCAGGGCTGTAACGCACCCATCTGGGCGCGTTACATAGTGTGACGGTCACTGGAAGGACCGTCACACCCGCCCGAGGGTGAAACGGTGGGAAACGCCCAAAAAAATTGGCCACGCCCCCATGCCTCCACCGGAGAGGGGGAAATAAAAGGGGAAGACCCATGGGGACCCCTAGCATGATTCTAGGCCATCAAAACATGAAATCATGCATCAAATCCATAGATCGGGCGAGCTCTCCCCAAATCATGGAAAATCCTGAACCCGCAAGGAATCCCATCTCTCGGCCTCCCCTCGGCCTACAAATCACGGGAAAGGAAGGCTAGAGGCTAGGGAACGTCACCCTACCTCAATTGTGTCCCGAGACGCGCCAGATCAACCATAAATCGCAAAGAATGCTCGAAAACCCTCGTTCTTCCTTGAGCTCCCACGGTTCACGTACGCCTCCACGATCACCTCGCCGTCGCCGTCGTCACCACGCCGTCGCCCACAGCCGTCTACAGCCGGAGGGGCTCGCCGCAGTCTCACCGATGAAGAAGAGAGGGAGAGAGGGCGTCGCACGGTGGGGGAGAAAGGAGGAAGAAAAAGAAGAAGAAGATGGTGGGGAAGAGATAGAAAAAAGGGGGGATATTTATAGGAAAATTTAGAAATTCCAAAAAATATCAAAAAAATAGAAAATTACATTTCCACGATCCTCGGAACGCACCGATTGCAACGGTACCACTCTCGCCTAGGTGAACGGCCCGATTCACCCGCAACGAGATTCCGAAGGAATTACCGAAACACACACCGATAATCGGAAAACACGCGCAGAAAAGCCGCGGAACGCTTCCGGGCCTCCGAAACAACTCCGGATCGCGTCGATCCGAACACGAAAGATGTCCGAAATGAAATTTCAGACACAGCAGAGCTAGACACTCCGAGAAACCAGATCTGGGACCCACGAAAAAGGATCTGAAAGGTCCAGGATGTTACATCCATCCCCCCTTAAGGAATTTTATCCTCAAAATTGAGACAACCCAAGGGGAAAGAAGAGGAAGACTCACTCAAACAGGTAAGGGAACTACTGACGCATCTTGTCCTCATGCTCCCAAGAAGCCTCACCACCAGAGTGCCGCTGCCACACCACCTTAACCAAGGGGATGACCTTGTTCCGCAGGCGCTGCTCTCGCCTATCCTCTACGCGGATCGGAAACTCTGGGAGAGAAAGGTCTGGAGTCACCTCGGGCCAAACAGAATCCTCGAGCACATGAGAGTCATCGGGCATATACTTCCGCAACATCGAGACGTGGAACACGTCATGCACCGACACCAACTCAGGGGGTAACTACAACCGATAAGCAACCTCACTGATGCGCTCCACAATCACAAAAGGACCAATGTAGTGGGGACTCAGCTTCCCACGCCGTCCAAAACGCATCACCCCCTTCATCGGAGAAACTCTCAAGAACACACGATCGCCCACGGCCAACTCGAGGGGCCGCCGCCTACGGTCAGCATAGCTCTTCTGCCGACTCTGGGCTGCCAACATGTTCTGACGAACCAAGTGCACAACCTCTACACACTGCTGCACCAACTCCGGTCCCGTCAAACACGCTCACCGACCTCAAACCAATCAAGTGGAGTACGGCACGGATGCCCATACAAAGCCTCATAAGGATCCATGCCGATGCGCGAATGATAGCCGTTGTTATAGGCAAACTCCACCAACGGTAGGTGGTGAATCCAACTCCCCTACCACTCCAGACAGTAGGATCTCAGCATGTCCTCCAAAGTCCGAATGGTCCTCTCTGACTGACCATCTGACTGAGGATGATACGCCGAGCTAAAAGCTAAATTCGTGCCAAGAGCTCGCTGGAAACTCCCCCAGAATCCATAACTGAAATACGGATCCCGATCCGATACGATGGAGATGGGAATCCCATGCAACGGAATGATCCGCTCCACATAAAGACGAGCCAACCTGGACACGCTCTAGCTGACTTTGACCGGTAACAACCGAGTCACCTTCGTCAGCCTATCCACCAGCAACCAAATACTGTCCTGACCGCTCGGAGTCCTCGGTAATCCCACCACGAAATCCATGGTCACGTGGTCCCACTTCCACGCAGGAACATCCAAGGGCTGGAGAGGACCTCCTTGTCGCTGATGCTCTACCTTCACCTGCTGACAGGTCAGGCACCTGGCCACAAACGCGGCGACATCTCTCTTCATGCCAGGCCATCAGAACTACCTCCGTAGGTTCCGAAACATCTTCATCGCACCCAGGTGTACGATGTACCTGCTCCCATGAGCCTCGCGCAACACCGCACGACGAACCCGCTCCTCGGCTGGGACGTACAGCCTACCACGGAACCTCACGGCACCCTCCTCGCCGAGCTCCACATCAGCCAAAGCCAATATCCGGGGCAACTCATGGTCTGCATGCTGAGCCTCTGTCACCTGACGGTGGATAGCAGGCGTGACAGTCAGACTCGCAAGCACTGCCAACCCTGGCTCCTGGGAATCTTGAGCCTGAATGAAACTTCGAGCACTTGTTCCCAGAGCCTCCACTTCCTCAACATCAAGGCACTGACCGCGACCTTCCGACTCAAGGCATCGGCGACGACGTTTATCCTGCCCAACTGATAAGATAGGGTGAAGTCATAATCCTTCATAAACTCCATCCATCGCCTCTGCCTGAGGTTAAGGTCCATCTGCGTGAACACATATCGCAAACTCTAATGGTCAGTGAACACCTCGAACCTCTCGCCGTATAGATAATGCCTCCAGATCTTCAGCGCAAAGATCACAGTTGCCAACTCCATGTCATAGGTAAGGTAGTTCTCCTCATGGCGCTTCAGCTGCCGAGATGCAGAAGCCACCACTCTACCATGCTGCATCAGCACAGCACCCAATCCGACCCCGGAAGCATCTGTACACACCACAAAACCTCCCGATCCAGAAGGCAAAACCAACACCGGAGTCGAGGTGAGCAATCTCTTCAGTTCTCTGAAACTCTGCTCACACTCCTCAGACCAGACGAAAGGCATATCCTTCCGCATAAGTCTAGTCATCGGGGCCGCAATGCGAGAAAAATTCTGGATAAACCGATGATAATAGCCCGCAAGCCCTAAGAAACTCTAGATCTCCGTCACCGACCTCGGCCTCGGCCACTGCATTACTGCCTCGACTTTGGCGGGGTCCACGGAAATACCATCACCAGAAATCACGTGCCCCAAAAGGTGTACCTCACGAAGTCAGAACTCGCACTTACTGAGCTTCGCATACAACTGGTGATCTTGCAACGTCTATAGCACCACACCCAAATGGTACGCGTGCTCCTCGGCAGACCGCGAATAAACAAGGATGTCATCCAAAAATATCACCATGAACTGGTCTAGATACAGATGAAATACCTTCTACATCAAGTCCATGAAGGCTGCGGGGGCATTGGTGAGCCCGAACGGCATCACCAAGAACTCATAATGCCCGTACCTCGTACTGAACACCGTCTTCTCTACGTCAGACTCGCGAATCCTCAGATGATAGTAACCGGACCGTAAATCAATCCGCGAGAATACTAGCGCAGACTAAAGTTGGTCGAACAAATCATCAATCCGCGGCAACGGATACTTGTTCTTAATGGTCACCTCATTCAGCTGCTGGTAGTCAATGCACAACCGCAAGCTACCGTCATTCTTCTTCACGAACAACACGGGCGCACCCCAAGGGGAAAAGCTAGGGCGAATATACCCCTTGGCCAGCAGCTCCTACAACTGCGCCCTCAACTCCCTCAACTCAGCGGGGGCCATACGGTAGGGAGCCTTCGCCAAAGGTCCCGTACCCGGTACAACCTCGATCACGAAATCAATCTCCCGCTGGGGAGGCAATCCAGGTAAGTCCTCCGAAAAAATATCGGGGAACTCGCACACCACCGGAATGTCCTCGACATCCGGCTCCATCCAGTCAGTCACAACCACGGAGGTGAGAAAATTCTGACAACCCGCATCAAGCAAACGACGAGCTCGAATCGTAGAAATGAGAAAGCGGGAAGAGGAAGACTTGATACCTTGAAAATAGAAGGTGGGTCCGTGAAGTCACCGGAAATAAACCCTCTTCGAGCCGCAATCCACCAACGCATGATGTGCCTCGAGCCAATCCATGCCCAAAATCACATCAAAGTCCTGAAACGGCAACGCATAGAGCCTAGCCAACAAACTCCGCCCTTCCACCCACACAGGAACCTCATCGAAGCAATACGGAGTGATCATAAAATCACCTGAAGGCAACTCTACTGCCAAATCACAAGACAACTGGGTCACCAGATCCTCAATCCTCAGCGTGAAATTCTCCGAAACAAACGAGTGAGACGTGCCAAAATCGAACAAAACCAGAGCCGCACAACCCAAAATCTGAACGGTACCTTCCACGAGCTGCGACGCCACTGCCTCTGCCCTGGTCATGTGCGTGATCTGGCCTCGAGCTCTCTGCCTGCCTCCCACACTAGCTGACCTGGGTAGTGGCGGATACTGTCCCTGCTGCTACTGCTGCTGCCTCTGCTGCTGGGGAACCTACTGCTGCTGAGGAAACTGTTATTGCTACTGCCTCTGAGGACAGTCACACGCCATGTGCCCTGGCTGGTCACACCGAAAACAAACAATCGGCGCCGTGCACTGCCTGCCTGGGTGATGCTCGCTACATCGTGGACACGGTCCTCGCGATCCACCCACTGATCCCTGACGCTGAAACGGGACCGGCTGCTGCACACTGCCCGATGATGCCTGCCCCTGATCCTTGTGCTTCTTCTTCTAGAAACTCTTCCCGAGGAACTTCTTGACCTTAGAGCCAAAAGACAAAGATCCTATCGTCGAAGCTGCCGGTGCCGGTGCTCCTAAACCACCCGACGCATGCTGAAAGGAACCCTGCTGCTGGGTAGCCGACTGCTGGCTGCGACCCGACAAAGACTGCCCATAGCTGATCGGTCCTCGAGTCCTCTGACTATACATCTCCAAAGAAGCCACAACACGAGACGCTGTCTCCAGATTAGTGGCCGCATTCGCGATCAAATGGTGCCTCAGCTCCTGCCTCAAGCCCTGTACGAACTGTGCGATCTTCAGCCTCTCATGCTCCATGATATGAGGTGCATATCGACCCAGCTCAACAAATCGGGCCTTGATGCGGGATGGGACCACGGACACGACAAGCTCGTGACTGCCCCTTAACGTGGGAAGCGTCGGACGTGCGCGGTTGAGAAACCGGCAATGAGCTAGGGTGGTCGGCTCTCACTTTCGTGCCCGATCGGGTCACGGGACGGTCACGTACTCTCTCGCAGCAGTGGTAATGAACATATAAAGTGAGCTAGATATCCCTACACATGCTCTCTAGCAGCGGCATAAACAAATATATATGAAGTAAGCAAAATGCCGAGAAGGGAGCGAATGCGATACCTCCACGCGCTCGGCGTGGGGAAGACGGACCCGGCCGAAACTCGTACTCCCGGGATAAATATTAAACAATGATGACAACAATGAAATATCACCCACTCCACGCAAGGAGGTAAAGGGCTACACAACTGGGCCCGGGAGGACCGAATTCGGGTTGACGGGCGGCTTCTCGCGTCTCTTCGGCGGCACCCGAACTTGTGGCTGTGGGGCCCACGCGCTATCCGGAGGGACCGTGCGGGACCCGATGTCACCACTGTGGTGGGGACACTTGTGGAAGTGTTCCCTGGGCTGGCGGCACACTGGTTCGCCGGCCGGAGGCCGGGCGGCTCCGATCGGCACCGGTCGGAATAACCGGCCACGGATCTGCCGATTCTGTTTTCTGGCGCGCGCTCCGGCGAGAACGGACGCTGCGATCAGCCCTGACGTCGGAATGCGACGAAACTGGCGCCGTTGGAAAGATGCTTCGACGGGCTTCAACCGAAGGTGATTACAGAAAAATAATCGAGCCTGTACTTATGATTGGCGAATTTTGAAGTTTGCTATTGTACAGTGTCTGAACTCTCAGACTAGCAGGGAACTTTCCTGAGAGTTTCCTTTGACCAATATGAAGACCTCGGATTCATACTTCGACTAGTTCATGAAAGTTGTAGGAAATCAAGTAAGGAAACCAGGACTATTTTTGGATCTGGATGTGGAGGTGGTGGTGATTTGTTCTGATTTTGGAAGTGGAGGGTGGTCGGATCTGGGATCTGACTAAAAATACTATAGCAGAGATAGAACATGAATTTTGAAAAATAGGTAGAAGGCTGATCATAAATTAAGAAAATTCATGGATGTAGGGGATGATGGCAATAAGTCTCAGTAAAATTGAGAGCCCTAAAAAAATCAAATAGAGAGTCGGAGGGAAGAAACACAGGGCTGCTGTCACTGTAGATAGAGACAAAACAGAACTAGGAATGAAAGATGCACGAAAATGGAAAAATACTAAACGATGGAATTTGGGCGTGAAAATTTAGGTGGAGCTTGGGATACAAGGGAAGAACACACCATAAAAATTTAAGACCACGAAGAGGCCGTGGATGATAGCAGGAATTTCGGGAAGAGACCTCTGTCCAGCAGGACAGAACACCGAGAACGGTTTCGCGGCGGCTCGAAGGTGGCACGAACGGCGGTGGCGGCGGCACCGGTGATGATCAGAAGTTGAGAGGGGGAGGTGGAAGATTGATACACTCTAGAATGGGGGTTTGAGAAGAGGAAACCAGGAGGAGAGAGGAAGGGGGCGCAAGAAGCCTTCTAGCATTCATAAAAATTCTGATTTTTCATTGCTTTTCTCATAAAAATACAAGTTTATATATGATTCCAACCAAATCCATCCTCAACCCTTGGATCTAGGGGTGTGGATTGAAGGGCTGGGATGAGGTGTGAATATCACATAAAAACTAATAAAAAATTCAAGGGGAAGGGGGCGCACCATTGACCATGTGTAAGTTGAATGGGGTAGGTGGCCAACCTATTAGAATGTTGACCCTTTAAACACATGTGTGCATATGACCAGCCCACCATTCTAGATGTCCACCTAGGAAGGTTGACCAGGCCCACATGGTGACATGGACCAATGGGAAACGGCTGAGGGCCCCCTTGCTGGTCCTACTGCATAATTACATAAAAACCCACACAATCCATGGGAATGACTCCTTGGCTTATAAAGCCTTACATTTGCGTACATACTTTCCCAAGGATATAAACACAAACTAAAAGGACATAAATGTAATAAAAAAGGTACAGGCTCGGTTTTGATTCCCATCAGGCCTTGTACTGCAACACGGACATGTCACCCTGAACCAGCTCCAGAAACTGACGCATCCGCTGCATAGCAATAAACTCTGGACAGTAGCTACGCTCGAAAGCACTGACAAAGTCGCCCCACACAATCTGCTCAAGTGGACAAAGCTGGAAAGACGTCTTTCACTCGGAAGACCACCACTCCCGAGTTGTACCCTACAACTGGTTGGAGGCCAACATCACTCTGTCCTCCGTAGTTCTCCGCGCGGAACTGAACACCCGCTCCATCTCGTCGAGCCAACTCCGAGCCACATCAGGGTCTGGCTGACCGCCGTAGTAAGGTGATGAAACTGCATGAAATCTTTCACTGCTCGGCCTGGCCCACCCTTGGTCGACGAGCCCTTACCAGCCTCTCCGCTGAACTGCTGAGACATAAGCTGGTACATGCCACGAAAGAAATCCTCGACCCCCGGAAACCTCACAGTATCCACTGCCTCGGTGGCCACCGGTGGCACTCTACTCTACTCCTCCTGCTCCTGCTGAACCCCTTGCTGGATCTCCTGCCCTCCAGCCGACTGCCCCTGCTGAGAGCGAGTGCTCCGCCTCGGCGCCATGCTCGCTCCTGAAGCAAAAGACAGAAAACACGGAAACAGCAAGGTCAAGAAAAATGCACGATGCTCGATGCCAGCATCAACCGTACATCATCGATGTGGACTAGTGGACCACTACAATCACTTATGATTCTCGTATAATCCCACAACTGCTGCTCTGATACCAGCTGTAACGACCCGAGAATCTGGTTACCGGGAAGGCTCGATAACCCGAGACTCGTACCGCCACCCACGAGCCCGAAGACTCGGAAGGTTTAAAGGAATGGTGTGAGACTACACAAGTATCACAAATAATTGCAGAAATGACAGTTATATTATTAAGCAGGAAATAAATTAACAGTTTACATGATACATGGTCCACAAGATAATAATAAAATAATAACAGCAGTAGTCCACAACTTGTACAGAGACAAGAAAGAAAAGTACAGCTACACGGGACATACCCCGGCTCTGACCTCTGGCACTAACGCTGGGCCCCTGAACCACGCTGAGCCTCAGACGCGCTCCCCTGAGGCCGCGACTCACCTAAAACACGGTGAAAATAAGCAGGGAATGAGTCTCGGAACAAGACTCAGTCAGGATTACTCGAACCCTACCTCGCTAACGGAGAAACCGCTACGCTAGCAGTAAACGAGTACCTCACAAAAGGGAAGCCATGCAATCTACAAAACACCGCTCCCACGGCATGAAAACTAACACACATGCCACGGTGAAACGACCGGAGCACCACGGTCAACACGATGAAACTTGAAGGTCGAAGTCGTAAGGACTGACGGTCTGTCACTATCGACTCGACAGGAGTACCTCCCACTAGAAGCACAGCCAGTAGCGTCCCGTGACGTCTTACACCGCATCACAGGTGAACTGCCTGACATGGTAGCAGCTACCAAAGGCACAAACACCAAACAAGTAACCACAAACGAGTGACTAGCTGGGGTCACGCTCGTCAGCGTGGGTCCAACCTCCCCCAACCATGTGTGCACACACAGACCGTACGTCCGAGGTCTGGCCTCTAACTGGTTTTCCCCTAGAGTCGGACTCTGGCTACCGACGAGGGGCCCGACGGAAACCAGTCTAAAACCGTCCTCAGGGTTGCCTCTCCACCACTCCCTGGTGGGTCCACTCATGTGCAGGCAGGCTACGACTAGTGGAGGGTCACTACGAAGTAGACTATCAAGTCAACGGAAAACATCAGTCCGCATCCGACAACGTACGGGGACCGCCCCACGTACCAGCACCATCGCATGGTGACCACGGTCGGAACAGAAATGGGGTTACAAACCACCCGGGGCAACCCAGTGCCTGACGGTCTACCCTAGACGCGTCACAGGCTCTGACGGTCTAGGCAGGACTGTCACAATCACCTGACGGCCCAACGCAGAGGCGTCACACGCTCGGTGCAAAACAGGGCGTAACGCACCTACCATGGTGCGTTACAGTCTGTGACGCGCCTACCCTGGTGCGTCACAAGACAACAGAGAACAGCTGTGACACGTGCCACTCGGTGCATCACAGCGTGTAACTGTTCGACACATTTTTTTTTATCTGGTTTATTTGTTTATTTATTTATTTTTTTATTATTTATTTATTGGCGTGCCAGTCACCGTGGTGACGATTTTTATTGTGCGCTCGATCTGACTTGGTCAGTCGATTGTGAGGTCCGAGTCGGGACCAGAAGTCCGTCATCCCTGAGCGCTATGACGTTAATTACGTCCTCCCTAAGGAAGACAACCCTTGATTAAACGCTAAAGTAGGAGGCCTTGAGAGGCAAACGTATATTCATGTGCGGAAATGGAACTTCATACCGAAGCCAGAAAGGCGGGCAAGATAATGACACCAACCGTAGGAATAGATGATATCGTTAAGTCAGCGGTTCAAAGCCCGGGGTTAAGGGGGGAAGGAGGATCTCAATCACAGGTAGCCTGAGCCGTGACCGCGATGAGGTTTAAAACATCGATCAATATTTCGACAGCATCTTCCCTTTATCTGGGTTATGCTCAGGGGGAAATAGGCTATCACCCACGGAGTGCCGGGATGAAAGCCAAGAGAGAGAGAAGCGTTGAACTTCCCGAATCGCATATTTGCCATGGGGCAATGTTTGGTATTCCCTGTAGAAGCCGGTGGAACTCATGCAGTGGCAGAGCCCTCCCGAGCTAAAGGGGTTATTCGTGAACCCGATGCGGGACGATGGAAAGTGAGCGAACGCTCAATGTTGCGCCCTCGCACGCGGATCGACCTGCGCGGTCAGGTCGCGGGGGTCAAGGGGGCAGCGCCCCTTGCGGGGTTTCCGGGGGCGGAGCCCCAGATTCAGTAACAACATTTGAGTAGGTTATCAATGCAGTTCATGCGTGCATAGGTTCCCGGCGCGAAGGCAGAATGGCCAGGGTTCCCGGCGCAGGAAGGAGGGTCCTCGGCGCGCTAAGGGATGGGGCTCTCGGCGCACAGGTTCTCGGCTTGGCAAAAATGGGCAAGGTGGCTTCTCGGCGCGTCAAGGGATGGGGTTCTCGGCGCGCTCATCCCCGCGCCGGGAAGCCTCCGCCAGAAAAGGTTGCATAGGGGGGGGGGCTTTCGGCCAGGGGTCTTCTCGGCGCGCCCATTACCGCGCCGGGAAGGTGGCGCCGGGAAGCCCTGGGCTGTGGGGGTTTGCATGCAAGGGCCATATGTGATTTTTGTCGTTTGCTAAAGCGGCAGGGTTCTCGGCAGGAGGGTTCTCGGCGGGGAATTTAGCACGCCGAGAAGCTGGAATCGTTACAGGGTTTCAAGGTTCAAACGATGCTCTGCTTTGAGGGTTTTCGGGGTTGAGAGATAATATCACAGTGACCTGGCCAGGTGTGTATGAGAATTTCGGCAGCATGTCCCCTTGACTTGGATTGTGCCAAGAGAAGATAGGTCATCACCCACGGAATGCCGGGATGACAACCGAATGAGGATGGGCACCGGACCCCGGGACATCGCTTGCCTCTGTTTCATCGGTCAATATCCCCTTGAAACCCTTCAGAACTCATGTAACGACATGGCCCCTTGGGTTCATAAGGGTGGAATCCGGATCGGGAATGAGGACTGTAGGGGAGGGAGGCCCTCCCCATTACTGTATCTTCTCAGGTCATTCACGACGGTCTTTGGAGATCCCCAAGACGTATGTGTACAGGGATCAGAAAGCTAAGACATGGCAGTGAGGAGAGAGTCCCCTGACTGGGTTTCATTGGGCCAAGGAGAGGGGACTCGGCGTGGTTTACTGGTTGGCCGAAGGGGGTTCTCGGCGTGGTTTTAGTGGTTGGCCAAGGGGGTCTCGGCGTGGGTTTTATTGGCTTGAAGAGGGTCTCGGCCAGGGGTTTGATCGGCCAAAGGGGTTCTCGGCCAGGGATTTGATCGGCCAGAAAGGGGTTTTTTGTCGTTTAGCAAGAGAGGAAGGCCTCTCGGCAGTTCGGCTCTCGGCGTGGAAATTAGCACGCCGAGACGGTGAGTAGGTGAGGGTTTCAGAGCTCAAAACGATACTCTGTTCGGGGTTTCTTGAGATTTCTGGCTCAGGTTAAGGCAAGATCTGGAGCACAGAAAAGGGGGCTTTCATGGGGGCTTCTGTTAGGAGGATGCCAGGGGAGCTGGGAGATCAAATTAGCCAGAGGAAAAGAAAGATCATCATCTGAACCCTGAGAAGCTTTCTCCGTTCGCCGTCAGCCGTCTGGGGGATCAAGAGATGACTGTCTCTGATCCCCTGGACGAACCTAATGGCGTCAAAAACTGGCGATGGATGGGCTTCTGGCATCGAAACTCGAGGCCCTAAGCATTCAAGGCTTAGAATGGAGGACCCAGTGATCGAAATCATCATTCACCAAAGCCTGGCAGTTCAGAGAACCAAGAGATTGGTATCTCGGGTTCCTGAACAACATGAAGGGTTCGAGGGGAAACACTCGGAACATATGCAGAGAATATGTCATTGAGACAGGAAATGAGAAGGGGATGGAGCCCAATCACCCATTAGATGGGGGTGGGGGCCCTATCCTCATCCCTCTTCAGAGAACCAACGAGAATTTTGAAACCAGTACTGTATAAACTATTATGCATTTCAAAATAGAAGATATATCCACAGGATGCAAAGGGGAAGAACTTCGATTGCCCGGTATTCATCACTGCAATTGCAGCAGTCCATTTCATTGCATCGTCTCACACTTACATCAACCATGAAAGGGAATATAAGAAGCAGAGAGATACAAAGTAGAACCGGGATTGTCCGGCTACATCTGATAAATCGAGAATATATTACATCAAAGAAAAGGAAAGAAAATATGGGGAGGGCGGAGCATTGACTCCTCTCCCTCCCCGGAGCAGCCCACCTGGAGCCTTTCCTTCTTCTTTCTCTTCAGATCTTCTCTTTGCTTCTTCGATTGCCTTTTCCTCGGGCTCTCTCTTTCTCTTTTTTGGGTTTCTGGCTATCCTCTGGATATCTCCCTTTTCCTTCTTTTTTTTCTTCTGATTTCTCTCCTCTTCTGTTCAGCCCCTTTTTTTTCTTTGGCCGCTGATCCCCCCCTTTGCTGTTCGAGAGAAAGGGGTTTATATAGAGCCATGTTCACAGCAGTGGCATTCGGCGTGCCTGCAACATTAGTTCCCGGCGCGCTCATTCAAGGTTTCCCGGCCGCTTGCCTTCAGCCTCTCGGCGCCCCCAACTTTTGGGCTTCAGCAATTGACTCTCGGCTCCAACTTTTGGGCTTCAACAATTGACTCTCGGCGCCAACTTTTGCAGGCCTCAATTAAAGGATTTTAGTCACTTTCACAGGCCCATTTGGGTCTTTCAAGGGCATCATCACCCGAAAGGGCTTTTCCATTGGTGACACGGCTTGTATCGAGATCATCTCGAGGTTCCATCAGTGAACAAACTGGGGCTTTATCAGTATTGCCATCTGAATGATGACGATAACACCAGACATTAGCCAGGCCTGAGACGGTCCTAGCCGGGCAATTGGTTGGTGGTGAGGATCCTCCCTCAATCCTGACTTTGCAGGCTTCTTCCAGTCTTCGTTGCTGGTCTGGTCCCATCTTTATCTTTGTTCATATTTTAGCTGTCAACAGTAACGGACCAACCCTGGTGTGTCAAAATGTGGGAATGCGTCTACTCTAATGCACCCATATAGGGGCGTCACATGGCTGTGATGCGCCAAGCCAGGTGCGTCACATGCCTTGACCCCCAACTGTCAAAAACCAATGGTCGGCAGCCAACGGTCGAACGCCCCTGACGGTCCAACCTAGGTGCGTCACAACACCATGGCGATCAATCGTGGGACCGTCACAGCCCACAGACCCCACTTGGCTGCACTCAGGGCTATAACACACCCATCTAGGCGCGTTATATAGTGTGACGGTCACTGGAAGGACCGTCACACCCGCCCGAGGGTGAAACGGCGGGAAACGCCCAAAAAAATTGGCCACGCCCCCATGCCTCCCCTGGAGAGGGGGAAATCAAAGGGGAAGACCCCTGGGGACCCCTAGCATGATTCTAGGCCATCAAAACATGAAATCATGCATCAAATCCATAGATCGGGTAAGCTCTCCCCAAATCATGAAAAACCCCAAACCCGCAAGGAATCCCATCTCTCGGCGTCCCCTCGGCCTACAAATCGCGAGAAAGGAAGGCTAAAGGCTAGGGAACGTCACCCTACCTCAATTGCATCCCGAGACGCGCCGGATCAACCACGAATCGCAAAGAATGCTCGAAAACCCTCGTTCTTCCTTGAGCTCCCACGGTTCACGTACACCTCCACGATCACCTCGCCGTCGCCGTCGTCACCACGCCGTCGCCCACAGCCATCTGCAGCCGGAGGGGCTCGCCGCGGTCTCGCCGGACGAAGAAGAGAGGGAGAGAGGGCGTCGCACGGTGGGGGAGAAAGGAGGAAGAAGAAGAAGAGGGTGGTGAAGAGAGAGAAAAAGGGGGGGTATTTATAGGAAAATCCAAAAATTCTGGAAAATATCGAAAAAATAGAAAATTACATTTTCACGATCCTCGGAACGCACCGATCGTAACGGTACCACTCTCGCCTAGGTGAACGGCCCGGTTCACCCACAATGAGGTTCCAAAGGAATTACCGAAACACACACTGGTAATCGGAAAACACACGCGAAAAAGTCGCGGAACGCTTCCGGGCCTCCGAAATAACTCCGGATCGCGCCGATCCAAACACGAAAGATGTCCGAAATGAAATTTCGGACACAACGGAGCCGGACACTCCGAGAAACCAGATCTGGGACCCACAAAAAAGGATCCGAAAGGTCCAGGATGTTACACATCCTCCTAATCTTCTATAGAGAAGTTTTCAAATGGATTGCTTACCTCTTCTTCATTCTCATTTTGATCACTATTGTGATCACTTCCTTCAGCCATCATGCATTTGTCCTCCTCTTATTTGCAGATGGCCATGCACTTGTCTAATATCTCCTTAGCAGTGCTGCATGTAGAAATAAAGGGAAATAGGTTAATGTCAACAATAGCTTGCATCAACTTTAAAACTCTCAGATTATCATTGTTCTTCTTCCTGTGAACATTAGTTCATTTAGATTTATCTTTAGGTAATCTATGTGGACCTTCATGGATAAGCTTCCACAGACTCGGATTAACAGAATTGATAAATTCACACAAGCTACCTAGCCAGGAATCAAAACTAGAACCATCAAACAAAGGCGGATGAACCATTGAAACCGATCGAGAGCAATGTTCCATGATAACAAATGCACCAAGATGGCAGGATATTCTCTGCAGATTGTTGAATCGGATTAATCAGAGGCCCGCTTTGATACCAATTGCTAGGTGCAAAGTTGGGATCTAGAGGGGGGTGAATAGATCCCTATTTAAAAATTAAACTCAAATAAAACACACACAGAACAAACACAACGTAAGCTAACACTTTGAACCACTTTATACTAAACAGAGCTAAAGACTCACAACTCAACAAGATTCAAACAACACAAGAGCACCGAGCTCACACCCCATATAGAACAGCTCTCAAACACCTAGTGTGTAGAGACGGAAGCTATATTGAACAACTAAACCACGCAGCAGGACACACCACTAGGCACATAGAATGAATGCAATAAAAATTCAGCTCACACGACTACCTGTGAAGGGAGGTAGAGGATAAGGAGTGAACGCACAAGCAAACCCACGTAACACACAAGTTTTTTAGGTGGTTCGATCTGCTTCGCAGATCTACGTCTACCCCTCACTCAAACCAGAGTGAGGCTTCCCTTGCACAATGCAAGATGTAGACTCAGTCTGCAACAGTCGCTGCCATACAGCTTGAAACTGAGGGAGACAAATCCCTCAACCTGATCCCGCAACCTACAAGATAAGCCCCACTACCTCAGGTAGTGACCGGAGGAACGATCCTCCCTTCTTCTGCAATCACAGAAGGAAACGTGAGACAGCACCCTACTGCTCACAAACCCAGAGGAGCAATCCTCTCTTCTTCTGTAGAAATAGAAGGTACCCAGAGAGAACACCTCTCCCCTGCTTTGAAACCTCAGAGGGAACCCGACCCCTAGACAGGGTATCGAAAGAACACAAAAGAAATGAGCGAAGAAGAAACGAAGCACAAAACAAAAGACACACAAAATGTAGCTCCACAGGAGCAAAGAAAAATAGTTATGGATTTGATCCACGAACTGATGGACTATGCAGATCTTCAAATGGAAATCATGGCTGCTCTCTGGCTAGATATGGACTCTCTCTCTCGAGCTATCTCTCTCTCTTCTTCTTCTCTTTTCTCACAGCTTTTCTCTCAGATCACTTCAAACTGCGCTACTCTCTCTTTCTCTTCTTCTTCTTCTCGGAGGATCTCTCTCTCAGAGTTTCTTCTTTCCTTTTCACAGACATGATGGAACCTGAAGGGTCCTATATGGTGAGCTCTGATACCAATTGATGGAGCCTATGAAGGCTCTGACACAAACAGAAGTGGTACTAGGCACGGATTCAGAAGGGGGGGTTGAATGAATCCCCTATTAAAAATTATGCCCAAATAAAACCAGTGGAAATGTAAAAATGCGGAAGCAATACGAGCAAGTGCCTAGATTGAACTAGGTGCTCTTCTCCGACTGACAAGAGGATAACGGAAGAACTGAATTTCTGAATACTGCAGAGAAGACTGATGAACAAACCCAAAATCACCCAACTCACATGAGACCAAAAATAAACGTGCAGTGTGCAATATAAACACTCACTGGATTGGAAAGATAAAATGATAGCACCTAAGCATTCATCTAGCGAAATCGTGTGAATCAATCAAACCATAGTGACAAAGAAGTTTTTAGGTGGTTCAGTCCACAGACCTACGTCCACCCCACACTCCAACCAGAGTGTGGCTTCCCGCTGATACACAGCTTAACAGCTGGGCCTCACAGCTTGCCTACATCCGCTGAGCATCACAGCTTGGTTCCGCTAGGCAATACAGCTTAGCCATCCTCTGACACACAGCTTGACCGCTGGGCATTACAGCTTCGCCGTCCAGAGGATACCACACCTCTACAAACGCTGGGGCTTACGGCTTAACCCGTCCAGAGGAATCCTCCTCTGCTATAGCTGAGTAACACAGCTTACTCTGCTGACAGACAGCTTGAAATAAAGATAAAACGGAAACCAAGAAACGGGAAATAACAGTGACTGAAAGCTGTAAACACTAAAGCGTAAATATGGCTCTCAAGGAGCTGACTAGATAGGATTTGATCCTGATTCCAGTGGAGACTGATCTTCAGATGAAGCTTGTCTTCTTCTCTTCTCAAACTCTCGATCTCTCTCTCCTTCTGTCTACTTCTTCTTCTTCTGAGTTTCTCTGCTGCTCTCTCTTTTTCTCTCTTGAACTCTCCTATTCTTTTTCTCTGCTCTTCTCTTCTTCTGCTCCCCTAATGATTCTTCTTGATCTCACCCGAGAGTTGTCTTCTTGGCTTGCAGACGGATGACTTATATACTCCCTCAGACTGTGGTCACGTGTTCATGCCCTAGGCGTGTGGAGGGAACACTCCCGCCTAGAAGCTTCAGAAGAATCTTACCACGTGTCAGAATCTAAACGATTGGGACCCCACGTGGTGGCTTCTTCCAATAAGGATCACCCTTGGATCAAGTGCCAGTTAATAGTTCTGTTGTTCTCACGTGCCCTTGTTCTTCTGCTTCTTCTTATAAGTTAGATACTCAGGTGCATATCTGTTGCTCGAACTATGGCTTCTCTGGCTTGATCACTTGCGTGCACAAGTTCCATAAACTGCACGTACGGGGAATGATTGCACCGAGCTTATTCTATCGGAACTGAGCATAGCACCGACCTGGTCGAGCTGGTAAACGCGTTGCACCGAGTTTCCTTAGACATTGCACTGAGCTCATTTTCTTGAGACCAGACACTGCACTGACCTGCTCGCGCTGAGAAGCCTGCCCTTGATGAGAAGGAGTACATCGACTTTGGAGCTCATTCGTATGAAGATTTGCTCATACAGCATACGAATGCACCGACTCAACTATACGTACCTGCCAATGTGCACAAGCTCAATAGAGATAAGGAAACTATGCACATGTATTACTTGAGTATATAAGAAAGATATGCACAAGCTTTATGTATACGGAGGAAGAAATGCACTGACTCAATTACATGTCCCAGCATGAGATGCATCGACCATGTGAAAGCAAGAATTGCACAATGCACCAGGTTTAAGCATGAGCACGCTAATAATGCACTAGGTTAAGTACTCGTAGCAACATGAGTTGCACAGACTGAAACTCCATGGAGTATCATGTGAGTAAAACAATGCACTGACCTAATGCGAAGGAGGCACAGAGAATATATGCACCGACCTAGCACTGATAGAGTGCACAGGCTCTGAGACACAAACTAAGCAATGCACCGACCTAACACTCGCCAAGGCTGCGTGCATAAAGAATGGAATGCACAGACCTTAATGCCCATGAACGATGATATGCACCGGGTTTGTTGGACAGCCTGACTGACATGTATGCAAGCCTTAGATATAACCTGAATGCACGAGCCTTAGATATAACCTGAATGCACCGACTTAACTGATTGCGTGTATGCCTAGACGTTTAAAGCCATAAAGTGCAATATATGCAATCGAGACATGCTCAGACCTAGACCAGCAGTTAAACGCACATCAGTATATATATATGCAACCGTGACATTCAATCAAGCACATGAAGTGACTCAGCTATCACCAAAACATTCTTCAACCATTCATTCTCAAGTGGTGATTCATAGTGTTGCTATCATCAAAACTCATGAAGCAAAGCATCATCAAGGCACAGGGGCACAACAATCTCCCCCTTTTTGATAATGGCAACACAATGAGATCAAACCCACTCGTCAAACTATTCTCCCCCTTTGACTTCATCAAAAAGAGGTAGTTTGGTGGAAGAAATATAATGCATGAACATATTCTCCCCCTTTTGAAATAATCAAATAGATCATGACAGTGAAAGAGTAATACTCCCCTTATCAACATGAATGCAGGACTACTCTCCCCCTTTGAAAGATTGTCCTCCCCGTTTAACATAATCATGAATATCTATAATTCCCAGAACTCCCCCTGAGAGCATGAAAGGAATCGAAAATGCAAGCACATGATGTATCTGCAGGGATGAACTCTGGTTATCCAATGAATCAATCTGGAATCAACCACCACAAGACTTCTGAAGCAAAATTGGCTGTGGCACCTTACATTTGTATGGACTGAACACTGCAGGTGAAAGTCCCACAGAACCGGAACCGGTTACAAGAGTCATTCGTCAGGGATACAGAAACAAGATGGAAGATTCCAATAGTGTGGAGAGTGAAACTGATGATGTAAATGAAGTATATGTGGCCAAGGGTAGGAGTAAATAACAGCAAGCAAGGCACAGGATCTCCAACATGTGAGTTAGCATGATGATTAAGTTGTCAGAGGTGAATCTAATCAAAGGAAATTGTATGGCAGGTACCACAGTAATTAGTCCTCACAAGAAAAGACTCTCCTATCATAAGGGGTTATGAATTAACCGACATGACCCAACTGATTTAACCATGATGTATACCAAATTTGTCAATTAAATTCAATACTCATATCTGAAGATATGTTTTAATAAAGGTGAACTAATTAATCAAGCAATACTCAAGAACAATCACCTTTCATCTTACTCAAATTAACTCGATGACTCCTTTGAGAGTCACACCGAACAGTATAGAGATTAAACACCCTTACTAGAATGTGATATGACTGTTTTTGCAAGATATTTTCTTTTGATTAGCACATTATTTTTCCTGCGCAATTTAAGTTGATCAACACCTTTTTGCATGAGGTACAACACGTCTTAGGTGAAGTGACCCAGTTACTCAGTGTGATAACTTTCATTGCCTCTCAACTTTGAGAGCATAGTTAGCAATAGAAGTGTCTTTTTACATGAGGAGACACCTTGATTAGAGGTCGGACTCTTCAGTTACTCAACGCAGACATGCTATTGCTCTGTCAGATTATTTTTAATAGATTTTTCACCAGAGATAATTGTGGCACCTCATGACATAGGTTTACTCTATTTCATTGATTGAGAACCCAGCTTCTCAGTGACCAAGTCATTGCTCTGAATTCAATTTTTCCCTTTAGTCAACATTTTGTAGGTTAATATTTAAAAACAATACTCACTCTATGTGTCTCTACCAAAGCAGCCTTGATATCACATTTTCAGATTACATATGAGTGAGACTAGGGTATTCATGACACCGTTGGTTAAAATTTATTAAAACTCATCATTCAGATATTTTTAATACATTTGAGTACAAATCTGAGATTACATTAAACTTATATCAGTTTGAATCAGTAGACATTCTTAAACCTATATGATAGGAATTTCTTTTAAGAGTTCAGACTAAAACATGGTACTCAACATAAGGACCTCAGATCAGTCCAATCAATGCAACTGAATAACTTATCATTCCGAAAACAAGAACTAGATTAATCAGACCAGCTTGAAAGGATGTGAGTGTTGGATAGGTAGAGCAAGTAACAGCAGGAGAGAAGAGCATCAACTATATGCAGAGCAGAATGAATTTCAGTAGCTGAGTCTGAGATACAGACAGATCAGCTAAGCATGTAGAGACAGCAGAGAATTTAGGTGAACCACCAAAATGCAGAGAATGGATCAGATTGCTAGACAGAAAGAATTCAAGAGGTGAAGAAGTGATGAAACAAGAATGCTCCCCCTGTCTAGACACAATAAGTATAAAACTATGCATGAGCAGCATGAGGATTAAACGAAAGCAGTCAATCTCCCCCTAACTAAGTGCATGGTATACAAAGAAAACTTAACACATGGTTTTATGATAAGCTCATGAAACAGACATGCAATTCAATTAAAAGGAGATTTATCATAAACATTATGTGCAATTCAAATTTTCAGATGATTTCAATTCAGTACAGACCGAATCAACATGATGTTCAAACCTTTCAAACTCATAATTTCAGATGACAGAATTCGAAGTAAGTGCTCAGAGCAAACCTGAAGAGCAGGATCATGGGGTCTTCATTTTCGAGTGCCTTGGTTTATTGACCCATGTTTATTCCATTCCAAGACACATCTGCAACAAGTTGATCATTGTGATCCAACAGGAACCCAAGTAGTCTTGGGTCCTGTATTAACCCTAACAGGTGTTCTAAACAGCTCCTTAGCAACATTGTCATCAAAATCCATCAAATAACAGTTAGCTATTGAATGTCTAAATTTATCACAGTATTTACAATAAGCAACATATTTTCTAATATTATGATACACATTAACAGAAGCATGAGGCCTATGTGCATAAGCATGAAATTGTCTGTTGTTTACATGGACAGTTTGTCTGTTATTTTCAGTTAGCCAACATTGAGCAAACTTGTGACCTGGCTTACCACAGTTAAAGCATGAAAAGTTCACAGGTCGTTTTGCAGGGAATTTGATAAAATAGGGATTAACAGAATTCTCCTGAACATGCCAATAGTCCTTGACTGTATGGCCATGCTTCCCACACTCGAAGCACCTGATGTGCTTACCTTTAGAACCATTTTTACCCCAAGTAGATCCAAACCAGCACTCAATGGCTTTGTGACCACTTTTGTTACAGTTAAAACAAATAATGTGCTGGTTTGAAGTAAACGTGTTTCTTTTGGGGCCATGATGATCAGCAGAAGACCTAGCATGCATTTTATCATCTTGTTTCATAGTGAAACATGCATTCATGAGATGACCATGCCTACCACAGTAATGACAGTAATCATTCTTTTCATGTGCATGCGAGCGAGTAATCGGTTTATGAACATCATGCACTAATCCATCAGATTCCAGAGAGCTAGCAGAGTTAACAGCATGAGTAGGGACAACCTTGACTTTATTCATGAAAGCATCCTTTTTCAGTTGTTTGCTCCTTTTCAAGGCATTTATTTGTTTTTCAGTTCTTTGAGCCTTAAATTGGAATACCGATGATGAAGGTATTTTTAGATTTTTATTTTGTTTTGGGGATTGACTTGTGGTACCAGCTACATCAGAGCTTTGCACAAAATTGGTGTATAGCTGGTTTCTAGTAATTTCCTTAACATCAGAACTGTAACTTATCCCCTTTCTTGAATTATCATCCTCACCTTTCATGACAACTTTCATTTTTCCTTCATTTTTAGCAGACTTGTGTGCTGAGTTTTTCAGATCATGAATTTTATTTTCCAAAGAGGCAATGTGAATTTCATAACTGGCAATCTCCTGTTCACTGCAATTAACACATTCGCTTAGAACTTTGTTTGCAGTTTTATATTTCTCAATTTCTTGTTCCAGATTGCTCAAACTTTTTACCTCTTCATTGCAAGCAGTTTTTCCTTTTTCTAAGGTGAGAAGTTTTTCGGACATACTAGTGTTTAATCGTTTTAACTTTTCAATTTCATCTTTCAATTCATTGTTTTCCTCCTCAAGTTTTTCAGCTTGAATTTCCTTATTAGCAGATCTTTCTCTCTCGATAGCCAGAAGCCTCTCTGAAATAACAGTATTTAGGACCATGAGTTTCTTGTTTTGTTCTTTCAGTTCTTTGTTCTCTTTGGTCAGCTTCTCAATTTCTTCACTACTGGATACAGACTCCAGTCTTTCAATTAGTTCGTCCTCTATTTGTTCGACTTTAATTTTCTCATTCAATAACTCTTGGTTTTCTTCTTTAAGAGAGGCAATCAGCTTTATTAGCCATTCATTTTCACTGTAGAGTTCTTCATTATGTTCTTTTAGACAGGAGCATTTGTTGCAATCTGACTCTACAGACGCAATGTGTGAGATTTCCCCATTGATTTCATTTATTCTAGCTTCAAGATTTTCATTAATTTTTTGAAATTCTGCATTTGCTAGTTTCAGTTTGTTCATTTCAGAGTTAATTTTATTCAATTCTTGTAGTCTCATTAGATGTTCATCATTCTTTTCATTCAGCTGATTCTCCAATTTGAATATCTTATTCAAGCATGTTTGATTCTCAATTTTTAAAGAGACATTTTGTTCCTTAAAGTTTTGAACATCTAGCAAACACATATCATAAGACTTCTTCAGAGTAGGACAAGCTTCACAAGAGATTTCAGATTTACTTTGTTCGATCTTTTTATTCAATCTTTTATTTTCAGATTTCATTTTCTTAGACACTTTTAGCAATTCTTCATACATCTCAACTAATTTATCAAACAAGGGTTCTTTTGACCCGGAGCTTACTTGAGAAGCAGTATCATCATCATTCTCTCTCCGATTGGCCATCAAGCATTTATCCTCTTCCTCCTCGTTTGCAGCAGTTACTCTATCCAAGATTTCCTTTCCCGACGCACACCTGAGAACAAAAGGAAATTTGTCAGCATTCACTGCATCTCTTAGAATATTAAGAATTGTGATATTCTCACGGTTCTTCGATCTGTCCTCACTGGACCACTTAGTCTCATTTCGGGGCAACTTATGTGGGCCTTTCGATACGAGTTTCCATATACTCGGGTCAATGGAATTCATGTAGACATAGAGACCTCCCAACCACTTGCTGAAGTTAGAACCATCAAAGACGCAAGGACGAGCCATATGGAAAGATAGAAAAATAGCCTTAGCACACAAAGCAATCACCGATGAATGCACCAAAATCCCTCGATCAAAACCGAACAGACATCAACAAGAGTAGCACCTTAAACAACAGGATCCTCTGCAGATCGTTGGATCTGAATGCACAGAGACCCACTCTGATACCAATTGATGGAACCCGAAGGGTCCTATATGGTGAGCTCTGATACCAATTGATGGAGCCTATGAAGGCTCTGACACAAACAGAAGCGGTACTAGGCACGGATTCAGAAGGGGGGGTTGAATGAATCCCCTATTAAAAATTACGCCCACATAAAAACTAGTGGAAATGTAAAAATGCAGAAGCAATACGAGCAAGTGCCTAGACTGAACTGGGTGCTCTTCTCCGAAAGACGAGAGGATAAAGGAAGAACTGAATTTCTGAATACTACAGAGAAGACTGGTGAACAGACCCAAAATCACCCAACTCACATGAGACCAAAAACAAACGTGCAGTGTGCAATATAAACACTCACTAGATTGGAAAGATAAAATGATCGCACCTAAGCATTCATCTAGCGAAATCGTGTGAATCAATCAAACCACAGTGCACAAAGAAGTTTTAAGGTGGTTCAGTCCGCAGACCTACGTCCACCCCACACTCTAACCAGAGTGTGGCTTCCCGCTGATACACAGCTTAACAGCTGGGCCTCACAGCTTGCCTACATCCGCTGAGCATCACAGCTTGGTTCCGTTGGGCAATACAGCTTAGCCATCCGCTGACACACAGGTTGACCGCTGGGCGTTACAGCTTCATCATCCAGAGGATACCACACCTCTATAAACGTTGGGGCTTACAGCTTAACCCATCCTGAGGAATCCTCCTCTGCTACAGCTGAGCAACACAGCTTGCTCTGCTGACAGACAGCTTGAAATAAAGATAAAATGAAAACCAAGAAACGGGAAATAACAGCGACTGCAAGCTGTAAACACTAAAGCGCAAATATGGCTCTCAAGGAGCTGATTGGATAGGATTTGATCCTGATTCCAGTGGAGACTGATCTTCAGATGAAGCTTGTCTTCTTCTCTTCTCAAACTCTCGATCTCTCTCTCTTTCTGTCTACTTCTTCTTCTTCTGAGTTTCTCTGCTGCTCTCTCTTTTTCTCTCTTGAACTCTCCTATTCTTTTTCTCTGCTCTTCTCTTCTTCTGCTCCCCCAATGATTCTTCTTGATCTCACCCGAGAGTTGTCTTCTTGGCTTGTAGACGGATGACTTATATACTCCCTCAGACTGTGATCACGCGTTCATGCCCTAGGCGTGTGGAGGGAACACTCCCGCCTGGAAGCTTCAGAAGAATCTTACCACGTGTCAGAATCTGAACGATTGGGACCCCACGTGGCGGCTTCTTCCAATAAGGGTCACCCCTGGATCATGTGCCAGTTAATTGTTCTGTTGTTCTCACGTGCCCTTGTTCTTCTGCTTCTTCTTATAAGTTAGATACTCAGGTGCACATCTGTTGCTCGAACTATGGCTTCCCTGGCTTGATCACTTGCGTGCACAAGTTCCATAAACTGCACGTACTGGGAACGATTGCACCGGGCTTGTTCTATCGGAACTGGGCATAGCATCGACCTGGTCGAGCTGGTAAACGCGTTGCGCCGAGTATCCTCAGACATTGCACCGAGCTCATTTTCTTGAGACCAGACACTGCACCGACCTGCTCGCGCTGAGAGGCATGCCCTTGATGAGAAGGAGTGCATCGACTTTGGAGCTCATCCGTATGAAGATTTGCTCATACAGCATATGAATGCACCGACTCAGCTATACGTACCTACCAATGTGCACAAGCTTAATAGAGATAAGGAAACTATGCACATGTATTACTTGAGTATATAAGAAAGATATGCACAAGCTTTATGCATACGGAGGAAGAAATGCACCGACTCAATTACGTGTCACAGCATGAGATGCATCGACCATGTGAAAGCAAGAATTGCACAATGCACCGGGTTTAAGCATGAGCACGCTAAGAATGCACTAGGTTAAGTACTCATAGCAACATGGGTTGCACAGACTGAAACTCCATGGAGTATCATGTGAGTAGAACAATGCACTGACCTAATGCGAAGGAGGCACAGAGAATATATGCACCGACCTAGCACTGATAGAGTGCACAGGCTCTGAGACGCAAACTAAGCAATGCACCGACCTAACACTCGCCAAGGCTGCGTGCATAGAGAATGGAATGCACAGACCTTAATGCCCATGAACGATGATATGCACCGGGTTTGTTGGACATCCTGACTGACATGTATGCACGAGCCTTAGATATAACCTGAATGCACGAGCCTTAGATATAACCTGAATGCACCGACTTAACTGATTGCGTGCATGCATAGACGTTTAAAGCCATGAAGTGCAATATATGCAATCGAGACATGCTCAGACCTAGACCAGTAGTTAAACGCACATCAATATATATATATGCAACCGTGACATTCAATCAAGCACATGAAGTGACTCAGCTATCACCAAAACATTCTTTAACCATTCATTCTCAAGTGGTGATTCATAGTGTTGCTATCATCAAAACTCATGAAGCAAAGCATCATCAAGGCACAGGGGCACAACAAGACTCTCTCAGAACTCTCTCTTTTTCTTCTCTTCAGACTTTGTATGTCATGTCCCGAGTGCGGAAGGAACCCGGTACGCGTGACGAGTTTATATCGATCATGTCAATCAGAGCACACAAGTAGTTTGACACAAAGACGGAGTGTGCAAAAGACAAGATAAATAATAAGCAGAATTAAATTTCCACAATAATACCAATATCCCAAAATGACAATATTTCCACTCGATAATATCCCTTATCCAAATCAAACTACTAGGCTACAAGCCTTAACAAGTCTTTCCCAAATGACAAAAAGGTAATATATCATAGGACTCGACAAGATATGACGGGACATGACTCGGCATCGGCTCGAAGGTCGGAAGCTCTACACTCTTCACTCGGTCTCATTCCCATCCGATCTGTTGTCGCTATCCGAGTTACCTGAAAAATGTTGGAATGAAACTGGGTGAGCAAACGCTCAGTAGGATTTATATCTCAAGAACTAGCAATGCTTTAAATATTTACATGTTACGTGCAATGCATGTAAAGCTATGCATGATGAATGATCATGATGTCAAGAACTTTAAAGATGTCAAGGTAATAATAAGGAACTATCAAGAGTTTGTACTAATTTTCAAGGGAAGATAGTATCAAGTATTTCAAGCATGTAATTAACAAGTCTTGCCACGAAATTTGGCTATTTTAAAGCAAGCAAGCACTCACCCATTCCGGGTCACGCAAGTCAAGTCAAGCATGCGAGTAATATCAAGTATTATCACGAGAGAGTGAGTGGAATGCCTTATAACTAGAACAACAAGTACTTCGGTGTAATGCCACAGCGTGATCATTATAGCTCCCATGGGCACAAGTACTTTCGGGTGCTCCTCCCAGGACCAGATCGGGCCCCATTAACGCCAGCATTGAGTCATTTATATATTCGACATCCACTCTAGTTTATAGCCAATATAGAATTTCAAAGGATTTAACCATTGTAGGAACATAAGGTAGATCTCTTGGAATAGAGTTCAAGGACAGATTATCATGTAGGGATGAACCATGATTAAAACTTCACAAAAATGCATGACATATCAAAAATATGGGTGGAATTGGCGCCCATATGGCAGCCATTAATTTCAGAATTAGCGCCCTAACAAAGGGGCGCACATTCTGTGAACAGGACAAGGGACAGAATGAATTTGCGCCTGCATAGAGGGCACCCATTCAATTGGTGGCAGTGGGATGGCCGCCCATTCCAGAACACAAGGGAATCTACTCATAGAGGCCGGATGGCATCATGTGAGAGGCCGAATAGCCACGTTTCTTCAGAGTGACGTGACAAAGAAAGGTTCCAGGGTTTTAGGGTACAACCTACTCAGCGGCCTTGAGGGAATCCAAGGCTTCGCATAGACTTACGGAGGTCTCTATGATGAAATTACCAGTCCGAAGGAAGGAATATCCCGCGGAGGGCTCAATCATCACCGAGAGTTATAGGGTATGCGAGAAACGTTGTGAAACGTGAGACTGTATCTACGGACTGAGATAACAGTTCCAAGAACCCATGGTGTGGGCCAAGAGAAAGCTCGAGAGAAAAACTGTAATCAGGAAAATGGCACCCAGTCAGGTGGCATTAATTGACTAATTGGCGCCCTTTCACAGGGGCGCCCAATTCTTAAATCCAATGTAAACACATATATATTTATATATAAAGCCCCTGAAAAATGGCACCTGTGCAAGGAGTCACCAATTAATTGATGACTCTGCAAAGGGTCACTATTCACATAATCAACACCCATTTTCTATCTGATGCTACGCATCGGCCAGGTACGTTATTAGACACAAAACATTATTCACAATTTTAAAAGTTCACATAATCAGAAAATAAAGTCATGGACAGACAGGGAAAAACATCAGGATTTCAGAAACATGCTCATGTAGGAATATTAGGGTTTCGGTTCATATATATAAATTTTCTAAGCATGGAGATTATTAATTATAGCAAAAGGAATTGGCGCCTGCACCATGGTCACCATTTAATGAACACCAGTTCACTGGGTCGCCCATTCAAGAATGGGTGCCCATGGACTAGTGGCCCATTAATTGATGGCAGCCTGATGGGCGGCCATTTATAAACATGCATCAGATCTTCGTAAATCCGGTCTAACAAAGCTATATAATGCGGAAAAATAGATTACACTAGTGCTACTCATGCATGTCACCCTATATTAACTACGAGTTGGGCCTAATCTTGAGAACACCTACCTTTATAATGGTGAACAACGACGAACGAGGAACAAGGTAGTAGAGGAAGAAGATGCAGTAGCAATCACCACTGAAATAATAGGACGTGCAACTGTGGCAACCTAAGGAAGAAGAAAGAGGTAGCAGTGGCCTCTTCTCGTAGCAGCCGCAAGAAGAAGAAACCAAGTCCTATTGTCCTCTTCAGCAAGGCTTCACAACAGGAAGAAGAAAGAGGAAGCAGGCTCTTCCCTTCTGTGGCTTCACGAACAGCAATAGGAGGAAGCAAGGGTCAGCAGCAGCAATAGTGGATGCTTGTTTGATGGAGGAGGTTATTTATAGGGTGGGAAAACCCTAAGGTGGTGCGATGGTTATCAAAGGCAAGGTTTCTAAGACCCTTCTATACGTTATTTCTTTCTTTCCCATTTAACAGCTGCCTGCCATGTTTTTCTTTGTGAACCCTAACCCATGCACCTCCATGCATGGTTGTTGGCCATCGAGGGCAAGGGTTAAAATCTTGCCAAAAAATCATCAGTAGGAATTGGCACCTAGTGCCGGGGCGCCCTTTAAACTGCGCCCATTTGAGGGGGTGCCCATTAACTGGTTTGACCAGTCAAATGGAATTGGTGCCCTCATAAGGGGGCGCCCATTCCTTTTGTTTGGAAAACCTCCTACACGTGTTATCTAAGCGTTGCCCCTTTGGGTGGGTTTGTGAGACATATTAATGGGCTAGTCTCCTTGGTCATATTGTGAGGGTTTTTATTCATTCAGGGAGACTTAATTCTTTATTATTTTATCTGGGGTGCTACATCATAGCTATCACAGCTTCTCTTTTGATTCTCCTACAGCCTCACTTTTTTCTTCTCTCTTCTTGCAGCTGCATGATGGGAGAACATTAGCTCAATAGAGTTCCTCTCTACTCTTATTCAGAGTTCATAAGAGCATACATATGTAGAGTAGTGTAAAAGACCCATATAGCCCTCACAAAAATCTTGGAAAACCCCTCCCATATGTATATTAGAACCCTAAGGGCAAGGGAGAAAATTTTGAATCCATTTAGATTGGGTTTAATGGCTTTTGGATTAGATTCGTGAAGCCCGTTCGAAAGTCTTGCCGGAATCGATCGATCGTTACACCTATTTTGGTTGACCGAAATAAATAGCATCAGAAGCTATTTTCAGGAGGTCGACACACCCTCCACATTGCATCGACCTGTCTGCATTGGTCGACCGAACCTTTGCTTTGGTTGACCGAAAAACTTGAGGAACATGAAAAACAAGATGAATTCAATTAGTTTTCATGTACAAGGATGCCACCTTACCTTGATCAATCTTTTGGTGTCTTGGGAGCCTATCAAACATTGTTAAACCCATTTCCAACACCAAGAAGCAAATTCATACTTCATAACAAGAGAGTTATATGATTTAATACATGAAACTCAAAAACCTCTTGTAGAAGCTACATGAAGGACATTCAAGGCATCAGGAACTTGTGAATGATATGCATGAAATACACTCATGAGATCATTAACAAGGTGGATGAAAACACTTGGAAAACTCAAACAATGAAGTGTGCCAGACTCTTTAAGCAAGCACACAATTTGATGCTTCCACACACATACACACAATCACACTACGCACAATATGTGTTATCATCAAAGACATTACCAAAATCAGTGAGAGAGCACAATGAACCCATCAATTATGAAAGCTCATGTAATAAGACTCTAATTTATCATCATCAACGAAGAAACCACATGATGACTCATATTTGGATCGTCTCCACTACTGCAGGGGGTTCACCAGGTCGATGCAACTAAGAGCAAATGATACCACCTGATGCGTCGGATCATAAACTGCTGCTTCGACCTATCCTTGCAACAGATCTGCTCGATAGCATCGATGCCAGGCTTGGTGCTTCGACTTGTCCTATGACGGTCGTTTCTTGTTGTTTTGCTGCATCGACGTAACTACTTGATGCTTCGACCTGACAGCTTGAGACAGTGTTCAAGTTTGTTCAGCTGCATCGACGCAGCACCTGAGATGCCTCAACCTTGAGCTCTTCTCAACTTGATTTCACATTCATATCAGTAGGCTTTGAAGGACTTCATGACACTTTCATCAATATAGTTCTCTAAGTTGACTTCTGTCCTTCTTTAATCTTCTTCATGGATTGATTTCAGAGTTCTTGGAGCTTTTGCCTTGGTCACCTGAACTGTAACTTCTCAACTTGTTCTTTTCGGCATTTAGAGATGTATCTCTACACATGTGTATTATGATAACATCAAAATCAGGTTGTGACATCATCAAAATGATAAGGACTCGATGACTCATAGTTTGTCATCATCAAAAGCACATGGACACAACATTCTCCCCCTTTTTGATGATGGCAACTGTGAGTAATTATAAACAATATTAAACAGGCATGGATTCTTCATATCGGAATCGGAGAGCTTTTAGAGCGCTTTCGTGGGTCCTGAAACGAGTTTTACGATCCACTCGGGTTTTTTCCTTGTATAACTTACGAAACTCCGTGGATAGTGAACTGTTGAGTATTGTGACTCCGGGACGCTACATGTGCATTGTGCTCGTTCCGAGGATCGTGGAGACTATTTTTTCGTATTTTTATGAGTTTATAGAATTTCATGCAGAAAATCAGATTTTAGGAAATATTACTAATTTCCTATTTTTCTTTTCTTCTTAACCCTTTCTCTCTACTCTCTCCTCTCATGATCTCACACTTTCTCTCCATCCATTCTCTCCCCACTCTTCTACTCTCCCCCGAGCGCACGAGCGTGGCAGATTTGGGCGAGGTGGTGACGGGGTGGAGCTGACCAGGAGCGTGATGGCACGAGTATCGGAGCGTGGCGTTGGTGCGATCCCATTCGTGGATTCGAAGTCGACGTGGGTTGTTCGTGTCACTATTTTTAGCGTGGTTTGGCCATTTAAGCATGTGAGATCTTCAGTGGAGGTAGGGGGATGGATACCCTACTCATTTCCTGCTTCCTCTCATGATTTGGAGTCGAACGGTGTGAGTTTGAGCGGATTTTCAACTTTAAGGGTAAAATCATGTTTTGGGGGTATGAGCCGTGTTCGCCGTTCCAGGTGATGGTTTTCACATTAATGGTAAAATTTGAACCCCTGGCATGTTGGGATTCATTTCACGCCAATTTAATTCTGTTTGGTTGTGAATTGGGGCACATATGAGCCCGTTTGTCCAAGTGACTTGTTTCGGGTCGATTTGAGGGAATCAGCCATTTCTTGCTATTTTGAGGTTGGTTTGATCCCTTCCGGCTTGTGGAAGGTTGATATTGACTTTAGGAATGTTTCCCCGTCGTTCTAGGATGATTTGGGCGTGGAAAGACAGAGTTTTTGGTGGTTTAGTAGCGGTCCTATCAGGGACCGCCATTTGTAAAGGTGGCCCTCTCGAGACCGCTATTCGGAGTTCCATTGTTAGTTTTTGGTTGCGATCTCGTGGCCAATCAAAACTCTATATTAGCAGCCCTAGGGTGACCGCTATTTGGCATTTTAAGTCGATTATTCGATTTTAAGTCGGTTCGGGGTAGCGGTCTAGATCCCGACCGCAACTTGGCTTTGGCGGCCATGGGGTGACCGCCAATTCCTATAAACGGTCCGAGGGAGATCATTATTTGATAAAGTCAGTTCCTAGGGATGGCCTTGCGGCTGACCGCCTTATGAAGTGACGGTGAGGCAAAGGTCCGCCAACAAGATGACTTTTCATGTTTTCGAGGCGGTTTGGAGATAGTGCTCCGGTCACGACCGCTACCTTCTAGAGACAACCATAGGAGGACCGTCAATTCCAAGAGATGGCCCTTGGTAAGACTGTTTCATGCCTTTAGTTCTGAGAGTAGCGGCCTAGTCTATGATCGCAATTCCTTGGTAGCGGCCATAGGGCTGACCGTAACTTTCTTTTAGCGGCCATGGTTAAGACCACTATTTACTGGGCTGAGTTGTAGTGGCCAGGCTATGACCGCCATTTCTAGTAGCAGCCATAGGGATGACTGCCAATTGTCCAAAGTGTTCTTTCGCGTTGGTTTGATTTTCGATTAACCCGATTGTGACCCAATGGTTGACACGTGACCTCGTGAGTGTGTCATCTATCCTGTGAGGATCGAGACCTGGTTTTGGACGCTTTGAGGTATCGTCGTACCTCAGTTTACGTGTCCATGTGATTCGAGGGTTTTGGTTATCCCTCATATTCCGTGTTTCATGTTATGCAGAAATGTGAGTCCGTTGAGCGGCCTAGGGGCCCATGACTCATCATCATTATTGCTGTTATGGATCCGGATATGGTATGTCATCTTCCATAATGTGTTTTTACCGTGATTTTAGCTTAGAAACTAGGCTGATTAACGGCGTGCTACCGTGATGTGCGACGATCTTAACCTGAGTCTTGTGACTCAAGGATCGTTATGAGTAGGTCTAGTTGTCTGTCCTGAGTCTGGCGATAGTCTTGTGTTCTGCCTTGTGCTTCGTGGTACGTGCGATAGGTGCGTGCTTACCCTGTCTGTACTTCACTATTTTGAGTCTCTGTGTCTAGTGAGCCTCCACTAGTCGTAGCCTGATGACACTTTCCTATGTGTCGGCCCACCTGGGAGTGGTGGCGGGGCAAGTTCCAGGTTGAGACGGTTTATAGGCTGGTTGTCGTGGGCCCCTTTGTCTTGCCATAAGAGTCCTACGGGAGGGGAAAACCAGCTAGAGGCCTGGCTCAAGACATTGAGCTTATGTGTGCACACGTGGTCAGGAGCGTTGGACGAGCACCGACGGGCGTGACCTTGACTAGTCACTCGTTACTATAGTTCCGTGGTGCTCAGTTAGAGTGTCATAGATACCGCCATTCTAGGTGAGTGGGAGACACTTGAGGCACAGTGTAAGATGTAAGTGGATGCATTTGGCTGTTCTTCTAGTGAGGAGGTGCTTCTGTCACACAATGCGATGACTTGTGACTTTCGTGACTATTTTTCATCATTGTTGACATGACTTGCCGAGTAGTCTGTGTTCGGCTTCACCCGAGGTCACTATAGCATACACGACGGTGAGATCGTGGATGTGTTTGTGCTTTAGACCGTGTGGTCTTGATTTGCGCTTTGTCTCTGTAGACGAGCTTGCACGACTGAGGTGTCGTGATGTGTCCTAGCTGTGTAGCCAGAGTCTTTTATATCGATTTAGTGATTCCTAACTATGTGTCTAGGGATTCATGTCTCTACTGATAGGAGTAGTTTTAGAGGGCCGAGGTTCCTTCGGCTGCTGTGTTTTTTTTCAGTACGGCTTTTCCTCTTTACTTTGGCTATTGCTCCTGCTGTTACTGCTTTGCTATAGTTTGTTAGCACTGTTGTTTACCACTTTTGTTTCGTGGTAGGGATCTGCTGGACCCCTATTGAGCCAATGAGATGAGGGTCACCCCTGACTTTTCAGGTGTAGCTATTCTTCCTCGTGCTTTGGAGGTGCAGTGCGTGGTTCTTAGTTGCCAGCGTTTGCCAGTGTCGGGCTTCCCCCGACTTGAGAGTACGTTATCTTTTCTATTGTACTGTACTTTGGTTGGACTGGACTCTGTTAGTTTTAATTGTTATAGAAAATGTAATTTTATTTCTACTTTTTTAGCAAACCTGGCCATAGTAATTAACCATTTACTACTTTATCTGGAAGTTCAATGTACTTCACACACTCCTTTTTATCCCTTCGGAGCTTTACCGCTCTTAGGAGGCCTCTCAGAATCCAAGTGGTATCGGGTTTACCCGGTATCTGGAGTCTGGGTCATCATAGTTGGTATCTGAGCGTGTGTTTGTGAAAGTACATGGGAATTAGAGATATTACAGTACTCAGAGTCCATAAGGTCCAGTACAGTAGGCAGCTGGCATAGGTTTTGTGTTTGTTTACTGCTTGCTTCTCGCGTGAGAGTTTGTGCGCGCTGTGCTTGCGCTGTGTGAAGGTGGTTTTGCCCTCGTCAGGATCTAATGGAGTGCCCTTTTTTCGTCATGGTGTTGGTCTCGGTTGTGCTGCGCTGGGCAGAGTTTGCCGGCAGGCGTGAGTCTGTGGTGCGGTGTTCGAGATTTTTCGTGGCTTGTTCAAGTGACTGGTGGCATTATCGTTGGGGTGATGGCCGTGCATGTTCTCCGGAGGAGATTAATGTTGTTTTGGCCGTCCCAGCTTGAGGTTTGGTCTACCCCTGAGGTGGTCATTTGGATGCCTTGTTTGAGGGAGTGCTCGGGCGAACCTAGGATTTCCTTCCTAGTGAGCTGCTGTTAATCGAGCTTGATTCTTTCTCATCGTGCCTTGTGGTGTCTTTTCGAGGTAAGCTTGGAAGTGTTGTCTCCATGAAGCCTTCGTCCTGTGTCTGCTTATGAGTGGACTGTGTTAGTTCTGAACCTGATCTGCTCTTGTTTCGACGGTGGCTTGGCTTTGGACCCAGTTTGTGAATTGGGGGCCGTTGTGCACCGTGTTCGACGTGCCACGTTTGGCGGTTGTTGTGTTGTTAAGGTTTAGTGATTGTTTCAGGACGTGAGGATAAGCTGAGACTAGCGTTCTTTGTGGCTTGTGCTGTGGCTCTTGGCATGATGGTTTGCACTATGGCGACTTGTTATCGGCTGTTAGCAGGACCGGTACTCGAGGCGTGGTACATTATAGTTTGTGAATTGTGATGGCGCCGAGTATGTGCTGAGATGCGGATGCCGAGTTATTTTTGATGCATGTGTGTGTTGTGATTGAGTGTGCAGCGAAGCATGTGGGCTTATAACCCACTGGTCGAGGATCGTTTGGTTGGAAGATTCTGACCGGCCGAGAGGATTGTTTCCTCGGTGTAACATCGTCTTGGCTATGTGTGCCTTGATGTTGTTGGTTGCCGTACCGTTGCTTGAGGCATTATGGTTGTTGGCACTGGCGGGTTTGAGAATTGGGGAAATATGTCGGTGAATATGCTGGTCGAGTACCCTTTTCTTTTGTATTTCTTGGAAGTTGTGCTCTCGAGACGGATCGTGGTCCTCGAGATGCATTTTTTGAGAGGTTGTTATGGGTCCTTGTTGGTAAGCTGCGAGCGGCTAGTACATTTTTAGTCATGTGTTTAGCTGTAATTTTGCCTTGATGTGACCCAGCTTGCAGTTGTGTCCGGTGGTTCTGTGTTAAGAACGGAGCAGAGAATTCTGTAGGTGTTGTTTGTGCTTGTGTTGAGCTTGGGAGGAGTTCCATGTGAGTCTAACTTTGGCATTGTATGGATCGAGATCTTGTCAGTTGGTTCTGTTGTACTCTTCTGCCATGGTAGAGTTGGCATGCAACCCGAATCAGATGTAATGTCTGAGTGAGGACTGACTTGATTGTGCTCATGGTCCAGTGCTGTCATGGGCATTCTGCGTGCCAATTTCATTTGTTGTTCATGGCGCGGAAGCCGATGGGAGGAGTGGTCAGCTGCGAGGACTATGTTTCCTTGTCTAAGCTGATGCTTGTGTTGTCTACCAAGGCATGTGTTTTACCGGTGGCTATTTCGTGGCATGGGTCGTGTCTCCTTCCTTTGTGAGACGAAAGTGATGATGCCATGATGTTTCGACGGTGCCGGACTTGTGTTCCTTTCTGTGCCATGCTTGTTCTGTGGATCGATATGTCTTGAGATCTCGAGCGTGTGCCTGCGATTGTTGTCTGGTAGTGTCCCTCTGAATTATGTTTTTGAGAATTGTGTTATTGTGTTTTGTGTGTTTGAGGTTTGGCTGGTGCTTGGAGAGCGTAGCCTACTATTTTGGGGTTGTTCTTCCCTTTTTCCCAGTTGACTCCTCAAATTTCGAGTATGAAATTTCCTAAGGAGGGGAGGCTGTAATACCCTGGATTCCTCGGATCTGAATCGGAGAGCTTTCGGAGCGCTTTCGTGGGTCCTGAAACGTGGTTTACTATCCACTCGGATTTTTCCCTTGTATAACTTACGGAATCGCATGGAGAGTGAACCATTAAGTTTTGCGACTTCGGGACGCTAAAGGTGCATTGTGCTCGTTTCGAGGATCGCGGAGATTATTTTTCTGTATTTTTTGAGTTTACATAATTTCATGTAGAAAATCAGATTTTAGAAAATATTAGTAATTTCCTATTTTTCTTGTCTTCTTAACCTTTCTCTCTCCTCTCTCCTCTCTCCTCTCATGATCTCTCACTTTCACTCCCTCCATTCCCTCTCCTCTCTTCTCCTCTCCCCCGGTCACGCGACCGTGGCAGAGTTGGGCGAGGTGGTGATGGCGTGGAGCTAACTGGGAGCGTGATGGCACGAGTATCAGAGCGTGGCGTTGGCGCGATCCTATTCATGGATTCGAAGCCGGCGTGGGTTATTCGAGTGATTATTTTTGACATGGTTTGGCCGTTTCGGTTTTGGTGGAGGTAGGGGGATGGATACCCTACTCTTTTCCTGCTTCCTCTCGTGATTTGGAGCCGAACGGTGTGAGTTTGAGCGGGTTTTCCAACTTTAAGGGTGAAATCATGTTTCGGGGGTGTGAGCCGTGTTCATCGTTCCAGGCGATAGTTTTCACATTAAATGGTAAAATTTTGGGATTCGTTTTCCGCCAGTTTATTTCTTTTTGGTTGTGAATTGGGACCGGTATGAGCCCGTTTGTCCATGTGAGTCGTTTTGGGTCGATTCGTGGGAATCGCTCGTTTCTTGTCATTTTGAGGTTGGTTTGAACCCTTATGACTTGTGGAAGGTTGATATTGACTTTAGGAATGTTTCCCCATCGTTTTGGGACGATTGGGGCGTGGAAAGATAGAGTTTTTGGTTGTTCTACGATTTTCACATCGGAGCGTAGTAGCGGTCCTACCAGGGACCGCCATTTGTAAACGCGGCCCTCTGGAGACCGCTATTCGGAGTTCCATTGTCGGTTTCTGGTTGCAGTCTCGCGACTGACCACAACTCTATATTAGCGGCCCTTGGGTGACCGCTATTTGGCGTTTTAAGTCGGTTATTCGATTTTAAGTCGGTTCGGGGTAGCGGTCTAGCTCCCAACTGCAACTTGGCTTTGGCGGCCATGGGGTGACCGCCAATTCCTGTAAACGGTCCTAGGGACACCGTTATTTGATTAAGTCGGTTCCTAGTGACGGCCTTGCGGCTGACCGCCTTATGAAGTGACGGTCATGCAAAGGATCGCCAACAAGATGGCTTTTCGTGTTTTCGAGGCGGTTTGGAGATAGCGGTTCGGTCACGACCGCTACCTTCGAGAGACGGCCATAGGAGGACCGTCAATTCCAAGAGACAGCCCTTGGTAAGACCATTTCCTACCTTTAGTTCTGAGAGTAGCGGCCCAGTCTATGATCGCCATTCCTTGTAGCGGCCATAGGGATGATCGTAACTTTCTTTTAGCAGCCATGGTTAAGACCACTATTTGATGGGCTGAGTTGTAGCGGCCAGGCTATGACCGCCATTTCAAGTAGCGGCCATAGGGATGACTACCAATTGTCCAAAGTGTTCTTTCGCGTTGGTTTGATTTCGGTCAACCCAGTTGTGACCCAGTGGTTGACACGTTACCTCGTGAGTGTCTCATCTATCCTATGAGGATCGAGACCTGGTTTTGGACACTTTGAGGTATCGTCGTACCTCAGTTTACGTGTCCATGTGATTCGAGAGTTTTGGTGATCCCTCATATTCCGTGTTTCATGTTATGCAGAAATGTGAGTCCGTTGAGCGGCCTAAGGGCCCAGGACTCATCATCATTATTGTTGTTATGGATCCGGATATTGTATGTCATCTTCCATAATGTGTTTTTACCGTGATTTTGGCTTAGGGACTAGGATGATTAACGGCGTGCTGCCATGATGTGCGATGATCTTGACCTGAGTCTTGTGACTCAAGGATCGTTATGAGCAGGTTTAGTTGTCTGTCTTGAGTCTGGAGACAGTCTTGTGTGATGCCTTGTGCTTCGTGGTACGTGCGACAGGTGCGTGCTTACCATGTCTGTAGTTCAATGTTTTGAGTCTCTATGTCTAGTGAGCCTCCACTAGTCGTAGCCTGACGACACTTTCCTGTGTGTCGGCCCACCTGGGAGTGGTGGCGGGGTGAGTTCCAGGTTGAGACGGTTTATAGGCTGGTTGTCGTGGGCCCCTTTGTCTTGCCATGAGAGTCCTAGGGGAGGGGAAAACCAGTTAGAGGTCTAGCTCAAGACATTGAGCTTATGTGTGCCCACGTGGTCAGGGGCGTTGGAGGAGCACCGACGGGCGTGACCCTGACTAGTCACTCGTTACTATAGTTCCTTGGTGCTCAGTTAGAGTGTCTTAGTTACCGCCATTTTAGGCGAGTGTTAGACATTTGAGGCGCAGTGTAGGATGTAAGTGGACGCATATGGCTATTATTCTAGTGATGAGGTGCTTCTGTCACACGACACGATGACTTGTGGCTTTCATGACTATTTTTCGTCATTGTCGACATGACTTGTTGGGTAGTATATGTTCGGCTTCACCCGAGGTCACTGTAGCGTACACGACGGTGAGATCGTGTATGTGTTGGTGCTTTAGACCGTGTGGTCTTGAGTTGCGCTTTTGTCTCTGTAGACGAGCCTGCACGACTGAGGTGTCGTGATGTGTCCTAGCTGTGTAGCCAGAGTCTTTTATATCGATTTAGTGATTCCTAACTATGTGTCTAGGGATTCATGTCTCTACCGATAGGAGTAGTTTTAGAGGGCCGAGGTTCCTTCGGCTGCTGTGTTTTTGTTCAGTACAACTTTTCCGCTTTACTTTTGCTATTGCTCCTGCTGTTACTGCTTTGCTATAGTTTGTTAGCACTGTTGTTTACCACTTTTGTTTCGTGGTAGGGATCTGCGGGACCCCTACTGAGCCAATGAGATGAGGGTCACCCCTGACTTTTCAAGTGTAGCTATTCTTCCTCGTGCTTTGGAGGTGCAGTGCGTGGTTCTTAGTTGCCAGCGTTTGCCAGTGTCGGGCTTCCCCCGACTTGAGAGTACGTTATCTTTTCTATTGTACTGTACTTTGGTTGGACTGGACTCTGTTAGGTTTAATTGTTATAGAAAATGTAATTTTATTTCTACTTTTTTAGCAAACTAGGTCATAGTAATTAACCATATACTACTTTATCTGGAAGTTCAATGTACTTCACACACTCCTTTTTATCCCTTCGGAGCTTTACCGCTCTTAGGAGGCCTCTCAGAATCCAAGTGGTATCGGGTTTACCCGGTATCTGGAGTCTGGGTCGTCATAGTTGGTATCTGAGCGTGTGTTTGTGAAAGTACATGGGAATTAGAGATATTGCAGTACTCAGAGTCCATAAGGTCTAGTACAGTAGGCAGCTGGCATAGGTTTTATGTTTGTTTACTGCTTGCTTCTCGCGTGAGAGCTTGTGCGCGCTGTGCTTGCGCTATGTGAAGGTGGTTTTGCTCTCGTCAGGATCTAATGGAGCGCCCTTTTTTCGTCATGGTGTTGGTCTCGGTTGTGCTACGCTGGGCAGAGTTTGCCGGCAGGCGTGAGTCTGTGGTGCGGTGTTCGAGATTTTTTGTGGCTTGTTCAAGTGGCTGGTGGCATTATCGTTGGGGTGATGGCCGTGCATGTTCTCCGGAGGAGATTAATGTTGTTTTGGCCGTCCCAGCTTGAGGTTTGGTCTGCCCCTGAGGTGGTCATTTGGATGCCTTGTTTGAGGGAGTGCTCGGGCGAACCTAGGATTTCCTTCCTAGTGAGCTGCTGTTAATCGAGCTTGATTCTTTCTCATCTTGCCTTGTGGTGTCTTTTCGAGGTAAGCTTGGAAGTGTTGTTTCCAAGAAGCCTTCGTCCTGTGTCTGTTTATGAGTGGACTGTGTTAGTTCTGAACCTGATCTGCTCTTGTTTCGATGGTGGCTTGGCTTTGGACCCAGTTTGTGAATTGGGGGCCGTTGTGCACCGTGTTCGACGTGCCGTGTTTGGCGGTTGTTGTGTTGTTAAGGTTTAGTGATTGTTTCAGGACGTGAGGATAAGCTGAGACTAGCGTTCTTTGTGGCTTGTGCTGTGGCTCTTGGCATGATGGTTTGCACTATGGCGACTTGTTATCGGCTGTTAGCAGGACCGGTACTCGAGGCGTGGTACATTATAGTTTGTGAATTGCGATGGCGCCGAGTATGTGCTGAGATACGGATGCCGAGTTATTTTTGATGCATGTGTGTGTTGTGATTGAGTGTGCAGCGGAAGCATGTGGGCTTATAACCCACTGGTCGAGGATCGTTTGGTTGGAAGATTCTGACCGGCCGAGAGGATTGTTTCCTCGGTGTAACATCATCTTGGCTATGTGTGCCTTGATGTTGTTGGTTGCCGTACCGTTGCTTGAGGCATTATGGTTGTTGGCACTGGAAGGTTTGAGAATTGGGGAAATATGTCGGTGAATATGCTGGTCGAGTACCCTTTTCTTTTGTATTTCTTGGAAGTTGTGCTCTCGAGACGGATCGTGGTCCTCGAGATGCATTTTTTGAGAGGTTGTTATGGGTCCTTGTTGGTAAGCTGCGAGTGGCTAGTACATTTTTAGTCATGTGTTTAGCTGTAATTTTGCCTTGATGTGACCCAGCTTGCAGTTGTGTCCGGTGGTTCTGTGTTGAGAACGGAGCTGAGAATTCTGTAGGTGTTGTTTGTGCTTGTGTTGAGCTTGGGAGGAGTTCCATGTGAGTCTAACTTTGGCATTGTATGGATCGAGATCTTGTCAGTTGGTTCTGTTGTACTCTTCTGCCATGGTAGAGTTGGCATCCAACCCGAATCAGATGTAATGTCTGAGTGAGGACTGACTTGATTGTGCTCATGGTCCAGTGCTGTCATGGGCATTCTGCGTGCCAATTTCAGTTGTTGTTCATGGCGCGGAAGCCGATGGGAGGAGTGGTCAGCTGCGAGGACTATGTTTCCTTGTCTAAGCTGATGCTTGTGTTGTCTACCAAGGCATGTGTTTTACCGGTGGCTGTTTCGTGGCATGGGTCGTGTCTCCTTCCTTTGTGAGACGAAAGTGATGATGCCATGATGTTTCGACGGTGCCGGACTTGTGTTCCTTTCTGTGCCATGCTTGTTCTGTGGATCGATATGTCTTGAGATCTCGAGCGTGTGCCTGCGATTGTTGTCTGGTAGTGTCCCTCTGAATTATGTTTTTGAGAATTGTGTTATTATGTTTTGTGTGTTTGAGGTTTGGCTGGTGCTTGGAGAGCGTAGCCTACTATTTTGGGGTTGTTCTTCCCTTTTTCCCAGTTGACTCCTCAAATTTCGAGTATGAATTTCCTAAGGAGGGGAGGCAGTAATACCCTGGATTCTTCGGATCTGAATCGGAGAGCTTTCGGAGCGCTTTCGTGGGTCCTGAAACGTGGTTTACTATCCACTCGGATTTTTCCCTTGTTTAACTTACGGAATCGCATGGAGAGTGAACCATTGAGTTTTGCGACTTCGGGATGCTACAGGTGCATTGTGCTCGTTCCGAGGATTGCGGAGATTATTTTTCCATATTTTTTGAGTTTACATAATTTCATGTAGAAAATCAGATTTTAGAAAATATTGTTAATTTCCTATTTTTCTTTTCTTCTTAACCTTTCTCTCTCCTCTCTCCTCTCTCCTCTCATGATCTCTCACTTTCACTCCCTCCATTCCCTCTCCTCTCTTCTCCTCTCCCCCGGTCACGCGACCGTGGCAAAGTTGGGCGAGGTGGTGATGGCGTGGAGCTAACCGGGAGCGTGATGGCACGAGTATCAGAGCGTGGCGTTGGCGCGATCCTATTCATGGATTCGAAGCCGGCGTGGGTTGTTCGAGTGATTGTTTTCGACGTGGTTTGGCCGTTTCGGTTTCGGTGGAGGTAGGGGGATGGATGCCCTACTCTTTTCCTGCTTCTTCTCATGATTTGGAGCCGAACGGTGTGAGTTTGAGCGGGTTTTCCAACTTTAAGGGCGAAATCATGTTTCGGGGGTGTGAGCCGTGTTCATCGTTCAGGCGATAGTTTTCACATTAAATGGTAAAATTTGAACCCCTGGCATGTTTGGATTCGTTTTCTGCCAGTTTAATTCTTTTTGGTTGTGAATTGGGACCCGTATGAGCCTGTTTGTCCATGTGAGTCGTTTTGGGACGATTCGTGGGAATCGCTCATTTCTTGTCATTTTGCGGTTGGTTTGAACCCTTCCGACTTGTGGAAGGTTGATATTGACTTTAGGAATGTTTCCCCATCGTTTTGGGATGATTAAGGCATGGAAAGATAGAGTTTTTGGTTGTTCTACGATTTTCACGTCGGAGAGTAGTAGCGGTCCTACCAGGGACCGCCATTTGTAAACGCGGCCCTCTGGAGACCGCAATTCGGAGTTCCATTTTCGGTTTCTGGTTGCAGTCTCACGACTGACCACAACTCTATATTAGCGGCCCTTGGGTGACCGCTATTTGGCGTTTTAAGTCGGTTATTCGATTTTAAGTCGGTTCGGGGTAGCGGTCTAGCTCCCAACTGCAACTTGGCTTTGGCGGCCATGGGGTGACCGCCAATTCCTGTAAACGGTCCTACGGAGACCGTTATTTGATTAAGTCGGTTCCTAGTGACGGCCTTGCGGCTGACCGCCTTATGAAGTGACGGTCAGGCAAAGGATCGCCAATAAGATGGCTTTTCATGTTTTCGAGGCGGTTTGGAGATAGCGGTCCGGTCACGATCGCTACCTTCAAGAGACGGCCATAGGAGGACCGTCAATTCCAAGAGACGGCCCTTGGTAAGACCATTTCCTACCTTTAGTTCTGAGAGTAGCGGCCCAGTCTATGATCGCCATTCCTTGGTAGCGGCCATAGGGCTGACCGTAACTTTCTTTTAGCGGCCATGGTTAAGACAACTATTTGATGGGCTGAGTTGTAGCGGCCAGGCTATGACTGCCATTTCAAGTAGCGGCCATAGGGATGACTGCCAATTGTCCAAAGTGTTCTTTCGCGTTGGTTTGATTTCCGGTCAACCCGGTTGTGACCCAGTGGTTGACACGTGACCTCGTGAGTGTCTCGTCTATCCTGTGAGGATCGAGACCTGGTTTTGGACGCTTTGAGGTATCGTCATACCTCAGTTTACGTGTCCATGTGATTCAAGGGTTTTGGTGATCCCTCATGTTCCGTGTTTCATGTTATGCAGAAATGTGAGTCCGTTGAGCGGCCTAAGGGCCCAGGACTCATCATCATTATTGTTGTTATGGATCTGGATATTGTATGTCATCTTCCATAATGTGTTTTTACCATGATTTTGGCTTAGGGACTAGGATGATTAACGGCGTGCTGCCGTGATGTGCGACGATCTTGACCAGAGTCTTGTGACTCAAGGATCGTTATGAGCAGGTTTAGTTGTCTGTCCTGAGTCTGGCGACAGTCTTGTGTGCTGCCTTGTGCTTCGCAGTACGTGTGACAGGTGCGTGCTTACCATGTCTGTACTTCACTATTTTGAGTCTCTATGTCTAGTGAGCCTCCACTAGTCGTAGCCTGACGACACTTTCCTGTGTGTCGGCCCACCTGGGAGTGGTGGCGGGGCGAGTTCCAGGTTGAGACGGTTTATAGGCTGGTTGTCATGGGCCCCTTTGTCTTGACATGAGAGTCCTACGGGAGGGGAAAACCAGTTAGAGGTCTGGCTCAAGACATTGAGCTTATGTGTGCACACGTGGTCAAGGGCGTTGGAGGAGCACCGACGGGCGTGACCCTGACTAGTCACTCGTTACTATAGTTCCTTGGTGCTCAGTTAGAGTGTCTTAGTTACCGCCGTTTTAGGCGAGTGTTAGACATTTGAGGCGTAGTGTAGGATGTTAGTGGACGCATATGGCTATTATTCTAGTGATGAGGTGCTTCTGTCACACGACACGATGACTTGTGGCTTTCATGACTATTTTCCGTCACTGTTGACATGACTTGATGGGTAGTCTATGTTCGGCTTCACCCGAGGTCACTGTAGCGTACACGACGGTGAGATCGTGTATGTGTTGGTCCTTTAGACCGTGTGGTCTTGAGTTGCGCTTTTGTCTCTGTAGACGAGCCTGCACAACTGAGGTGTCGTGATGTGTCCTAGCTGTGTAGCCAGAGTCTTTTATATCGATTTAGTGATTCCTGACTATGTGTCTAGAGATTCGTGTCTCTACCGATAGGAGTAGTTTTAGAGGGCCAAGGTTCCTTCGACTACCGTGTTTTTGTTCAGTACAACGTTTCCTCTTTACTTTTGCTATTGCTCCTACTGTTACTGCTTTGCTATAGTTGGTTAGCACTGTTGTTTACCACTTTTGTTTCGTGGTAGGGATCTGCGAGACCCCTACTAAGCCAATGAGACGAGGGTCACCCCTGACTTTTCAGGTGTAGCTATTCTTCCTCGTGCTTTGGAGGTGCAGTGCGTGGTTCTTAGTTGCCAGCGTTTGCCAGTGTCGGGCTTCCCCCGACTTGAGAGCACGTTATCTTTTCTATTGTACTGTACTTTGGTTGGACTGGACTCTGTTGATTTTAATTGTTATAGAAAACGTAATTTTATTTCTACTTTTTAGCAATCTGATCATAGTAATTAACCATTTACTGCTTTATCTGGAAGTTCAATGTACTTCACACACTCCTTTTTATCCCTTCGGAGCTTTACCGCTCTTAGGAGGCCTTTCAGAATCCAAGTGGTATCGGGTTTACCCTGTATCTGGAGTCTGGGTCGTCATAGTTGGTATCTGAGCGTGTGTTTGTGAAAGTACATGCGAATTAGAGATATTACAGTACTCAGAGTCCATAAGGTCTAGTACAGTAGGCAGCTGGCATAGGTTTTGTGTTTGTTTACTGCTTGCTTCTCGTGTGAGAGCTTGTGCACACTGTGCTTGCGCTGTGTGAAGGTGGTTTTGCTCTCGTCAGGATCTGATGGAGCGCCCTTTTTTCGTCATGGTGTTGGTCTTGGTTGTGCTGCGCTGGGCAGAGTTTGCCGGCAGGCGTGAGTCTGTGGTGCGGTGTTCGAGATTTTTCGTGGCCTGTTCAAGTGGCTGGTGGCATTATCATTGGGGTGATGGCCGTGCATGTTCTCCGGAGGAGATTAATGTTGTTTTGGCCGTCCCAGCTTGAGGTTTGGTCCACCCCTGAGGTGGTCATTTGGATGCCTTGTTTGTGGGAGTGCTTGGGCGAACCTAGGATTTCCTTCCTGGTGAGCTGCTGTTAATCGAGCTTGATTCTTTCTCATCTTGCCTTGTGGTGTCTTTTCGAGGTAAGCTTGGAAGTGTTGTCTCCATGAAGCCTTCGTCCTGTGTCTGCTTATGAGTGGACTGTGTTAGTTCTGAACCTGATCTGCTCTTGTTTCGACGGTGGCTTGGCTTTGGACCCAATTTGTGAATTGGGGGCCGTTGTGCACCGTGTTCGACGTGCCATGTTTGGCGGTTGTTGTGTTGTTAAGGTTTAGTGATTGTTTCAGGACGTGAGGATAAGCTGAGACTAGCGTTCTTTGTGGCTTGTGTTGTGGCTCTTGGCATGATGGTTTGCACTATGGTGACTTGTTATCGGCTGTTAGCAGGACCGGTACTCGAGGCGTGGTACATTATAGTTTGTGAATTGCGATGGTGCCGAGTATGTGCTGAGATGCGGATGCCGAGTTATTTTTGATGCATGTGTGTGTTGTGATTGAGTGTGCAGCGGAAGCATGTGGGCTTATAACCCACTGGTCGAGGATCGTTTGGTTGGAAGATTCTGACCGGCCGAGAGGATTGTTTCCTCGGTGTAACATCGTCTTGGCTATGTGTGCCTTGATGTTGTTGGTTGCCGTACCGTTGCTGAGGCATTATGGATGTTGGCACTGGCAGGTTTGAGAATTTGGAAATATGTCGGCGAATATGCTGTTCAAGTACCCTTTTCTTTTATATTTCATGGAAGTTGTGCTCTCGAGACGGATCGTGGTCCTCGAGATGCATTTTTTGAGAGGTTGTTATGGGCCCTTGTTGGTAAGCTGCGAGCAGCTAGTACATTTTTAGCCATGTGTTTAGCTGTAATTTTGCCTTGATGTGACCCAGCTTGTAGTTGTATCCGGTGGTTCTGTGTTGAGAACAGAGCCGAGAATTCTGTAGGTGTTGTTTGTGCTTGTGTTGAGCTTGGGAGGAGTTCCATGTGAGTCTAACTTTGGCATTGTATGGATCGAGATCTTGTTAGTTGGTTCTGTTGTACTCTTCTGCCTTGGTAGAGTTGGCATTCAACCCGAATCAGATGTAATGTCTGAGTGAGGACTGACTTGATTGTGCTCATGGTCCAGTGCTTTCATGGGCATTCTGCGTGCCAGTTTCATTTGTTGTTCATGGCACGGAAGCCGATGGGCAGAGCGGTCAGCTGCGAGGACTATGTTTCCTTGTCTAAGCTGATGCTTGTGTTGTCTACCGAGGCATGTGTTTTATCAGTGGCTGTTTCGTGGCATGGGTCGTGTCTCCTTCCTTTGTGAGACGAAAGTGATGATACCATGATGTTTCGGCGGTGCCGGACTTGTGTTCCTTTCTGTGCCATGCTCGTTCTGTAGATCGATATGTCTTGAGATCCGGAGCGTGTGCCTGCGATTGTGGTCTGGCAGTGTCCCTCTGAATTATGTTTTTGAGAATTGTGTTATTGTGTTTTGTGTGTTTGAGGTTCGACTGGTGCTTGGAGAGCGTAGCCCGCTATTTTGGGGTTGTTCTTCCCTTTTTCCCAGTTGACTCCTTAAATTTCGAGTATGAAATTTCCTAAGGAGGGGAGGCTATAATACCCTGGATTCTTCGGATCTGAATCGGAGAGCTTTCGAAGCGCTTTCGTGGGTCCTGAAACGTGGTTTACTATCCACTCGGATTTTTCCCTTGTATAACTTACGGAATCCCATAGAGAGTGAACCATTGAGTTTTGCGACTTCGGGATGCTACAGGTGCATTGTGCTCGTTCCGAGGATCGCGAAGATTATTTTTCTGTATTTTTTGACTTTACAGAATTTCGTGTAGAAAATTAGATTTTAGAAAATATTATTAATTTCCTATTTTTCTTTTCTTCTTAATCTTTCTCTCTCTCTCTCTCTCTCTCTCTCTCCTCTCATGATCTCTCACTTTCACTCCCTCCATTCCCTCTCCTCTCTTCTCCTCTCCTCCGGTCACGCGACCGTGGCAGAGTTGGGCGAGGTGGTGATGGCGGGGAGCTGACCGGGAGCGTGATGGCACGAGTATCAGAGCGTGGCGTTGGCACGATCCTATTCATGGATTCGAAGCCGGCGTGGGTTGTTCGAGTGATTGTTTTCAACGTGGTTTGGCCGTTTCGGTGCGTGAGATCTCCGGTGGAGGTAGGGGGATGGATACCCTACTCTTTTCCTGCTTCGTCTCGTGATTTGGAGCCGAACGGTGTGAGTTTGAGCGGGTTTTCTAACTTTAAGGGAGAAATCATGTTTCGGGGGTGTGAGCCGTGTTCACCGTTCCAGGCGATAGTTTTCACATTAAATGGTAAAATTTGAACCCATGGCATGTTGGGATTCGTTTTCCGCCAGTTTAATTCTTTTTGGTTATGAATTGGGACCCGTATGAGCCCGTTTGTCCATGTGAGTCGTTTTGGGTCGATTCGTGGGAATCGCTCGTTTCTTGTCATTTTGAGGTTGGTTTGAACCCTTCCAACTTGTGGAAGGTTGATATTGACTTTAGGAATGTTTCCCCATCGTTTTGGGACGATTGGGGCGTGGAAAGATAGAGTTTTTGGTTGTTCTACGATTTTCACGTCGGAGCGTAGTAGCGGTCCTACCAGGGACCGCCATTTGTAAAGGCGGCCCTTTAGAGACCGCTATTCGGAGTTCCATTGTCGGTTTCTGGTTGCAGTCTCGCAACTGACCACAACCCTATATTAGCGGCCCTTGGGTGACCGCTATTTGGCGTTTTAAGTCGGTTATTCGATTTTAAGTCGGTTCGGGGTAGCGGTCTAGCTCCCAACTGCAACTTGGCTTTGGCGGCCATGGGGTGACCGCCAATTCCTGTAAACGGTCCTAGGGAGACCGTTATTTGATTAAGTCGGTTCCTAGTGACGGCCTTGCGGCTGACCGCCCTATGAAGTGACGGTCAGGCAAAGGATCGCCAACAAGATGGCTTTTCATTTTTTCGAGGCGGTTTGGAGATAGCGGTCCGGTCACGACCGCTACCTTCGAGAGACGGCCATAGGAGGACCGTCAATTCCAATAGACGGCCCTTGGTAAGACCATTTCCTACCTTTAGTTCTGAGAGTAGCGGCCCAGTCTATGATCGCCATTCCTTGGTAGCGGCCATAGGGCTGACCGTAACTTTCTTTTAGCGGCCATGGTTAAGACCACTATTTGCTGGGCTGAGTTGTAGTGGCCAGGCTATGACTGCCATTTCTAGTAGCGGCCATAGGGATGACTGCTAATTGTCCAAAGTGTTCTTTCGACTTGGTTTGATTTCTGGTCAACCCGGTTGTGACCCAGTGGTTGACACGTGACCTCGTGAGTGTCTCGTCTATCCTGTGAGGATCGAGACCTGGTTTTGGACGCTTTGAGGTATCGTCGTACCTCAGTTTACGTGTCCATGTGATTCAAGGGTTTTGGTGATCCCTCATATTCCGTGTTTCATGTTATGCAGAAATGTGAGTCCGTTGAGCGGCCAAAGGGCCCAGGACTCATCATCATTACTGCTGTTATGGATCCGGATATTGTATGACATCTTCCATAATGTGTTTTTACCGTGATTTTGGCTTAGGGACTAGGATGATTAACGGCGTGCTGCCGTGATGTGCGATGATCTTGACCTGAGTCTTGTGACTCAAGGATCGTTATGAGCAGGTTTAGTTGTCTGTCCTGAGTCTGGTGACAGTCTTGTGTGTTGCCATGTGCTTCGTGGTACGTGCGACAGGTGCGTGCTTACCATGTCGGTACTTCACTGTTTTGAGTCTCTATGTCTAGTGAGCCTCCACTAGTCGTAGCCTGATGACACTTTCCTGTGTGTCGGCCCACCTGGGAGTGGTGGCGGGACGAGTTCCAGACGGTATATAGGCTGGTTGTTGTGGGCCCCTTTGTCTTGCCATGAGAGTCTTACGGGAGGGGAAAACCAGTTAGAGGTCTGGCTCAAGACATTGAGCTTATGTGTGCACACGTGGTCAGGGGCGTTGGAGGAGCACCGACGGGCGTGACCCTGACTAGTCACTCGTTACTATAGTTCCTTGGTGCTCAGTTAGAGTGTCTTAGTTACCGCCGTTTTAGGCGAGTGTTAGACATTTGAGGCGCAGTGTAGGATGTAAGTGGACGCATATGGCTATTATTCTAGTGATGAGGTGCTTCTGTCACACGACACGATGACTTGTAGCTTTCATGACTATTTTCCGTCACTATTGACATGACTTGCTGGGTAGTCTATGTTCGGCTTCACCCGAGGTCACTGTAGCGTACACGACGGTGAGATCGTGTATGTGTTGGTGCTTTAGACCGTGTGGTCTTGAGTTGCGCTTTTGTCTCTGTAGACGAGCCTGCACAACTGAGGTGTCGTGATGTGTCCTAGCTGTGTAGCCAGAGTCTTTTATATCGATTTAGTGATTCCTGACTATGTGTCTAGATATTCGTGTCTCTACCGATCGGAGTAGTTTTAGAGGGCCAAGGTTCCTTAGACTGCTGTGTTTTTGTTCAGTACAACTTTTCCTCTTTACTTTTGCTATTGCTCCTGCTGTTACTGCTTTGCTATAGTTGGTTAGCACTATTGTTTACCACTTTTGGTTCGTGGTAGGGATCTGTGAGACCCCTACTAAGCCAATGAGACGAGGGTCACCCCTGACTTTTCAGGTGTAACTATTCTTCCTCGTGCTTTGGAGGTGCAGTGCGTGGTTCTTAGTTGCCAGCGTTTGCCAGTGTCGGGCTTCCCCCGACTTGAGAGTACGTTATCTTTTCTATTGTATTGTACTTTGGTTGGACTGGACTCTGTTAGTTTTAATTGTTATAGAAAATGTAATTTTATTTCTACTTTTTTAGCAATCCTGATCATAGTAATTAATCGTTTACTGCTTTATCTGGAAGTTCAATGTACTTCACACACTCCTTTTTATCCCTTCGGAGCTTTACCGCTCTTAGGAGGCCTCTCAGAATCCAAGTGGTATCGGGTTTACCCGGTATCTGGAGTCTGGGTCGTCATAGTTGGTATCTGAGCGTGTGTTTGTGAAAGTACATGGGAATTAGAGATATTACAGTACTCAGAGTCCATAAGGTCTAGTACAGTAGGCAGCTGGCATAGGTTTTGTGTTTGTTTACTACTTGCTTCTCGCGTAAGAGCTTGTGCGCGCTATGCTTGCACTGTGTGAAGGTGGTTTTGCTCTCGTCAGGATCTGATGGAGCGCCCTTTTTTCGTCATGGTGTTGGTCTCGGTTGTGCTGCGCTGGGCAGAGTTTGCCGGCAGGCGTGAGTCTGTGGTGCGGTGTTCAAGATTTTTCATGGCTTGTTCAAGTGGCTGGTGGTATTATCATTGGGGTGATGGCCGTGCATGTTCTCCGGAGGATATTAATGTTTTTTTGGTCGTCCCAGCTTGAGGTTTGGTCCACCCCTGAGGTGGTCATTTGGATGCCTTGTTTGAGGGATTGCTTGGGCGAACCTAGGATTTCCTTCCTGGTGAACTGCTGTTAATCGAGCTTGATTCTTTCTCATCTTGCTTTGTGGTGTCTTTTCGAGGTAAGCTTGGAAGTGTTGTCTCCATGAAGCTTTCATCCTGTGTCTGCTTATGAGTGGACTATGTTAGTTCTGAACCTGATTTGCTCTTGTTTCGATGGTGGCTTGGCTTTGGAACCAATTTGTGAATTGGGGACCGTTGTGCACCGTGTTCGACGTGCCGTGTTTGGTGGTTGTTGTGTTGTTAAGGTTTAGTGATTGTTTCAGGATGTGAGGATAAGCTGAGACTAGCGTTCTTTGTGGCTTGTGTTGTGGCTCTTGGCATGATGGTTTGCACTATGGTGACGTGTTATCGGCTGTTAGCAGGACCGGTACTCGAGGCGTGGTACATTATAGTTTGTGAATTGCGATGGCGCCGAGTATGTGCTGAGATGCGGATGCCGAGTTATTTTTGATGCATGTGTGTGTTGTGATTGAGTGTGCAGCGGAAGCATGTGGGCTTATAACCCACTGGTCGAGGATCGTTTGGTTGGAAGATTCTGACCGGCTGAGAGGATTGTTTCCTCGGTGTAACATCGTCATGGCTATGTGTGCCTTGATGTTGTTGGTTGTCGTACCGTTGCTTGAGGCATTATGGTTGTTGGCACTGGCAGGTTTGAGAATTTGGGAAATATGTCGGCGAATATGCTGGTCGAGTACCCTTTTCTTTTATATTTCTTGGAAGTTGTGCTCTCGAGATGGATCGTGGTCCTCGAGATGCATTTTTTGAGAGGTTGTTATGGGTCCTTGTTGGTAAGCTGCGAGCGGCTCGTACATTTTTAGCCATGTGTTTAGCTGTAATTTTGCCTTGATGTGACCCAGCTTGTAGTTGTATCCGGTGGTTCTGTGTTGAGAACAGAGCCGAGAATTCTGTAGGTGTTGTTTGTGCTTGTGTTCAGTTTGGGAGGAGTTCCATGTGAGTCTAACTTTGGCATTGTATGGATCGAGATCTTGTCAGTTGGTTCTGTTGTACTCTTCTGCCGTGGTAGAGTTGGCATGCAACCCGAATCAGATGTAATGTCTGAGTGAGGACTGACTTGATTGTGCTCATGGTCCAGTGCTGTCATGGGCATTCTGCGTGCCAGTTTCATTTGTTGTTCATGGCGCGGAAGCCGATGGGCGGAGCGGTCAGCTGCGAGGACTATGTTTCCTTGTCTAAGCTTATGCTTGTGTTGTCTACCGAGGCATGTGTTTTATCAGTGGCTGTTTCGTGACATGGGTCGTGTCTCCTTCCTTTGTGAGACGAAAGTGATGATGCCATGATGTTTCGGCGGTGCCGGACTTGTGTTCCTTTCTGTGCCATGCTCGTTCTGTGGATCGATATGTCTTGAGATCTGGAGCGTGTGCCTGCGATTGTGGTCTGGCAGTGTCCCTCTGAATTATGTTTTTGAGAATTGTGTTATTGTGTTTGTGTGTTTGAGGTTCGGCTAGTGCTTGGAGAGCGTAGCCCGCTATTTTGGGGTTGTTCTTCCCTTTTTCCCAGTTGACTCCTTAAATTTCGAGTATGAAATTTCCTAAGGAGGAGAGGCTATAATACCCTGGATTCTTCGGATCTGAATCAGAGAGCTTTCGAAGCGCTTTCGTGGGTCCTGAAACGTGGTTTACTATCCACTCAGATTTTTCCCTTGTATAACTTACGGAATCCCATGGAGAGTGAACCATTGAGTTTTGCGACTTCGGGACGCTACAGGTGCATTGTGCTCATTCCGAGGATCGCGGAGATTATTTTTTTGTATTTTTTGAGTTTACAGAATTTCGTGTAGAAAATCAGATTTTAGAAAATATTGTTAATTTCCTTTTTTTCTTTTCTTCTTAACCTTTCTCTCTCCTCTCTCCTCTCATGATCTCTCACTTTCACTCCCTCCATTCCCTCTCCTCTCTTCTCCTCTCCCCCGGTCATGCGACCGTGGCAGAGTTGGGCGAGGTGGTGATGGCGTGGAGCTGACCGGGAGCGTGATGGCACGAGTATCAGAGCGTGGCGTTGGCGCGATCCTATTCATGGATTCGAAGCCGGCGTGGGTTGTTCGAGTGATTATTTTCGATGTGGTTTGGCCGTTTCGGTGCGTGAGATCTTCGGTGGAGGTAGGGGGATGGATACCCTACTCTTTTCCTGCTTCCTCTCGTGATTTGGAGCCGAACGGTGTGAGTTTGAGCGGGTTTTCCAACTTTAAGGGCGAAATCATGTTTCGGGGGTGTGAGCCGTGTTCACCGTTCCAGGTGATAGTTTTCACATTAAATGGTAAAATTTGAACCCATGGCATGTTGGGATTCATTTTCTGCCAGTTTAATTCTTTTTGGTTGTGAATTGGGACCCGTATGAGCCCGTTTGTCCATGTGAGTCGTTTTGGGTCGATTCGTGGGAATCGCTCGTTTCTTGTCATTTTGAGGTTGGTTTGAACCCTTCCGACTTGTGGAAGGTTGATATTGACTTTAGGAATGTTTCCCCATCGTTTTGGGACGATTGGGGCATGGAAAGATAGAGTTTTTGGTTGTTCTACGATTTTCACGTCAGAGCGTTGTAGCTGTCCTACCAGGGACCGCCATTTGTAAAGGCGGCCCTTCGGAGACCGCTATTCGGAGGTCCATTGTCGGTTTCTGGTTGCAGTCTCACGACTGACCACAACTCTATATTAGCGGCCCTTGGGTGACCGCTATTTGGCGTTTTAAGTCGGTTATTCGATTTTAAGTCGGTTCGGGGTAGCGGTCTAGCTCCCAACTGCAACTTGGCTTTGGCGGCCATGGGGTGACCGCCAATTACTATAAACGGTCCTAGGGAGACCGTTATTTGATTAAGTTGGTTCCTAGTGACGGCCTTGCGGCTGACCACCTTATGAAGTGACGGTCAGGCAAAGGATCGCCAACAAGATGGCTTTTCGTGCTTTCGAGGCGGTTTGGAGATAGCGATCCGATCACGATCGCTACCTTCGAGAGACGGCCATAGGAGGACCGTCAATTCCAAGAGACGGCCCTTGGTAAGACCATTTCCTACCTTTAGTTCTGAGAGTAGCGGCCCAGTCTATGATCGCCATTCCTTGGTAGCGGCCATAGGGCTGACCATAACTTTCTTTTTGCGGCCATGGTTAAGACCACTATTTGCTGGGCTGAGTTGTAGTGGCCAAGCTATGACTGCCATTTCTAGTAGCGGCCATAGGGATGACTGCTAATTGTCCAAAGTGTTCTTTCGACTTGGCTTGATTTCCGGTCAACCCGGTTGTGACCCAGTGGTTGACACGTGACCTCGTGAGTGTCTCGTCTATCCTGTGAGGATCGAGACCTGGTTTTGGATGCTTTGAGGTATCGTCGTACCTCAGTTTACGTGTCCATGTGATTCGAGGGTTTTGGTGATCCCTCATATTCCGTGTTTCATGTTATGCAGAAATGTGAGTCCGTTGAGCGGCCTAAGGGCCCAGGACTCATCATCATTATTGCTGTTATGGATCCGGATATTGTATGTCATCTTCCATAATGTGTTTTTACCGTGATTTTGGCTTAGGGACTAGGATGATTAATGGCGTGCTGCCGTGATGTGCGACGATCTTGACCTAAGTCTTGTGACTCAAGGATCGTTATGAGCAGGTTTAGTTGTCTGTCCTGAGTCTGGCGATAGTCTTGTGTGCTGCCTTGTGCTTCGTGGTATGTGCGATAGGTGCGTGCTTACCATGTCTGTACTTCACTGTTTTGAGTCTCTGTGTCTAGTGAGCCTCCACTAGTCGTAGCCTGACGACACTTTCCTGTGTGTCGGCCCACCTGGGAGTGGTGGCGGGGCGAGTTCCAGGTTGAGACGGTTTATAGGCTGGTTGTCGTGGGCCCCTTTGTCTTGCCATGAGAGTCCTACGGGAGGGGAAAACTAGCTAGAGGCCTGGCTCAAGACATTGAGCTTATGTGTGCACACGTGGTCAGGGGCGTTGGAGGAGCACCGACGGGCGTGACCCTGACTAGTCACTCGTTACTATAGTTCCTTGGTGCTCAGTTAGAGTGTCTTAGTTACCACCGTTTTAGGCGAGTGTCAGACATTTGAGGCGCAGTGTAGGATGTAAGTGGATGCATATGGCTGTTATTCTAGTGAGGATGTGCTTCTGTCACACGACACGATGACTTGTGGCTTTCATGACTATTTTCCGTCACTGTTGACATGACTTGCTGGGTAGTCTATGTTCGGCTTCACCCGAGGTCACTGTAGCGTACACGACGGTGAGATCGTGTATGTGTTGGTGCTTTACACCGTGTGGTCTTGAGTTGCGCTTTTGTCTCTGTAGACGAGCCTGCACAACTGAGGTGTCGTGATGTGTCCTAGCTGTGTAGCCAGAGTCTTTTATATCGATTTAGTGATTCCTGACTATGTGTCTAGAGATTCGTTTCTCTACCGATAGGAGTACTTTTAGAGGGCCAAGGTTCCTTAGACTACTGTGTTTTTGTTCAGTACAGCTTTTCCTCTTTACTTTTGCTATTGCTCCTGTTGTTACTGCTTTGCTATAGTTGGTTAGCACTGTTGTTTACCACTTTTGTTTCGTGGTTGGGATCTGCGAGACCCCTACTGAGCCAATGAGACAAGGGTCACCCCTGACTTTTCAGGTGTAGCTATTCTTCCTCGTGCTTTGGAGGTGCAGTGCGTGGTTCTTAGTTGCCAGCGTTTGCCAGTGTCGGGCTTCCCCCGACTTGAGAGTACGTTATCTTTTCTATTGTACTGTACTTTGGTTGGACTGGACTCTGTTAGTTTTAATTGTTATAGAAAATGTAATTTTATTTCTACTTTTTTAGCAATGTTGATCATAGTAATTAATCATTTACTGCTTTATCTGGAAGTTCGATGTACTTCACACACTCCTTTTTATCCCTTCAGAGCTTTACCGCTCTTAGGAGGCCTCTCAGAATCCAAGTGGTATCGGGTTTACCCGGTATCTCGAGTCTGGGTCGTCACAACCTCGACTAGAACACTCTTCCAGAAGAAGAAGATTGGCGTGAGCCTATCGTCAAATTCAAGAAAGGGTGGCTCCCTCCTGACCGAGCTCAAAGGGTCCAGCTACTCCATCGGGCAATGTCATATGAGTTGATCGGTGACTCTTTATATTGACTTGTCCACGAGAAGGACAAGTCGCTTCTTCTGAGATGTGTCTCGCCAGCCGAGGCTCGAGCTATTATGCGTGAAGTCCATTCAGGACTGTGCGCCGCTCACCAGGCCGTAGATAGAATGAAGCACAATATCAAGCTCAAAGGCTTCTACTGGCCAACCATGTATGCGGATTGCATCCAGTATGCCCGTACGTGTCATCAGTGCCAGGCCTTTGGCCCAGTACCCAGAAAACCTCCCAATCCGCTGCGTCGCACAGCCCCCACCTGGCCATTCACCGAGTGGGGTATGGACATCGTGGGGCCCTTCCCGCCATCTTCCAAGGGCCATAAGTACATCTTGGCCACCACCGACTACTTCTCTCGCTGGGCGGAGGCTCTTCCCCTACGCGAGGTCACCGGCAAAGTGGTAGCCAGATTTGTCCAGCATAACATTATCTACCGATTTGGTACTTCCAGTCGCGTAGGGTTAGACAATGGCACACCATTCAAGTATAGGGCCGTATGCCAACTAGCGGCCAAATTCCACATCGACTGGAGAACCTCTTCGGTCTACAACCCTCAAGCTAATGGCCTAGTGGAGGCCTTCAACCAAACTCTCTGCAAGCTTCTGGCTAAAATGGTTAGCCACCGGAAGCGAGATTGGTGTGAAAAGGTGTTTGAGGCACTATGGGCCTATCGCTACAAGACCCCTACGGGTTGCTCACCATTCTCTCTCGTTTATGGAGCAGAAGCCGTCATCCCCATCGAGATCCAGTTAGCCTCTTACCGCGTAGCGGTTCACACCGGCTTTGTCGGCCCAGGCGTAGATGAATACCAGAGAAGCCTAGAAGAGCTTGCCAGCCTAGAAGGCAAGCGGCTCGAGGCCTACCGACACCTACAAGTATACCAAGCTCACATAGCACGTGCCTATGACAAGCTCGTCAAATTACGATCCTTCAACCGAGACGACCTTGTCATGATCAAGGAAAAAGAAGTCATGTCAGGGCGCTCTAGTGGAAAATTGCAACCTAATTGGTGAGGTCCATACATTATTCATGATGTCTACAAGGGTGGGGCCTACACGGTTGTAGACCACAAGGGTAATAAGTTGTTCCCACCTCTCAACGGTAAACACATGAAGTTGTACCATGCCCCAGAGCATGAGTTCACGCGCCACCCAGACTAAGGCACGTGACTCAACCGTCACCAGTGACACCAGCCCCCCCTGAGGGGCGGGACCAGCCTCCTCTTCCGATCTTTCCTCCCAGTAAAGTAGGAGGGCCAGCTAGGCCCTCCCAGCGCCACCCCTACGTACTTGTAGAGGTTGGCCTCCCAGCTTCATCCCTGCTATCGCAAATCCAGGACACCCGACGCCAGCAACGATTCAGCCGTCAGGCTCCCAGGTAAGCAAAAAAAATGGGGTTAAAAATAGAGATACCCAAGCGGACTCAGTCGCCCTCTTCACAAAGAGGCGACTGGGGGCAAAAAGGCCAACAACCCGACTGAGGTGAAAACCTGAAAGGGCGTCTCAGGCAAAATCCAGTAATCCCTCGATGTGAAAACCCACAAGGGTGCGTCAAAAAAAGCTAAAGGGGGCCGGCTCTAGCGAAAACCTGAAAGGGCGGTAGAGCCAGTAATAAGAAAAAAAATTCTCTTTCCACCAGTCAGGGTGACTATCCACCCACCTCTCAACGAATCATAGGCCTCTCCAGTCAAAACATGCCAGTCCCTGACCAATACATGTAGCCAAGTCATTAACCCTACACTCTCCAGTTGGTTCTATATTACCGTGTTTGGCTCATTTTACCTTCGGCCTCCGCTCCATCATAGCGGGCCCACAAACCCCAGTTTCCACACATTACCCCAGTCGTTATCCCAGTAAACCTCAATCTCAGCCCAGTCCAGACTCCCTTTAATCTACGGCTATACGCCTTAAAACTTTCCTCAACCCAAAATCCCCAACTGCCAGTCCGTCATGGTTCAACCACTGCAATTCTAGCCATAACCTTAATTCCCCTTGAGTCCCTGACCCACCAATTATAACCCCAATCACATTCCGCCAACATAAAGCGGCCCCCAAAACCATAGTTTGATAGACTGTGAGGGCCCTCACTAGGGTTAGAGCAATATCAAGTCATCGACATCCCCAATTTCAGGCTACGTCCCCTGACAGCAACATGCTACGGACGACAATCCCCAGATACAAATAATAATAATAAATAAGCAAAAAAATGATAAAATATGGGGTTAAAAATAGATATACCCCGACGGCCTCAAGTAGCTCCCTCCACAGGACTACTGAGGGTAAAAAATTGCCACCAACCCAACTGAGGTGAAAACCCGTAAGGGCACCTCAGGCAAAATCGGGTAACCCCTCGGTGTGAAAACCCGTAAGGGAGCACCGAAAAAAGAAAAGGGGGGGCAGCTCTAGCGAAAACCCGCAAGGGCGGTAGAGCTGGTAAAGAGAAAAAAAATCCTCTTCCTCTCTACTCCTCACTAATGAAAGCCGTAAACCGCAACACCTCACCGACGGCGAGCTCAGCATCACTGCACGACAATAGTGGCCACTACACCCCCGAGGGTCGGTCACCCCCAGTTCCAGGCCCAGTATTCGGCTACACACCTTAGTGGTCAGCCGACCAGTCCCAGTATTCCAGCTTCTACACATCAGCAGTTAGCCTGCCAGCGCCAGTTCCAGTTCCAATTCCAGTCTCAGTCCCAGTCCCAGTATTCGGCTACACACCTCAACGGTCAGCCGACCAGGCCCAGCTCCCGACTACAACACCTTAAACGGTCAGCCGACCAGTTCCAATCCCAGTCTCCGGCTACTACCTATCAGCAGTTAGCTGGTCAACTCCAGATCCAGCTCCAGTCCCAGCCTCCGGCTACAACACCTTAAACGGTTGGTCGGCCAGCTCCAATTCTGGTCTCAATACCAGTACCAGCTCCAGATCCAGCTCCAGTCCCAGCCTTCGGTTACAACACCTTAAACGGTTAGCCAACTCCAGTTCTGGTCTCAATACTAGTTCCAATCTCAGATCCAGCTCCAGTCCCGGCCTCCGGCTATAGCACTTCAAACGATCGGCCGGCCAGTCTCAGCCCCCATTCTAACACCAGTTTCAATCCTAGTCCCAGTCTTCGGCTACGTCACCTTGGCGGTTAGCCGACCAGCCCCAACGTCAACCCCAAAGACCAAACAATTCCAGCAATATAGGCCTAAGTACCCTCACAGGTCGGCCTCCAACCTCTGGTCTCCAGTAATACAGGCCATCACACCCAGACGGGTCGACTCCCAGCCCCAGTTCCCAGCAATATAGGCCAACATCCCATTCGGGGTTAGCCTCCAGCATCCAGCCCCCAGTACCCAGACTCTAGTAACCAGCACTCAGCCCCCAGTACCCAACACTCAGCACCTATCCAGTGCCCAGTCCCCAGTACCTTATGCTCAGGTCTTTCTGTGTACCCAGTATCCGACAACCACTACCTAACACTTAGTCTGCAGCCCAGTACCCGAATTCAAGTACCTAGTTCCCTGTCACCAGCACTAGCACATAGTAGAAGAATCAACCATGACTAATAGTACGTGGTCGCCAGTACCTGCATCCAGCATTGTTCCACAAGAAAGAAAAGGGTGGGACGCCACAAGAAATGACAAAAGAAATCCGGAAGTTTGTCATTCATGCTATATCAAAGGAGCCCAAGACATGCCCTTGGGGTAACAAGAGATCCGTATAGGCGGACATACAGCATGACAAAAGAGGCCCGGCAACATAGCAGAGTCATGACTCGCTCCTCTCTAACGCCGACACACGAGACTGAGCAACCGCAAGCTCCACCTCAAGAGCGGACAGAAGTTGAGCGCTAGCCTCGACCGTGCTCCCGGCCTCTCGCTGATGAGTGTCATATTTCATATCATAACTTGCATCACATTCATCATCTTTGAGCACTTAATGAGCATAGCTGTGCACTAATATCACTAAATCTCATTCTCACCATCAATTTGAGTCTGCATGAATTTATCATCATTTTAAGTTAGAATGGCATTGTAAGATATATTCTGGGAATTTCACAATTATCAAAATGCATTCTGGGATGAAGTTCATTGAGTATTTTGAATATTCTGAATTTTCAGGAATTAGCGACCAGGAGTCTAGACGCCATTTTTTGAAGAAGAATAATCAGTGACCTGGTGGTCAGTCGCCAATTAATGGATGCCTTCTTGGTGAGGCGCCAATTCTAGAAATGTGTGATACAGTGCACGGACGCTAATTTTAGATTTAATGCAAAGAAGAAAATCAAGAAAAATGGAAAAAGGAATTTACGCCTATATGCTCAGACGCCAATTCTTTGGAAAAGAAAGAGAAAATATCAAAATGAGGAAATAAAGAATGGGCGACCAAGCTGTTAGACGCCAGAAAAGAATGTGTGCCCACTTCTCTAGACGCCATTTCAGTTCGAAGCAGAAACAGAAATGGATGGAGCTCGATGGAGTTATCTTGGATCTTAATGGGGTTATCTTCCTATATTTTAGAGTTATCTCCCAATGTTTGGCACGGGAAGGACTCTTTGGATGAAGGAAAGTCGGATTTGAGCTTAATCTCCAAGGATTTGTACGATTGGAAGCCCCCTACACACTATAATACCCGCCCAAGAGCGACCGTGGCAGAGATCTTGGCCTTTTTCCTTACTTTCTGTTCTTTTTTTCGATTTACTGTCTTAAGCAAAGTTCTTATTTTTGAAAAGCTCTTTAATTTCTTCATCTTCACTTTTATCTAGTTCTCTCTAATTTTCAATCTATTTCCAATTTTTCAAAGCTCTGCCTTTTACGTTTTTTAATGTTCATCCACGTTTTTACTATTCTTCTCAAATTTTCTCCCTCTTATGATCATTTTCTCTTTCTGATCTCTTCATAAAAGTTCTTCATTTTTCCTATATATAGATTTTCTTATTTTTCATCTTCCTCTAATTCCTCTTCATTTTCAAGTTATAATCTCATTTTCAAAGTTTAGATTTCCCATTTTTACTGTTCACCCGCGCAAATCACCCTTGTTCCTCGCCAGGTTTCACCATCCTTCGATCTTCTTTTCTCTCTTCTCTCTTCATCAAACTTCTTCCTCTCTTCCTGATCTTCAACTTTCTCTTCTTCCACATCTCCTAGTTCTTCTCCGTTTGAAAGTTATTTTAGTTCTCCTTTAACTCTATTTTGGTTTTTGTTTTTCACTGTTCTTCTATCTTCCCCTCCTCTATTTTTCTCTAAACATCCCCAAGACGGATCTTCTACTTCGGTGCTCCAAAAGCGGTGTCTATCTCCACGGTGGGGCAAACATCTCAAAGGCTCAGCACAGCGATTGGGCGACGCTATTCTTCACTCTCTTGCCCCCTTTCTTCCCTTGCTCTTTTATTTTTATGCAATTTGTAATTTTATTTTCCATAGAGTTGTAATCTTTCTTCTTAGCAATAAAAATCAAATCTTTGTAATTGAGTTCTTCTATTCCTCTCTCCACTCCCTCCAAAATTATGTTCTCAACCTTCTCATATTCTTTAAATTCGATTTTCTCAAATATAAGGGTTTTCTAACGTGTTTAAATTGAAAATATTCCTCCTCGTGGGATCGACTCATTATCACCACTCTATTTGAATTTTACATCTTTTTAGTGAGTGAGTGTGGTAATTTTTGAAATTATGGCATGACATTTTTAACGACGAGTGTAGTGCATATCACTCGCCACTCAGCTCTGGCGTGCTCTGTGGCCGATAGCTGCTCCTCCAAGGCCTTCCTCAAGGCCTTAGCCCAGCTCTCAGCCTCCTCCAGTCGAACAGCCCGGTCTCTGAAGAGTGACTCAGCCACATCGGCACGAGTCCTCTGCTCGGCTATGGCAGTCGCAAGCTGGTCCAGTCGCTCCCGCTCCTCCTGGAGAGCGGCCAGCCTCCGAGCCCTCTGCTCCTGCGCCTAACAAAGTCGCAGGTACTCCGCCCATATCCTAGCTAGCCCGCACATCCAAGGCTCCAGTGGGAAGTCAAGGATGTGGTATCCCCGGGTGCACTCTGCCAGGCACTGCCTCAGATCCTCCGAAGACGGGAGGGGGTCGCCCTGAAGGTGGCCCCGTGCTCGCTAAAGCAACGAGGCACCCACGCTTCCGTCTACTAATAGCTCCGTCGGCGGAGTGGAGGAAGGCCATTCCACCTCCAGGCTCAGAGCAAAGTTCGCCTGTCTCCGTCAGCACACCAGTTGAGGCTGTCCAGCATCAAAAAGAACAAATGGAAAGTCAGAAATCCATGTGAAACTTTCCATGAAAAATAAGGTGGAAAACCTGAGAAAAAGGAATTCACATTCCTTACCCAGAGTAAGTCCCTTAGCGCCTACAGCGTCACTCATCGGAGTCGGGGAAGGCAACTGTAGACACCCAATTTTGGCCGATAATTTGAGCATTTTCTTTGTTCTCCTAGTTGATGCCCCATTTGATCCTTAATTGGTTGATTTTCTGGGATTTCTCCCCTTCTTGGCCCAACTTTTCAATTTCATGCCTTGGATCTTGTCTCAAGTTTGGTATCCCCGCGCTACCCGCTCTTATCGCTTTCTTACTCATAGCGCGTTGTGGATCTAATTGGAGCAGTTGTTCTTTCTTGACATTTGATCGTTATAGCATCCATTTTGGATGTTTTTCTCACTTAACATTTGATTAAATGGCTGCCCAGGATATTCCTCTCTTCTTTTTAATCATTTAATGGGCCTTTACTTGTCGCGCTATATCGTCATAGCGCGTTCTTCATGAACGCGCTATGGTTGTATAGCGCGTTATCAGCCAGAATCCCTTTCCAAACCGGACTCCCTTCTTTCGATCCAGAGTCCTTATCTGGTAAGTTGCTGACTGTGTTTCTTATCCAGGAAGGTTTCTAAACCTATCAGGAGTCTTTCCCCCTCATTAATCGGCAGGATTACCTCGATTTGAGCCGCCAAATCTTTGAATTGAATCAAACTCCGACCTAGGGTTTGTATTCGATCTTCCTCCTTTAAAATTGAACCCTTTGGCCGTCGTTTGTGGGGGATGCAACTCAGGGCAGTGACGAGGAGAAGGATGCTCCTAGTTCCAGATCAATAACTCCTTGCTTCTCACACATCTAAGGGAGTATTTAAGGGCTATGCTTGTGTTCTTCCCCGTTCTTCTTTTCTTCCTTAATTCGTTGAGTTTAATCTCTACATACATAGCATATTGATTTCAAAATTCTCGTTTTGCAAAATACATGCATTCACACACATCACACCCATCTTTTGGCCCTAACATAGGGGTTTAAAACAACCCAAACCCCCAGGTAATCGAGCCCCCTTTTTACATGCTTTTGATTAAGAATAGGGGCAGATTCTACTCAAATCTCGATTTAATGGGCCTTCTGTTTGTTGTTTATGATTGTTTGCAGGCACTAGAGGATTGATACGTGGAGCCCTTGCACCTTGGCCGGCCTTGGAGCAAGGAAGGAACGAACCCAAATAAACCCCGCTACCTGTCTGATATCGCGCTATATGAAGATAGCGCGACCTGAAGAACGCGCTAGGACGATATAGCGCATTAATCTCCAGGCCCACGGCTGCCCTTCATGAATTTCTGAGGTATGTAACATGCCCCTATCATAATCTCTTATTGTTCGGCATGTTTCTGGCCTCAGTGGCGATCACGGATCTTAATTATTGCATATGAGCATCCCCTTTTGTATCATTAATTTAGTTCTATATTTTGCCCAAAATCTTCATTATTTATCAATTCAGGGGTAGTTCTAAATTTTAGAATCTACAAATTGGCGATCACGGTGGGACGCTTTGTGCCACCACGTTCTTTCTGCTAGTTGCCTGCTTGTCAATCCATAAGTGTGTGTGTGACTATTTGGCTTTTGGGGTTTTCCCCACCCCTGTTATTGGTCACGCTATTTATCCATAGCGCTTTCTATCAGATTGCGCTATGGACATATAGCGCGTCTATCACCAGAGGATACTTCACCTGCAACCCCTGTCGGGGTTCTGATTGCCATCTTCTCTGGTTGCATCATTGTACACTTCCTGTTGTATATTCACTTCTTTCATCTATTATCCTTTTTATTGTTCTAGTTTAGATATTCTTCCATAGCATTGCATTCATCTTTGCATTTGGTCTGGGAGACCTCCTCTCTCTACATTAGGATTCCACACACCCTCTTGGTGAAGGAAGGACCCTCCATTGAGCATTCCGTCTCTTTGGACCAGAAATTCCTAAACCAAGCCTCCGTAAGTCCCCGCACCCGTGGATTCCCTCACGGACGCCGGGCAGGTTGTACCCTTTGAAGTACCGGGTGTAGTCAGCCATACACGGTGAGAGAGTGTTCCTAGTTGGCACCGGAGTTAAACCACATTTGAAACTAGGTTCACCCCTTGAGTGATTATATCAATTTGCATAAAATCTTTAATTCACCAAGGATAAAACAAATAAAAATCAACGGTAACCATTCCAACTGGTGTGTTTCTTTACAAATTATTTTGAACTTTGATTGCATAATGGCTTACCATGGTAAGAAAACTGACATGTTTAATTCAATTCATGAGGATGCACAACCGTGTACATCTTATAATCCTCAATCTCAACATGTTCATCAAAATTCTCACCATATTTTCAAGGGACCGCATCCTCATGGTCATGCCCTACCCATGGGCAATGTCCAATCCCGTGGTCCCTCACCTCAATTGCGAGCCACTATCCCAGTTGGACCGTCTCCTCCCAACGATGAGAAGGTTTCCCAAATCATTCATGCATTAGATTATCTCACCTCTCAACAGATCCAAGCCCTTAAGGCCGCTGTTGAGGGTACATCTCACTCATCGCATTCTTCTCATCCTCCTTCCAATCCTACATGGGTGGCCCATCACCCACCTCCCTCTCCTACTCATGTTCCTAATTGGGTGGCCCATCACCCATCTCCTTCTATTCACACTCCTCCTCGGGTGGTCCGACACCCGCCTCCTTCTATTCCTCCTCCACCACGGCCCCAAGGCCCATTTATTCCCTACAACCCGGCCCATCCGGATTCTCCTATGGGTCGGCCCATTAATTCCCCTCCACGGCCTTTTTATGCAGCCCCTCATTCAAGGCCCTGCCAACCCTTGATTGCTCAAGCCATACCCCTCCAACAAACTCTTCTTGACAAGGTCACTTTATTGGAGGAATAATTAAAGAGGGTTACGAGCCCACGGCCCGCTCCTCCTACTCCAATCAATCCCCTTCATGCCGCCCTGAATGATATTACAAAAATGGAGAAAGATTGGAAAGATAGGATGGATGACTATGGTATCGGCAGTTCAAGCAAGCAAGAGCCGGCAGATTTCAACGTTCAAGTGGACTCCGTCCACCCTCCACCCGTCCGCACACTTCATTCATATGGCCTTCCATCTCCACATACGCAACATCATTACATTCCTCCATCCACATATATGCCTCCACTACGATGTCCACTTGAATTTGATGATGAAGAACCGGCAATTGGAGAATTCGAGGCAACATACGATGAAGCTTTGCAGGCACCCCTTCCGAGTTTCCTTCGCTTCCCGCTTCCCCCACTATCATTTGATGAACCCCCTGCTCAGGACGAAGCTACCGTCCCTAATCCAACCCCTATTTCCGAGACCTCTTGGTGTTACGATGATGGGTCGGTACTTCAATCACCCACGCCGGCGCATCTTGAGTCTCCTCCTCCTAACACCGCTCGCCCCGTTCGGCGTTTTCTTCGCACCAAACCTCCACCAATTACACCTCCACCAATTACACCTCCACCAGTTATGCCAGCCTCCACACCATCGGCCTCCACCGAGCCTAACGTCGAACTTTCCCCAATTAAACCCTCTATTACATCTTTAACACCAAACCCAACTACCCCTACTCCACCACTTAACCTATTACCCGTGGCTAATCCTGAGCAGGATCAACCCTTTTTTGCACTTGAGCCAACCCAAACTGCTTCCGAGCAAAGGGAGAAGCTCGACGTGTTTGAACCTCCACCTCCACTCACCCATTTGCTAACACCTCCCATTATACCTCCACCATCTACGAAGCCTTCCACCTCCGCTTCACCTTCCTCTACTACTCAGAATGGGGGGCTTTCATCAAGCACTTGTGCCGAGGATGATCAAGAGCCGCGAAAGAAGAATTTGGCCATTGCCGTGCAGTTCAAGATGCAAGAGTTCATTTGTCGGATGCCAATCTGGGTTATTGTGCCAAGCACAATCAAAAAGACCAAGTCGCCGCCATTGCTCAAAGAATGCCAAGCGTTAATGCCGCCCAAGGGCAGGGCAGGGCACCCCTTGTTCCAACTTTCAAATCCTGAATTCATTCTTCCATACAAGGGGCGAATGCCCAATTTTGTCAACATTCTTTATATGCCGCAATCAATGGGCATGGCAATGCTTCCTGTCCCAACTTCCCAACTCCCTCACATTATTACTCTCCACTCTTCAAGAGGGTTGTCATTTATTATTGAAGCTTCTTTCTTTGGGCCGATTGGCTATACACTTTCACTGCCGTGGAGGGGCAGTTATCTTCGTGCTAAGGGGCCTTCCACTGTTCTATCCACCTTCTATTCAACGCCATTCACATTATTGTCTGTCACCGATTCTTCATGGGCCACTCCAGGGGTAAGGAAGAGGATCTCATCCTCTCGCCCTGCACATTCTTCACGTTCTTTGCATCTCATTGCATTCACGCATTCACTGCATTCATTGCATCCATCCTATTGCATACGTTTGCACATCCAGCTTCCCGGGTTTCCAAACCCGTATCTTCCCCGCCTTCCGGCACCTCCGGATCTCCCGCACTTCCCATCCTATTCATCTTCATTGCTCGGGCATTGTCCCATTTCCAATCTCTTCTCAGGGCATCGTGCCCCTTTCCAACTCCTGCACCCGGACCCTCCGGATTTCTCCTTTATCCTGCTAGGACATCGCGCCCTTTTTCATCTCATTCTCCCGGAATCTCCGGACTTCCTTCTTGGGCATCACGCCCCTTTCCATCTCATTCCTCCGAAACCTCCGGATTCTCTTTCCTTCTGCTTAGGGCATCGCGTCCCTTTACACCTCATTCCTCCGGAACCTCCGGATCTTTCACCCCTCTCTTTATCCCTCGGGCATCGCGCCCCTTTTCATCTTCTTCCTCCGGAACCTCCGGATTCTCCGTATTATTCTCTCTATCTTCTTCCAGGGCATGACGCCCCTTTCCATTTGCTTCCTCCGGAACCTCCGGACCCTCCATCTTTCTTCCGATTCATCTTTCTGCTCCTCCGGGGCATCACATCCTTCACATTCTTCCTCCTCTTCCATCATCTTTTTCCCTATTTCTTCCCAAGGCACCGCATCCCTTGATATCTTATCCCTCCAGAGCCTCCGGATTCCTCCTATCAAGATTCTCCTCCTCTGCCGCCAGACCCTCCGGATCCGCCTTTTTCCATCTATCAATTTCTTCTTCTAATTCCTCCTGATCATGGGTCTGACCCAACTTCTTCCACATCCACTGCCTTGGGCATCTGCCCATTCTCTCACTGCTTTCGAGGCTTTAGTCCTCACTCCTCCTTCTAATTCTCAGCTTCTTCTGTAGACCTTTCATGTGATCAGGGTCTCCACACCTTAGAGAGGGAGTTCTAGCCCTCGCCTCTCTTCCTTTTTTCCTTATTCGTCTGAGTCTGGTCTTGGCACCACTCCTTCTTGTTAAGCCACTTTCAGTCCTTTGCTTCCAATCCTTTTTGACTGCCAAAGAGGACTATCCCACGATGATCGACCTCACCTTTGACAGCTGCTTCTACAAAGGTTGCAAGATAGCATATTGGCGTAAGTACGTAATTTTATGATATCATTCCCTCATTACTCCACGCATGATTTTCAAAATGAAGTGCTTCTTAACAAGATTAAAAGTGGTGTTTTAGACCTTTATCTTAGGCTTTTGTTTAAATTAAATCATCCTCAAAAGAGTCTTTAGGCTTGCTTCTGAAGCACTCTTGGTCAATAAGAACCCCATGCTGGGAATTCAACATTCTCTCCCCGCTTGTTAAGAGCAACCCTTAGCTGGGCATTCCACACACTTCACGGCGTCCTTAGCCGGCTCCTTTGGATAAAACACCGTTGCTACTTTGGCCATACTATGAGAATTCTTGAAAGTCTTTTTCTCTTCTTACTCGGCCACGTGCAGCGGCAAGAGGTCGACGGATAAGATGACCAACTTCGGTAATCCCCAATACGAGAGGAGTCTCAAATAGGGGCAGTCTTGACCCAAAATCAATATGAGTTTTCATATGAGTTTTCATGATATACATCCCGCCAAAAGAGTTACTATGAAAATCAAGTCGAAATTTCGATAAATGCAAAATTATGAATTATGGCATGTCAAGAGTGGCAAAGTCCCCGCAGGGAAAACCCTGGTCGTATGCATGTCAAGGGTCTAAAAATCAAAGGCACAAAGCCCCGGCACAACAGACTACCTCTTTGAGGGGAAACACCTTGGAAGGAATTCAAGTCCCGACATCTCCCATCCTGCATAAAGCTTACCTCCAATTATTCTTCTCTCCTCCCTCTAAGATCGAATGTTTCTCGGGTATGGTCTTGGTAGGGGCACCGTTAATCAAAGGCAGTCAGTTATAGGGCGCCACCCTTCAATGCACGCTCGGCTTTGGGTAATTTTTAGCGAAAGGGGAAGGAACGGGGATCCCTAGCCAGTGGTTTAAAACATCCATTGATGCTGCATTAGCAATGTCTAAACCAAAAATTCCAAAGAAATTTGAATATTGCCAAAAATTCCAAAAAAAATTGAACATTGCAAAAAAAAAAAAGAAAAAACAAAAATCTTCAAATATTTTTCAAAATCCACATAAAAATTCAAATATTTTCAAAACTCATAAAAATTTGCATATTTTCAAAAATTCCAAAAAAAAAATTTACATTTTATTTCTGATGGCATTCTTTTGAAGAGGCACGCAAAATGAAAAGCAATCACACAAGCTGCAACAAGTACCAAGAACTGTCTCATTCCACTATAACATGTCAAAAGAGTACAACATGAGATGGATACAACAAACTCTCAGCTCTCCCCTCGACCCTCCTGGTCTCCCCCTCTACGTGAGCTCTCAGCCTCCTCCTGTCCTCCCCGCGAAGACCTAGGAGGAGCCATCTGTACCCGGGAAGCTGAAACCCTGTCACCCTGTGCTCCCCTCTCAGCATCTTCCCTCCTCTGGTGCTCAGAGGAGGTAACTAAGTAATCTGTGCTCGAGTAAGCTCGGGAGTATCCCTCGCGCTGGGCCCGCTCACGCCCACACCGGTAGCGATCCTCCGCATCCTTCGCCCGCTGCTCGGTGATCCCTAATCGAGTACGTAGCTCCACTCTCTCAAGCTCCCGCTCCACTCTCTCTTTCTCCCATCTTTCCCTCTCTCTGTCCCGATCCTCTCTCTCTCTCTGCCGCTCACTCCTCTCCACCCCGAGGAGAAGGCGCAGCTCTGCTACATCTCGGGGAAGCTCCTCCGCATCGCGCCGCCTCAGCTCTGCTTCTGCCACGCGCAGCTCCTGCTCCTGCATTCGAAATCTTGGTAAATAACTGATGATAATAAAATTTTTTCAAGACCAAGATTAAGAGAATAGATTGCTTACTCTCTCCTGAAGGGAGGCCTCGGCTGCCTCTGCCCGAGCCACTGCAGTGGCGAGCTGGCTCTCTAGCTTGGTGTGGTCGCAGACGGGCTGTGTAGAGGATGAAGCACCGTGCGAGGATCGGACTGCCTCCAGCTCCTCGCGCTGAAAAAAAAGCATTATCATTAATTGCAATTCAAATCCAAATCATTCTGAATTACAAGTTCTTACCAACTCATCAACGGTATGCTGGAGGTCCTCGCGCTGTCGGATCGTGGAATCGAGGAGTCCCTGTACCATGGCCAGTCTCCCCTCTGTGTCAAACTGCAATAACACATGTTAATCACATGCTGAATAACCATGTTTTATAATGGAAGTGCAAATAAATTAAAAGCATACCTGTCCGCGAGCACTCTGATAGACTCGGCTGCCATATGCCTGGGAGTAGGCCTGGAGATAGGCATCATCTGAATCCGCTCCCGCAGGGACTGCTCGGCCGCGCCTCTTCCAATCTGCCAACTGCTCTCGAGCTCGCTGCCGCCAATCATCTGTCCCCTGGAGGCCTCGAAAACGTCGCCCAGGTCGTGGGTCCGTCGCCTGGGTCGGGAACTCTACTACCGCCTGGTGGAGCCCTAGTGTCCTCATGATCAGTCTATGATATAGGGGCTCGACCAGGTTGAGGGCATGTAACCAGATCTCCCTCCCAAAGTATGGGATGGCCGCCTCCACCCAAGGCATCACCCCGATGTCCCTCTGATAGGGAGTCCAGACCACCTGCATAATTCAATTTATCATTGCCCTCGATTCCACTCATAATTCAACATAATTCAATTCAATTCAATTTCAAAATTCAATCTTACCTCTATTTGGGGCATCATGTCTAGCGTCTCCTGGATGTGGGCGACCTGGTCCTTCAGAGACCGGCCATCTCGTGTAGCGGTCCATCGTCTGGCCAAGGGTAGTAAATCTCCCCGATCCTCCCAGGCGCGCCTGAGGGTAGGAAGATATAGATAACTCCAAACCTGAAATGAAGCTCATGTGATCAATATAAGAAGAAAGTGCATAACTTAATCATTGGAGTTTAAGGCTTAGAGAGAAAACCTGAAGTAGAGGGTAGAACCCCCCGAGTGAAGACTAAAGTGAGGAGATGCCGAAGCTGTCAAACAAGTGGGCAAGGACTGCCGCACCCCAAGCATATCGTCCGACTCTGTCTAGATCCTCCAGTAAGGGTAGAAATCGGCAGCTCACTGCGTCGCCCTGGGTCGCTAGAAGCAGCTTGCCGATCAGCAGAATAAGGAACCTCCTCAACTCCATGTCTGCCTGTGGGCATGCCTCAGTCGTAAAACTCTCCCTGGCTCCAGCCTCTAACCTCTTCTCATGAGCTGTCGAAGTCTCCCCCACCTCCCTCTGCGTGTGGAACAGGCCGAGACTCTCCTACAAGACGATCCTCGACACTAGCGAGGTCTGGCCAGTCCCCTCCAGCTCCAATCCTAGCAATCTGCGCGCCATCTCCCGGTAGTCGGGGTAAGTGTAGCCCGTCACTGCCGATCCGTGCACCCGCAGCCCGGTGATGCGAGTGACGTCCTCTAGAGTCGGGATCATATGACCCCAGGGGAAGAGGAAGGCCTTGCATCCCGTATCCCATCTGGCTTTTAAGGCCCTTATCAGCCCCACGTCAACTCTCAGCACTTCTATCTCCAGAAATTCCCCGAAGCCCATATGGCGGAGGCGGGCCCTTTGAAACTCCGGTAGTGCGTGGTACGCGGCCCGAACTAATGTCCATGAAATCCGGGCACGGACTGCACCCTCCACACCCTGCACAGAACATAAAAGAAGAAATAATCAATTTCTGTGATCATCAAGCAAAAGACAAATCAGAAAATGAAAAAAACTTGTATGCTGTTAGATGTTGCGCTATATCGTCATAGCGTGTTCTTTAAGAACGCGCTATGAAGACATAGCGCGTTCCCCTTCTGCAGGTAGGGGGTGACCCCCGTTTCCCAGAATTTGTTCTATGGGCATTCTGCCCTACATTTTGATCTGGAGGGGCATTTCCCCTTCCGTTTTCATCACATGTGAAAGAAAAACAAGATTGGGGCGGGTTTCTTACCACTCGCCGCTTTCAGGCCGCCCCGCCTCCAACCGGCTCTGTCGCCGCTTCTTCGGCCGCCGGGGCACCCTCAACTTCCTGGGCCTCGTCATCGGGGATGTTCATTTCGTCTCCTTCGAGCCTAGCCGAGACCGTGGCCTCCGAATCGGCATGTTCTTCCACGGGAGAGGGCGCCCGTTCTTCTTCCACGTTTGATCTTTGGCGGCCGCAGGTGGCGCGCCGTTTGGAGCGTCGGGGGGCGTCTCCCTTCATCCGACTGATGCAAATGGGGGGGGCTAGGCTGTGAGAGGGCGAGAGGGCGAGAGAGGGAGTAGGGAGAGGGAAAGAGCAAGTTTGAAATAATAGAAGGGGGGCGGTTTTTGAAAACCTGCGGGTAGATGACGCGCTATATATTCATAGCGCGACACTGTCGCGCTATGGATACATAGCGCGATAATCAAAGCAACTGAAAAATAAAAATAGAAGGAAGGGGGGAGAGAAAGGGTGACATGTGAACATATGATGAGAGTGAATTGTGTTCATTTGCTTATATTTACTTGAATATGCTTGCATTTGCTTATATGCTGGAATTTGCTGGAATGTGCTTAACGTTAAGATTGTATATGCTTGAATTTGCTGGAATGTGCTTAACATTGAGATTATATGCTGGAATTTGCTGGAATGTGCTTAACATTGAGATTGCAGAAAAGAAAAGAAAAAAAATGATGATGAAGTGACATGCCATCAGGTAAGTATTTCTTTGTCCCTTCTTTTATTACATTACTATATGCTATTATATTATATTATCTCAAGGACCGGCTGGTTCTCTGTGTGTTTCGGGATTTGAGTTCCCCTCTACCAAAAACAGTGATGATTTAGAAACATGCAATTAATCGTCGGATAGGCCGTTAGGTCAAAACAAATTTGGGGACGATAGACTTCATCTCGCACGCTGTGGTTGCGGATAATTCTTGACCCGAATCTGTTTGATTTAGCAATATTATCCTTGAGTATCTTATATTTTATCTTTTCTTGGCATTTGTTTTGATGATTTCTTTTATTTTTAGCCCTGCATGCATCATGCCTCTTTTCGCATTCATAATCGCCCAATTTTCTTCCTAAATAAGGATCATGTTTGCTTTTATTCTTGAACAAGGAATTCAATTCCATTCCAAATTTGAAAGATTGCTCCCAGTTAAGCACTGGATCTCGCTGGTCGATGTGACCCTTGCCTAGAATTTGCTTATCACTTTTTAATCCAATCTCCTTCTTTTGATCCACTCATTAGTTGTGAACCGCACGATGGCGTCGATGGATCCGCCGGGCTCGCGTCTATTCCACTAATTGAGTGAAATTCGTAGTTGCTATGCACTGCGGGTGCCTCTTTTGTGCAAGAGGTTGATCAGCTCCCTTTTCTTTGCTCCGTGCCTATCATTCTAGGCGGGAGTCACTGATGCTAGCTTGATCTTGTGGTTATCTCGGAGTTTTCTGGATTATTCCTATCATTTGTCGGTTGTGATGGGTGTCTTTTTTCTCCTTGATATCCACTTATCGTTTCACTCCCCTGCATTTTCACTTCATCTCCCCGTCACTACCACTCCGTATCGTCTCCGTTTTGCCTCCGTTTCACCTCCGTTTCGCTCCCCTGCAAAGCAGATATCAAGGAGGGGCATCTGTAGACACCCAATTTTGGCCGATAATTTGAGCATTTTCTTTGTTCTCCTAGTTGATGCCCCATTTGATCCTTAATTGGTTGATTTTCTGGGATTTCTCCCCTTCTTGGCCCAACTTTTCAATTTCATGCCTTGGATCTCGTCTCAAGTTTGGTATCCCCGCGCTACCCGCTCTTATCGCTTTCTTACTCATAGCGCGTTGTGGATCTAATTGGAGCAGTTGTTCTTTCTTGACATTTGATCGTTATAGCATCCATTTTGGATGTTTTTCTCACTTAACATTTGATTAAATGGCTGCCCAGGATATTCCTCTCTTCTTTTTAATCATTTAATGGGCCTTTACTTGTCGCGCTATATCGTCATAGCGCGTTCTTCATGAACGCGCTATGGTTGTATTGCGCGTTATCAGCCAGAATCCCTTTCCAAACCGGACTCCCTTCTTTCGATCCAGAGTCCTTATCTGGTAAGTTGCTGACTGTGTTTCTTATCCAGAAAGGTTTCTAAACCTATCAGGAGTCTTTCCCCCTCATTAATCGGCAGGATTACCTCGATTTGAGCCGCCAAATCTTTGAATTGAATCAAACTCCGACCTAGGGTTTGTGTTCGATCTTCCTCCTTTAAAATTGAACCCTTTGGCCGTCGTTTGTGGGGGATGCAACTCAGGGCAGTGACGAGGAGAAGGATGCTCCTAGTTCCAGATCAATAACTCCTTGCTTCTCGCACATCTAAGGGAGTATTTAAGGGCTATGCTTGTGTTCTTCCCCGTTCTTCTTTTCTTCCTTAATTTGTTGAGTTTAATCTCTACATACATAGCATATTGATTTCAAAATTCTCGTTTTGCAAAATACATGCATTCACACACATCACACCCATCTTTTGGCCCTAACATAGGGGTTTAAAACAACCCAAACCCCCAGGTAATCAAGCCCCCTTTTTACATGCTTTTGATTAAGAATAGGGGTTGATTCTACTCAAATCTCGATTTAATGGGCCTTCTGTTTGTTGTTTATGATTGTTTGCAGGCACTAGAGGATTGATACGTGGAGCCCTTGCACCTTGGCCGGCCTTGGAGCAAGGAAGGAACGAACCCAAATAAACCCCGCTACCTGTCTGATATCGCGCTATATGAAGATAGCGCGACCTGAAGAACGCGCTAGGACGATATAGCGCGTTAATCTCCAGGCCCACGGCTGCCCTTCATGAATTTCTGAGGTATGTAACATGCCCCTATCATAATCTCTTATTGTTCGGCATGTTTCTGGCCTCAGTGGCGATCACAGATCTTAATTATTGCATATGAGCATCCCCTTTTGTATCATTAATTTAGTTCTATATTTTGCCCAAAATCTTCATTATTTATCAATTCGGGGGTAGTTCTAAATTTTAGAATCTACAGCAACGACTCCTCAACGGCTAGGGAGCCTTCTCCCATAGCCATGTCCCCTCCAGAAGCCGCTGGGAGGTCGGAGGCCTCCTCCCGACCATCGGCAACAGGAGCTGGCACACGCTCCTCCTCTGACCCCAGCACAACACACAAGATAGAAATGTCAGTATTCTGTCAGAAAGCATAGACAAGTGCTAAAAGGGAAAATGAAAGAGCCCCACGCACCTCCAGAAGTAGCCTCCATCTCAGCCCCCTCGGCAAAGGAGGCCCTAGAAGAAGAGGAGCCTAAACTATCTTCTATCTCCATGATGAAACTCTCGCTACCTGAGGAGCCTGAAGAAGTCTTCAAAGAAGTGCCGGAGGTAGTAGAACTAGAAGCCCTTGCGGACCAATAAAAATAATAATAGGGTCAGCACACAGCCTGACCTCAAATAAAGAAAGCCATCCAGTCAAGGGTTTCGGGCAAGAAGCTCACCAGCCGGGGCACTCCCCTCAGAGATCCTCTCTATGTCGATGATCTCTTCATCTTCTCTAGCCGGAGTCGCCGTTGTAGGCTCTCCCTCTGCCGCTCCAACTATGTCACGAGGAAGCTCGCCCTCCACCAAAGAGGAGGGAGTACCTATGACCAATACCAAAAGAAGCTTAGCACCAGCAGGTGATGTAAAAGCCCACAACGAATGGCTAAGTCCCAGTCACGTACCTAAGGGTCCCATGGTGGAAGACCCAGCCAGCCCCGCCGTGCAAGCTGAGACAACGACTGGCAAAGGAGGAAGGGACGGCCCCACCGACGGAGGTGGTAGCGACCCCGACACGGCTCCAGCAACAAGGGCGGCCAGGCCACCCGTCACTCTCTGCTCGACCTCAAACAAGGGGAACTCCACTGATGGTTCAGTGCTCACTAGCTCCTGGACCATCTCCAAGGTAGCAGCCGGGTCCTCACCTGGTAAACAAAATCACAAACCAGTCAGCAACCTCAGTCCGCCAGACGCCAAATAAAAGAGGAGACAACTCTCCTCAGAATGGCTCGGCACTTATCGGAGCCGTCCCGGGTGGCCGCAAGTTCTTGCTCCTCGACAGGGGTGGGCACCTCATCTCTTTCCTCGGGAGGGGCCATCGCCCCTAGCATCCCCGCCATCTCTACATAAACCACATGGCTATGTCAGTTTCTACAAGCAAGCATGGCCGTAAATAGAACATTTCCAATCCCAGAGGACCCTACCTGGCCGAGTCTCCTCGGGGGCTTTCCACGACTTGAAGTCAGGGAACGTCTAGGGGTGGGGGCCAGTCTTGTCTATCGTGCGAAGGGCCTCATCAACATCGATCTCGCATTCGATGTCGTCATCCAACAAAGGGTTGGCCTCCAAGGGTGGTGACAAAGCCACCTCCGCCCCAGTCGCCAGCGGAGCTGCAAGAAACCCAGTCAAGCAATGCAAGGTTAGTCAACCATAATGGATAAACCGACAAAAGCAAAGGGTGGGCATCGCGCTTACTCAAAGCCGATTCCACCTATATATGCTCATATGCCCTGAGTCCTTGAGAGGACTCGCTAGTCTCCACTGCTCCGGTATCCCTCCGGGGTCGCTTTCGCCTAGGCTGAAGACCCCCGTCCCCGCTCGTAGAAGATGCCTCCGTGGAGGGATGATCTTCCCTTGCAGGGGAACTTGCCAAAGAAATACATCAATAGACAACATCTCAGTCATACGCACAAAAAAGTAAGATAGACACAATATACTAAAGAAAGTGTCTCACCTGAAGCCACGAAGGGAGTCAACGGCAAAGAAACCATTTGCTCCGGCTTCAATCCCAGCACTCGGGCAGCCTTTGCAACTGCCTCTGTGATGTCTCTCAGCGTGTAGGCACGCTCAATATGAGAGACGAACTCTATCGGTCCGATCGACCTGATCACGTGAGCAATGTGACGCCTCCAGTCACTAACAGCAGTGTCAACAAAGCTTCCCTTTGGGAGCACCCTATCCAGGGAACCCTTCTTCCCAAAGCCGCAGTCGGCTTGGAACTGGGTCCACCAAGTCTGTTGAGTTATGATTTTTGATGATTGTTGTGATTGTTAAGTTATGGTTTTGATGATAACTAAACTTAATGTGTGATTAGCCGATGATAACTAAACTTGTGGTTGATTGCTCATGCTCGTGTTATCTATGTATGGTTGAGATGGCAAATGGCAACGGTTACATGGTCTTGATCCTTGGTTTGCATATGTTGGTTTTACAAGAGGCAAGAGGTTTCATAACCTCTTTACTGTCAACAAGCATAGCATTAACCCTGACTATCTTGCATGCAGGATCAAACTCATGACAGTCACCTAGTGAACCAAAACTCTGCTCCTCTACAATCCAAAACATGTGGTATATATCATTTACTGTCAAGAACCATTGGTGAGACTCTTACCTTGTCTTAGCATCGATCTCACCTTGTGTATCTCATATATACACCTCATTCATGCACATTAAACATGAAACCCTTCTGGCCATCGTGCGCCCTCGCCCGCGGATCGACCTGCGCGGTCAGGTCGCGGGGATCGACCTGCCCGGTCAGGTTGCAAGGGTCAAGGGGGCAGCGCCCTTCTGCCCCCGGAACAAAAATTTTGATAAATGATCAAATGGATTGCATGAACTTCAAGCATTTATTATATGGATGGTTGAGCTATAGTTCTAATCAATTATCCATGTGTTTGCAGGTCAAAGACTCAGTTGACACCTTCAAGACTGTCAAGGTTGACGCTACAGATGAGAACGGGCTGCTACAGGAGTTAAGCGACTGAGCTAGATGGTTAACGGAGTGAACTGGGGAAACCCAGGTTCTGCCCAGCTGGCGGTCGATCTCCAGCACAGGGGCGGTCGACCGCCCCTGCCAGCAACCCCCAGTCTACCGGTCTCTCAGTGGCGTTCGACTACCAGCCCAGTAGCGGTCGACCGGGATTCCCAGGAACCATCCGTCTGCAGGTTTCTCAGTAACGGTCGACCGCCAGCTTCCACAGGTCGACCGCCAGCCCTGAGCCATCAATTGTTGACTTTATTTTCCACTTCGAGAAGAGCCATTCTCCATGGATTTCTTAAATCCTAAAGTCACCCAATCACCCACAAAATGTGGATCTGGTCTGGGGGGTTTCCATAGACCATTCAAATGCTAAAAAACACATACAAGAGGGTTAAAAACCCTAATGCTTCAAGGGGATCAAGAGAGATCAAGGGAGGCTAGAGGAGGAGATTCACGGGTACTGTAGCACCTCCGTGAACAGTGCTTCGAGCTCAAGTTCTTCATCCATTCCAAGTGATTCAAGACTAGATCTGAAGCCTTCATCCTCCCATGAAGTGAAGAAACAAGCATCCAACCAGAAGAGATCGAAGGAGAGCCCATCAACCAAGGAGTCTATCAATGGAAGAAGAAGAAGGCTGCTACAAGGAAGAAGGAATCTCTTCATCCATCTGAAGGTATGCAAGCTCCATTTTGAATCCAGCAACCTCAAAGGAAGAGAAGAAGCAAGCAAGGATCAAGGAGATCAAGGAAGTTGTGCAAGTAAGAAGGAACTGTTACTGTAGCCGTGAATAGTGATCCGTGGATCAACTCTTCATCCAAGAGCTAAAGATTCAAGGTCCATCTGAAGCCATCAACTTCCAATAAACTGAAAAAGCAAGCATCACTCAAAGATCATCAGCATACATTCAGGGGAGCCAAATCAAGGGATTTCTAAACTGTGCCTTATTGTGTTTCAAGCTCATATTCATGTGTTGTACAAACTGTGAAAACTTGTGTGTGTGTGTGGATCGTTCTGGATCTGTGGTTGTGTGTGGTTGTTGTGGTGTTCCATTCGTGTGTGCATAGGTCTTCCTAGATCTATGTGTGTGTGTGGTTTTATTCAGATATTAGTGTTTGTGTGTGTGGAGTGCTGCACTTGTCGCAGCATGTGTGTGCTTTGTTGATCCGCTTGTTGGATCGTGTTGGAGACCTCGTCTCCGTGTGTGTGTGTGTGTGTGTGTGTGTGTGTGTGTGTGTGTGTGTGTGTGTGTGTGTGTGTGTGTGTGTGTGTGTGTGTGTGTGTGTGTGTGTGTGTGTGTGTGTGTGTGTGTGTGTGTGTGTGTGTGTGTGCAAGCGTCGTCCTACGTGTGTGGTTGGAGCGTCGTCTCCATTTGGGGATTTATCCCCGAGTGAAGCCTCACCGGGTTTGGTGAGGGGTGGACGTAGGATTGCCGCCGTTGCATCCGAACCATCTTAAAAACTGTTGTGCATTGTGCTTGTATTGTGTGGTTTGCTCTATTTCCTCTATCTCCATTCTACATAAACGTTAGTTTAAATTGTTGTTCTGGATTTATCTTCGTATATCTTGCATAATCTATATCTTATCATATAAAGTTTGATAAATCCAATTTGTGTTCAAATAGCTTTGAATCTCTTAACTAGCTTTGTATCACATATTTTATAAAAGGTCAAAAGTTTTCTTAAAATTGGTAAACACCCAATTCACACCCCTCTTGGGTGTCATTGATCGCGGGACTTCAATTGGTATCAGAGCCAAGGCTCTAATTTCATAGATCTAACGATCTAGAGTGATCCAGATCAATGACTACCATTATGTACACTTTGAATTCTCCACCGGTGTTTGATGGTTGCAATTTTAATTTGTGGTTAGGAAGGATGTGCAGTCTCGTCAACTCATATGATCCTAAGCTATGGAAGCTTATCTCACATGGTCCTTATGAGTTGCCTAAAGATAAATCTGTCTGGACCGCATATTCCAAGCCTAAACATAATCAAAATTATTTGGTTCTAAAATTGCTTATTGCTGCAGTTGATTCTAATCATTTCCCTTTTGTCTCCCATTGCAGATCCGCGAATGATATCTTGGTTGACTTAACCAAAGTCCGGGAAGGGCATGAAGATCAATGTCTTGTGGCAGGCATGAGTGATCAAGGGAGTGATCAGCTAAGTAGATCAAGCTCAAAGGTAAATTTTGATTCTGATAATGAAGATGAATTTAGCTATGAAGATTTGTTGATTGCATATGATGATCTTGCTGATAAATACAAGAAGGTAAAATCCGAAAACAAAAAATTGAAAAAGAATGTTGAACAAAATAATTGTAATTCCTCTTGTAAAAAATGCTCACATTTAGAGGAAATGATTGAGGCTCATGTGTTCGACATTGAATTTCATAAAGATCAAATCAGCTCCTTAAGAAATGAGAATAAAGATTTGAAGGGCAAGCTAAATTTAATGGCCGATGATCAAACCTTGATAAATGAACTGATTCATGATGAAAAGCTTGTTAAAAAAATGAGAAACTGAAGGAATTGAATAAAGTCATTTCTGAAAGATTGTTGAGTCTTGAAAAAAGAAAATCTGTGGTTGTTAGAGAATGTGAAAATGTGGATGAGTTTAGGTAAGAAGTAGAATGCCTTAAGACTATCAATGTCATGTTGAATGTTAGTCTTTCCACTTGTGAAGAAGAACTTGCCAATTCTGAATTGTAAATTTCATCTCTTCAATTTGAAATTCTTGACTTGAATGATTCGCTGTCTAGATTTGTAAATGGTCAAGAAAACTTGAACAAATTGCTTGGGATGAAAGTGAATTTTCAAAGGGAAGGGCTGGGCTATAATCCTGTAAACAAAAAGAAGTTTGAAAATAAAGCTTATACATCCTTTGTGCACAATTCAAACATAGTCAGCACATCAAATGAGAATCTGAAAAAGGAAAACTATGTTGCACACACACATGGATCCACAAAGAAAATCAATTTGCATCAAAAATCTAAAAATGCTACTAGTACACCCATGCATGTTAAATATACTTCTGCCACACACACACAACCACTTAGAAAGAAACTCTCATATTTTTACTGTGGTAATTCTGGACATGCCATGCATGATTGTTTCATTATGAAGAATGATGATTTGAGAGCATACAAGAAAATGAATGATTTCAAAAATACAAAAAAGGTTTCATTTGGGAGAAATGGATATAAGAATTCTTATGTTCATGCTAAAAGACCACATGGGAAAATGGCTTCTGTGTGTTGTTTCTGTTGTGGTGAATCTGGGCATACTAAGCATGATTGTGAGTTGATGCATGGTTGTCCTTTGATGAAAAATGATAATTTGAATACTGTCAAAAAGTGTAAACCATGTGCAAATATTGCTGCTAACCCACAAGGACCCAAAAGGATTTGGGTACTTAAGAATGACAAATGAGAAATCTATTTTGCAGGTATGCCTTAGGAATGTAAAGTATGAAATCTGTTTTCATCAAGAAGGTAAGGCACACGGGTCAAGTGGCATAAGTCGGGTTGGAAGAAAAATCAAAAATTGAATTTGAAGATCAGGTGATATCTCTCCTACCGTCTGTAGTGATTGTGTCATATTTTAACTTACTTTGTGTCATATAGTCATGTAATCTTGCATATGTCTATACATGCATTTCATTCATAGTTGTTTGCATATTTGTGCATATATCACTTGTCATATAGCATCTTCGTGTAAAGAAAAGCTTGAAGATTCATCAAAGTATGATTTCACTACATATATTGAGTTTGCATACACTTTCATACTCTATCATACAAAAATTGAACATTATGAATTCATGTCATAATATATAGCAATCCTCCTACCTTCATCATCCATGATTACATAATATATCAAATGGTGACATGTGGAAGGACAGGTTAAGCCTGTCTGAAAACTATCACTACGAGTGAGGTGATCTTCGGATCTAAGTTCTCCGCCTGGTACTATGAGTCATTTACTTTTAAGGCTGCATATGACATTGGATTGTTACTGAACATCTTGCATTCATGCATACACTAAGGGGGAGCAACCACATTCGTCATATGGGCTTAATGTTTCGGTTCACACATGAGTCAAGCATTACATCTAGAGCTGTCTAGGGGATGTTGGTTGTTAAAATTATTTTTCATGTCATTATTAATAAATTTGAATTGAAATTGACAAATCAAATCTTTCTGTCTTTGGATGCAGATTATACTCCCAAAATCTAAATGATGATGGGCTAGTCATGACCAAGCTTGAATCAACTGGAAGAATACCTTGCGATGATGAAAATGACGAGAACCCTCTCAAGTTGCTACAAGAAGAATGGCTACTTTGTGTAGAACAACTTCCAGGATCGACTCAAGTACAATGTGGTGAAAGTCTTATACGTGTTGCAGTGGAAGGCTTAGAAGAAAATAGATTCTCAAGGCAAAGGTAAGAAAGCAAAATCTGAAATATCAACCCTCGTGAGGTTGATGATCTTAGTGATTGAAGGCTTCCAATCTTGTCTCTTAAACTAAGGTAACTCAACCTTGTCAATTCATGCAATGGCCTTTTGTCACTTGGTGACACCTTTATATGACAGGTATTGACTCTACAAACTTGATATGTCATCTACTACCCTGCTGTGATGGACTTGTCAAAATTGGTTGAATCAAATTAAAAATCCTGAGAGTTGTGTGTGAAGTGATTCCATATTGAATATTTCTCAGTTTGAATTGCATGATCACATTTAAATTGAACTGCACATCTAGTATATCAAATAACATCTGTGGAAGAGTGGACTATGTCCATTTGGAAGCATTCCCTATACATTGAGCTGGGTCTTCGGACTGAAATCTCCGCCTCGTACCAGATCTTAAAAATTATGATTGGTTGATTTGTGAATGAATCCTTGAGCTGAGCTATGTAAATTGAAAATATGTTTGTGATTAAATGATTCATACATTTGACTTTTGGATGAATTCTCATTTCAACACCTGTGTATGGCCTTTGAAATTTTGATTTTGAACAATTTTGAAAATTGGGTTGCATTGCTTAATTTTGATCTTTTATGCACCCTTATTCATAAAGGCCATGTCATGAAAATGTGTGTTGACACATTAATATAATGTGAATGCTCCAATGTGGATTCTGCCTCATGATTTGAAGATTAAGCCCTCCTATGTTACATTTGCATCTTGCATCACATGCTCATCTAGGCATAGATTGCATGCATTACAATTTATACATTAGCTGGAGTTAGTTCATTCATTTGACATCAGAAGTTTTGCACCACATTGTATTTTGTCTTGGCATGTTACATTTCATTACTATATGATCAAAGGTTGCATTGTATTAGAGCTCATGCATTAGCTGCATTCACTTCATTCAATTGGTATCCTTTTGTTTGGTATCAATTACATATTTGTATTGCATGTTGCATACATTCTCTCTGTGTGCTTGCTTGCTATTATATGTTACTTAGCCCCATCCTTGAAACTTCTACGATCTTATGTCTTCTTGATAAATAATGCTACATTTGAGTCATTATTGGAGTGTTTCATGTCGTACACTCTGGGGGAGCTTATATTTTATAAGGGCATATATTTAGGGGGAGTTGCACTGTTGTGTATTCATGATATTTTCAGTATACATGATGAATCAAATTCGCACACCTCATGCACAAAATATGAAAATGAGTGTTAAAGATAAGGATATATAGATTTCTTTTCAACACTCTTGAGATTTTAAACTTACTGCATATATGTTGAAGAGACAGTTGAAAAAAAAGTTACCTACCTATCCTGTTTAAAAATTTGGGATGAAAATGAAAGATAGAGCAATGCTCGGTCTCACTAAGTAAACTAGGCACATGTCACCTGAGACGTGATGTGGTTCATATCTAAAAAGTGTTGACTAGTATCTCTATTCAAAATGAGGTGAAATGGTTCAGTATTCTGAGTAACCAGGGATTCTGACATGAGCTCTATGCGTCTACTCGCGTAAAAATGAATTATTTGAACCTGATCACTCTTGAAAAATTCTGACTATCATGTGATATTGGTTGAGTTAAAAAATATTGGTGAAAACTCATTGTGGTAGAGCATAGCCTCCAATACGTTGTTCTCAAAATTACAGTGCAGTCTGTAAAATGTCTCCTTGTGTTAATCTGAAAATCTGAATATCCATATTGTAACTATCATTTTTCATGTTACTCACTTACACATCCGGAAATTTGATTCATTATGTATTCAAAAAATTGATTGACTGCTTTAGCAATTGCATGAATCTCCTATATGATTGTACAATCTCCCATGTGCTACACATGTGCATTCCAGTTAGCATGACTCTCTTACATCTTTCTTACACCCATTCCCTTCTTATATATGTACGGGGGAGATTGCATGTATGTTTATATGTAACTGTTTGGTTGCATTGTGTGCACTTCATGAGTCATCATCTGCATATACATAGCTTCATGCATTTAAACAGAAAATGTAAAAATCAGAAAATCAACAAAATTCCAAATTTTTGGACTTCAATTTCTTTACTCTTGCTATGGGATATTTGTCTTCATTTTGTATCATGGCAACCACGCTTTGTGACCCCCACATAGGAATAATCAACATGATCTTTGAACTCATCTTTTGCCCTAGTCACTTTTCATGTAATTATATGATTGCTTTGAGTTTCATGCACTTTAAACCAAAATACAAAAATCAAAAATTTGAAAATCAAAGAAAATCTTTTTAATATGCCCTCCTGCTCTTGCTTGTTGTGGAAATCTAACATGGGATCTATATTTTGAATGCTATCATGCTGAACACCCCATCCTGTGCACATCTTCCTCCACTGGTTCATATCCTTAAAGCCAATCACCACCTTCAATTAGTATCTATACATGCTTGACTGTATTTACTTTGGATGGTATCATATTAACTTGTGAGACTAATCACCAATTGATCTCATCTGATTAGAATCATGTTGATTTGTTCATCCATGATTTGCACTTGCTTCTTCTGATTTGATAAGATGGGCTATTGCTATTTCAAATGGAGATAAGCTTGTTCTTCCTAATTTGGCTTCTTCCAGTTTGTTGATATTGTTGATCATGTCACAGGGGCAGAAAAATCTGCATTATCCTGCTTTTTGATTATGTCAAAGGGGGAGAAAAATTGATGATTGTGTGACAAGGGGAGGAGAATATCTGTGCCATTCTGATGTATCATCATTAAGTTTGTCATCATCATTAAGTTTGTCATCATCAAAAAGGGGGAGATTATTGAGTTATGATTTTTGATGATTGTTGTGATTGTTAAGTTATGGTTTTGATGATAACTAAACTTAATGTGTGATTAATCGATGATAACTAAACTTGTGGTTGATTTCTCATGCTCTTGTTATCTATGTATGGTTGAGATGGCAAATGGCAACGGTTACATGGTCTTGATCCTTAGTTTTCATATGTTGGTTTTACAAGAGGCAAAAGATTTCATAACCTCTTTACTGTCAACAAGCATGGCATTAACCCTGACTATCTTGCATGCAGGATCAAACTCATGGCAGTCACCTGGTGAACCAAAACTCTGCTCCTCTACAATCCAAAACAGGTGGTATATGTCATTTTCTGTCAAGAACCATTGGTGAGACTCTTACCTTGTCTTAGCATCGATCTCACCTTGTGTATCTCATATATACACCTCATTCATGCACATTAAACATGAAACCCTTCTGGCCATCGTGCGCCCTGGCCCACGGATCGACCTGCGCGGTCAGGTCGCGGGGATCGACCTGCCCGGTCAGGTCGCAAGGGTCAAGGGGGCAGCGCCCTTCCGCCCCCGGAACAAAAATTTTGATAAATGCTTAAATGGATTGCATGAACTTCAAGCATTTATTATATGGATGGTTGAGCTATAGTTCTAATCAATTATTCATGTGTTTGCAGGTCAAAGACTCAGTTGACACCTTCAAGACTATCAAGGTTGATGCCACAGATGAGAACGGGTTGCTACAGGAGTTAAGCGACTGAGCTAGATGGTTAACGGAGTGAACCGGGGAAACCCAGGTTCTGCCCAGCTGGCGGTCGACCGCCAGCATAGGGGCGGTCGACCACCCCTGCCAGCAACCCCCAGTCTACCGGTCTCTCAGTGGCGGTCGACCGCCAGCCCAGTAGCGGTCGACCGGGATTCCCAGGAACCATCCGTCTACAGGTTTCTCAGTAGCGGTCGACCGCCAGCTTCCACAGGTCGACCGCCAGCCCCGAGCCATCAATTGTTGACTTTATTTTCCACTTCGAGAAGAGCCATTCTCCATGGATTTCTTTAATCTTAAAGTCACCCAATCACCTACAAAATGTGGATCTGGTCTGGGGGGTTTCCATAGACCATTTAAATGCTATAAAACACATACAAGAGGGTTAAAAACCCTAATGCTTCAAGGGGATCAAGAGAGATCAAGGGAGGCTAGAGAAGGAGATTCACGGGTACTGTAGCATCTTCATGTACAGTGCTTCGAGCTCAAGTTCTTCATCCATTCCAAGTGATTCAAGCCTAGATCTGAAGCCTTCATCCTCCCATGAAGTGAAGAAACAAGCATCCAACCAGAAGAGATCGAAGGAGAGCCCATCAACCAAGGAGTCTATCAATGGAAGAAGAAGAAGGCTGATACAAGGAAGAAGGAATCTTTTCATCCATCTGAAGGTATGCAAGCTCCATTTTGAATCCAACAACCTCAAAGGAAGAGAAGAAGCAAGCAAGCATCAAGGAGATCAAGGAAGTTGTGCAAGCAAGAAGGAACTGTTACTGTAGCCGTGAATAGTGATCCGTGGATCAACTCTTCATCCAAGAGCTAAAGATTCAAGGTCCATCTGAAGCCATCAACTTCCAATAAACTGAAAAAGCAAGCATCACTCAAAGATCATCAGCATACATTCAGGGGAGCCAAATCAGGGGAACTCTAAACTGTGCCTTATTGTGTTTCAAGCTTATATTCATGTGTTGTACAAACTGCGAAAACTTGTGTGTGTGTGTGGATCGTTCTGGATCCGTGGTTGTGTGTGGTTGTCGTGGTGTTCCATTCGTGTGTGCGTAGGTCTTCCTAGATCTACGTGTGTGTGTGGTTTTATTCAGATATTAGATTTTGTGTGTATGGAGTGCTGCACTTGTCGCAGCATGTGTGTGCTATGTTGATCCACTTGTTGGATCATGTTGGAGACCTCGTCTCCGTGTGTGTGTGTGTGTGTGTGTGTGTGTGTGTGTGTGTGTGTGTGTGTGTGTGTGTGTGTGTGTGTGTGTGTGTGTGTGTGTGTGTGTGTGTGTGTGTGTGTGTGTGTGTGTGTGTGTGTGTGTGTGTGTGTGTGTGTGTGTGTGTGTGTGTGTGTGTGTGTGTGTGCGTGCGTGCGTGCGTGCGTGTACGTGTGCGTGTGTGTGTGCGTGTGTGTGTGTGTGTGTGTGTGTGCAGGCGTCGTCCTGCGTGTGTGGTTGGAGTGTTGTCTCCGTTTGGGGATTTATCCCCGAGTGAAGCCTCACCGAGTTTGGTGAGAGGTGGACGTAGGATTGCCGTCGTTGCATCCGAACCACCTTAAAAACAGCTGTGCATTATGCTTGTATTGTGTGGTTTGCTCCATTTCCTCTATCTTCATTCTACATAAACGTTAGTTTAAATTGTTGTTCTGGATTTATCTTCGTATATCTTGCATAATCTATATCTTATCATATAAAGTTTGATAAATCCAATTTGTGTTCAAATAGCTTTGAATCTCTTAACTAGCTTTGTATCACATATTTTATAAAAGGCCAAAATTTTTCTTAAAATTGGTAAACACCCAATTCACCCCCCTCTTGGGTGTCATTGATCGCGGGACTTCAAAGTCCTCGGCATCCTCAACCGTGATGCCCTAACACCAGCACCGGCAGGCGCCTCCTGCACCTACCTCAGGGGCTTGAGGGCCCCACTATAACCCCGCGATGACAAAGAACCCCGGCCACCTCGAGGCCACTGTTGTGCTAGTCGCTCCACATCCCGGCGGATCCGGGAGAAGCGAGTCCTTAAGTACTCGTCGTCCAGCACGATAGGAGGTTGATCCTCCCACAGAAGCCGGCTCGCCTTAGTCTTCCGGATCGTGGAAGCCTTTTGGCGATACAGATGCCTGTGCTTGAACGACCACCTAGCGTAATAGACGTCAAACCTCCCGCGACGGTCTAACCTCGCGTCGATTAATGCTCCGGCTCCCCGCGGAAATAGAAGTCTCACCAAGCAGCTGCTAACAGGTGGCTATCCTGACCATTGTACAACTGGATCGCCAAAGGGAACTCCTGGTTTGGCAGAATTGCCTGGTCGTACCCAAAGTTCCGGGCTAACCGGTGTGGGTAGTAAGGTTCCAGAACGCTCGTAGCCGACCGGTGCAGCGCCAACACCGCCAGCCGGGTGCTGATCACCCACTCTGTGTACACCATGGCATCCAGCTCTCATCGGTATGGAAGGGCGCAGGCCGCCCCATCGCTCGAAGGCACCAGAACCAAACGAAAGTCTCTCGAAGCACCGTCAAATAGGAGCCCAACCTTGCCTCTGCTAGGCAAGTAAGACAGAGCCCTCCTAGCTCCCTCCAACTACGCCACGGCATCTCCATCTGGCTGCCCTGTGAAGTTGAACAGCAAAGGGGCCATCGGGTTTGCCACCATCGTCCGCGTCACCAACCTAGGAAACAGTGAATCGGCCCACACACTGAGGTAGTGGGTCGGCAGAAGCAAGCTCCTCTCATGTGGCGCGGGATGTGCTGATAATACTCCCATCCCATGATAGATGTTGGCCATCGCTGCAGGAGCCAACATCAGCCTCCGACCCTCCGCCAATAAGCACGCGGGCCACAGTAGCTAGGCCCTCAGAAGACTGTCCTCCCCGTGGGGGACCACGAACGTCGCCAGCCAGTATGCCAGATACGCAGCTAAATGAGTCACATCTGACAGTCCATGGGGGTTCCACACCTCTCACGTCACATAGATATATCTGGAGTAGGTCCTAAACCGTAGCTCCACCTCCGTATACTCCTCCCACGGGGTTTGATCTCGTGCAAACTCGTGGTAGAAGCAAAAGGTCCCGTTGTAGAAATGATGAACCCACACCTTCAAAGGCACCATGGGAGTCTGCGTAGCCTTCTCTCTCCCTGCCAAAGCCAGGTCTCTCCAAGTCTTCAGCAAATATCAGTAACAGTGGGGAACCCGATATCGACCCTGCCCGTCAGTATGACTGCGATGGAGATCATCCAGCACCGCCTCCTCGTATCCCTCGCCGCTAATCGGCAAGCCAGAAATACAGAATAGAGGCCATAAGTCTAAGGAGGTCTCCCCCTCTATTGTCGCCACAGTGTTCCACCGGCGGTTGAAGCGCTCCGCCAGTGCCTGAAGTAACCCCGCATAGTAGGGGTACCCGTACAGCGCCGCGGTCACTGCATATCTGATCCCAGCCCGGTCCAGAAGCACCCTACAGTGGTGCACAATCCCCATCAGCCACTTAGTCACCCCCTGATGATATATGTGTGAAGGAATCACCATCCAGCGGCCGTACCAACTCACGACCGTCTGTTAGAGAATCCCATCCAGTAGGCTATGGTCGTCATATCTGAAGTCCCGAGATTAAATGGCACCCAAGAGGGGGGTGAATTGGGTGATAACAAATTCTTTGCCAAATTAAAATCAATTTTATGATTACGTGAGGACACAGGAAAACAAGAGCAGGAAAAACTAAATTTATCAAAATAACACTGCAATAACCCTTGGTACTAGACAGAGTCAACAAATCCGTAGATTCACTCACGCAAGCTGTTATCTTTCCGGTGAGAGTAACCTTGTCAGTCCAAATCCAGCTTTTGATATACCGAAGGATTTTTGAAAAGAGGGATCAAAAAATCTAGATCTAACGGATTCAAAATAACAAGATCCACAAGGGTGCACAGAAGGGGGATAGGAGATAAGGAGTAAACCACAATGAGACAGTGATATTAAGGTGGTTCGGATGCCACAACGGCAACCTACGTACACCCCTCACCAACAGTGAGGATCCACACACTATCTTGTAAAGTGTTACAAGATCAGACACGCGCACACACACACTTGGAAAGAGAGCTCCCGCGAAGGTGTAAGAGCACCTTAACACACACAAAACTACAACGGATTGAACACACAAACACACACACACGGATGTAGGAAGATCCACACACACTGAAAAGTTTAATGATTACAAGAACCACAAATGAAGCTCAAGAGAAAATATGAATATAGAACACAAGAGAAGAATCTTGATTTGCTCCCCCTTAGTGAATGAAGAATGCTTTGGATGCAGCTTGATCTTCACTTGAATGGATGAAGAAGGATGAAGAACTCCTCTCGGACCACTGTTCACGTCTACAGTGCTAGCTCCCTTCTCTTCCTCTTTGATAGCCTCCTTGATCCACCTTGAGCATTAGGGTTTTCTTTACCCTCTTGTATAAGTTTTATAGGCTTTGAATGGTCTATGGACTCCCCCAGACCATATCCACAATTTCTGGAGGGTTTGAGTGCTTAGGGATTAAACAATATCAAGTGGAAAGGCTTCCCTCGAAGTGACAAAAAGTCAACAATATTGGGTAGCTCGGGGCTGACGGTCGACCTGCAGGGGCTGGCGGTCGACCTGCAGGGGCTGGCGGTCAACTGCCACTGAGAAACCTGCAGGATGGCCGGTCCCTAGGAAATTCGATCGACCGGGATTGGAGGGGCAGTCGACCGCCACTGTGACAGACTATAGAAAATTGCATTCTATTATTTCAGGTCGACCAGAGTCATGCTGGAGGTCGACCGGACTGTCAATAACCTAAAAAAATGAAGAGTTTAGCCCAGAGAATCATATCCACAAGATCGAGGCATGAATTGAACGTAAGTTTATAGGTTATTTCAAGTTCATTTGAGTTCTTAGGAAACCATTTGGGATGCTAAAACTTAAAGTAAAAACATGAAGAGATCCGACCTTGAAGGTATGAAAATCACTTAGATTATTAGTTCCAAGCAAGTGAGCAACCATACATCCTTGGTTTTGTTATCATCAAAAATACCGAGATATATACAACAATCTCCCCCTTTTTGATGATGACAAAACTCTAAGGCATTCAAACCAAAGTTCATGTTTTAAGAAAATTCAATTTGAACGTAGTGCTAGAAAGGCATTCAACATGCTAAATCGTTCAACACAAAGTAGCACATACCACCAAACCACTTGTTTGCCAACAAGAATATGAAATGAGACACAAATGCCAACCATCTGAATTCAAACACCAGTACTTTCAATTCATCATTTCATTACAAGGTACATTAGTGCGAGAGTGAATGCACGACTCTAATACCAAGGACTAAGCAAAAGACTAACACTACTGACAGCCCTCACATGTGACATGCAAGCAAGCAACACAACCACACAACGACATACATAAGTAGATAAACCTGCCCTACTACTTCTCCCCCTTTGTCAACAGCAAAAAGGGATAGGATAGACGAAGGAGGGACTTAAGCAACACTGGACCAAAAAAGAACATGCTAGAGGTGAAAGCAAAACAAATCCTCATGGAGCATCTTCAGGAGGTGGCTGATCTGCTGGAGGTGTAGGTGGAAGGCCAAGGTGCCGACGAATGTCGCCAAGATGGTGGTCATGAGTATGAAGAAGATCAAGAATATGATCAATGGATTCATCACGAGCCGCATCATGGCGCCGCATGCCAAGAAGGGAGAGGTGCATGAAGCTAAAGGATTGGCCAGACTCAGCTAAATCCTCTCGGAAGGAAGTCATGTGGGTGGTGAGAGTGGCCATCTGAGTAGAGAGAGTGTCCAAGGTACTAGAGAAGGTATCCATGCGCCCGGATATGGTGTCAAACGCAGTGCCTATAGTGTCCCCAAGGGTAGAGAGACGATCCCCAAGGGTATCCACACGAGTCTCTAAGTCGGTAAGCCGCCCGTCAAGAGCATCGTAGTCCACCGAAGGGCGCTGCCCGGCCCCCTGAGTGGAAGATTCCCCATGGTGAAACTGAGGTGGAGGAGGCATCTCAAAATCCTGGTGATAAGGAGATGGTGGGGGAGGCTGCTCCTCAGCTGGAACTGGAGGGGGGATATCCCCTTCGCCTTGCTGCTGTGCTGGTACTTCTTCTTCCTCACTGATTTCATCTTCCACATAAACTGGAATGTCCCATACAAGCTCGCTGTCAGGACCAAAGTAGTAGCCAAAATCTGTGAAAATTTTATGCTTGTTGTAGATATCATCCTGCCTAACATATATGAACTGCTCATTTGTCACATTAATCCCGGCATAAATGAAGACACCAGTCAACTGCGAAGCATATGGAAGAGAGCGCCAGAGGTAGGTACGACAGGTGCTAATCAGATCTGTCATGAGCCGACCCATATTGATTTGAATTCCATTCATGACATGATAGAACAGGAATCTCTGAACTTCTGTAACCTCATCCCGACCGCCCACTTTGGGATAAATCAATGATGTAAACATGTGGTGCAGGACCTGTTGCAGTGGAGGAAAATGATTGGCATTCAGCTTGATCAAATTGCTCACACCGTGCACATACTCACAGTTGGTCATAACAATGAATGTTGTTGGAACTTCACCAAAACCATATGCCCTATCTGCACCCATGGCGGATACTCCTAGGGCCTGCTGAAATAACTCCGGAGTGATATGAAGCTCCACACCCTCAACCGTGGTATATAACTGTTCATTCCTCACAACTAAATACCTGTAGAACTACTGCACTAAACGAGGATAATATCTATTGTACCGGGTAACAAAATCCATCCAACCTTCCTGAACCTCAAAAAAAGCACACAAATCTGGGAGGAGCTCATTCACCTCTTTGAAGTCGACCAAGCGAGGGTCGATAATAGGATGTGGAGGTAAAGGTGCTCGAGGTAGAGGAGGAGCTTGCTGAGGTGGAGGAGTCGGGGCCTCTGGCCGTTGACGGCTAGCTTGCCCTTGGGCAGAATGCCGAGAACTCCGTCTGAGCGGCATCCCGACCTTGAAAGACCCACCAGAAAACCCTTGAACAATCGATCGCAACCCCGAGAACGTGGATGGAGGACAGGGGCACTGCTAGGGCTTGGAACGACCTTTCTACAGTATGGAAGCAGAGAGGGATCTCCACAGACGCACGGACGATCGTATGGAGGATGTCTCGAAATGATGACGGGACGACCGAATCGTGTGCGGGTGGAGGAAGAGAGGGTTGTGGGGGCTTGGTTGATGGAGATAGGGAGTGCTAGGGTTAGGGCAAGGTGGTAGAGAGTGAATGGGAGTGAAAGATAGAAAGAAAGAGAGAGGAAGGACCCATATAAGAGGGGTCGGTTGACCCTTAAGTCGGGCCGGTCTGCCACCAGCAGTCGACCGCCAGGACCAAAATCCCCATTTTTGAAAAATTCTTTTTCCTTTTTTTGTTTCTCTCTTTTTTTTTTGTTTTTCCTTTTTTTTGTTTTTCCTTTTTTTCGTGTATGGGGGATAAGCAACCGACTGCTTGATAGGGGCCAACAACAAGATATGGGAAGTATGTAGAGGCGAAGATGCGGAGACGAGAAGAAGTTCTGATTTCCCCTAGGTAGAACCGTTAGTTCCAGCATCATTGAGTCCACAGATGTGTTTAATCAAGGAATATGTGTCCGTAGAATTATTTTTCAAGGAGGGCTAAATATAAGTAGGTACATGCAAGCATTCATAGGTGAATGAAGACACACAAGGTATTGAAAGAAAATAAAATCAATATGCATGTTTTTCTACCCGTGATGCACATGAATTTCTACAAATGCAACCCTATACCTTAGATGCAAACCTATGCATGTATGCTCTCACCCTTGCACATCCCAAGTTCTCTTCTTATCTTATTAAATTGATCCTGGTTTAGGGGTTTGGTGAAAATGTCAGCCAGCTGATTATGTGTGTCAATGAAGTTCAATTCAAAGAACCATTTTCCTACATGATCTCTCAGAAAGTGATGACGAATATCTATATGCTTGGTCCTTGAGTGCTGAACAGGATTTTTTGACAAATTAATTACACTAGTATTATCACACAGTATTGGAACAGTTTTCATTTCAACATCTAAATCAAGTAGTTGATTTTTGATCCAAAGTACTTGGGCTCCACAACTTCCGGCGGCTACATATTCAGCCTCGGCCGTTGAGAGAGCTATTTTTTTTAATAGAAAAACCTAACCTAGAGATCAATGGGAGAGTGCACCCCTTACCAGCGGTAAGGAGGAAGCCACTCCACCATCAGACCGCTAGGAGGCAATTTATATTCCATTGATGAAGAAAATTGAATTACATCAATCTGAGTCCAGCCGAGCAGCACCTTTTATAATGGAAGGGAGCTCACTGTAAGAATAAAAAGAATTACATTTCGTAGTGCAAGCTAATGAAGCAAGAAGATCTGCAACAGTATTGGCCTCTCTGAAAATGTGTGAGATAGAATCATGCTGAGATATGGTGCTCCAGATTTCCCTGACATAGCTGAGAATGGACCAGGGGCAATGAGTTTCCTTTTTGATAATCCTGACAAGGGTGAGAGAATCACATTCAATAAGGGCTGGATTAGAGTTCACAGTCTTCAAGTATTTGATGCCATCAAGTAAGGCACGGGCTTCAGCAATAAGACTATTAGAATGTCCATAAAAGTGAGAGAAAGCAAGGATGGCCTTGCCTCTGTAGTCCCTGATAATTCCTCCTCCTCCAGTGTCTCCAGATAGCTTGCTAGCACCATCAGTATTAAGTTTTATAGTGGGCCAAGGAGGGCAAATCCATCTCACAATCTTCATCTGTTGTCTGCAGGGAGCTTTATTTTTGATTCCCAATTGATCCAAGATTCTCCGGTTAAAGGACTTAGTTTCCTTGAGGGCAGTAGCCGAGCACACCATCTTAACTTGAAACATAATATGATGGATGAAATTGGTTTTTGAAAAAGATTTATCCTCATATTTGATACTGTTCCTAGCTTTACAAATTTCCCACATACCATATCCAATGAAGGCAAGAGTGAAGAGAGCAAATGTCGAACCCGGCTGAGCAAGGCAGATGGAATTCAGAATGAATTCCCTGGTAGTTCGACCTTCAAAATGCAAGCCAGCAGCTGTAAAAGTAGTCCAAATAGAAACTGCTAATTCACTGTGCAGAAATAAGTGAATGGGGTCTTCCACCTGCGGAATCCTGCAGCATGAACATTTGGAGCAGAGGACAACACCCACTCTTTGGACATTATCATCAGTCGGTAGACAGTTGTTCATAATCTTCCATAGATGGACTGATATTTTAGTAGGAACCCAATTAGACCACAGCCGAGTCCAGGGGATACTAGACAGAATATGACTGTTAGTCATTGATTTGTATGTTGAAGATACTGAACACTGTCCAGATGGGGAGAGACTCCAGATCCCCAAATCCATTTCCTGGTTCAGACAAACTGATCTGACAGCTTGCTGGATGCCATTAGGAAATGCATTCCGCAGGGCATTTTCTTCAGAGGTAGGGTTCAGAATTACATCTCTAACTGAAGCTTCTGGATTTGGAATAAGACCATCAGAAACATAGGTATTTAAGCACTGTTAGCCCAGCCAGTTATCATGCCAGAAATTAGTATTAATACCATTCCCAATAATGACTTTCGTGAACTGAAGAATATATACCTTTGCCTTCAGCCAGCTTCTTCTTGCAAAACCCTTCATGTTTCTGAAGTTTGCCTCTCGGATGTGGCCTTTGTACAGATACTTGGCTCTAAAATAAGAAGCCCAAAGAGAATCTGTGTGAATAGCATTCCACATCATTTTAACTCGAAGTGCATTTTCCATGATCCTAAGAGACATGATGCCAAGGCCCCCTTTAGACTGAGGCCTACATAAAGTCTTCCAAGATTTCCTATGTCTCTTTTTGCCAAGGGGTGAAGACCCCCAAAAGAAATTAGCAAAGGCCTGCTCAATCTGATTGTGAATACCAATATGCATAGGAGTAGAAGACAGAGAGTAAATTGGTAAGGAAGTAAGAATATGCCTAATAAGAACCAATCTGGCACCCTGTGATAAAAGGCTTGCCTTCCACCCAGAAATTCTCTTTTGTATAGTGCTGATGACCCCTGCAAAGTATATCTTTTTAATTCTACCAATCACCAGAGGAATGCCAAGATATTTATGAGGAAAAGAGAGTCTATAGAATCCAGTGAGATTCTGAATTCGCTGAGTAGCATAAGGAGGCTTCTTGGGGTGGATTAAATAGCCACTCTTGCTGACATTAATCAGTTGGCCTGAAGCATGCTCATACGTGTGGAGAAGATTCAGTAAATTTCTAATAGAGGCTGAGGTGGCTTTACTAAAAATCAGAGTATCATCTGCAAACAGTAAGTGGGATATATTTGGGCATCTCTGGAGACCTGTAAACCATTCAACCCGGCCACTGCAGAAGGCTTCTCTAAGCGACCTGCTCAATGCTTCTTCAGCTATAACAAATAAAGAGGGAGCTATTGGATCACCTTGACGAATACCTCTAGTTGATTTGAAAAAACCAGCAGTGTCACCATTCAATAAAATTGAAAACCAGCAATTGTTAATCAGTCTATCAATAAGAGTAATGAAATTGTTGCTGAACCCAAATCTGAGCATAACTGCATAGAGAAAATCCCATTCTAGTCTGTCATAGGCTTTGGCCATATCAAGCTTAAACATAACATTTGAGCCTCTGGTTTTTCTACCCAATTCAAGAGAGAGCTCTTGTGCAAGAGCAATATTTTCAATGATCTGTCTCCCCTTTACAAAAGCAGACTGCTCTGATGAAATGATTCTGGGAAGGATGGTGGTCAATCTTCTATTGATGATTGAGGAAATGATCTTGTAGAAGAAATTACATAGACTAATCGGCCTGTAGTCTGTAATATCCACTGAGTTAGATTTTTTTGGTATGAGAGCAATCAGAGTGGAAGTCACACTTCTTGGCAAAGGATTCCTGGAAGAAAAGGCTTCTTGCACAGCACTGATAACATTGGGGGCAATGATGTTCCAAACTTTTTGGAAAAACACTCCAAAAAAGCCATCAGGCCCAGGGGCACTATCAGCTGACAAACTGAAGACTGCTTCATAAATTTCAATTTCAGTCGGAATATCACAAAGCCTATCATTATCATCCTGATGAACTAAGTGGGGAATACAACTGAAGAAGTCATTGTCAATATGATGGTCTTGAGTGGAGAAAGCATTCTGAAAATGGGATACAACTATTCTCTTCATAACCTCATGGTCTGATGAAAGATTTCCATCAGGGGTTTTCAGTTGAGTTATTTTGTGTTTTCTTCTATTGGCTAAAGTAGACATGTGAAAAAAATTGGTGTTTCGGTCCCCCTCCAGGAGCCACCTAATCCCAGACTTTTGTCTCCAAAAATACTCTTGCTGCAGAAGCCTTTCAGATTGAATACTCTTAGCTTCTTCTAAAGCAGCCAAGTTTGCATCAGTTGGCTGAAGATCATAAAGAGCTCAGCTTGAAGGACTGCATCCTCAGCAGTGGACAAGTTCAGATGGACATTACCAAAGGTTTCTTTATTCCAAACCCAAAGCATTCTTTTCAAAGATTTAAGCTTGAGGTACAAGCAATTTATGGGAGATGAAGCAATAGGGCTAGAATGCCAGCATGCCTGGACAACTTCAAAAAACTGCTCATGTAAAATCCACATTTTCTGAAAGCAAAATCTACTCATTCTACGATCTTGGGAGATCAATTTAACAAGAAGTGGATCATGGTCAGATGCTTCCCTGGACAAATGTTCAATAGAAATTGGAAGAAGACTAAGCCAGTCTGCATTCAGAAGCACTCTGTCTAGTCGGGCCCAAATTCCTCTGCCTCCAGCTTGATTATTGTGTCAGGTGTATTTTGAACCAGTATAGCCACCATCAAGTAAGGCACAGTCAGAGATACAATTATTAAAGTCTGTCAAAGCAGCTAGATTTGGGAAATTACCACCAAGCTTTTCGTCCACTTTAGTGATGCAATTGAAATCTCATGCAACAATCCAAGGTCCATTTAATTGAGAGTGAACATTAGATAAAGAAGCCCACAGGTATTGCCTCTCAATAATATTGCATTTGGCATAAACAAAAGTTGAGTGAAAATCTGGTAAAACATCATTTGAATGAAGAAGCGTGATCTGCTGATCATCCCTGCAGACAACTGAAAAATTCATAGGGTCTTTCCAAATGACCCAAATGTGAGCCATCCCATCAGCATTTGCAGCAGCCTTGTCCATACCCAATCTTTTGCAAATATTGTCCATTCTGCTAGTGTTAATTTTTGGTTCCAATATCACAATGCTATTGATGTTGTGAGATCTAATTAGGAATTTCACTCTGCCAATAGAAACATCATTCCCTATGCCTCTAATATTCCAAATAATGAAATTCATGATAACTATTTAGTATCAAGAATATTACCCGTGGATCCTGTTCTTAACATAGATCTGGTTTTTACCCCTGATCGCTCATTATACAATGCCAGAGTATTTTGAGCTTCTGCAAGGTTAGCTATTTCCAGTCTTCTTGTAGAGGCCTCATCTATCGATGGGGGTTCATGCACTTGCAGGGCCTTTGACTGACCATTATTTTGGTTTGAGGGAGCTCCAGAAGTGGGCGGACCAAAGCTTCGGAGTGAGTAGCTTGAGTAAATTCCTGGTGTCCAAGAATTGGAGGAACATGGACCAAATCAGGGGAACCCGAGTGAGGTAATGCTGGCTCGAAACTAGGATGTTGTTCTACATTAATAGTTGGAATAACTCCTTGCATGCATAAATTAGTAGAGTCAGCTGGATCCCCTGAGTCTATGACAGGAGGATTACTCAAGGTCGGATTCTGATTGGAGCTATTTCCCAGGGTTGAATTCCTTGCATTAATCAAGACAGGGCGATTAAGAGGGATGCAATCTTCAGTGGCTCGGGTGGCATTCAAATTTCCTTCAGCTATTTCCTTCTGATTGGTAACAGGTTGCCAAATTGCCTTGCCTTTGATTTCTGCAATAGTCTGTTTTGGCTTCACAGACTTAATTGAATTCCTTGGGCCTTTACAGTTTGTAACATTATGGCCAATACGAGAACAAGTATAACAATAAGATGGAAGCTCCGGGTATGTGACATCCTGCCAGGCACCACCTCCTGGGACTCCAATCCAAACTCTAGGAGGGCTAGGCTTGGATATATCCAGCTCAATGCAAACACGAGCAGCATTCGTTTGAGACAAATTCAAAGTGCATTGATCAACTTTCAGAACACGACCAACATTACCAGCAATGGACCGAATCAAATGCTCTATGTAGAAGTTAACCGGGAGGCCAGGGAAAGAAATCCATACCGGGAGAACATGCGAATCTGCTGAGGGTGAAAAGTCCATAGTCCATTTGAAGAAACGGAATAACCTACCATGTACAAAAAGTGTCTCCTTTAACAGCAGAGATAGATAATCTTCATAGTTACGGAATCTCAAGAGAAGGTGTTTGTTGTCCAGAGCGCTTATCATATAGTCATCGGAAAATCTACATCTGTTGTTCAAGTGAGCTCTGATATCAGAGAAAGGAGGTCTTCCCTGAGGGGTGCGAGCTACCAAAGAGAAAGAAAAAGGGCCCAGGGACGCCGAGATCTCCTCCTGAGTGAAAAAAATGGTAGGTTCCCCATTATCCGTGAGCGCCGGAGAGTGGACGGAGCCCGGGACGACCGGCGGGGCCATGGAAGATGACAAAACTTCAGCGAAGGTTCTCCCGCCAGTAGTCGAAGGGAAGCCCGAAGAAGGTTGGCCAGCCTGAAGAGGTGAAGGACACCGTTGATTGGAGGCCAGGGAGGGGCCAGGCGCCAAGGGGGCCACGGGTGGCCCCCCAGGGTCAACCATCGGAGAAGGCGACTCTAGGTCAAAAGACTACTTCTCCTCTCTCGACTTCAGCCAGCCGAATTATCTCTGATAATGAGAGAGCTATTGAATGTTGTTTCTTAGAGGCCCATGAGACTAGGCAACCACCAAGAAACTGATAGTACCCACTTGTACTTTTACGATCTACAATGCACCCAGCATAATCCGCATCGGTATAGGCAATTAAATCAAAAGAACCACCGATAGGAAACCACAAGCCAAAGTCTATTGAGCCAATGAGATATCTAAAGATGCGTTTCACAGCTGATAAATGAGATTTCTTGGGGCATGACTGAAAACGGGCACAAAGATATACACTGAATTGAATGTCAGGGTGACATGCTGTAAGGTACAGTAGTGATCCGATCATATCTCGAAACAGTGTAGGATCTACTATTTTACCATTTTCATCTTTGTCTAGTTTTGTGGTGGTAGTCATGGGAGTTGATATAGGTTTTGCTTCTGCCATCTCGTATTTCTTTAACAATTCCATCGTGTATTTTGCTTGACTTATGAAAATGCCCTCAGAAGTTTGCTTCACCTGCAATCCAAGAAAGAAGTTTAGCTCCCCCATTAAACTCATCTCGAATTCTCCTTGTATAATTTCTGCAAATTCATCGCATAAGGCATTGTTAGTAGCTCCAAAAATGATGTCATCCACATACACTTGAACTACTAAAATGTCTTTACCTGATTTCTTTTTGAACAGTGTTTGATCAACCTTACCTCTCTTAAAGCCATTTTCAACCAGAAATGAGGTAAGCCATTCATACCACGCCCTTGGTGCTTGCTTTAGTCCGCACAGGGCCTTTTGGAGCTTGTATACATGTTGTGGATATTTGGAATCTTCAAAACCTGGAGGCTACTCTACAAAAGCATCCTCCTTGATATAACCGTTAAGAAATACAGATTTAACATCCATTTGAAATAACTTAAAGTTCAAGGAGCAAGCATAGGACAATAAGATCCGGACTGCTTCAAGTCTAGCAACCGGTGCAAATGACTCATCAAAATCAATACCCGACTCCTGGCTATACCCCTTGGCAACAAGCCGAGCCTTATTCCTAACAACCAATCCCGCATCATTTAGCTTATTTCTGAAAACCCAACGGGTTCCAATAGTGAGATGGTTCTTAGGACACGGCACGAGAGTCCACACCTCGTTTCTTTCAAACTGGTGCAGCTCTTCATGCATAGCCTGAATCCAGGATTCATTTTGAAGAGCTTCATGAATGTCATTGGGTTCTTCTTGTGAAAGTAGAGCCAACAAATCCTCCTCTTCTACCTGCCTTAGAGAGGACCTTGTTCTTACCCCATCCTCCAAATTACCTATGATGTTCACAGCTGGATGATCCTTTAGAATTGTGGAAGAGCTGGGCAAATTAGGATGCTGCACTTGTGGTTCTTACAGTGTCTCAATTGTAGGATCCTCATCCTCCTCATTTTTACTTGGTGTTGCCTTCAATGGTTCATCCTTTGTTTTGACATTCGATGAGTTCTTAGGAGCTTCATCTGCATCCAAGGTAGAAGAAATTTGGTTTGTCAATTTTGATTCGGATTCGTCAAAGATGACATGAGGACTTTCTTCAACAACTAAAGTCCTTTTATTAAATAAATGGTAAGCTCTAGAATTGAGTGCATAACCTAGGAAGATTCCTTTGTCACTCTTTTCATCAAACTTACCCAGGTTGGACTTACCATTGTCCAAAATATAGCAAGGGCATCCAAAGGGTTTAAGATAAGAGATGTTTGGTTTCTTACCCTTGTAGAGCTCATATGGAGTTTTCATCAGAATGGGTCTTACCATTGCCCTGTTGATGATGTAGCATGCTGTACTCACCGCCTCAGCCCAAAAATACTTAGGTAGGGAATTCTCACTTAGCATGGTCCGGGCCATGTCTATTAATGTTATGTTCTTCCTTTCCACTACTCCATTTTGCTGGGGCATCCTTGGTGATGAAAAATTGTGTGTGTACTCCGGCTCTTCACAGAAAATGCTGAATTCATGATTTTTAAATTCACCACCATGATCACTCTGGATGGTGGTGATGAGGTAGCCTTTTTCATTTTAGATTTTTCTGTAAAACACTTGAAACTCCATTAGGGCATCACTTTTATTAGCTAAAAAAAACACCCATGTGAATCTGAAAAAGTCATCAACAATCACAAAGCCATAGGATTTTTCACCTACGCTAGATGTTCTAGTAGGGCCAAAAAGATCAAGATGCAACAGTTCCAAAGGCCTAGCAGATGAAACAATGTTTTTGTTTTTGAAGGAAATTCGTGTTTGCTTGCCTTTAGTGCAAGCTTCACAGATTCTATCACTTTCAAATTTTAATTTTGGCAGTCCATTCACCAAGTCATGTCTAGACAGCTTAGATATTACTCCAAAACTAGCATGACCTAATCTTCGGTGCCATACCCATACATTTTCATGATTGTTCGCAACCAAGCAGAGATCATCGCACGAAACATTATCAATATCAACAATATAGACATTGTTATTCCTTTTTCCAAGAAATTTGATCTCATTTGTGTTTTTGTTCAAGACAATGCCGTGAGTTTCATCAAAAACAACTTTAAAACCCTTATCGCACAATTGGCTTATGCTTAGCAAATTATGATTCAGACCTTTCACCAAAAGCACATCTTCAATAAGAATTTCAGAATTCTTACCAACGTTGCCAATTACAATGATTTTCAAAGACAACTGAACCTCCATCCTTGTCTTGCAGTGTAGAGAACACTTTCTTGTCCCCTGTCATATGCCTTGAGCAGCCGCTATCCAAGTACCATTTGCTCCCCCTGGCTTCAAGACATATCTGCAAGAAGAAAAATTCTCATGCAATTATTTTTGGTACCCAAACAAGTTTAGGTCCATAGGAGTTAGTCCAACTTCTTGCGGGTGTTCTCTTTATCCATGGAACATGATATTTAGGTGTGTTTTGTCTAAACCAGTAATTGGAAATCACATGACCAAATCTACCACAATGAAAGCAATTAGCATGTGAGAAAGTTCTTTGATATCTGTGTGGTTTAGGCTGAACATGTTGGGGTTTAGAATTAGAACATGAAGCATGATTATAGTCCTTTTCATGAACAAAGGATGTGGTGATCTTATGTTCAAAAGATTTTTTATTTTGAGGTGTGTACCTCAAGCCTTCCTTTTGGAAGTTGACTTTAACCCCCAATAAGTTATCCAGATTTTGTTTCCCTTTAACAAACCTAGTCAAGGTGGACTGAAGTTTAGCAACTTCTTCACCCAGAATATCATTTCTCCTTTCGAGTTCTGAATTTGTGGATTTCAGAATTTTTTCTTTCTTTTTTAGATTTTCACACACTTTTTCAACTTCAGCCATTTTGCATGAAATCTTTTCTTTGGTTCTTTCAATATCTGAAATAGTTTGCAGCAAGCTTTCTCTTTCTTCAGTTGCTTCAAACCATTCCTGTTCCAATTTTTCAAACTTGACAAAGATATCTTCATGTGACAATTCATCAATTTTCTTTTCAAGAATTTTATTTTTAGATCTGATTTTCTTGTATTTGGCATACAGTTTTTCATATGCAGATTCCCATTGCTCATTTAAAATAAAATCAGGATCCGAATTTACCTCAGCTAAGTCATCCTCATGAGCCATGAGACACAAGCTCTCCACGAGCTCTTGTATCTCCTCCTCGGACGGTTCGTTCTCTTCATCGCTCCACGTAGCAACCATGGCTTTGGGCTTTCTGAAGTTGTCCTTTTTGAATTTCTTCTTCAGGTCTGAGCACTCTCCCCTCATGTGCTCGGGCTTTTTGCATTCGTAGCATATGATGCTACTCGGCTTGCTCGACTCACCCTTGATTTGAGTGGGCTTCCTATGCCCTTTTCTGAAGTTGCTTTGGTAATTTCTTTTCTTCCTTAGAAATCTTTTTACTTGACGAGTGGTCATAGCTAATTCTTCTTCTTCGTTGCTTTCGTCATTGGACTCTTCTTCTTGAGAGTCGTCATCGGATTGATGAGCTCTCGATCCAATTACTTTCTTCTTCTTGATATCTTCCTCAGCTGTCCTCTTCACATTTATCTCATAAGTCATGACTGACCCTATGAGTTCATCGAGGATAAGTGTGGACATATTCTTGGAGTCTTCTATAACGGTGGCTTTGGTGTGCCACGCAGGAGAGAGGGATCTTAGCACTTTTCTTACAAGCTCAGAATTTGTGTAATCTTTCCCAAGACTTTTGAGACCATTCGTGATCTCAGTTAGCCTTGCGAACATCTCTGAAATTGTCTCTTCAGGCTTCATCTTGAAAAGCTCATAGTCTCGAACCAGAAGGTTGGCCTTGGTCTCCTTGACCTCGGATGTCCCTTCATATATGAGCTGCAGTTTGTCCCACATTTCTTTAGCTGAGCTGCACATAGAGACATGAGAGAATTCGTTAGGGTGTATTGCACATTGCATAATATTCATAGCATTGAAATTAATAGTGCATTTCTTAATTTCCTCGGGTGTCCATTTTTCTTCATCATTCCCAAGTTTGTAAGGACCCTTGTCCACAACTCTCCAAACTTCGTACTCTTGAGCCCTCAAGAAAACATGCATTATATTTTTTCAGTATGAGTAGTTTGAACCGTCAAAGAAGGGAGGATGATTGATGAAGTGGCCCTCGGGCATCATACCCTTGTTTGCCATTTAACCGAATCTTACTCTAGATCGTTAGATTTGAAAATACAGAGCCTTAGCTCTAATACCAATTGAAGTCTCGAGATTAAATGGCACCCAAGAGGGGGGTGAATTGGGTGATAACAAATTCTTTGCCAAATTAAAATCAATTTTATGATTACGAGAGGACACAGGAAAACAAGAACAGGAAAAACTAAATTTATCAAAATAACACTGTAATAACCCTTGGTACTAGGCGGAGTCAACAAATCCATAAATTCACTCATGCAAGCTGTTATCTTTCCGGCGAGAGTAACCTTGTCAGTCTGAATCCAGCTTTTGATATACCGAAGGATTTTTGAGAAGAGGGATCAAAAAATCTAGATCTAACGGATTCAAAATAATAAGATCCACAAGGGTGCACAGAAGGGGGATAGGAGATAAGGAGCAAACCACAATGAGACAGCGATATTAAGGTGGTTCGGATGCCACGATGGCAACCTACTTCCACCCCTTACCGATAGTGAGGATCCACACACTATCTTGTAAAGTGTTACAAGATCAGACACACACACAAACACATATTGGGAAAGAGAGCTCCCGCGAAGGTGTAAGAACACCTTAATACACACAAAACTACAACTGATTGAACACACAAACACACACACACGGATCTAGGAAGATCCACACACACTGAAAAGTTTAATGATTACATGAACCACAAATGAAGCTCAAGAGAAAATATGAATATAGAACATAAGAGACGAATCTTGATTTGCTCCCCCTTAGTGGATGAAGAATGCTTTGGATGCAGCTTGATCCCTGTGGAATGTGGATTTTTTTATTTATTTTTAGTTTATTTTATTTATTATTTTTTTATATTGATTTATTTATTTATTGGCGTGCCAGTCACCGAAGTGACAATTTTATTGTGCGCTCGATATGACTTGGTCAGTCGATTGTGAGGTCCGAGTCAGGACCCAAAGTCCGTCATACCATAAACGCTATGACGTTAATTACGTCCTCCCTAAGGAGGACAACCCTTGATTAAACGCTAAAGATAGGAGGCGGACAGCGGTTAAGCCGCATGCTTAAAAGAGACGGAATTCAATCGTTTGCAAAACGTTAAATGGATTAGACGAAGCAGGGGTTCGTTATTTTCGGGATAAAACCGACGGCATATTCCCACCATCTTGGACCATGCCAAGTGGGGAATAGGAAACCACCCATGCAGTGGCAGGGTAGGATCCGGAAAAGATCGGGCATAATTGACCCGGAGTCCGAATGGGGACCGGCGTGACATGGCACGCCCCATGTGGGTGCGATGGCACATCTATATCCCCCCTTCGAAGGACCGTCGGAGAGCATGTAGGGACATAGCTCCGTGGGCCAACGGGGTTGAGAGAGAGGACATCACAGCTACCTGGCAAGGTACGTGTAAATTTCGGCAGCATGTCCCCTCAACTTGGATTATGCCAAGAGAGGATAGGTCATCATCCACGGAGTGCCGGGATGACAACCGAACGAGGATGGGCACCGGGCCCCGGGACATCGCTTACCTTTATTCCATCGTTTAATATCCCCTTGAAATCCCTCGGAACTCATGTGATGACATGGCCCTTTGGGTTCATAAGGGTGAAATCTGGATCGGGAATGAAGACTGTAGGGGAGGCCTTCCCCATTACTATGTCTTCTCAAGGCATCCATGACGATCTCTGAACATCCCCGGGGCACATGTGTATGGAGACTAAAAGATTGAAGGATGTCAGTGCAGAAGAGGGCCTCGGACTGGGTTTCATCGGCCGAAGAAGGAGGGGCTCTCGGCACGGTTTTAATTTGACAGAGAAATAGGGTTCTCGGCATGGGTTTACCTGGCCGAATGAAAGGGGGCTTCTCGGCATGGGTTTAGCTGGCCGAATGATGGTCTCGGCGTGGCTTTAGTTGGCCAAAAAGGGGGCTTCTCGGCATGGTTTAGAGGCTCAAAAAGGGGGGTCTCGGTGGCGGCTTCCCGGCGCGCTCATGGCCGCGCCGAGAAGGTGGCGCCGAGAGGCTTGCATGGAGGGGTTCGAATAGGCTGATAGGGGAGGGGGTCTCGGCGTGGGGCTTCCCGACGCGCTCATGGCCGCGCCGGGAGTCTGGCGCCGGGAGGCTTGCACGGAGGCTCACGTGAAAAGGGTTGAAATAACTTTGTTTGTCGTTTAGCTGAAGAGGGAGGCCTCTCGGCTGGATAGTTCTCGGCGGGGAATTGTGCACGCCGAGAAGGTGAAATCGCTGCAGGGTTTCAGGGTTTACAGAGTTCAGACGATGCTCTGCTTCTGGGATTTCTGAGTTTTTCTGGCTGCGATTGAAGTTGAATTTGAAGTATAGGAAGGGGGATTTCGTGGATATTTCCCTGAGAAAGGGCCAAGGGGGGATCTTGTAGCAACCCTAATTAATGAATAATTGAAATGAATTAAAACATATATATTACAGAAGTAATATATATAAAAGGAATAGGGTTAATTGTACGAAATAAAATAAATTAAAAATAACGCCTCTTATTAAGGCGTTAATTTATAAAGAAACGCCTCTATCAAAGGCGTGACTAAAGAAAGGACGCCCACACGTGCGGTCGTCAACTCTCACTACCAAATAGGCAAGTAAAAGAAACGCCCATATATGGGGCGTGTTTCAAAAATAAGAAACGCCCTTATCAAAGACGTTTCTTAAGAAATGACCTGAACTAGGTCGTCAATTCAAGAATCGACGCCCTGACCAAAGGCGTTAATTCCGTTCGTAAACCGTTCGAACCCAGAGCTTATCCAGGGAAAGATTAACCTAATCTAGTAAGTGTCTAATAGAGTAAGGACTCTATTAGGGATATACTACCCTCACACAATCACTAACTCTAATAGGACTTCCAAAGTCTTATAAATAAACTTGTTCGCCCAACCCTAAATCTATTTGGACGAACTACAGCTGCACGGTACGTGAAGAACATCAAGTTCTTCGATTTTTCTTCTTCCTTTCATTATGAACGTAGTATGTGAAGAACTAATGTTCTTCATCTATATCTCTTCTACAGGTTAAGGAGCCCTGTCTTCCTAGGAGAACCAGTAAGTTATTCTCCTCCTTTATCTTTGGTTAGGTTGTTACGAAGCATAATACCTTCGTATTCTATCCTCTGTAGGTCATCTTCATCTAAGTTGCTGTGACTTGGTTGCTACAGAAGCTTCAGAACATTTAACAGAGCAGCAGCTTCTTCTAATTAAAATCCCTCACGGTCATCTCCAAATCAACTCTTAAGGTAGGATTTTCTCAAGTCACTGTAGCCCAAACTAAATTGATGCAGTACAATAATTATCATGCATATACATGGTTTGGTTTACTATAGTTTCTGAACGATTTTCTGATTAATTTCTTGAAAGAAACGTCCTTAGCAAGGGCGTGACTATGAAATACACGCCCCAGACTAGGGCGCTACTTTTCAAGTCACGACCCTTCCCAGGTCGTCAATTTCAGATTTGACGCCCTGTACACAGGCGTTAATTTCATGTAAATCTTAAGAACTGATTATCCATGCAATTACATGAAATCAAAGCAATAATCGTTAACGTTTAAAAGTCAATAAACATGAAACATCAAATCTGATATACTGCATGTGAATTCCTGCCAATTTTTACTGTCATAACCATATGATTGTTATCCTTGATTATCGTGCAAATCTTGTTAATTCCTGATATTTCTTGAATTCACGACCTAGACTAGGTCGTTTTTCCCTGTAGTAACGCCCCATCACAGGGCGTGAATTAAAAATAAACGCCCCTTACTAGGGCGCGTATCTGTTAAAATCCTGAAATATATATTCTGAGAAAATAAGAATTTAATGATTAACGCCCCTGCCAAGGGCGCGTTTTTGATAATTTCTGAAAATAAATATGTTCTAAAAAAAATATTGTAAATAAAAGACGCCTGCTACAGTAGTCGTCAACTCTTGAAGAAACGCCCCTGACGAAGGCGCGTTTTAGATAAATTATTGAAATTATTGAAAATTCTGCAAAACGGACCATATGTAAACGCCCTTCTGTTAGGCGTTAATTACTTGAGAAACGACTTGACCTAAGTCGTTATTTTACTGTAAACTGATTTTTCCTCTGATTTGCTAACCGATGGTTTTATATATCATTATATATATATATATCGGCACTATTCTCCATTCCGTGAGTATAGTCCCACGTTTCATGTTGATTTATCAATCACACTCAATTCTCATTGACATACAAGCTCTCCATTGGACATTCCGTTCCTTTGGACTAGCGAGTTAGTCATAGAGACCTCCGTAAGACTCCTCGTAGCCTTGGATTCCCTCAAGGCCGACTGAGCTGGTTGTACCCTAAAAACCCATTACACCATTGATGCCATGTCACTCTAAAGAAACATGGTATACCGGCCCTTATGATTGTACAAAGAGTATATCATAAGAAAATTCTTAATGGGATGATGATATCATGCCATATCATGTCGTTCTTGTAAACCCCAATTCTATGATAAGAATGAGGGTATCTTACTTTGATATACTGTTCATGTGGACCTCAATTCTATATAAAGAATGTCAATATTGATTTGTCATGGTACCTAAGTTAAGGGAACCATATTCTACCTAGTTTTTTCGATATCGTGGTTATACCGTTATTATCACCATTCTATGTCCTTTGTCATATTTTGGACTCTATTCTATCAAAGTTGTCATACATGTCTACAAGCTTGATTATTGAAATTCTATGTTGGCTATAAACAAGAGTGGATGTCAAAACACATGATAAATGCCTGCGCATATAGGGCTCGATCTGGTCCTGGGAGGAGCACCCGAAAGTACTTGTGCCCATGGGAGTTAAAATGATAAGGTATCTGGCATTATACCGAGTACTTGACTTGCTTGATTGGACATTCCACACACATCTTGTACTTGAATCGTACTTGACTTTACATGAATGCGTGGCCCGAAAAAGGGTAATTTACTTGCTTGATACATGATAGCCAAAGTTCTTGACATGACTCGATAATGGTACTTGCTTGAATATCTTGAATAAACTTGTTATCTTGTTGAGAGTTCATGATTAAGTTCATCTTACTTCCTTGATATTACATTCTCTCTATCTTGTCGTTTCATGCGAGCATGCATAGCCTTATTGCATTCATGAAAAATGTAATTACTTAAACCCCTTGCTAGTACTTGAGATATAATTTCCTACTGAGCGTTCGCTCATTCCGTTTGTCCCTTTCTACTTTTCAGGTAAGTCCGACGATGATGGAAGTCAATCGGATGGGAATGGTCAAGACTGAAAGTGATAGAGCTTCTACAAGTGTCGTCTAGTCTTTTCCATAGTTTCTTGAGTCAAATATGTATTCTTTTCCTTTTTATTAAACAGAGTATTGGATTTGTAATAGTCTATCCGTTATGAAATAAAGGATTGGGTTATCTTGCTATTTTGCGCATCTCTGTCTTTGTGTCGAATACACGACCACTCTGATTGACATGATTGATATAGACACGTCGCGCATCTCCGGGTATCTTCCGCGCTCGGGGCGTGACAGTCTTTGTGGTATCAGAGCCTAAGGTATTCAATTCCTAGGAAACCCAAGTCCAAGGATAGGTTTCAAAACCTTTAACCAAGTGAGAGTGGGTAGAACCAAGGGTTAAATGATCAATGAGTCCTTTATAAGATCATAGTGATATAATACTAACATAGCTATTGAAATTGTAGGATAATGGCCGCCGAACGTGCTCAATGGCGCAACATGCAGCGTACCCTTCAAGGGATGACCCAAGTGCTACAACAGGTAGCACAAGGTGGTGCTCCACGAGCTGGAAGCTTACACCAAGCATTCAAGAATATGAATCCCCCGAAGTTCATGGGATCGACCGATCCAGACGATGCCGAGCATTGGGTTCGGGAGATTGAACGTATATTCCGTGTTATGCAATGCACGGATCAGGACAAAGTCTTATTAGCTACTTTCCAGTTAGAAAAAGATGCTAGATGCTGGTGGGAGTCGATTGAAGCTACTATTGACCCAACTCAAGTTACATGGGGTGAATTCGTTGAATATTTCAACGCCAAATATTTCTCTGATAGGATCCAGGAAAAGAAGGCCGCCGAATTTGCCGCATTAAAGCAAAGATCTTTATCGGTGGCTGATTATGAAGCACAGTTTTCTAGACTGTCTAGATATGCTAAGCATTTAATTAGCACGGAAAAGATGAAAGCCCGTAGATTTCTTAATGGGCTTAGGCCCCACTACATTACTCAACTGGCGCCTATGGATATTCAAGTTTATACTGAAATAGTGCGCCGAGCTCAGTTGCTTGAAGATGCCACGGAACTATCTGATAGGATCCGTGGGAAAGACAAAAAGGAGCAAGTCACAAGTTCGGGTTCTTTTAAACCCAACTTTAAGAAGAGGCCCAATAATGGAGGTTCTTCCTCTCAAGATCAGAAATTCAAGAAGACCAAGCCTTTCTCTATCACCACTACACCTTCAAACGCAGTTTGCAAGCATTGTGACAAGGCTGGTCACAAAACAGAAGAATGCTGGAGGAAATTAGGAGCATGTCTCCGTTGTGGGAGTCGTGAACATCGGATTCCCGATTGTCCATTAATGAATGACCAAGACGGTGAGGGTAAACGCCCAGTGACAAGGAACGCGCGTCTTCATGCAATCCAAGAGACTGAACCAGAAGAAGAAGGCGGATTGGTGGAAGGTACATTAAAAATTTGTTCCAAATATGCACATGTCTTATTTGATACGGGTGCATCGCATTCCATTATTTCCAAGAAGTTTGCTGACCCATTACCTCTAGAACCAGAATGGATGAAGTTAATATTGTCTACTCCTCTCGGAAACGAGACGGATATCACACATCATTATCAAAACTGTGAGGTATTGGTTCGAGGAAAGAATTTTCCTATTGATCTTATCTGCTTAGATCTAAAAGAGTATGATGTTATACTAGGAGCAGATTGGTTATCCAAATACCAGGCAACGGTTGATTGCCGTGATAGCAAGATTATTTTCAAGGAATTTCCGGAACTGACTTATACTAGTCCTAAGAGTCGAAGCAAATCCCCTCTTATTTCGGCTCTTCGAGCAAGCAAGCTCGTCAAGAAAGGATGTGTATCCTTCCTTGCTTTTGTCACTATTAAAGAAGCTAAAGAAACCAAGATAGAGGACATTCAGGTAGTGCGAGAATTTCCAGACGTATTTCCGGAAGAATTGCCGGGATTACCCCCTCAAAGAGATGTAGCCTTCACCATTGACTTAGTCCCTGGTGCTGGTCCCGTTTCAAAGGCACCATATAGAATGTCCCCTGCTGAACTCAAGGAGTTGAAGGAGCAGTTGATGGAACTAATCCGAAAGGGGTTTATTAGACCAAGTACTTCCCCATGGGGAGCACCAGTCTTATTTGTAAAGAAGAAGGATGGATCCATGAGATTGTGTATCGACTATCGACAGTTGAATCATCTTACTATCAAGAACAAGTATCCACTGCCGAGAATCGATGAGTTATTTGATCAGATTTCAGGATCCAAATATTTCTCCAAGATTGATCTCAGGTCGGGATATCATCAATTAAGAATCAAGGATGATGACATTCACAAGACCGCATTCAGAAGCAGGTATGGCCATTACGAATTTGTTGTTATGCCTTTTGGACTAACAAATGCCCCTGCTGCCTTTATGCAGTTAATGAATAGCATATTCAGGCCTTACTTGGATCAATTCATAGTAGTCTTCATTGATGATATATTGATATATTCTAAGACTAAGGAAGAACATGAAGAGCATTTGAGGATTGCATTGCAAGTCTTGAGGACAAATCAATTATATGCTAAACTCAGCAAATGCGAGTTCTGGCTTGAAGAAGTGGCTTTTCTCGGGCATGTCATATCAAAGGACGGATTATCCGTAGATCCGTCAAAAGTTGAAGCTGTGAGAAACTGGGAAAGACCCACTAATGCAAGCGAGATCAGAAGTTTCTTAGGTCTTGCAGGCTATTATCGGCGATTCATCAAAGATTTCTCTAAGATCGCCGTACCACTTACAAGATTAACTCGTAAGGAGATCCGATATGAATGGAGTGAGGAATGTGAAAGAAGTTTCCAAACTCTCAAGGATCATCTCACTACAGCTCCAGTCTTAGCTCTACCGATAGAAGGAGAGAAATTCGAGGTCTACACTGATGCTTCTAGCATTGGCCTCGGATGTGTCCTAATGCAACAAGGAAAGGTCATAGCATACTCTTCACGTCAGCTGAAGAAGCATGAGGAAAATTACCCCGTCCATGACTTAGAACTGGCCGCGGTAGTATTTGCCTTAAAGATATGGAGACACTATCTCTATGGAGTACAGTTCACTGTATACTCCGATCACAAAAGTCTCAAATATCTATTTTCACAAAAGGAACTAAACATGAGACAAAGACGCTGGCTAGAATATCTCAAGGACTTTGACTTCAATATACAATACCATCCCGGAAAGGGTAATTATGTTGCTGATGCCCTTAGTCGAAAGCCGAGAGCAATGATAGCAAATTGTATGATGCAAGAATGGAGGTTACTTGAACAATTCTCCGAGCTCAATATAAGCTTGGACACGGAATCCAAATTTGTCACACTATCTCATGTAAGCATACAGTCAGATTTGTTATCTGAGATACAAACACTTCAGGATGATGATCCTATGTTAGTAGAAATCAAGGGCAGATTAGAAGGACAATCTGATTTTCAACTAACTTCTGATGGAAGATTATCGTTCAAAGATAGAACTTGTATACCTGATTGTCCGGAATTAAAGAAGAAGATCTTAGATGAAGCTCACCGATCAAGGTACACTATTCATCCAGGGTCAACCAAAATGTACCAAGATGTAAAGAGGAACTTTTGGTGGCCTAATATGAAAAGAGAAATAGCGGACTATGTATCACGCTGTCTCACATGCCAACAGGTCAAGGCGGAACACCAAAAGCCTGCGGGAAAACTACATCCTCTAGATATTCCTAAGTGGAAATGGGAGGATATTGGTATGGATTTCATCATGGGTTTGTCTAAATCTAAAGGAGGACATGATGGAATCTGGGTTATCGTTGACCGATTGACTAAATCGGCACATTTCTTGCCAATCAAAAGCCGATGGTCAATTGATGTGCTAGCTGCACTATACATCAAAGAAATAGTCAGGATACATGGAATTCCTGTCTCAATCGTGTCTGATAGAGATCCCTGTTTTACTTCTCATTTTTGGAAGGGATTGCAACATTCGTTGGGGACAAGGCTCAACTTTAGTACTGCTTTTCACCCGCAAACAGATGGTCAGACCGAGCGAACTAATCAAGTTGTTGAAGATATGCTGAGAGCATGCATTATTGACTTTGGAGGAAGCTGGCATGACCACTTACCTTTAGTTGAATTTGCATATAATAATAGCTACCAAGCTAGTATCCAAATGGCACCTTTCGAAGCCTTATACGGAAGGAGTTGCCGATCTCCCATATGTTGGAGCGAAGTTGGAGAAAAACAACTGTTAGGTCCAGACATGGTAAGGGATACAACCGAGAAGATACAAGTAATCAGGGAAAGATTACAAGTTGCTCAGACAAGACAAAAGACTTATGCAGATACAAGAAGAAGAGATCTTGAATTCCAAATCGGAGATCATGTATTTCTCAAGATATCCCCTGGACGTGGCATACGAAGATTTGGTGTTAAGGGCAAGCTTACGCCAAGATTCATCGGACCATTTGAGGTACTCGAAAGAGTTGGCGAGGTTGCTTATCGCATCGCGTTGCCTCCTCAGTTGTCCGAGGTACACAATGTATTTCACATATCTATGTTGAAGAAGTATGTGCACGATCCATCGCATATTATTGAACATGGAGATCTGGCGATCCAGAAAGATCTCACATATGAACAGAAGCCTATGAAGATATTAGATCGAGAAATACGAGCTCTAAGGAATAAGGTTATTCCCATGCTCAAGGTGCAACGGAATAAGAATCCTGAACGCGAAGCGACATGGGAGACCGAAGAATCTATGAAGAAACGATTTCCCGAGTTATTCTAAGAGGTATATGTTCTACGCTCTCCACGTGTATAATTATATATATATTGAATTTGGGGACCAAATTCTTTTTAAGTGGGGGAGGGTGTAGCAACCCTAATTAATGAATAATTGAAATGAATTAAAACATATATATTACAGAAGTAATATATATAAAAGGAATAGGGTTAATTGTACGAAATAAAACAAATTAAAAATAACGCCTCTTATTAAGGCGTTAATTTATAAAGAAACGCCTCTATCAAAGGCGTGACTAAAGAAAGGACGCCCACACGTGCGGTCGTCAACTCTCACTACCAAATAGGCAAGTAAAAGAAACGCCCATATATGGGGCGTGTTTCAAAAATAAGAAACGCCCTTATCAAAGACGTTTCTTAAGAAACGACCTGAACTAGGTCGTCAATTCAAGAATCGACGCCCTGACCAAAGGCGTTAATTCCGTTCGTAAACCGTTCGAACCCAGAGCTTATCCAGGGAAAGATTAACCTAATCTAGTAAGTGTCTAATAGAGTAAGGACTCTATTAGGGATATACTACCCTCACACAATCACTAACTCTAATAGGACTTCCAAAGTCTTATAAATAAACTTGTTCGCCCAACCCTAAATCTATTTGGACGAACTACAGCTGCACGGTACGTGAAGAACATCAAGTTCTTCGATTTTTCTTCTTCCTTTCATTATGAACGTAGTATGTGAAGAACTAATGTTCTTCATCTATATCTCTTCTACAGGTTAAGGAGCCCTGTCTTCCTAGGAGAACCAGTAAGTTATTCTCCTCCTTTATCTTTGGTTAGGTTGTTACGAAGCATAATACCTTCGTATTCTATCCTCTGTAGGTCATCTTCATCTAAGTTGCTGTGACTTGGTTGCTACAGAAGCTTCAGAACATTTAACAGAGCAGCAGCTTCTTCTAATTAAAATCCCTCACGGTCATCTCCAAATCAACTCTTAAGGTAGGATTTTCTCAAGTCACTGTAGCCCAAACTAAATTGATGCAGTACAATAATTATCATGCATATACATGGTTTGGTTTACGATAGTTTCTGAACGATTTTCTGATTAATTTCTTGAAAGAAACGTCCTTAGCAAGGGCGTGACTATGAAATACACGCCCCAGACTAGGGCGCTACTTTTCAAGTCACGACCCTTCCCAGGTCGTCAATTTCAGATTTGACGCCCTGTACACAGGCGTTAATTTCATGTAAATCTTAAGAACTGATTATTCATGCAATTACATGAAATCAAAGCAATAATCGTTAACGTTTAAAAGTCAATAAACATGAAACATCAAATCTGATATACTGCATGTGAATTCCTGCCAATTTTTACTGTCATAACCATATGATTGTTATCCTTGATTATCGTGCAAATCTTGCTAATTCCTGATATTTCTTGAATTCACGACCTAGACTAGGTCGTTTTTCCCTGTAGTAACGCCCCATCACAGGGCGTGAATTAAAAATAAACGCCCCTTACTAGGGCGCGTATCTGTTAAAATCCTGAAATATATATTCTGAGAAAATAAGAATTTAATGATTAACGCCCCTGCCAAGGGCGCGTTTTTGATAATTTCTGAAAATAAATATGTTCTAAAAAAATATTGTAAATAAAAGACGCCTGCTACAGTAGTCGTCAACTCTTGAAGAAACGCCCCTGACGAAGGCGCGTTTTAGATAAATTATTGAAATTATTGAAAATTCTGCAAAACGGACCATATGTAAACGCCCTTCTGTTAGGCGTTAATTACTTGAGAAACGACTTGACCTAAGTCGTTATTTTACTGTAAACTGATTTTTCCTCTGATTTGCTAACCGATGGTTTTATATATCATTATATATATATATATATCGGCACTATTCTCCATTCCGTGAGTATAGTCCCACGTTTCATGTTGATTTATCAATCACACTCAATTCTCATTGACATACAAGCTCTCCATTGGACATTCCGTTCCTTTGGACTAGCGAGTTAGTCATAGAGACCTCCGTAAGACTCCTCGTAGCCTTGGATTCCCTCAAGGCCGACTGAGCTGGTTGTACCCTAAAAACCCATTACACCATTGATGCCATGTCACTCTAAAGAAACATGGTATACCGGCCCTTATGATTGTACAAAGAGTATATCATAAGAAAATTCTTAATGGGATGATGATATCATGCCATATCATGTCGTTCTTGTAAACCCCAATTCTATGATAAGAATGAGGGTATCTTACTTTGATATACTGTTCATGTGGACCTCAATTCTATATAAAGAATGTCCATATTGATTTGTCATGGTACCTAAGTTAAGGGAACCATATTCTACCTAGTTTTTTCGATATCGTGGTTATACCGTTATTATCACCATTCTATGTCCTTTGTCATATTTTGGACTCTATTCTATCAAAGTTGTCATACGTGTCTACAAGCTTGATTATTGAAATTCTATGTTGGCTATAAACAAGAGTGGATGTCAAAACACATGATAAATGCCTGCGCATATAGGGCCCGATCTGGTCCTGGGAGGAGCACCCGAAAGTACTTGTGCCCATGGGAGTTAAAATGATAAGGTATCTGGCATTATACCGAGTACTTGACTTGCTTGATTGGACATTCCACACACATCTTGTACTTGAATCGTACTTGACTTTACATGAATGCGTGGCCCGAAAAAGGGTAATTTACTTGCTTGATACATGATAGCCAAAGTTCTTGACATGACTCGATAATGGTACTTGCTTGAATATCTTGAATAAACTTGTTATCTTGTTGAGAGTTCATGATTAAGTTCATCTTACTTCCTTGATATTACATTCTCTCTATCTTGTCGTTTCATGCGAGCATGCATAGCCTTATTGCATTCATGAAAAATGTAATTACTTAAACCCCTTGCTAGTACTTGAGATATAATTTCCTACTGAGCGTTCGCTCATTCCGTTTGTCCCTTTCTACTTTTCAGGTAAGTCCGACGATGATGGAAGTCAATCGGATGGGAATGGTCAAGACTGAAAGTGATAGAGCTTCTACAAGTGTCGTCTAGTCTTTTCCATAGTTTCTTGAGTCAAATATGTATTCTTTTCCTTTTTATTAAACAGAGTATTGGATTTGTAATAGTCTATCCGTTATGAAATAAAGGATTGGGTTATCTTGCTATTTTGCGCATCTCTGTCTTTGTGTCGAATACACGACCACTCTGATTGACATGATTGATATAGACACGTCGCGCATCTCCGGGTATCTTCCGCGCTCGGGGCGTGACAGATCTGGAGGGCAGGATTGATGGGGAATGAGACCATCGTCTGGATCTCTGAAGACTTTGTTTTATTTCTGCCGCCGGCCGTCTGGGGATCAAGAGATGACTATCTCTGATCCCCTGGACGGACCCAATAGCATCTGAAACTCGATGGCTGAGGAACCTTTAGCATCGAACTCCAGACCCTAGTCATCCAAGGGATTAGGATGGAGGGTCGAGAGATCGAGGTTGTCATTCGCTAGCATCCGCGGAATAGCAGTGATCCGAAGAATCGATATACCCTCGTATAGCCAGCGGTTCAGAGGACCAAGAGATTGATGTCTCTGGTCCCTGAACAGCACAAGGAGGGGCCCGGTTTCCATGCCTCTAAAGAGAAGATTCATATGAACCATTAAATGTTTTGCATAAACGATAAACATACAAAGATAAGCGGAGAGCAGACATTTCGATCAAAGGAGAGCAAACATCTGAATCAGTAGATCCCCAAATGGGTCACGTTGACATTTCATTGCATCGCATTGAAGCCTTACATCGACTGTGAAATAGAAATGCAAAGCGGAAAGATAGAGATTGAGACCGGAACTGGCCGGCTATTTTCGATAAATCAAGACAAAAGCTCAGTAGATTACATCATTAGAAAAGAAAAGACAGCATGGGGAGGGCGGAGCATTGACTCCTCTCCCTCCCCCTAGCAGCCCACCTGGAGCCCTTTTCTTCTTCTTTTCTTCTGCTTCTTCTCTTCTGCTTCTTCTCTTCTCTCAGCCGAGGGGGACTCTCTCTTGGCAGGCCTCCCTCTCTACTCTTTCTTTTCTGGCTTCTTTTTCTCTTCTTCTTCTCTCTTTTTCCCTTTTCTATTCTCCTTCTGTCTCTTTTTTGTCTCTCTTCTTATCTGTTCGAAGGGAGGGGGCTTTTATAGCCACTTCTCCCCTTCTCGGCAGCAGCATCACGGTGCGCCCCAGATGGGGCTTCCCGGCGCGCTTGCAGGTGGCTCTCGGCGCCCTCTTTGGGCTTCGGCAAGTGGCTCTCGGCGCCATCCTTTGCAGGCCCAATTAAAGCTTTTTAGCCGCTTTCACAGACCCATTTGGGTCTTTCAAGGACATCATCACCCGAAAGGGCCTTTCATTGATGACACATCTTGTATCGAGATCATCATTACGGTTTTCATCAGTCCGTAGACCGGGATTTCATCAGTCCGTAGACAGGGGTTTCATCAATCCGTAGACAAGGGTTTCATCAGTCCGTGGACAGGGGTTTCATCAGAATTGCCATCTGAACGGTGACAAGACCGGGTATTATCTTATCGATATCGTCACTTGAATGGTGACGAGCTCGGGCATCAGCTTTAGTCCGGAAAGACTTCTGCCGGGAGTATAACCTGTGGAGACCATTCTTCTTCTGTTCTGACTTTGCAAAAGCCTTTGCCATCTTCATCTGCCGGTACCGGCTTCATCTTCATCTCATATTACATCTGTCAGTAAGCCGACATCTGACTTACCCTGACATATCATCCGTGGATTCTTGGGCGAAACGGTTGTACAGCTCTCATTAAAGGGCTGGAAGGTCTCATCAGTCGAGTGACTGCTGCTTTATTAGTGCTGCCGTCTGAGTGACATTGGCACCGGGCATCAGCTTTGCCGACAAGGGCTTCAGCCGAGCAGACAGTTGATGAGCTTCATCATTGGTCTTTCACTGTTGGTCCGACCCTCTTTTCAATTATGTTTTCACCCTTGTTCATTTTCCAGGTGTCAACAAATGCCCCCCACCTACGGGCGGCGTAAGTGCAGAATAAGCGGCACGGGGCTTGCAGGTGTCTTTCATCATTCGAGGGTATCTTCCTCAATTTGTCTTCAATCTGGTTCTCGGACCTGATCATCTTGATGCAACAATATTTTGCACTCTTTTCTTCCCTTTTCACATTTTCATTCTTCATATTTTCTTTATTTTCAGCAATTTGGAGCTTCTTAGCACAGGGCATTGACTTCTCGGTGTGGGCCTCTGCGTGAAGGGCCTCCCGGCGTGAAGCATCTCGGCTTGGAGCTCTCGGCGTGGAGGGCCTTGGGCAGGGCTTCTCGGCGCGCCTTTGACCGGACTCTCGGCCTGGACTTCTCGGCGCGCCTTCTGGCCGCCGGGGGCTCTCGGCCTGGGCGGTTCTCGGCCTAGGGCTCTCGGCCTGGGGTTCTCGGCGCGCCTTCTGGCCACTGGGGGCTCTCGGCCTAGGCGGTTCTCGGCGCGCAATTCTTCGCGCCGAGAACCTGCTCGCTTGGGCCTCTATTTGAGGCGCCGAGACCTTGTTTTTTTTTTCTCATTCTCATTCTTTCTTTCTCTTTCTTCATTTTTTGATTTCTTTCAGCGGCGGGAGCTTCCTCTCCTCTCTCGACCGTCTCATCTTCTTCGCCCGTCAGGACGCTCTTTGGGGATTTAATCCCTTTTGATTTCGGGACCACCCCCTCTTGGTTGGTGACTCCCTATTCTCTTTGGGCAGACATCGAATAAGGGGAGATGATGCCAAAATTTTATAGAATCTCATGTTGCAATCTACACAAGACTGGCTTTTAATTCACACTTTTTCTTCGACTGCAGGCACTGCAATGGCTTCCAGTTCTGATGTTGCATCTTCCGGAGCTGTTGGTGCTAGCTCATCGGCCCATCCAGACATATCTCGGGCCACAGTGAATTGGCTGAATGTGCATAACCTGGATTTCGGTTATGACAGGATTGCTTCATTTGATGAATCATCTGACTCTGAAACGGACACCGTGTCGACAGCCCGGGTATACTCCACGGCGACTGAGACATGCTTCAGGCGAGATGGTAACTATCGGCCAGACCTCCCGAAGGACCGACATTTGATGCCGTTCATACGGACTTTCACGGTGGGCGGCATGCGAGATTACTGGATAGCTCGCGTAGTTGAAGCTGCCATCCTTGCTGAGCGAGATAGCCTGAAGGACTCAGTGTATCGCAGCAAGGTCATCTATCTTCCTGGGGAAAAGCGCGACTGGGATGCCGTCCTTGGCATATCGGAGCTGGAACCAGAGAAGAAGATGCTGGTCCGGGCCCCGGAATTCACACCAGCCCGGTGGGATAATGCTAGCGGCCGAGTTCATAGGGAGAAGTCCGGCTATGGTATGTTGTTGGCACCATTAAAGTGGGGATATCGCGAAGAACCCTTCATGCTGAATTGTTCGGCCGTTCAGTTCAAGTACCTTCTGGCCGCTGGCTGGTTCGGAGACACCAAAATTACTGACGCCCACCTATTCCGAGTGGGGGCAGTGGAGTTTACAGAGTTTGTTCTGCTAGAATATGCCCCCCTGCTAATCAGAGCAGGGGTGTACCACAGTGTCTTCGCTTCTAGATTCCGGTATCCCATATCCCGAGGACTGTGCTGTGGAATGTTTGAAGTGTTCTGCCCTTTATTCAACACTTTCTATACAGCAGAGGGGGAGACATCCCTGGATCTCTGGAGTTTATCACAGCTCTCCGGCCTGCCCATTGATGGCGAGCCGTATGAGGAGGTTTGCTTGTCAGATTCCGAGAAGGATAGCTCTGATGGCGAGGGCAAGTATTCCATTGGCTTCTCATATCGATATCTGATGAAGGTATACCGCTCCATCTGTCTGGCGTACAGCAGGGGGTCCTCTAAAGACTATCAACCCCGAGAGAAAGGCAGCAAAATGAGGGTCCGGATAGGGCAGTGGATCCAGTATTTCTTTGACGGTCCCCTGAAGTATGCAGACTTTCCTTCTATGGGTCCGGCTGCTAGCAGGCAGATAAGGGCTCCCCGTTATAAGTCGGCGCTACCCTCCTCATTGCGCCGTGCAGGCAGCGGTGGTCCCAACCCAGCAGGCATAGACCCCATCACACACTGCGCATCTTATTTCACATTTTGGCTGTGCACTTTTGCTCTCCCACAAGGGGACGAGACAGTCATTCGGTCAGAGGCCATATATCCAGCTTGTCAGATGGCATGGGGGATGAAGCTGTCGCTCTGCCCAGTGGCCCTGTGTTTGATATATAAATCTTTGGGGGACCTGTACAAGCATCGGACTCCCCGTTCTTTGAGGACCGTGGGTCCTTTTCATTTCTTCAACGCCTGGGTCTGCAGTATATTCCCCGAATTAGCTCCGAGAACCTTGCAGGCGGATACAGTGTCACCCAGGATGGTTGAATTTGCCAGCGCTGAGCCTGGTCCCTTTTATGATCAGCTATTTAAGATAAGGGGCCGACTGATAAAAGTACCAGTGGATGCCCCTGGCAGCATACATTTCTGGAGCTTGGCAGCAGGTTCAGCTCCTTTGATTGATCCTCAGAGAGAGTGCAAGCTGGAGGAGATAGAGACATATATCCACCTTGTCTCAGGGGTCAACACTGCTCGGCCAATCCTGGAACCGGAGCTGGTGAGATGGGCCATGGCAATTCGGCCCAGTGTTTTGGTTTACAGAAAGGGTGGCCTGCTTCTGTTGGAGCCATACTATCCGTTCCGCTTTGGGCGAAACTTCGGCTACGACCAGCATATTCTACCTCAGCTGCCCAATTTCCTCTAGATAGCCGGGCCAAGCACGGGTCCATCATTGTTGGCGAGGGCCGGTTGTGGTGGGATTTCTATCATCGCCAGGATGATGTAGTTTTCAGGGTGCCCACTGTTTCTAATCGTGTTCCCCGGGTAACACCAGAATATATCAAATGGTGGAATATCCGGACCGGCTTTTATAGGGACGGTAGGGGTGCCTTCTGGGACGTGGCAGAGCGCTCCTTCTTGAAATAGCAACCTGGGCCAGTGTTTGATATTTCCGAGGCCCACTTGAAAAAACTTTACTCACAGCATCTGAGGGAGGTGGAGAATTATCTGACTCAGCGGCGGGCCTTGAAGGAAAAGAGTTCCAAGCCGCTTGCTCCTGTCTTCGCTGCTATCAACGAGGACACCTTTATGCAGAGTTTGAAACATCTGAGCCATGTAGGGGGCGCTCGCTTGGAAGTGCAGCAATACCCATTTCCTGTCGAAGAGCCGCTCCCGACAGTAGCTTCCTGGAGGGGTCCAGTTGATAAATTTCATCCATATAGGACGTTTGTACGCCGAGAAGATAGAACTCAGACGTACTATAGACAAACGTCCTGGCTGTTCATTCTGCTGAATTTGCATGGATTATCTGCAGAAAGCCCGATAGCTGGCATTTTGAACAAGCCACTGTTTATATCATTTCATTATGTCGATGGCTGGGGCATGGACCATCTTGACTTGTTTCGATGCCTTGACTTTCGTGGCCATAATGATCTGGCAGCTTTGGTAGAGAAGTGCCAGCTATTTGGTGATGTGTGCTGGCTCATCAAGGAGGCTGCTTCCCGCTCCAAGGAGGTAGCTTACATGTACTGGCCACTTTCTGTATTCTATGACGGCCCGGCAGGTAAGATTTCTTCTTTTCTGATTGCAGTGTTTTCTGCTTAGCATCTGAATTTTACATCCGCTGATCCCATCATCCTTCTGCCATTCTTAACAGACCGGCCTGATATAAAGCGGCAGGGGCTCTATAGAAAGATTATTGCGCAGGCCGAGAAGCCCACTTATTTTGAAGTCCCTGCTGCAGCACCGACCACTACTCCCCTGCCTCCTGGCAAGAAGAGGAAGGCTTCCGCAGTCAAGACTGCAGTTGGGAAGGCCAGGAAGGCCAAAAAGGCCCACATTCAACAGTCGACTTCGGTGGCGATGGATACTGGGACCCCTCTCCCTGACATTCCATCATTCGATGAGTTTGAGCTGCAAAGGGAGGCTGCTTCGACACCGGTTCAGGGTAACATCAACAGCTTGCATTTGCATTCTTCACTGTCTTCTGCAGGATCTCAAAGAAGTCCTTGAATCTGACCCATTCTTTTTGCACAGCCGAAGAGACAGTCATAGCACCTTCTGTGGCGGAGACCAGATTGCCTTCTCCTACGCCGGCTAGTGAGGCGAGGGGTAAGTGTATCTTCTCATCTGTCTCATACCTGTATTTGTTTTCTTTGCTACATTTCTCAGAGGTCTCTTTTTGCATCAGCGGCAGGCGAGGAGCAGACTGAGGCTGTGGTGACAGAAGAGTTGCTTCAACCACAGGAAGGTCACAAGGCTCAGTCGAAGCAGCGTGCCGTTCCGGCCAGGCGCATAATTACCCGGTCTACATCTTGGCATGTTTTAGAGGCGGCCCCACAGCATATAGCTAGTGTGGAAATATCCTCAGGCAGTTCTAAGACCGCCTCTGATGAGGAGGAAGCAACCTTCAGCAACAGTGAGGGAGATGCTCCTGAATTAGAGGCCCCACTTGTATTTGTAAAGGGTGCTCCGTCTTTTCAGCCTGCTAAGCTGGTGGTGCTATCTCCTGAGGAGGAGTTGCAAGAGGAGTTTGCCGGGCTCAATACCGAGATTGACATAACTTCACCATTTGTCATTCCGACTACGGAGCTTCCTTCTCTTTCACCGCACTTCGAGGATGTGGACCCTGCTTCAAGGGTGGGTTCCTTTTCATGTTTGTTGCTTCATCTGCCCCTTCTTCTTTTATATCTAGCACTGAAGTTGCTTTGTTTTGGTCTCAGGGCATTGCCATTGCTAGCTCAGACACAACTGCGGCTATCACGGACATTTCCTCCATAAACTGGGCTATTGTCCCTTTTCAGCCTTTAACTTGCACGGGAATTCCCGAGATCATTCGCCCTGTGCCGGCGCGGATACAGTCCTCGACAGATTTAGCATCGTTGGACTTAGGATCACCAGGAGAGATTTCCATCCTTGTCAGGGCCTCAGAGTTCAGAGCCGAAGTAGACCCATCCAGAAGCTCTACTTTCATACTGGCTGCCATAATGTCAACTGCGCCTGAGTCAGCAGTCCCTGCCACAGTGTCTATAGAAACTGGATTTCTGCCTTTACAGACTAGAGACCCTTCGCCCCCATTATCAGGAAGAGTAGCTGAAGATGAAGCCCTTATTCAGAAGATTCATGAAGAGATAGCTCCATCATCCATCGGTCCTCCCTCCGCTGATGTTCAAGCCATAGCGCCCGAGACGGAGGGGGAATCTTCAGTTCAGCCAGAGGGCACGGAGAGGGACCGGCCAGTTCTTCCAGTAGATTTACCGTCTTCATCCTCTCAGCCGGATGTCACACTGTGGGCAGACATCGATAGCGAAGTGACCTTCGAAGTGATCCCCTCTGCTTCTTTTGGCTTTGCATCGTCTGAGAGCTTTGTCTGGCAGAACCTGGATATGCTGCGCCAGCTGGTAGAATCTCAGCCTGGCTTGACATAATTGCAGCTGAAGGAAATTGCTGATCGCTTCACTGCCGGTCTGCAGGCTATGGGTTGCCCTCTGGACACATGGGCTCAGCGGGTCTTGCTTTTGCTTAAATTCGTGCATCGGAGGGATTTCCTAGCACGGACCATGGTTGATAAGCTAACGGCGCTGAAATTGCAGAGGTCAGAATGCAAATCCGAGTTGGGGAAGCTGACACTTATGCTTGATGGACGCCGAGCTGAGCTAGAAGGTGCTATTCAGCGGGAAGAAGCTGTGCGGGACCGGATAGCCCTACTGGAGATGGAACTCTCTGGACTTCGAGCCGAACTGCAGCAACTCTCCTTTATCCGGCCGCAGTCTGAAGAGGAGGTAGCCTCGCTGGAGGGACGGGTGATGTCTCTTCAGGACATGTCCATTGGGCTTCAGGAGGAGGAGGCGCGCCTTCATGAGCTAGGAGCTGCCCCTTATGTGGGTCTTCTGGCCTTCGAAGATATATTCCGGCGGCCGTGAATTGTTTATCCCTCCCTTTTTGTTCTCTTCTGTAATGTGATGTCCCCTCGGGGACCTTTATGTATTCCCTTTTTATTGGAAAGGAATCTCTTGGCTTCAATCGTCTCCATCTTACCTTGCATATGATTTTATCACTTTGGGAAGTGGGGTAGCGGTTTTGACAATCCCTCATGCGAACGGCTCGTACTTGGCAGGAGAGCGTCCACCCCTTCAGAGAAAGGATGGGGGACTCGCTCCACCGCGTGACGGCATCCGAAGAGGTGCTTAAACCGGGTTTTGTGAGTGGCAACAAAAATCCTTCTGGCCATGTGCGCCATAAAGGAGACAATTTGCGGGAGTGTGAAAGGAGAGGTTCCATTAGAATAGACGTGAGGTCTAGACTGGGTAGGGGTTATAGTAGGTGGGACAATTAAAGGATATGTGGTTTTCATCAAGACAGACGTAGGGTCTGAACTGGATAGGGTTTCATCATTGATCGGGCGAAATGCCAATCGATCAATAGTTGGCCTCATCATCGATACTGGGTTGATATCGATGCAAGCAAAGGGATTTATAAGTTTCATCAGAATAGACGAAAGGTCCAAACTGGACGGGGTTTCATCATTGATCGGGCGAGGTGCCAATCGATCAACGGTTGATTTCATCATCGATATTGGGTTTGTATCGATGCAAAAGGATTTATAAGTTTCATCGGAATAGACGAAAGGTCCAAATTGGATAGGGTTTCATCGTTGATCGGGCAGGGTGCCAATCGATCAACGGTTGATTTCATCATCGATATTGGGTTGATATCGATGCAAAGGGTTTTATAAGTTTCATCAGAATAGACGAAAGGTCTAAACTGGGTAGGGTTTCATCATTGATCGGGCAGGGTGCCAATCAACCAACGGTTGATTTCATCATCGATATTGGGTTGATATCGATGCAAAGGGTTTTATAAGTTTCATCAGAATAGACGAAAGGTCTAAACTGGGTAGGGTTTCATCGTTGATCGGGCAGGGTACCAATCGATCAACGGTTGATTTCATCATCGATATTGGGTTGATATCGATGCAAAGGGTTTTATAAGTTTCATCAGAATAGACGAAAGGTCCAAACTGGATAGGGTTTCATCGTTGATCGGGCAGGGTGCCAATCGATCAACGGTTGATTTCATCATCGATATTGGGTTGATATCGATGCAAAGGGTTTTATAAGTTTCATCAGAATAGACGAAAGGTCTGAACTGGGTAGGGTTTCATCATTAATCGGGCAGGGTGCCAATCGACCAACGGTTGATTTCATCATCGATATTGGGTTGATATCGATGCAAAGGGTTTTATAAGTTTCATCAGAATAGACGAAAGGTCTAAACTGGGTAGGGTTTCATCATTGATCGGGCGAGGTGCCAATCGACCAACGGTGGGAAGTGTGTGAAGGTGTAGGTCTCATCAGGACAGACGTAAGGTCTATTCCAATAGATTTTATCGCAGGTGGGACTTTGCCAAGAAATGCGTAGATTTTATCAGGACAGACGTGAGGTCTGAACTGGATAGGCTTTAGCCAAATGGTGATGGGTTTCATCGTCGGTGGGACGTTTGAAAGAGGGTATTTAGATTTTATCAGGGTAAGCGTAAGGTCTACCCCGGAAGGGTTCTATTGTCGGTGGGGCGCGGAACCAGTTGACCGACTGAAGGCTTTATTAATAGTAGGGAGGTAAAGGTAGCGTGCCGGTTGGCATGGAACTTTTAAATTACCACATTACTGACCCAAGTGCCCTTTCGGGTTTTCACCGGAGCCAGCCCCCTCTTGCTTTTGCCCACGCGCCCTTTCGGGTTTTCACGTGACGGGGTACCCGATTTTGCCTGCAGTGCCCTTTCGGGTTTTCACCACAGCCGGGTTTTTGGCCATTTTTGCCCTTATCCGGGATGTCCGAACAAGTCTGGCGGGGTATCTCTATTTTAACCCCATTTTTTTATATTATTTATATATACATATATTTCCTGAATTGGGACTTCAGCACGGATCAGGCGATGTGCTGCTTCATTAGTGCATGTTCTTATCATCGGTATTGGGTATATACCGACGCAAGGATTTTATAGGTTTCATCAGGGTAGACGTAAGGTCTACACTGGGCTGGTTTTATCATTGATCGGGCAAGGTGCCGATCGACCAATGGTAGGTTTCATCACGGCGGGACGTAAAGGGGTATGCAGATTTGATAGGACGGGTTTCTTTGTCGATCGGGCAGGATGCCCATTGATCAAAGGTGGGTTTCATCATCGGTATTGAGTTTATACCAATGCAAGGATCTTATGAATCTCATCAGAATAGACGTAAGGTCTACCCTGGGCTGGTTTTATTGTTGATCGGGCAGGGTGCCAATCGACCAACAGCAGATTTCATCATCGGTATTGGGTTTATACCAATGCAAAGATTTCATAGGTTTCATCGGGACAGACGTAAGGTCTAAGCCAGATAGGTTTCATCATTGACCGGGCAGTGCTTCTAATCGGTCAACAGCTGGTTTCATCATCGGTATTGGGTTTATACCAATGCAAAGATTTCATAGGTTTCATCGGGATAGACATAAGGTCTAAGCCGGATAGGTTTCATCATTGACCGGACAGTGCGCCTAATCGGTCAACAGCTGGTTTCATCATCGGTATTGGGTTTATACCAATGCAAAGATTTCATAGGTTTCATCAGGATAGACGTAAGGTCTAAGCCGAATAGGTTTCATCATTGACCGGGCAGTGCGCCTAATCGGTCAAGTGCTGGTTTCATCATCGGTATTGGGTTTATACCAATGCAAAGATTTTATAAGTTTCATCAGAATAGACGAAAGGTCTAAACTGGGTAGGGTTTCATCATTGATCGGGCGAGGTGCTAATCGATCAACGAGAAGTTTATGACGGGAGGCGAGGTTTCCTTTAGGATCACCATATTACTGGCCCAAGCGCCCTTTCGGGTTTTCACCGGAGCCAGCCCCCTCTTGCTTTTGCCCACACGCCCTTCCGGGTTTTCACGTGGCGGGGTACCCGATTTCGCCTGCAGTGCCCTTTCGGGTTTTCACCACAGCTGGGTTTTAGCCATTTTTGCTCTTGCTCAGAAAACCTGAACAAGACTGGCGGGGTATCTCTATTTTTAACCCCATTTTTTACTTATTTACTTTCATTCTTTTATTCTCTCTTCCCCTCTTTTTGGGAGGGTAACAAGTCGGACTGTCATTAGATCATGATGAGGGATGGCTTGGCTAGGGCGGAGTGCCACTAGACCAAGAGAGAAGGGTAGCTCGGTTAGGGCGGAGTGCCGCTAGACCAAGGAAGAAGGGTAGCTTGGTTAGGGCGGAGCGCCGCTAGACCAAGGAAAAGGGTAGCTTGGTTAGGGCGGAGTGCCGCTAGACCAAGGAAAAGGGTAGCTCGGTTAGGGCAGAGTGCCACTAGACCAAGGGAGCAGGGTAGCTCGGTTAGGGCGGAGTGCCACTAGACCAAGGGAGAAGGGTAGCTCGGTTAGGGCGGAGCGCCGCTAGACCAAGGAAAAGGGTAGCTTGGTTAGGACAGGGTGTCGCTAGACCAAGGAAGAGGGTAGCTTGGTTAGGACAGAGTGTCGCTAGACCAAGGGAGAAGGGTAGCTCGGTTAGGGCGGAGTGCCACTAGACCAAGGAAGAGGGTAGCTTGGTTAGGGCGGAGCGCCGCTAGACCAAGGAAAAGGGTAGCTTGGTTAGGGCGGAGTGCCGCTAGACCAAGGAAAAGGGTAGCTTGGTTAGGGCGGAGTGCCACTAGACCAAGGAAAAGGGTAACTTGGTTAGGACAGAGCGCCGCTAGACCAAGGAAAAGGGTAGCTTGGTTAGGGCGGAGTGCCGCTAGACCAAGGAAAAGGGTAGCTCGGTTAGGGCGGAGCACCGCTAGACCAAGGAAAAGGGTAGCTTGGTTAGAACAGGGTGTCGCTAGACCAAGGAAGAGGGTAGCTTGGTTAGGACAGAGTGTCGCTAGACCAAGGGAGAAGGGTAGCTCGGTTAGGGCGGAGTGCCGCTAGACCAAGGAAGAGGGTAGCTTGGTTAGGGCGGAGCATCGCTAGACCAAGGAAAAGGGTAGCTTGGTTAGGACAGAGCGCCGCTAGACCAAGGAAAAGGGTAGCTTGGTTAGGGCGGAGTGCCGCTAGACCAAGGAAAAGGGTAGCTCGGTTAGGGCGGAGCGCCGCTAGACCAAGGAAAAGGGTAGCTTGGTTAGGACAGGGTGTCGCTAGACCAAGGAAGAGGGTAGCTTGGTTAGGACAGAGTGTCGCTAGACCAAGAGAGAAGGGTAGCTCGGTTAGGGCGGAGTGCCGCTAGACCAAGGAAGAGGGTAGCTTAGTTAGGGCGGAGCGCCGCTAGACCAAGGAAAATGGTAGCTTGGTTAGGGCGGAGTGCCGCTAGACCAAGGAAAAGGGTAGCTTGGTTAGGGCGGAGTGCCGCTAGACCAAGGAAAAGGGTAGCTTGGTTAGGACAGAGTGTCGCTAGACCAAGGAAATGGGTAGCTTGGTTAGAACGGAATGTCACTAGACCAAGGAAGAGGGTAGCTTGGTTAGGGCGGAGCGCCGCTAGACCAAGGAAAAGGGTAGCTTGGTTAGGGCGGAGTGCCGCTAGACCAAGGAAAATGGTAGCTTGGTTAGGGCGGAGTGCCGCTAGACCAAGGAAAAGGGTAGCTCGGTTAGGGCGGAGCACCGCTAGACCAAGGAAAAGGGTAGCTTGGTTAGGGCGGAGTGCCACTAGACCAAGGAAAAGGGTAGCTCGGTTAGGGCAGAGTGCCACTAGACCATGGGAGAAGGGTAGCTTTTAGCCTGATTACTCAGAGAATGTTGGTTGGGCAGCATGATACAGCTTTAGGTGTCTACCGTTGAGTGGTGAGAATTGGATTTCCCCTCGATGGTTAACAACCATGTAGGCCCCTCCTTCGTAGACCCTATATATCACATAAGGACCTTCCCAATTAGGATTCAGCTTTCCTTTTGGGTTGGACGCCATGACTTCTCTTTTCTTGACCATGACAAGGTCACCTTTCTTAAATTCTCGTCCTTTTACGAGTTTGTTGAACGCAGTGGCCATGCGGGCCTGATACATCTGGATATTCTTCTGAGCTTGGAGGCGCTTTCCTTCCAATTCAGCCAATTCTTGTAATCTTCTTTCTGCATTGGTTTGTTCGCCATGGGCCAGGTCATATTGGACTGCCACTCTGAGTGACGGGACTTCCAGCTCTAATGGAACTACTGCCTCTGAGCCGTATACCAGTGAGTATGGCGAGCACCCTGTAAGTGTCTTGAAGACAGTGCGGTATGCCCACAGAGCTTCATACATCTTTTCTTCCCAGTCCTTCTTATTAGAACTGACGACTTTAGCCAGCAAGGTGCATAAAGTTTTGTTGAAGGCTTCTGCCAATCCATTTGCCTGTGGATTGTAAGGAGTGGAAGTCCTCCATTCGATCTTATACTTCTCGGCAAGCCGATAGATCTTTTGATTTCTGAAATGACTTCCATTATCAGATATTATCCGGCTGGGGATCCCAAATCGGAAGATAATGTTCTGCTTGATGAATCTGGCAACCAGCTCACTAGTCACTTCTCGTAATGCTATAGCTTCCGCCCATCGGGAGAAGTAATCTGTTATTGCCAGTATGTATTTATGTCCGGCCGATGAGGTCGGTAGTGGGCCGACTACATCAGTTCCCCATTGTGCAAACGGCCAGCTAGGGGCTGTAGGGTGCAGAACGGCAGGTGGCCTTCTAGGCACAACAGCATGCTCCTGACATTTCTGGCATGACTTTGCAAACTTGCAACAGTCTTCAAACATAGTGGGCCAATAGTAGCCCAGCTTCTTGATTTCTATCTTCATCTTAGGGCCAGCTTGATGAGCACCTGCCGTCCCAGCATGTATTTCTTTCATTGCTTGCCAAGCTTCCTCAGTAGACAGACAGCGGAGCAAAATCTTCTTGCGTGCATCTGCCATTATTCGGAACAGAGTTCCATTTCTGAATTCATAAGAATCTTTGATCCTTAGAAGTTTCATCTTTTCTTCTCTTTTCTGCGGCAGCTGTTGGTGTGAAAATCATTGTAGCAGGTGTTGTCTCCAATCAGATGCATGTTCTGTACTGATCATGGCGACTTCATTTTCTTCGGGGCAGCCTTCTAGCATGCTGGGGACTTGCCGCCGGTTTATAACAACAATGTTCAGTGTCTCATCTGGTGGGACTGCTATTGAGCTGGCTAGCTTTGCCAATGCATCAGCCTGGGCATTATGTGCACGGCCCACATGCTTGAGCTCAATATGATAGAATTTCGCCATGAGGCGCACAACTTTTTGGTGGTAGGGGTTCAACTCCGGCTTTCGCACTTCGAACTCCCCTTGGATTTGATTTATTATCAACATTGAATCCCCGAATACCTGAAGCATCTGGATGCCCATGTTGAGGCTGATGTGCAACCCGATTATCAGAGCTTCATACTCGGCTTCATTATTAGTGCAGGGCTTGTTTATAGAACAGGAAGTATGCACAACCTCCCCCTCTGGCGATCTTAGCACAATACCGGCTCCGGCCCGTATTCTGGTCTTTCCATCGGAGTCCGTCTCTGTTCTAGATGCTCCATCAAAGAATAGCTGCCACATAGTTGACTGAGCCTGGCAGGCTTCTAGTGTTTCATCATCGGGTAACTCAGTCCCCAACATATCATTCTCTGGCACAGGATGCTCTGCGAAGAAATCGGCCACGGCATGTCCTTTTATTGCCCTCTGGGGTATATATGTGATATCGAATTCCATCAGAATTACTGCCCATTTGCCCAACCGGCCTTTCAGTACTGGCTGAGTCAATATGTATTTGAGCGGATCTGCTGCAGATATCAATCTGATTTCGTGTGACAGCATATAGTGCCGGAGCTTTTTAACGGCAAAGACTAGTGCCAAGCATGTCTTTTCTATATAGGTGTAGCTTTCTTCAGTTCTAATCAGCCTCCGACTCAGGTAGTATAGAGCCTGCTCTTTGCCTTCTTCATTTATCTGTGCTAGCATTGCCCCCAGGGAACAGTGTGTGGCTGCAATGTATAGTATCAGGGGCTTGCCCTTAATAGGTGCCCCCAGCACTGGAGGGGTCTTGAGATATTCTTTCAGCTTCTCAAAGGCTTCCTGACAGCCATCGTCCCAGAGGAACGGTACATCTTTCATCATGAGCTTGTGAAAAGGGTGGCATCTCCCCGACAGATTTGATATGAATCGTCGGATGTAGGCCAAACGCCCTTGTAGAGATCTCAGCTCGTGGAGATTCCTTGGTGGAGGGAGCTCCTGGATAGCTTTAATCTTGGATGGGTCGATCTCAATGCCCCTATGACGGACAATGAACCCAAGGAATTTTCCACTGGACACGCCGAAGGCACATTTCATAGGATTCATCTTGAGTTCATATCTGCGCAGCCTCTGGAACACTATCCTCAGGTCTTGCAGATGATCTTCTCTTCTGCTGGTTTTCACCACCAGGTCATCGATGTAGCACTCCACTTTCTTGAAGAGTAAATCATCAAAGATCTTTGTCATAGCTCTTTGATAAGTAGCGCCGGCATTCTTGAGGCCGAACGGCATCCTTTTGTAGTGAAATATCCCCTTCGGGGTGCGGAATGCAGTGTGCACTCTGTCTTCTTCAGCAATCCAGATCTGGTTGTATCCGGATGACCCATCCATGAATGACAGGGCTTCATGGCCAGTGGTTGCATCGATCATTACTTCAGTGATTGGCACTGGGAAATCATCTTTCGGGCAAGCCTTATTCAGGTCCCTGAAATCCACACATATTCTGATCTGCCCATTTTTCTTCTTCACGGGCACTATATTGGCCAGCCACGTAGTATACTGGTTCTCTTCAACAAAGCCCACATCGATCAGCTTGTCGACCTCTTTGTTGATCTGATTTATCAGTTCGGGGCGCATTCTCCTGGAAGGCTGCTTCACAGGGCTTGCCTCTGGGTTTATCGCCAATCGGTGCTGTGCCACATCAGAACTCAGTCCTGGCATTTCATCATATGTCCATGCGAAGCAGTCTCAGAATTCTTTCAAAAACTGAATATACTGTTCTTTGACAGCTGGCTCCAGCAGTGCACTGAGGAATGTAGGCCTTGGCTCCTCTGCTGACCCCAGATCCACTTCTATCAGCTCATCGACGGTGGCTTGGCCTCCGTCTTCAACTTCGGGTGGGGCTTCTTGCAAATCAATAAAGCCTCCCGGGATATAATCTTCTTCGTTCTCATGATTTTCTATTTCATCAGATTGGTCATCTGCAGATGCTGGTGCATCGTATAAGGCCAATACGGCCGGATTCTGTTCAGTCTGCCCCGAGGACGTGACTGGCTCAGCGGAAAACTTCGAAGTGGAATCTTCCGTGCTTAGAGGCTCTTCTGATGTGGGCTCCCCTGAGAGGTCATCATTATGTAGAGCTCGGAATTCTTCTAGAATGCGCCCAAACTCCAGGCACTCTTGCAGCTCTCTGGCTACTTGATCTTCATCCGGGGTTCCCGTGTCAAATTTCGCTTCATCCTGGAACAGATCCTCCTTGCAAGATAGATCTTCCCAGTACCAATCTCTCTTTGTCTCGTCAGGTATCCCCACCCCTGGCAGATTGTCTGGGATTTCATTGTCCACTACGGACTGATAAATGATTTCTTCATCTTCCGAAGGGTATTGGTCATAGTCCATCCCAGGGGAATCTTCATGCTGGTAGAAGGCAGAGATGACATCTACCTCAGCTTCATAGTATTCTTGCAGGGTATAGCCCAGTCCCGGGTGCTGTGTGATCTTCCTCAGTTCTTTATTATCTCGAGGTGGATCCCATAGCTCCTTGAATGCTTTCTTCTGGGCTGCAGATTGTATTGAAGGCATTTGCATCTTGGAGAACATTTACGAAACCCATTGGGTAGTGTACTCTAGGCCTGTAATTGGCACCATCCGGTTTGCGGCTTCTTCAGGGACCATGCAATCTTGATCGTCTTCTTCGACTGCCCCCCCGGTGTAGAATATGATAGGAGGTTCGCAGAAGCGAGGGATTTTCATAGTCTTCAGTGGTAGCACCGTCTGGTATTCTATGCTGGCTATGGGCTTGACTAGACCCTGAGGAACTTCCACCTGTGTGTATTTTTCTTTCATCTTTTCTTCAGTATCATCTGGGTGTATGCCAGGAGGAGTGATCCGAGCAAAATCACCAGCATAAGAGATGTGAGATACCCCATGCTTTTTGATGTAGCCCTTTGGCGGCGGCGGAGACCAATTTCTTGTCTTTGTCGCCGGCTTTTCCTGGCTGACCACAGCTTCTTTTTCTTTATCCCTTTGTGACACCTCGGTGTAGTAGGATGCATCGAGCATATGGCACTCGAACACTTCGAAGGGATGTAGGTCTGCAAACACCCTTTCTTCTTTTCCTTCATGGCAGTATTTTATGCATTGGTGTAGCGTGGATGGCACTATCTGATATTCGTGCAGCCACGGTCTTCCCAGCAGGGCCTTATACGTGGTGTTGGAGTCGATTACATAGAATCGTACCATTGTAGTGAGGTCGCCCAATGTGAGGTTGAAATCAGCTACCCCGAGAGGTGTTTCACATTTTTGGTTGAATCCTGCAATCTTCATGTCTCTGACCTTGGTGAGCTGTAGATCAAAGTAATATTTCTGATAGATGCGGTATGGGAGAATATTCACAGCAGCCCCTGGATCTATCAGTATTCTGCTTATCGGCTGACAGTTCAGGGAACCCCTCATATACAGCGGTCTATTATGGCCGGAATTTGGGATTAGCATATCATCCTCCGTGAATGTGACTGATGGCCCAGCATTCACTTCTGCCAAGAGTGCTTCACATTGTGCCGGGGACTGCAGTGCATCCACAATTGCTTGGCGAGCTTCTTCACTCAGAGAGAGAATTTCCCAGATGGAGAATCTGGTAGGGAGTTTCTTCAGCATTTTCATGACTCGACTGCCCACCCGGACATTAGACAGTCTCATCTCCTCTGCCCATCGGGGTCTTGGAGGTTCATGTGGTGCCTGTGGCCTTTGCTGCCCATTTTCAATTTTATCTTCTTCATCGGTCTCCCGGAAGGCTTCTTCTGTAGCGACTGCCCCTGGTTTTGCTAGAGGGTTACCTTCTTCATTTTCTTCATGCTGTTTCTACTTTCCAGCCGCTGTCTGCTGGCATTTATTGCTTTTATCTGGAGCAGTATGAGCCGGTTGCTCATTTTCTAAGCTGGACAGGAACTCCAGGAATGAAGGGGCTTCATCTGCCTTCTTTTTGTCTTGGTACAGACTGGCAGGGGGAGGAACCTGGACACCTCGTATCTCTGGTTCCGGGATTTGATAGGGTTGCTCCCCTCTGAACATGATATTATGGTTGGCTGGTGGTGGGCGCCCCCATCTTCTCCCAGAACGTGTTGCATGGGCCGAGGTAGAGGCTTCGGCATGGTTAGCTTCTAGCGGAGCGTTGGATGCTTCCGGCTCATCATCCTCCCCGGGCAAGGAAAAGAGTACTGACAGAGTGTTACATTGTACTGTCGTGACCTTCTTTCCTTTCTTGGATTTGGGCCGTTTCTTCTTCTTTTGGGAATTTGGCTTTGCTGGCTCCTGCCCCCAGAAGGGCTCATTTTCAGCTTTTTCTTGTTCTGCCTCTGGCTGCTCTTTAATTTTCAATTCTTCGAGCTGTTCCCAGAGTATACAGTCTTTCATCAGCAGATGCTTGGGCTTCTTCTGTTCGTACTCATCAAGCTCATTAATATATTGCTGCAGACGCCTGGCTGCAGGGCTTACCTCTTTATGCGTAGGGAGGGGAGTTTGTCTCCTCCGGTTGTGAGTAGGGATCCGGATGACTGGTCCGGTCTCAGCTGTATGCCATATTGGCTTTATTGGAGGCGGCTCGGGCCTTGGGGTAACACCCCGGATAACTGCTCCGCTGGTACTGGCTGCAGGAGTCTTCTTTCTGCTTTTTATGGGTATCATCTGCCATCCTTCCTGATCCTTCTGTGGGGTGAGGAAGCAAGCTTCATAGGTATGCTTGGTGCATTCTTCAACGGCTTCCTTGGGCAACTGTTGGTAGACTGAGATCATATTGGCAGCCACTCTCCAGGGTGGAGGCTCATGTGGATGGGGCGGCTTTACCTGGTAATCTCCCAGCTGCAGCTCACCTTTCTTGACCATTCCTTCCATGATATCTTTGAAGACATAACAATCTTCAATTGCGTGCCCCAGCGCACGGTGAAATGGACAGAACAGCGGATCATCTTTCTTTGCTGCATCTGCTGGTCTTTTGGGTTCAGGCAATGTTACCTTATTGAACTTGTATGCCCAGTTGAACAGTGCGGCCGTCTTATCTTTTGGGAAGGAATATGCTTTTCTCATCTTGTCTCTCAGAGAGACTTTATCTTTTCTTTCTGCTGTATCTGCCAACGGGGGAGCTTCATCTGCCCCTTTCTTCCCCTTCTGTTGCTCGAAGGTTCTGAAATCGACGGTGTTGGCCTCAGAGTGTGATGGCCGTCGTTCATTGGATTTTCCCTTCGGCATAGTGAGAACATTGGCGGTAGGACGCTTGGACAAGAACGTCTCGACTTCCGCCACTATATTATTCAGCCGGTCAAATGTTCTGACATCTGCACCGATCATCTTTTCTAGCACCTCCCTCCTGAGGCTCTGCTTGCATATCTGCACCGCATCTTCTTGATGAGGAGGCCTTCGGCATCTCATGGCTAAGTTCCTCCATCTTTTGATGTAGTCCAGTGCAGTCTCATCTTGTTTCTGCCTGGTTGCATATAGCTCTGCTATCGTGATTTCCCTTTCCGTGACATGAAATCTGTCGCGGAATTTTCTCTGCATATCAGGCCAATCAGCCACTGACCCAGCTGGCAGACTTGAGTACCATTCAAAGGCCAACCCAGTGAGGGATGAGCCAAAGAACTTGAGCAGATAAGCTTCATCGACTGCTAGGTCGCCCATGATTGTAGTGTAGTAGGCTATATGCTCCCTAGGGGAGCCTTGGCCATTAAATTTCTCAAACTTCGGCGGCTTACTGACGCCTGGGGGTAGTTTCTTGGCAGCATACTGGGGAGGATACGGTACCTTGTACACATCATAAGTACCCGCATCACCACCAGTCTTTTCTGACAGCTTCATTTCCACAATTCTTTCAATCATCTGCTTGTGGGCTACAGCTGGATCTATCTCTTCTGGGAAGAAGTGAGCTTGTTGCTGGCTGTGAGGAGTTGTCATCACAGTGGCGCGCAAGATGGGCGCGGTAGGCTGTGTCTGAGACACAGAGGGCTGAGCTGCTGTTTGCTGTGGAACAGGTAGGCTCGGTGTCTTGCCCTTATCAGCTAGGAGAGGGTTAGCTGGGATAGCCGTCTCTGCTGAGCTGGATGTTTGCCCCGCAGGTTCAGCTTGCTTTGAGACTGATGTAGCTTCATGTCTCTCATTGAGCTGTCTTCGGAGAGCACTGATCTCCTGCTGATATCTCCTGAACATCATCTGGATCATGGGATCCAAGGGTGATGGGATTTGCATATCTTCAGAAGTCCCTTCAGCATCATCAACAAAGGGATTGTCTTCATCCTGTGCTGTCACCACATTGACTGTCATGGTGGTGATCTTGCGGGCTTCATCATATTTCTTTATTTTATCTTTTGCGGCCTGGCCTCTTCTTGTGACAGGACCAGGTCTAGTAGCCAACCTGAGCAGTTCATTTGGCTGAGTTGGTAGTATATCTTGCCCCCTGGCGAGTCCAGCCATGTTGCAGGCGAAGATTTGCATTTTTCCCTTCCGCCTGTAGACCTTTCTTTTCACCTGGTCAGGATATCTGAGCCGGTCAAAGACCGATATTCTTTCTTTGGCTTCTTCCCGGTACAGGTCTTCTTTATCATATCCGGGCTTGAGGCCTTCTTCATAGTGGTTTGAATCGGAGGAAGAGGCTCCGATCATCGCTTCCTGAAGTGTTTCTTCTTTTTCTTCACCTCTGGTGCCCAAGGCACGGGATAGTCTTTGTTGACCGAGGGCAGAGCTCCCCAGGTAGTGAAAGTAGTCTTGGACTATCTGCTTCATCTCTTCAGAATTGTGCCTCTGTGGCTCAGGTTGGAGTATCAATCTGTCCTGGCTCTTTTGCTGATAAGCCAGTCTTGCCACCTGAGCATTCAAATGCTCGGCTTTGGAGTATCTACAGATATCAGCCTGTCTGGCACAAGCTCTTGATTTTCTTGCAGTAACCACAGTGACTGGTTCACTTCTTCTCATATTGCCAACTTGGCAACGGTCGGCAGCAGCATTGTAGATCTTCTCTTCCCATCTCTTGCCCTTGGCCATGGGATGGGTAGTAGTGAAGTTTTCCCTTGTCTGGTATCTTCTGCCCCTCATCATGGGGCGAACAGCAGTCATATTTCTTTCCTGACCTCAACCTCATCTCTCCTCCCCCGGGTCCTGGGGTAGACAGTAGTAGCATTTCTTTCATCTTTCTTCACTTCCCTTCTGCCCCCTGCTCTGAGGCGGGCAATAGTGACATCAGTAAGGTTCTCCCTGTCCTGAGCTGGGGCCCAGCTTTGGATCTTCTTCGGCCGCCAGACCTGTTTGTATTTTGCTGGCTTGGGCGCCAGCGGCTTCTTTTCATTAGCCTCCCAATTGGCCTGCCTGGTGGTCAGAGTTTGGAATCTGTTGGCAGTGGGCACCATCGGAACGATCACGTCCGGCTTGACCGCCCTTGGGCAACCGTTCATGTTTGCCCGGACACCACCGATCATCATTGTCTTTCCGGAGTTGGAAAGACGGCGGTCAACAGCAACATACCGGCTCCTCCGGTTGGTTCTTCTCGCCTTCTGAGCAGCAGCGGGGACCACGTCCCTTTTTTGGACGTGATGGACAAAGCAGGCGACGGCCGTGGGGACCGTGTTCTCTGGTACGATATTCTTCTGGTCAGTGATCTTCACCGGGGCACTTACAGCAGTGCCTTGCTCATTGTCATCGACCTGCAGAAGGTCAGTGAAGACGACGCCCAAGCAGTTGGGCAGCCCAACGGCAGGCGGCATTGATCCGAACGCGAGGGGTACCGCCAGGTAGCCTTCTCGCACATGCATGTCAATCGGCTGCTGGTTGAAGCAAACGGACATGATTCCGGCTGTCATTGTAGATTCCTGAAAATAAGGAAAGTACACCGAATCAGAAGTTTCAGGGGGGCCCGCCGGGCCTCCTACTTTAGCGTAAAGATGAAGGGAGACTAAGTCCCACCGGGCGTGCCAGACTTGTGGAACGCGGATTTTTTATTTATTTTTATTTTATTTTATTTATTATTTTTTATATTGATTTATTTATTTATTGGCGTGCCAGTCACCGAAGTGACAATTTTATTGTGCGCTCGATCTGACTTGGTCAGTCGATTGTGAGGTCCGAGTCAGGACCCAAAGTCCGTCATACCATAAACGCTATGACGTTAATTACGTCCTCCCTAAGGAGGACAACCCTTGATTAAACGCTAAAGATAGGAGGCGGACAGCGGTTAAGCCGCATGCTTAAAAGAGACGGAATTCAATCGTTTGCAAAACGTTAAATGGATTAGACGAAGCAGGGGTTCGTTATTTTCGGGATAAAACCGACGACATATTCCCACCATCTTGGACCATGCCAAGTGGGGAATAGGAAATCACCCATGCAGTGGCAGGGTAGGATCCGGAAAAGATCGGGCATAATTGACCCGGAGTCCGAATGGGGACCGGCGTGACATGGCACGCCCCATGTGGGTGCGATGGCACATCTATATCCCCCCTTCGAAGGACCGTCGGAGAGCATGTAGGGACATAGCTCCGTGGGCCAACGGGGTTGAGAGAGAGGACATCACAGCTACCTGGCAAGGTATGTGTAAATTTCGGCAGCATGTCCCCTCAACTTGGATTATGCCAAGAGAGGATAGGTCATCATCCACGGAGTGCCGGGATGACAACCGAACGAGGATGGGCACCGGGCCCCGGGACATCGCTTACCTTTATTCCATCGTTTAATATCCCCTTGAAATCCCTCAGAACTCATGTGATGACATGGCCCTTTGGGTTCATAAGGGTGAAATCTGGATCGGGAATGAAGACTGTAGGGGAGGCCTTCCCCATTACTATGTCTTCTCAAGGCATCCATGACGATCTCTGAACATCCCCGGGGCACATGTGTATGGAGACTAAAAGATTGAAGGATGTCAGTGCAGAAGAGGGCCTCGGACTGGGTTTCATCGGCCGAAGAAGGAGGGGCTCTCGGCACGGTTTTAATTTGACAGAGAAATAGGGTTCTCGGCATGGGTTTACCTGGCCGAATGAAAGGGGGCTTCTCGGCATGGGTTTAGCTGGCCGAATGAGGGTCTCGGCGTGGCTTTAGTTGGCCAAAAAGGGGGCTTCTCGGCATGGTTTAGAGGCTCAAAAAGGGGGGTCTCGGCGGCGGCTTCCCGGCGCGCTCATGGCCGCGTCGAGAAGGTGGCGCCGAGAGGCTTGCATGGAGGGGTTCGAATAGGCTGATAGGGGAGGGGGTCTCGGCGTGGGGCTTCCCGGCGCGCTCATGGCCGCGTCGGGAGTCTGGCGCCGGGAGGCTTGCACGGAGGCTCACGTGAAAAGGGTTGAAATAGCTTTGTTTGTCGTTTAGCTGAAGAGGGAGGCCTCTCGGCTGGATAGTTCTCGGCGGGGAATTGTGCACGCCGAGAAGGTGAAATCGCTGCAGGGTTTCAGGGTTTACAGAGTTCAGACGATGCTCTGCTTCTGGGATTTCTGAGTTTTTCTGGCTGCGATTGAAGTTGAATTTGAAGTATAGGAAGGGGGATTTCGTGGATATTTCCCTGAGAAAGGGCCAAGGGGGGATCTGGAGGGCAGGATTGATGGGGAATGAGACCATCGTCTGGATCTCTGAAGACTTTGTTTTATTTCTGCCGCCGGCCGTCTGGGGATCAAGAGATGACTATCTCTGATCCCCTGGACGGACCCAATAGCATCTGAAACTCGATGGCTGAGGAACCTTTAGCATCGAACTCCAGACCCTAGTCATCCAAGGGATTAGGATGGAGGGTCGAGAGATCGAGGTTGTCATTCGCTAGCATCCGCGGAATAGCAGTGATCCGAAGAATCGATATACCCTCGTATAGCCAGCGGTTCAGGGGACCAAGAGATTGATGTCTCTGGTCCCTGAACAGCACAAGGAGGGGCCCGGTTTCCATGCCTCTAAAGAGAAGATTCATATGAACCATTAAATGTTTTGCATAAACGATAAACATACAAAGATAAGCGGAGAGCAGACATTTCGATCAAAGGAGAGCAAACATCTGAATCAGTAGATCCCCAAATGGGTCACGTTGACATTTCATTGCATCGCATTGAAGCCTTACATCGACTGTGAAATAGAAATGCAAAGCGGAAAGATAGAGATTGAGACCGGAACTGGCCGGCTATTTTCGATAAATCAAGACAAAAGCTCAGTAGATTACATCATTAGAAAAGAAAAGACAGCATGGGGAGGGCGGAGCATTGACTCCTCTCCCTCCCCCTAGCAGCCCACCTGGAGCCCTTTTCTTCTTCTTTTCTTCTGCTTCTTCTCTTCTGCTTCTTCTCTTCTCTCAGCCGAGGGGGACTCTCTCTTGGCAGGCCTCCCTCTCTACTCTTTCTTTTCTGGCTTCTTTTTCTCTTCTTCTTCTCTCTTTTTCCCTTTTCTATTCTCCTTCTGTCTCTTTTTTGTCTCTCTTCTTATCTGTTCGAAGGGAGGGGGCTTTTATAGCCACTTCTCCCCTTCTCGGCAGCAGCATCACGGCGCGCCCCAGATGGGGCTTCCCGGCGCGCTTGCAGGTGGCTCTCGGCGCCCTCTTTGGGCTTCGGCAAGTGGCTCTCGGCGCCATCCTTTGCAGGCCCAATTAAAGCTTTTTAGCCGCTTTCACAGACCCATTTGGGTCTTTCAAGGACATCATCACCCGAAAGGGCCTTTCATTGATGACACATCTTGTATCGAGATCATCATTACGGTTTTCATCAGTCCGTAGACCGGGATTTCATCAGTCCGTAGACAGGGGTTTCATTAGTCCGTAGACAAGGGTTTCATCAGTCCGTGGACAGGGGTTTCATCAGAATTGCCATCTGAACGGTGACAAGACCGGGTATTATCTTATCGATATCGTCACTTGAATGGTGACGAGCTCGGGCATCAGCTTTAGTCCGGAAAGACTTCTGCCGGGAGTATAACCTGTGGAGACCATTCTTCTTCTGTTCTGACTTTGCAAAAGCCTTTGCCATCTTCATCTGCCGGTACCGGCTTCATCTTCATCTCATATTATATCTGTCAGTAAGCCGACATCTGACTTACCCTGACATATCATCCGTGGATTCTTGGGCGAAACGGTTGTACAGCTCTCATTAAAGGGCTGGAAGGTCTCATCAGTCGAGTGACTGCTGCTTTATTAGTGCTGCCGTCTGAGTGACATTGGCACCGGGCATCAGCTTTGCCGACAAGGGCTTCAGCCGAGCAGACAGTTGATGAGCTTCATCATTGGTCTTTCACTGTTGGTCCGACCCTCTTTTCAATTATGTTTTCACCCTTGTTCATTTTCCAGGTGTCAACAATCCCTTGGCTTGATCTTCACTTGAATGGATGAAGAAGGATGAAGAACTCCTCTCGGACCACTGTTCACGTCTACAGTGCTAGCTCCATTCTCTTCCTCTTTGATAGCCTCATTGATCCACCTTGAGCATTAGGGTTTTCTTTACCCTCTTGTATAAGTTTTATAGGCTTTGAATGGTCCATGGACTCCTCCAGACCAGATCCACAATTTCTAGAGGGTTTGAATGCTTAGGGATTAAACAATACCAAGTGGAAAGGCTTCCCTCGAAGTGACAGAAAGTCAACAATATTGGGTAGCTCGGGGCTGGCGGTCGACCTGCAGGGGCTGGCGGTCAACCGCCACTGAGAAACCTGCAGGATGGCCGATCCCTGAGAAATCCGGTTGACCGGGATTGGAGGGGCGGTCGACCGCCACTGTGACAGACTGTAGAAAATTATATTCTGTTATTTCAGGTCGACCGGAGTCATGTTTGAGGTCGACCGGACTGTCAATAACCTAAAAAAATGAAGAGTTTAGCCCAGAGAATCATATCCACAAGATCGAGGCATGAATTGAACATAAGTTTATAGGTTATTTCAAGTTCATTTCAGTTCTTAGGAAACCATTTGGGATGCTAAAACTTAAAGCAAAAACATGAAGAGATCCGACCTTGAAGGTATGAAAATCACTTAGATTATTAGTTCCAAGCAAGTGAGCAACCATACGTCCTTGGTTTTATTATCATCAAAAACACTGAGATATATACAACAATATCCTTCACTAGCAAACTGCAGACCTGATGGCTCCAACACCAGCCCCATGGTCCCCTCAGTCTCGACCCGATGGTGGCCGTGCAAGTCCCAAGAAGTGGGACCCATGGCTCCATCACGGACCCAGAACTAGTCTGCCCTGCTGAAAAAGCCCAGACACTCGGCAATAGGAAATTGGTGCTGCCTCCAGAAATATGCAGAGAAGCTCAGGAAGCTGTAGAAGGCAACCCCATGTAGGCTGTCCCTGCCTAGCAAAATAGCCCGCTCCAGTCGGTGGCGCTCTCCAGCAACACAAGGGTCTCCGTCTTCCATACCGAGCAGGACAAAACTTCTGATGAACTCAAACAGGTGTCGATCCAACGGAAACTCCATCGGGTAGCCTCCCGCACGGTCGTAGGTGTAAATCCCTCTAGTCTCAGAAATCCTGGCCATCTCCATGGTCCCTGCTCCATTCGCCCCCTCTCCAATGGGGCCCTCAGCCACCGGAAAACTCCCTAGGTCAAGCTAGCCTAGGCTGGCCACAGTGACGACGGGCGGGCCCAAAGGGGGCAAGGGCTGCCCAGTCCTCCTCACCCAGTGATTTGATGAGTATATTTTTACATGTTAATTTATGTTATAACACACTTTTATGAGCTTTAATATTCATTACTATGTATTTATCACACTGAATCACAATTTCAGATCAAAATGTTTAGTTTGAAATTTTTAATTACATTTTGATAATATTTTACATGCACTCGGAAAGGGGCAAGAACTCCACAAGTCTGCACAAGAATGGACCAAAGGACATTAAGCATGAAAAGAAAACAAAACTAAAAGGGAACAAAAATAAACAAAATGAATGGGTGATAAGTGTCCATTTCTTATGACAATTTATTGCATGTACATCATTTTATGTGCATATAATTAGGCAATTATGCATATTTCATAGTTAACCTCAACTCCGCATTTAAATTAGAGTTTTCACGCAAATTGATTAATTCGATTATCTTATTTAATAATAAATTAAAGTTGAGGGCCATGAGCATTAATTCTCCATTACATAATCATGAGCATTTGAGATTTATGTGCACATTGTGGTAATTTTTATGGACTAAAGTGTAATTATGTGTGTAGGACACCGAAGGCAATTACAAAAGAAGCCGGGGGTAAAACTGCCACCACTACTTTGATCAAGTCAAAAGCACATATTTTGATTGGAGGGAAAAGAAATTTTAAAAGTTTAAAATTGAGAAAAAGAAACACATATTTCGGTTGGAGGGAAAATTGAATTCAAAGTTTGAAATAAAGGAGAGACATGATGAGCCTTGGGAAAGGGGGTTCCCAAAGTCCAAGAAAGGGGGTACCCACCTACTTTTCCTCTTCTCCATACATCATATTCCACTTAAATCTCATCCATCCATCTCCTTTTGATACAATCTCCACCCTTCATCTACCCAACTTTCCTTCTAAATAACCCATGACAAGGAGGAGAAAGGGAGTTCTTCTTTTGGTAATTTTTCACTCTTTCTCTCCCTCTCATATCTTTTAGTTTGTCGAGTTCGCCCTTTTCCGTCCCTCTTCTCCTCTTACTGTCTTCATGAACGTTCTTTGTTTTTACATTCTCTATAACTTCTTCTTCTGCATCATCTTCTAATTCCTTCTGATTTTCATGGTATTTTATGTTTTTCACTGTGATGTCATGTTAATCTGTGAACCAGTGTTTCTCTCTGTTCTTACCCTTATTTCTCTCCCTTTTAGTCATTTTCGTCTCTTACTATCTTCATGAAAGTTCTTTGATTTTAAGTTTTCTACAACTTCTTCTTCTACATCATATTTTAATTCTTTCTAGTTTGAAAGTTATTTCCCATTTTTTTTAACTTACTATCCTGTGATTTCACTGTTCATCCGAGGTTCTAGCTTCTGTTATTCCTCGGTTTTGAAGTCCTTCCCCTCTTTATTTCTCTCTGACTTCTTCATTAAAGTTCTTTCTCTCTTGTGGATCTAGATGTTCTTCTTCTATCACTTCCTCCAATTCTTCTTAGTTTACGAGTTATATTTATTTTCCCACTGTTTTACTCTCTCATCTTCTTCCTTCTTCATCTCCACACAAACCCTTCCACATTCCTCTCTATATTTCTCTTTAAAGTTTATCATCCACAACTCTCCTTTTATGGCGATGTGCACATCAAGACGGGCAACGTTTCAAGGCTCGTGACGTGGACGACGATGGCTTCTTCATCCATCACTTTCCACGGCGATCTCTTTCAAGGCAGAGCGATCCTCTCCAAGGCTCGACGAGGAGGAGACGACGGCATCATCACCATTGCTACTACTATCTTCACATCTCATGCCCCTCTTTTTGTTATTGCTTTTATGTTATGATACTTCATTGTAATCTTGTCACCTTTTTGTTGTAAGCTTGTCTTGCACCTCATGTACTCTTTCTTTTAAGTTAATGAAGAGAGTTGTTCTTTTGATCTAGTTCTTGATCTTCTTCCATCCCTACCCCCTTCTTCTATCTCTTCTTTTCACTTCATGCAATTAATTTCTATAGCATAGACGCATAATCATATGTGTTTTTAATTAAGTGTTTGGTTTGTTCTTCATTTCACTATTTTCTTTAGGTAAAGTAAAATCACAAGTATTTTTCTAAAAGGTTACAGGTTTTTAACTTTAAAAATCTCTTCTTCCATGTGGATTCAACCCTTCTCGCCACCATATTACGTCTCTCTTTCATCTAGTGCAAGTTAGAATTTTTAAGATTGATACGCGTGTTTTAAACGACGAACTTTCGCGTTATCAATTTTTGGTGCCGTTGCCGGGGAAGAATGATGATTTTTGATTTAAGAACTTTGTTTTCCTTGTGTATATAGTATACTAATAAAGCTCTCTTTTCTTTTTTTTACAGGATAAAAAAAATCAAAAAGAATCAGAGGTAAGTTTGCATTTCTTTCTTTCATCTTTTGATTTTGTCATTCATTTCAAAAAAAAAAAAGAACGAGGGATTGCGCTTCAAGTAAGTGTCCTAACTCCTCTCATTTTGTGTTATTTCCTTAATATTTTTTCATATTGTGGTTAGATAGGTTCACTAAATAAAAAAAAACTCTTCACTTGAGTCAAATAAAAAATCCTCATTCCAAGAGTAGAAATCACACTTTCATGCTCTAAGTCATGCATCATTTAGGATATAAGTTTTTTTTCCTTGTTGTTTAACTTTGGTCATTGTATTTTGGAGATTGCGAGGGGCAAGGTGAGTTCTTTTCTAAATCACATGCTCATGCATACTTGCATAGAATCCCTTGTTTGAACTTGGTTTGTTACATATCATTCTAAAATATTCTAAGGGCAACACCCATAAGCAAGATATGGTGGGGATTTCATCACCCTTCCTTAGCCCACAAACTATAATTTCCTTCATCTTTGCATCACCTAGACCCTAACTAAAATTCAAGAGACGTTGGCCCTAGGTTCACACTGTGGTTCTTGTGTTATTTGGGTTTACCCTCTTGTGAAAACCGGTGCCTAAGGCAAGACGGTCGGACGGAAAACGCCTTAAGCGGGCTAGTGGTTTGTTATTAGGTCCCTACGAAAGTAGGGGGAGCCTCCCACTACCCCACCCCTTACCTGACCGGTGGAAATATTGAGGGTGAACTCAAGTTGTACTTTAGCCATTTTGTGAAACCCAATTTGTAGGTCTAAGTCACATCTAGGTCATTAGGTAATTTGTGTGACAACTTGTTGTGTTTGCATTAAAAAATTAGAAAAAAAATAAAAATAAAAATAAAAAATCCTCATCTTCTCTCTTTTCGTCTTAGTTTGTGTCAAAACCAAAAAAAATATAAATCATCATAAAAAAAAATCTCTCTCATTTCTCTTCGTCCTAGTTTATGCATGGAAGAAGATCACAACATCCAAACCTACTAGGACCCATTCAGGAAATAGAGAGTCTTGTATCCAAGAGACGATCTCCAAGAAGATCTTATGGCCTAAAATCAAGGACCTTACCACCAAAATCTCATGGCCGGAAATCCCAATCCTCTAAAACAAATGAAGGATTATTTCATTCCCAACCAATATCAACCTCCATCTTGCATTTACATTCCTCAAAATCAAGCCATCCATTATAAGATCAAGTCAAGTACAATTCAAATGCTCCCCTCATTTTATGGAAATACCAATGAGGACCCCTACAAGCACATTGATGAATTTTTAGAAATTTATTCTACGGTAAAAATCTAAAATTTCTCGAATAATGCCCTTAGATTGACCATCTTTCCATTCTCTCTTAAGGATAAGGTTAAATATTGGTTAGGCACTATAGGGAAGCCAATGAGAACTTGGGCCGAGATGCAACAAGAATTTTTGAAGAAGTTCTATCCTATAGGCCGCACCAATATCATGAGAAGGGCAATCACGGGTTTTACCCAAACTCCAGGGGAACAAATGCATGAGTCATGGGAAAGACTCAAGGAATTGCTTAGGAAGTGTCCTCACCATGGGTTGTCCAAATGGTAAATAGTCCAAACTTTTTATGAGGGTCTATCCGATCAATTTAGACAAATGGTAGATGCATCATGTGGAGGGGCATTCATGAGTAAAAGTGAGGATGAGGCATATGATTTGTTCAAAATGCTTAGTGAGAATTCTATCAATCATGCTTCTTTATCATCCTATGAGAGATCCATTGGGCCCTCCAAGCGGGCAGGATTATATGAGGTCAAGGCCCGGGGTGATTTTGAACCAAGATTGGACATAAGTATTTTGAACCAAGATTGGACATAAGTATTTTGAACCAAGATTGGACATAAGTCTCATCACTCAAAAGTTGGATAAAGTAGAAAGTCTGACTCAAAAGTTAGACCAACTCTTGACTTTGAAAGACCCTTCTTGCCAACTATCATCCCATTCCTACTCGGGTCAATCTGTCACTCCACATGAGGCATGCACTCTATGTGCAAGCCCATCCCATCACATCACGGAGTGTCCAACTGCGGCTCAATTACCCCCTGCCATCCAGGAGCAAGTCTTTGCAGTCCAAGGATTCTCTAAGCCCAATAATGACCCATTTTCAAACACATACAATCCGGGCTGGAGGAATCACCCGAATTTTTCTTGGAAATCCCAACAAGCTCTACCTCAAGCAACCAACCCCTCTATTCATCAAGCCCAAAAGCAACCCATGCAAAGTCAATTTCAAACTCAACCCAACACCTTCAATCCATTTGGTAGAGGTTCATAAGCTCAATTCCTTCCTATGGGCTATTCACATTTTCAATCTAATCAAGGCCAACCCACTTACCAACTCCGCCTTAATCCAACTTTGAAGATAAATTCAATCAACTCCAACAAATTATCTTGAATCAAAAATAATCCATTTCCAAGTTGGAAAGTCAAATAGGACAATTGATGGAAGCTACAATGAGAAGAGAAGTGGGTCAACTTCCAAGTCAACCCGTGGCCAACCCAAGAAACCAACCCCCGGGTTTTCCTCCACAACCGGGCCTCCTACCTCAACCCATCCCACAAGCCCAACCTAAAGGCCACAATTTGAAAATGTCAAGGTTATTTCAACTTTGAGGAGTGGGAAGGTGTTAGATGACCCATACAAGGATGGTAAGGAGTTGCAAGATTCCATAGAAAAGAATCAAGATAATGAGGATGCAAGCAAGGAGGATTGTACTCAAGATAAGTTGGGGGGAGATCCTAAAGGGAAAGGAAAGGCCCATGAAGATCCAAATTTCTATCAACCCAAGATCTTTACCTTTTGAAATCATGTGTGATGCCTCCGACTATGCTATCGGGGCAGTTCTAGGCCAAAGAATTGACAAGTGTCCGGTGGTGATATATTATGCGAGTCGCACCCTCGTCGATGCTCAACTTAACTACACCACCACGGAAAAGAGCTGTTAGTTGTTATCTTTGTCCTTGAAAACTTTCGATCATATCTCTTAGGAGCAAAAGTCATTGTGTACTCTGATCACTCAGCTCTCAAATATTTGTTCTCTAAGAAGGATGCCAAACCTAGACTCATTAGGTGGATCCTCCTACTCCAAGAATTTGATCTTGAGATCCGAGACAAAAAAGGTTCTGAGAATAAAGTTACCGATCATCTTTCTCGGATTCTCACAACTGATAATGCTCCTTTGCAAGATTCATTTCCAGATGAACATCTCTTGTCCATCACCCATAGTCAACTCCCATGATTCGCAGATATTATCAACTACTTAGATGTGGGACAAATTCCTAATGGGTGGTCTAAACATGAAAAAGAACATTTCTTTGCCAAAATCAAACACTATTTCTGAGAAAATTCTGAATTGTTCCACGTAAGTCTAGATCAAATAATTAGGAGATGTGTTCCCGAGGAAGAACAACAAAGCGTCCTGAATTTTTGTCACACTCTAACTTGTGGGGGACACTTTGCGGGAAAGAAAACAGCCACCAAAATGTTGCAAAGTGAATTCTTCTGGCCCACTCTCTTCAAAGACACCTATGAATTTAGCAAGCCTTGTCTTAGGTGTCAAGCCATTGGAAACATGAGCAAACGTGATATGATGCCACTCAACCCCATTCTAGTGGTCGAAATCTTTGATGTTTGGGGAATTAATTTTATGGGGCCCTTTCTGCCATCATTCGGACATGAGTACATTCTTGTGGCAGTCGACTATGTGTCTAAATGGATTGAAGCCATTGCCACTCGGACTAATGATCACAAAGTTGTCATGAAGTTTGTCCGAAAGAATATATTTTCAAGGTTCGGGTGTCCGAGGGCGATCATTAGTGATTGAGGTTCTCATTTCACTCATGCTCAATTTCGAGCTCTTCTCAGAAAATATGGGATCACTCATAGAATTGTCACCCCCTATCACCCGCAGATAAGTGGCCAAGTGGAGACATCCAATAGGGAGATCAAAAATATCCTGCAGAAATCTATTAGGCCCGATAGGAAGGATTGGTCCGAAAGATTGGATGACGCTCTTTGGGCCTATCAGACAGCATACAAAACCCCCATTGGAATGTGTTCATATAGGTTAATCTTTGGAAAAGTTTGTCACTTACCCGTTGAGTTTGAGCATAGGGCCTATTGGGCTATTAAACAGTTTAATTTTGACTTGGCCCAAGCCGGATCTCATAGGGCCCTACAACTAAATGAGTTGGAGGAGTTGAGGAAGGAAGTCTATGAAAATGCCAAGATTTACAAAGCCAAGATCAAAGCTTTCCATGATAAACACATTGTGAGAAAATCATTTCAACCTGGTCAAAAAGTTTGGCTCTTTAATTCAAGGTTGCGCTTATTCCCCGGAAAATTAAAGTCTAAATGGGATGGACCATTTGTTGTGCTCAAAGCCTTTGATCATGGTGTTGTTAAAATTCTAGATCCTAAAAATGGTCAAATTTTCACTGTCAATGGTCAACGTCTCAAACTCTACTTGAAAAACACACAACTTCCATCAATGGAATCAATCCCACTGAGTGACCCATGATAAATATAAGAATGTCGTCTGGCTGAAGACGTTAAACTTAGCGTTTGTTGGGAGGCAACCCAACCATTTCTCTTCAAAAATCTAGTGAGTCATTTTCATTTGTGTTTGTAGGAGCTGGAAGAAGTCGTTCGTAAAATTGCCTGCCAAAATAGCCACGTCTACGCACCCCAGGTTGTAGCTTTCCTTCCCAAACATTCATGTATGCATTATCCTGTTCATATATTCTACATGTTATTGAGGACACTGTCATTCAAGTTGGGGGGGGAGAAAAAATTCCATGATGCATATAGTACAACCTGATAGGAGTTCTATCTTGCATGTCATCGTAGAAAGATGTAAATCCCATTTTGAGTTTCATGACTCATGCTTAAATTAAAAGTAATTCTGGAATAGAAAAGACTAGGGAAAAGGATGATGGGAAATTTAGTCAATCTAGCAATGAAAAACTGATATAAGAATTCCTTTAAAGTTCATGTGCACTTTAGAAGAAAAAAAATTCACATTGCACACTAATGAAACAAGCAAAACAAGCCCCCTGTCATTTTAGGTTTGATGTCTGATATTCTGCACTTCTTAAGAAAAGAGATCTTTTTACAAAACTTTTTTGCCAAATTATCCATCAAATAAGTGCAATGGCATTATGAAAAAAAGATAGAAAAAGAAAAAAAATATCATGAAAAATACCTCTAATCTTAGTAACCGGGCCTACTTCACCTAAGACGTGTTGAGGTTCGCGTAAAACGGAAAAGGGAATCTGGATCTGTAAAATTGGGCTTACTTCTCCTAAGGCAAGAGTCAAGGTTCATGTTGAGCAGTGAAGGGTAGTGCAGCATCATGTGTGGTATAAAAGATCCCAAAGGGACAAAACAATAAGGCAGATAAAAAGCTAATATACTTAATGCTCTGATCTAAGAGGTGCAGGGTTGAAAGGCATTTGCTTGGAATAGCGAATGGGGGATGTAATTGTCTAAACTGTGGATTTGGTAGTTACACATGCACAAGTGCTATTGAGCTTTAATTTGAATTCTTAATCATGTACTATTAAGTTCCTACATAAGGCTAGTGTACATTAATGATTCCAGATTCCTAATCTTTGGTTGATTTTATGAAGGGATAACCGGATATGAGAGCATGAATTTTACAAACTCTTGTTAGTCTTAAAATTCAATTTATTGGCATTACTAAGGGACTAACAATGAGTAAGTTGGGGGTGTGATAAGTGTCCATTTCTTATGACAATTCATTACATGTACACCATTTTATGTGCATATAATTAGGTAATTATGCATATTTCATAGTTAACCTCAACTCCGCATTTAAATTAGAGTTTTCACGTAAATTGATTAATTCGATTATCTTATTTAATAATAAATTAAAGTTGAGAGTCATGAGCATTAATTCTCCATTGTATAATCATGAGCATTTGAGATTTATGTACACATTGTGGTAATTTTTATGGACTAAAGTGTAATTATGTGTGTGTAGGACACCGAAGGTAATTACAAAAGAAGTCGGGGGTAAAACTGTCACCACTACTTTGACCAAGTCAAAAGCACATATTTTTATTGGAGGGAAAATAAATTTTAAAAGTTTGAAATTGAGGAAAAGAAACACATATTTCGGTTGGAGGGAAAATTGAATTCAAAGTTTGAAATAAAGGAGAGACATGATGAGCCTTGGAAAATGGGGTGCCCAAAGTCCAAGAAAGGGGGTGCCCACCTACTTTTCCTCTTCCCATGCATCATATTCCACTTAAATCTCAGTCATCCATCTCCTTTTGATACAATCTCCACCCTTCATCTACCTAACTTTCCCTATAAATAGCCCATGACAAGGAGGAGAAAGGGAGTTCTTCTTTTGACAATTTTTCACTCTCTCTCCCTCTCACATCTTTTAGTTTGCCGAGTTCACTCTTTTCCGTCCCTCTTCTCCTCTTGCTGTCTTCATGAACGTTCTTTGTTTTTACGTTTTCTACAACGTCTTCTTCTGCATCATCTTCTAATTCCTTCTGATTTTCAAGGTATTTTATGTTTTTCACTGTGCTATCATGTTCATCTGTGAACCAGTGTTTCTCTCTGTTCTTCCCCTTATTTCTCCTCCTTCTAGTCATTTTCGTCTCTTACAATTTTCATAAAAGTTCTTTGGTTTTACGTTTTCTACAACTTTTTCTTCTAAATCATCTTCTAATTCTTTCTGGTTTGAAAGTTATTTCCTATTTTTCAACTTACTGTCCTGTGATTTCACTGTTCATCTGAGATTCTAACTTCTGTTATTCCTCAATTTTGAAGCCCTTCCCCTCTTTATTTCTCTCTGAATTCTTCATTAAAGTTCTTTCTCTCTTGTGGATCTAGATGTTCTTCTTCTATCACTTCTTCCAATTCTTCTTAGTTTACGAGTTATATTTATTTTCCCACTGTTTTACTCTCTCATCTTCTTCCTTCTTCATCTCCACACAAACCCTTCCACATTTCTCTCTATATTTCTCTTTAAAGTTTATCATCCACAACTCTCCTTTTATGATGGTGTGCACATCAAGACGGGCGACGTTCCAAGGCTCGTGACGTGGACGACGACGGCTTCTTCATCCATCACTTTCCACGACGATCTCTTTCAAGGCGGAGCGATCCTCTCCAAGGCTCGACGAGGAGGAGACGACGGCATCATCACCATTGCTACTACTATCTTCACATCTCATGCCCCTCTTTTTGTTATTGCTTTTGTGTTATGATACTTCATTGTAATCTTGTCACCTTTTTATTGTAAGCTTGTCTTGCACTTCATGTACTCTTTCTTTTAAGTTAATGAAGAGAGTTGTTCTTTTGATCTAGTTCTTGATCTTCTTCCATCCCTACCCCCTTCTTCTATCTCTTCTTTTCACTTCATGCAATTAATTTATATAGCATAGACGCATAATCATAGGTGTTTTTAATTAAGTATTTGGTTTGTTCTTCATTTCACTATTTTCTTTAAGTAAAGCAAAATCACAAGTATTTTTCTAAAAGGTTACACAGTTTTTAACTTTAAAAATCTCTTCTTCCATGTGGATTCGACCATTCTCGCCACCATATTATGTCTCTCTTTCATCTAGTACGAGTTGAAATTTTTAAGATTGATACGCGTGTTTTAAACGACGAACTTTCACGTTATCAATGGGCCAAAGGCCCATAGCCCATGACCCAAGCCCCTTCGCTCAAGGCCCGTTCACGCGAGCTCTTCACATGGGCCAAAGCCCATTCAACGGCTGTAGTCTTCACGGTCGACAATGCATGCAGCTCATACAGCACGGTCGACAGTGCAACACATGGGCGAAGTGGCAACGTGGGGCAAGCGCGGTCAACGCGCTGTGGAGGTCGGCCAGCCAACGAGGCTTGGCATGGTCGACGATGGCGCGAAGCTGGTGGGCACACGGGCGAACCACGCGGGCGAGCGCCTTCCCATAAGTGCGGTCAACTGGGCACAAGGCCATGGCGTCGGCTGGCGGGCGCATGCATCGGCTGGTGGGTGAACGTCGACACGGGCGACGAGGCCGGTCTTCACACGCAAGCAGTGCACGGCTCACGCGGAGAAGAGAACCTGGCCATTCTTCTTCACCCTTTGCAGCTTTAAAGTGGGCAGAAGAGAGAGAGAAAGATTATGGTGGGCTTTGATTTTCAATGAAAGTGGAAAGAAAAATAAAGGAGGTGTTCACATGAGGAAACGGATTAACTTGAGCCCTATAAAAGGAGGGGATGGCATGGGAAGGAGCTCTGCCCCCTCTCTTACGTAGATTCAAGCTTTCATTGTTTTCCCCCTCCACTCCTAGCTCCTTAGTGTAGGAGTAGGTTCTTTCCCTCTCTATCTCCCTTTCTTATTGTTCTAGCTTTGTTGTAAGTTATTTTTGTTACAATTTGTATGCATTTGTGAGTTGGTTTATTTTAAGTTTAATTCCAGTGTTACTTTTATTCAATTCTTCATTTTTGTGTTGCACAATCTCTCTCCATCTCTCTTTAATCTCTTTCAAAAATTCTTTCTCGATCATCTTCTCAATTTCTTCCAAAGATGGTCAAGAGAAGCGGTTCCGATCCGGTCGAGTGTACGTTGTTGTCCCCGACAACGCGTGAATCAAAGGCTCGAGGAGACGACGTCGTTATCATACCACGGTCGCAAAACTATCCCACTTCGTCTATTTTAGTTAGCATTTAATTTTGTTGGATTAGATAGATTTATTTCATGTTCTTTTAAATTCTAAAAACCAAAAAAAACATTCATCTATTCTTTCTCTAAAAGAAATTCTAAGTTTTTAATTTCAAAACTCCTCTCTGTGGATTTGACCCGTGCTCGCCAGTGTACGACAGTTAATTTGAATTGTATTGCAAGTTCGATATTTAGATTGAGTGACGCATGTTTTTAACGACGAACATTTCGGCACGTCATGGTCCTCCTCACGGGCCACACGCCTTGGAACCCGATCATCCCTGTCGAATCTCGCCATAGCTGCAAAATAATTGCACAAAGATGGTAAGCATACGGGGATCAATACATTCAAGAATGCTAGCAAAAGTGCATATGAAGTGTCAAAATGCAACTACAATAACCCAGAATGAGGAGCTCACGGGCCGCCCGCCCTCGTCTCCGCCTCCGACGCACGTCTCGTGGGGGGCATTTGTTGTACCCAGACATTTTTTCAGCAAAAATATTAAGAAATGAGGGTTCGGGAATTTTCCCGAACACCTTTATGGCGTGAGCTACCCAGCCCTTCCTATAGATCACCGGGTCTAATCGAGGGTCCCAACCAGCTAGCCGTGACCCACAGCAACATCAACAATCGATTGGGACCACCCCCGATCACCCAGCTTGCTGGTTTACCCGCCTTCAACATAGCCACCTGGGCCAACCCGGGGGCGCCTTGATTACAGGCCACGACACGTGGCACCCAGCAACCAGGCCGCGATTTACCCCCAAGATGCCTCCCTCCAGCCCTCTAAAGTCAAAGGAAGACTCATCTTGGTCAACCATAGGCTTTAGAAACCCATAGCACCCTTATGCGGGCCATTCACGTGTGTCGGGAATTTCCCCGAACACCTTGCAGATGCGCACATTCCAGCCGTTCTACAACAAGCTAATGGCCAACCCATGGCTCCAGCACTCCAGCCATGTTCTATGACAACCCTCCAGCAAGTCGGGGCCACCCCCGACCCTCAGATATGCGATGACGAGCCATTTATCTTCAGCTCTCAGGCCAACCCGGGGCTGCCCACCAACCAGCCTTACAACACGGCATACGCCATGAAAGCAGGGCCCAGTTGCCCGAAGTGCCTTCTCGCGGCTCCTGCAAGCTCCTACCCTCACCCCGATGCCAAACCTATGGCCCGCCAATCGATTACCCAAGCCGTTTGATGACCCGAGGTGTGTCGGGAATTTTCCCAAACACCTTGCGGGCGACGACGACAACATGACAACAACAAGCCACCACGGGCCAATTCCAGCACCACGGAGCACCCCGTCCTTCAAAGGACAATCCCAAACAACATCAGAAGACCCCTGGGACGACCCCCCGCTGCCACGGCTCGCCCGGGGGGGAGTTCGCCCTAGGTGTGGCCGCACTCTAGGGAGGGCGAACACCCTTGGAGTCGCACCCTCCTCCCAGCCCGAGGGCCCTGCTGCCATTCTCCAGTCCCAGTCTCGTGCAAGATCTATCGGCGTACCCGTGTATGGAAGGATTTGCGAAGACGGAGCCTCGGGATCGCACAAAGTCACGCAAGTCAATCTCCTCAGTCCACGTGCAAGCACAACCAGCTAGCCAGTCCAAGTCTTGTATCCTTCGTCCTTTGCAGTCACACTGAGTCAAAGTGGGCCCATAAGAAAAATGGGATTTTATAGGGTGGGGGACCCCCCCTCTCAATCTGACCTGCGTGTAGATCAGATCTATTTAAAATCCACTTAGATTAAAATAAAAAGAAAGAAATATGCTAAGTGTGGGGGGAAAATGGAGCATATGTAGGATGCTAATGTGGAGGTGTAATCGCCAGAGACTGCGGGCCTCAAAAGGAATAAACAACTAATAAAAGGAGGGATTGCGGAATACCTTGAAGCGTGGGGAGATATGAGTGTTCCTTCTCTTCCTATCGGCCGGCCGATGGAGAGAGTCTCTCTTGATTGATTACCCTTGCAAACAAAGATAAACACCAAATAAAGAATGGATTAGCAACCAAGGTGTGGCATCAAATCCAAATGAAATATACAACGTGAAGCATGGAGAATGACACACCTTATTGGGTGTTGCCCTTTAAACCCCTATGCGAAGGGTAGGGAAAAAGAAATGATGAATGAGTATAAAAGGGGACGTGCAAGTGTTGCACTGTGGGGAGGCTCAATGTGGTTGAGATGGAAGAAGACTTATGAAAAGAGATGATGATGATGCATGCATGCAGTTAAAAGAAGAAAAGAAAAGAACAGAGAATAGATAATAGATAATATAGGAGAAGGAGAAGGAAAGCCTGGGGGGTTTCTCCTATGCTTTGGCTTTAGATGAACAATCGGGAGGAAGCCTCCGGGAGATTAAGCAACAGACGCATGGAAGACTTCCTCCTTGAGCCAGTAGTCGGGCAGCACTTCCCCTCCGTAATTGAATCCAGCCTCTTGAACAGAGAAGCGGAGGGGCTTATTTATAAGGAGATTTTGTGGGTTTAATCCAAGAACAAGTAGGATAACTGATTTAGAATGAGATAAACATGGCAAGAAGAATCCTCCCGGTTCTGGAAAGCCATAGGAACTCTCCTCCAGTTGAAACGGACCCAAAATGAGGAAAGAAGGAGCCACGGTTGAACACGGAAGATTTCAGGGAAATGGCGGCAGACACAGTGGTCTCCTATTAAATGGGCATCCACCACCTTGGACGTTATTTTAAAGTTAAAATATGGAAATTCGAAAATAAAAAGGAATTCGCGTCTGAGTGCACAGACGCTAATTCTAAATAAATCTGAATTTTGGGTGAAATTGGAAGCTCAAAATAGCAAGGGAAATAGTGTCTGGAATTCTGGACGCTCAATAGGAATTGGCGTCACCCATAGCTGACACCAATTGAAAAGTACGCGAAGTTATCTTGAAAATCATTAAAGATATGAAATCAAGAATTCACGTCCATCCCGAAGGTCACCAATTATGAATTGGCGTCTAGGATATATGACGTATATTCTCGAAAACCCTCAAAATTATTTATTTAAACCAAAATAATTGGCGTCCAATGTGTAGGTCACCCATTAAATGGGCATCCATTGGGTCCGTCGCTAATTCCTTAAAGTCCAAAAAATTAGGGAAAATTAAAAAAAAATCAGAAAAATCTAGAAAAATCTAAAAAATTTAGAAAAATGAAAAAAAAGGTAAAAAACCAACAAAAATGAGAAAAATCACTCAAATAAGCCAATTTGAGGGTTAAGTGGAGCGTTATAGAGCAATATGAGATGCACTCATAATAATGTCAATTTTAGCATATCTATAGTTGTCCCACCTTGGCGTCTTCGAGGGAATGGAGTGAACTGAAAAGTAGGTGCCAAGGCGTGATAAGACATGCGATCAACATCACCTGATGAGAATTGAATCAAAAGATCGAGATGAAGTAATCTCGGGAGGTTCGATGAAAGCAACAATGTTTGGATAAAGGAGGGAGTGTGCACGCAGGCACGAAAGAGATAAAACGATGATCAACTTCTAGCACAGTGGAAGTACCCCAGGTCACAAACCTGTGAGTTTCATCATTGGAGAGCGATTACCAGCCAATGTGGGCGTGCTGCAGCCAAGGCAGATCTAAGAAAAAGATTGAAATAGGAGAATGAAGAATCCAAACAAAGGAGTTTTCGAGAAAATTGCTCAAAATAGCGACAAGACGAATTGAGGATCCAATTCGGCAATGAATATCTCATATCTTGAAAAATTAGGGTTAATTGACTCTCAAAATCGAGTTATCAGAATGATTTTCCAAAGTTAATTCAAACTCCTGCATGAATGCATACTGGGTTTAAAGGAAAAATTAAAATAAATTAAAATAAAAGATAATCAAGGATAATATTGTTAAGCTGCCAAGACTGAGTCAAGAAACCGATCTCGTGAATCGATACTAAACCGAAGCCCGTTTATCCGCGCACCAATTCATAAAAGGGAACCATCGTCTCCAGTCTTGAACGGCTCAACGGCCTGTCCGTGCGACTAAGATTCCTCTAGAATCATCATTATTTTTTATGAAGGGGAACGCAAATTCCAGATTTACCAAAGCCACAAGGTCCTTGATATAATCTAATAGCGTAGATAATATATAGTATGAATGCATACAGGGAGATGGTGATAGCAATAGGCATGAGGGAACTAAGAAATAAGGTGCAAACACCGTGGGACTTGGATGATGATGTCCGGACGGTGGGACCAAGAGCTTCTTCTTGTGCTCAAAAATTCATTAGTCAAGATATAATGATAGATAAAGTAATTGAAGTATAGCAGCCATAACATGAATAGCATGAATTAAACTATCATTAAGCATGTGAATCATCGAAACAATGGTTGTGAAAACATGGCATCAAAGCATGCAAGGCATGTATGTCATCAAAGCTTTAGCATTATTTCTTTTAAGCCATGGGGAGGACCAACTTGGCTAATTAGTTGAAAGATGTGGATTGGAATGATAAAAAATGCCCAGATAAAAATTGGCAAGAATGCCTTGTAGGAGAATGATGCGTAGGGCGGCCAGAGTAATCAGGAGATTTGCCAGTGAATTGCTCGAAATGACAGGAATAATCAGACTCGACATGAATCAGCAAGAATCATTCTGAAGGATAGAGAGATGATAATCGAGAGTGCTCAGAATGGCAAACCATGGAGCTCAACGTGAGTCATCAATGATGTGGGTGAGAAGAGGACTCATCCCATGTTCTTGGTCCTTGCAAAAGAAGTGTCCCTGCAAAAGAAACACCATCAGAATAATACAATGCATTTTTTTATTTTTTTTATTTTTTGGAATATGCAGATTTGTATGAGTTTTGGGAGTATTCAAAGTTTTTTTTGGATTTTGAAAAAATATTCGATTTTTTTGTGGATTTTGGTTTAGGTGATGCTAGTTGCAACACCAATGGGTATTCAAATTATTGGCCGGGGTTCTCGTTCCTTCCCCTTTCACTAAGAACTGCCCAGAGTCGGGTGTGCATTTAAAGGTGGCGCCCTATAGCCGACTGTCCATGGTTAACGGTGTCCCTACCAAGGCCATACCTGAGAAACATTCAGCCTCAGAGGGAGAAGAGAAGAAAAATTGAAGATAAGCCTTATGTAGGATGGGAGATATCGGGGCTCGAATTTCTTCCAAGGTACTACCCCTCAAAGAGGTGATCTATTATGCCAAGGCTTTGTGCCTTTGATTTTTAGACCCTTGACATACATACGACCAGAGTTTTCCCTGCGGGGACTTTGCCTCTCTTGATATGCCTTTATCTCATAATTTTACATTTATTGAATTTTGACATTGATATAGCCCTTTTGGCTAGATATATCATGAAAAGCTCTCTTCATTCGGGTCAAGACTACCCCTATTTGAGACTTCTCCCGTATTGTGGAGTACCTAGGTTGGTCATCTCATCTGTCAACCTCTTGCACCTACACTTGGCCGAGTAAGGAAGAGAAAAGATTTTCACGCATACCCATGGCATGGCCGAAGTAGTAATGGTGTTTACCCAAAGGAGGTCGGCTAAGGACGTCGTGAAGTGTGTGGAGTGCCCAGCTAAGGGATGCCCTTAACAAGCGGGGAGGGAATGCCAAACTCCCAGTGCGAGGTTCTTAATAACCAGAGGTGTTGCAAAAGTAAGCCTAAATACTCTTTTTTATTTTTTATTTTTTTAGGGAATGGGCGGAATTCAATAAAGATAAAGTCCTAGGATAAAGGCCTTGACTACCACTCTTAATCATGTTAAGAAGCACTTCATTTTAAAACCGTGCGTGAAAGATATTAAATGCAAATCTTATGCAAAAAAGGTTACCTTGCAACCTTATGAAACAACAGCTACCGGAGGCGATCTTGATCATCATGAGATTTGTCCTCAAGTGATAGATAAAAAGATTGGAAGCCAAGATTTGAAGCGGCTTAACAAGAAGGAGTGGTACCAAGACCAGACTCAGACGAATAAGGGTCAAAGAAAAAGGGGCGAGGGCTAGAACTCTCTCACTAAGGTGCGGAGACCCTGATCACAAGGAACGACGTACAGAAGAGGCGAAAAATTAAGGGGAGGAGTGAGGACTAAAGTCTTGAAAGCAGTGGGAGAACGGACAGATGTCCAGAGCAATGGACGTGGAAGAAGTCGGGTCGGACCCGGGATCAGGAGAAATCAAGGGGAGGAATTGGTAAATGGAGAGAGGAGGATCCGGAGGGTCCGAAGGTAAGGGAGGAGAATCATGACGAGAAGAAGAATCTGGAGGTTTCGGAGGGAGAAAATATCGAGAGACACGATGCCCTGGGAAAAGAGATGGGAAGATATGATTTAAAAGGAAGAAGAGAATAAATGACACGATGTCCTAGAGGAGTAGGAGAAGGAATCGGAAGAAAGATGGAGGGTCCGGAGGCTCCAGAGGAATAGAGAGGGAAGGGGTGCAATGCCCTGAAGGATCCAGAGGTTCTGAAGGAGGAAGATAGAAAGGGGCGCAATGCCTGGAAGGATCAAGAGGTTCCAGAGGAATAAGATAGAAAGGGGCGTGATGCCCTGAGAGATTCGGAGGTTCCGGAGGAGGAAGATAGAAAGGGGCGCAATGCCCGGAAGGATCCGGAGGTTCTGGAGGAGGAAGATAGAAAGGGGCGCAATGCCCGGAAGGATCCGGAGGTTCCGGAGGAATGGAATCAGAAGAGGCGCGATGGCCCGGGAGGAAGTTCGGGGGTTCCGGAGGAATAAGACACCATGGGACACGATGCCTGGAAGGGATAGTGGAAGGGGCTCGATGCCCGACAAAGGGAGATAGACCCGGAGGAAAAGAGAAAAGGGCGCGATGCCCTGGGAGATCCGGAGGAATAGAATCAGGAGGGACGCGATGCCCTAAGGGGAAGTCCGGAGGTTCCATAGGAAGAAGATGGAAAGGGGCGTAATGCCCGAAAAGCGGAGAAAAATTCAGAGGATCCGGATGTAAAAGTTGGGAGAGGACGTAATGCCCTGAGGGAAAACTGGAAAGGGCACGATGCTAGGCCAATGTTAGGGGACCCAGAGATCCTGAAGGTAGAGGTGAATGAGATGGGGGATATGGAGGAAACGGAGGTTCCGAAAGGCGAGGAAGATACGAGTTCGGAAACCCGGGAAAGAAGAAATGCAAATGCATGCGAATGGAATGCGATGGATTCATGGAATGCAATGAGTGCAAAAAATGCATGGACTGAGAAGGTGACATCCTCTTTCCCAATCCATCGGTGGCCCATAAGGTGATAGACAAAAATTTGGATGAAGTAGAATAGAGAGCGGGAAAGGTAGCGGAAGGCCCCTTAGCATTAGGATAACCGCCCCTCCATAGCAGTGAAAGTGCGCGGCCCATCGGCCTAAGGGATAAAATTAAAGCCCATGACGAAGCTTCAACAATTAATGACAACTCCCTTAGAGGTTGAAGAGCAACAATGTAAGGGGGTTGAAACGTTGGAATGGGAAGCATCGTGTTGCCCAGGGATTGTGGTGTATAAAGAGTGTTGGACAAAATAGGCATTCGCCCCTTATACGGAAGAATGGATTTGGCATTGGAGGGTTGAAACAAGGGGTGCTCTGCCCGACCCTTGGGCATGGACTTACACGGCATCAAATCTTGACATTCTCTTTTGGTGAGCAGCGGCATGGACTTGGCCTCTTCAACCATGCTCGGCACAAAAGCACGGATTGGCATCTGGCAAATAAACTCTTGCATCTTGAACAACATAGCCGTGGCCAACTCCTTCTTGCCCGGCTCTCAATCATCTTCGGCGCAAGTACTTGCAACAATACACCCACTCTGAGTGGTAAAAGGAGGTGAGGCAGAGGCGGAAGGCTCCATGGATGGTGGAGGTGTAATGGAAGGTGTTGGAGGGAACACGTCGAGCCTCTCCCTTTGCTAAGAAGCGGATGGGGTTGGCTCGAGTGCAAAAAGGGGTGGACCTTGCTAAAGATTAGCCATGGGTAAAGGTGAAGGGTTAAGTGGTGAAGTAGGTGTAGTTGGGTTAGGGGTTAAAAGGGTAATGGAGGTCCGAGATGGCAGCAAAAGAGGGTTAGATGGAGAGGGTTTAGGGCTCAACAGAGGCCGGTGGGGTGGAGGTTAATGAAGGTATAATCGGTGAAGGCTTAGTGGGAGGTTCGGCGGAGGCCGGTGTTATGGGGGGTAATGGTGTGGGGCTTAAAGGAGGTATAATGGGAGGTGTAAAAGAAGGAGGTTTGGTGTGTAGAAAATGTCGGATGGGGCGAGAGGTGTTAGGGGTAGGGGAAGACTTATGATGCGTCGGCGTGGATGATTGGAGTATCGACCCATCGTCGTAACACCAATAAGTCTCAAAAATGGGGGTTGGATCGGGGACGGTGGCATCGTCTTGAGCAGGAGGTTCATTTGGTGGTAGTGGAGGGAGAGAAAAACGAAGGAAACTCAGAAGGGGTGCTTTCGAAACTTCATCATCACGTGCCGACTTCAATTGTTCGTCATTAGACTTAAGTGGACGCCGTGGCAGAGGCGTATTAATGGGTGGTGAAATGTCATGGTGTTGCGTATGTGGAGGCGGAGGGCCATATTGATGAACGGAGTGGATAGGTGGAGGGTGGACGGCGTCCACTTGATCGTTGAAATCTGTCGGCTCTTGCTCACTTGCGTTGTTGATGCCGTAGTCATCTCTCCTCTCCTTCCATTCTTTCTCCATCTTAGTGATTTTATTCATAAAGGCATGAAGAGGATTGACTGGAGAAGGAGGAGGAGGAGCGGGCCGCGGGCTCGTGACCCTCTTAAGTTGTTCCTCCAACGAAGCAACTTTATCAATGAGAACTTGGAGGGGCATAACAACAGGAGAAGCAGAGGGTTGACAAGGCCTTGGAGGAGGGGCCGCATAAGATGGCCGTGGAGGGGGGTTAACGGGCTGACCCAGAAAAGGACCCGGTTGAGTCGGGTTGCAAGGAATAAAAGGGCCTTGGGGCCGTGAAAGAGGAGGAATAGAAGGAGGCGGGTGACAGACCACCCGAAGAGGAGTATGAATAGAAGAGGGGGGGTGGGTGATGGGCCACCCGGATAGGAGTGGAAGGAGGAGGAGAAGAATGAGATGCACTCTAAACAACGGCTTTAAGGGCTTGGATTTGTTGAGGGGTGAGATGATCTATAGCATGCAAGATTTGAGAGACCTTCTCATCGTCAGGAGGAGACAGTTAACCCTTTCGCATCCATTGCTAAGCTCTCCGGGATGTAAAGCCCTAAAGGAGAGTTAGGCTCTGATACCACGTGTTGGAATGGATGAACAATAAGATCTAGAGGGGGGGTGAATAGATCTACCCCCAAATAAAATTTACAGCAGTTAAAAAATAAGGCGGAATCAAGATCAATTGCAGTAAATCTATCAGAAGCAGTCAACACAGATTAACAGATGATCAACTCAATGAGAATCAGTATGCAGGCAAGGTAATAAGTCAACTATCAGAAGATTGATGCTGAATAGCAACCTGTAAGAGAGAAATCTCTAAACTCAAATAGAAGTGTAAGAATTTCTGATCAATCAACAGTAATGGCAAAGCATAGCAGATTATAACAATTCATAACAACAATCATTCGAACATCCAGGTACGGTACTAGGCGGAATTTCTCCTCACGCAAGAAGTGGAATTCCAAATAGGCATGACCTATCCTTCCAACCACAACTTTTTATATACCTACTGGATGAATGACTTAAGCATGTATATCATATAATTGAATCACACAATTGAACGCATGCTTTCCCTTAAACGCTCCTAAGCATTCATCTAAGCGTTGAGCAGGATAAAATTGTAAACACACAGAAGCAGAATTCAATCACATAGGAGATAATGAATTTTTAGGTGGTTCAATCTCTAACCAGAGATCTACGTCCACCCCTTACTCAACTGAGTAAGGATTACTGCTGACTCACAGCTTGATCCTGCTGATCCACAGCTTCGGGAAAAAAATACCTACACATCGTTGATCCACAGCTTTAGGGAATATATCCCAGACCGCTGAGCCTCACAGCTTGCTCTGCTGAGCCTCATAGCTTGTTGTCCGAGGATTCAACATCGCCTGCTGAGCTTTACAGCTTAGCTAACCGCTGATACACAGCTTACAATGAAGTTTAAAATGAAAATAAAAGGAATCAGAGAAAATGAGAATAGAAAGGAGAATGTAGCTCTCAATAGAGCAGGCTGACTCTGGATTTGATCCAGAAGTCATGATAGAACAATCTCACCGAATATCTCTTCTTCTATTCAACCCTTTCTACGGCACTTTGTTTTTCTCAGAAATCTACCTCTCTCACTTTTCTCACTCTCTCGCTCTCTCTTCTCGTCTTCTACTTTCTTCTGCTATTCAGAACGCTCCTTCTCTCCTTCTTCGATGCTCTTTTCTTCGATCCTCTCTTTAAAATCTCTTCTTCTCTCATTTTCTTCAATAGCTTGACCTTCCTTTATATAGGCGAGCGTCAGGTGAGATCTGTGATCCCACAGGATTTTCAAACTTAGGCACGTGGAGAACACACTCCCGCCCAAAAATTTAATACATAAAGAGCTTCGAGAGGTCACGTGTCAGATGTGGAGGATATGACAATCCACGTGGTAGAATATCAGTTCTGCTCTTAGCCTTGGATCTCGTGCTTTCAATCTTTGAGTCACATGCTCATTAACTTTCTGCTGCTTTCGTAGAGACGTGGTGATTAACTCTGCCATTTCAGAAGACAGACATTTAGTCAAACACTTAGAATGCATACTTAATGCTCATGCTAATAATATGAAAATATATGCAAATGCCTTAGAACATAATCTTGATGCTCAGACATATGGACGTTGATGCTCAGACTCGATAGTGCTATGTGCAAATGTGCACAGACCTTGTACAGCTATATGCAAAATATGCACAGACCTTATACAACACATGCACATGCCTTATAAAGCTATATGCAAAGCATGCACAGACTTTATAATGCTAGACAATGCATGTGCACAGACCTGTTTATGCATGTGCACGGACTTGTAGTGTTGAAACCAAAACGTGCACCGATCTTATATGCAGCTAGCATGAGGACATGCATAGACCTTATGCACCGACCTTGGTTAAGACAGAGAGGACACACTAGCATCGACCTTAGTGAGTACTCGTACATACTAACACTGACCTTAGTGAGTGCTCGTACACACTAGCACCGACCTTACTTAAGACTAGGTGGACACACTAGCATCGACCTTAGTGAGTACTGGTACATACTAGCACCGACGTTAGTGAGTGCTCGTACATACTAGCATCGATCTTATTTTCGACAGAAATTCATATGCCCATGAAACTATAAAATGCTAACAGTGTTGCCATAATGAACAGTGAATTCAGAATATCATTATTGCCAATATCAAAAATCAGAAGACAAAATATTTTGTTGCCACTCATCGAAACTTAATAATAAGAAATTAAATTAAGAGAGACAAGTCAAAAGAGACATAACATGAGACACATTTTCCCACACAATCTCCCCTCAACATAAAATACCTTGTTTGGGATTCCTAAACTTCGGGTCTTTACTGGACGGTTGCGCCTGTTCCTGTGCGTTCTGCAGAGAAATCATAACTTCTGGATGCTCTAGCTCTCCGGTTGCTTGACCTCCTATCATGAAATTTGGAGGGGAGTTAAACAATACAAAGGAGAATAAAAACTTCTAAAGACTTACCCTGAGATGACGACGTCTTACCTTCGAAATACGTGACCCAAAAGTAAGGTTCACGCAGGTCAAATCTGGGCTCTATTTATAGAGTTTGCTAGGGTTTGAGGGATTAGATCGATTAGAAGTCCTAATTTGGGGTAGGTTTGATCCCCCAAGAGTCCTAAACTAGGTTGCCATACCAGATAGCATCGAACTATAGGGATTGGGATGGGAAAAATCAAAATTTCCACGTTTCTTCAACCCACGTTTTTAGAACATGGTAGCAGTCTCCTTGGAACCGCTATCATAAGAATGCGGTCTCGCGATAGACCGCGTTCTGACATTTAATTCAAAATTTCAGATTTTTTAATTATCCCATAATTATCCCTTTAAATAATCTATTTATCTAATTTTAAATCTATAAATTATCCAAATTATGTTTCTAGTAATGGGATTGGGCCAAAAAGCTTTAGGGTTAGATTCTTGGGCTTATTTAAATTGGGCTTAGCCCTTTGGTTAATATAGGTCCTTTAAATTGATTGAATTAACCCATTAAGTATTTTAAATGCTCTAATAATTTTATTTAAATTCTAAAAATTCCTAGAAAAAATGTGGGGTGTTACAGATCATATGTGAGGCTATCTAAGTATATGACTGACTTGTGGGATAGCTAATGATTATTAAGTGCAGATTTACGAAGCTATCATATATATATTTAGAAATGATGTATAATCAGATAGCTGGTGTTCATGAATCTTTTTGATCAAGTTGGAATTGCAACTATTTAGTAAATGAGAGTTGAGGACAAATAGCTGATTGTATTTAATCTAGTGATCATTTTATGCTTTAATTTGTTTCCATAATGAGCTATCTTGCATAATAAAAAATTTAGGATAGATAATAGATATATATTTTCTTGAATAAGACAGCTCAGAATGATGCAGAAGATAAAATCATAGCTGAATAAATCTTTCATCCTAAAAAGGTTTTATCCAATAACTGTGTTAAATTAGTTATAAGGAAATAAAGAGATACATCTCAGATAGTGCATTTCTTTGTTGATTTAGATAGGTGTTGTAAGTAGGATAGACAAAGTCTGTTTGTTTGAGATAGGCGAAATTCCTGCACCTATATATGCTTGATATCGCCTAAGTTGAATAGTAATGCCTAATGTGAACAAGATAGGCGAACTACTTGTGTCTAAAGATTTTTATCTTTATTAATAAGCGAAGCTGTTAGGATATACAAAACTTTTTTCAGCTGTAGAGATAGGTGAAGTTTTCAACGCCTATGAGATTGTCGATATATCGCCTATATTTTACCTCTAAACGAAGGATAGATGATCTTGCGCCTAAGTTGGATATTACCTAAGTGATAGACGAAAGGTTTATGGTGGGCGAAGAAGCAAGCACTAAAATGAGTTACATCGCCTATGTGAGTTTGATATCGCCTAAGTTATAAAATAGGTGGAAGGATAGGCAAAGTAGTGCCTATATGACAGAGCTAGGCGAAGTCGATAGACGAAGAAGTGACTAAGTTCTTTTTATATCACCTATATTTTGTTTGACTTATTTTTAGCGCCTATATTGATTTCTAACGCCTAAGTGAATTTTTCTTGCGCCTAAATTCTTTTATCTCTATTTTTCAGTGCCTATTATACTTAGATAGACTTTCAGGTTTTTCTTTGTTTTCTTTGTCTTTTGTTCTTGATCTCCCTGCGTTATTTCTTCTGTTCTTGATCTCTCTAATAAAGTTTTGTTCATGTGCTTCATGACTTTATACCAAGGTTTGTTATTATGGTTTTGTTATCACCGAAAAACATATTTATGGCAATATTTGATTGATAGTCCAATTATGTCCAACATCTCTTCCCTCTTTTTCGCTCTCTCTCTCCTCCCTCTCTAGCACCCCACCCCACTGAGTGGGGTGTTGACGTCAAAGGGGGAGACTCCCTCCGGTAGCCTCCCCTCCTCTGCTCTCTCTCCCCTCCCTCTCTCTATCTCGCTCTCTTTTCTTCTATTCTCTCTCTCTCCTCCCTCTCCCTTGCATCTCACTCTATTAAGTGACGATGCTGACGCCAGAGGGGGCCTCTCTCTCTCTCTCTCTCAAAATTATCGAAAGAACTTTTACCCCTCTTTGACATGGAGTTATTCCCCATTTATTCCGAGAATAACTCTCATTTTATCTTTTTTTTTGCTTTGGTAGAGGAATAAAGATAATCAGGTTAGAATAAAGGATATCCCTCATCTAACTCGGATAGTTTGACCCACCTAAATAGGTGGAATAATATAACCCACTTAGTCATATTATTATTTTACCATTTCCCTCTCTACATTCTCTCTCTCACTTTATTTCTCTCTACGTGCTCTCTCCTTCTTTACATTTTCTCTCTCACTCTCATTCATTTATTAAAATAAATAAAATAATAGTCATTTTATTAAAAATATTTATTATTATTATTATTATTTGATATCTTTTTCTCGTTCTCTCTCTACTTTCTCTCTCTCACTCGTATTTATTTATTAAAATATTTAAAATAATAATTATGTTATTAAATTAATTAAAATAACATCTATTATTATTATTATTAAATATCTATTTATCTTTCATTACGTTCTCTCTCTTTCACCACAAGAAAACGCGGCATTTCTGACGGAAAGTTTTCGTCGAAAATTCCGTCGAAAACAGTTTTTCCGACGGAATACCGACGAAAACCGTCCGTCGGGTATTCATTGTCGTGCCTTTCTGACAGAGTCGTTATCCATCGGAATTTCGTCGGCATTTTTCGACGGAAAATTAGTAGACGAAAATTCCGTCTGAGAAAAAGTGGCATTTTCGACGGACAATTTTCGTCGAAAATTCCGTCGGAAATAGTTTTTTTCGATGAAATTACGACGGAATACCAACGAAAACCGTCCGTCGGGTATTCATTATCGTGACTTTCCGACAGAATCATTATCCATCAGAATTTCGTCGACATTTTTCGACGAAAAATTAGTAGACGAAAATTCCGTCTAAGAAAAAGCGACATTCCGAAGGACAATTTTCGTCGGACATTCCGTCAGAAACAATTTTTTCAACGAAATACCGACGGAAACCATCCGTCGGGTATTCATTGTCGTGACTTTCCGACAAAATCGTTATCCATCGAAATTCCGTTGGCATTTTTCAATGAAAAATTAGTAGACAAAACTTTCGTACGAGAAAAAGCGGCATTTCCGACGGACATTTTTCGTCAAAAATTCCGTCGGAAACAGTTTTCCCGACAGAATTATGACGGAATACCAACGGAAATCGTCCGTCGGGTATTCATTGTCGTGACTTTTCGACAGAATCGTTATCCATCGGAACCGTCGGCATTTTCCGACGGAAATTTAGTAGACGGAATTTCCGTATGAGAAAAAGCGGCATTTTCGATGGACAATTTTCGTCGGAAATTCCGTCGGAAACAGTTTTTCCGACGGAATATCGACGAAAATTATCCGTCGGGTATTCATTGTCGTGACTTTCCGACAGAATCGTTATCCATCGGAATTCCGTCGGTATTTTTCGACGGAAAATTAGTAGATGGAAATTCCGTCTGTACGATTTTTGTGACAGACGTCGCTTTGCGTCGGAAATTCTGTCAGAACATATTTCGAAGGAAAATTTGTTCGTTGACAATTTCGTCGCTAAATTTATTTTTTAAAATAATTACGTTCATATATTTTTCGACGGACACTGTAATCCGTCGATGATTCCGTTGGAATATTTCCGACAGAGAAAATATTTCCGTCGGAATATTTCCTTCATTTATTTATTAATATAAACAAAAATAATAATTATGTTATTAAAAATAATTATTAATATTATTAATCTATTTTAATATTTATTTAGAGTATTATTTATTAAAATATAATTATAATAAGATTTGAATTAGAGGGACATTTAAGACAATCTTTAGAGTTAGCCTACTTTTTTATCTCTCGATACAATCAAAATAAGTGGAATTAAAGAGGAGTTAATCTCCTTTAGCTCATTGTCTAAGTAAATGAGACTAAGTAAAAGGACAGACTATTATCTATTCCTATGTCAAAAGGGCTTAATCTTTTCCTCTTTTTAGATTAAGGTAACCACGATCGGGTTAAATCAAGTCGACCTTTCCTGGATGGACGGCAGTAACTTTTTTTTTTATTACAGAGAAAAGATTAGAGGAGTTTTATAGCTAGTGAGATTATGGGACTTTTACTGCTGATATATGTCGCATAGATTGCAGATTTCCAAAACTACGAAACTCTTACGCAAAACGTCAACTCTTCCCCCTCCCTGCATGCTGGGGGTGGCGGCGGTGCGTCTTGCCCTTCCCAAGTCAAGAAACCCCTCTCTTGCCCCCACGTGCACACAGGACACTCTCTCAGCTACAGACACACGGACACAACAAAAGCTCCACCCCTGCCCCCGACATCTGACCAGAGAACCGACCATTAAATTTCTTTCTCGTGGATGCCGCAGAAACAAAAAAAAAACAAAGCTTTTCTCCTGGCGGGATGACGCAGCCGGTGCTGGCCCGACGCCGCGCCTGTGAGCCTATTCTCGATGGTACCCAGGTGGTGAAACGCCGCATACTCCGCACCCATTTGATCTGGCTGGCCTTCGTCGCCTATACCCCCCGCCCCCCCCCCCCCCCCCCCACACACACACACACACACCCACACCCGCATTTGGTCTCCCGGCACAAGCGACCACCCTGTTCAGATGGATCGCCTCGCTGCTTCGGCGGTCGCTCCCCGCCTCGTGGTCTCCCTCCCCAGGCCGCCCTCCAGGGCTCCCGCCCTAGTGCAGTCGCCCGGCCGACTCTACGCCGGGCGGGCGACGGCACCGGGGCCGGCGATGAGCCTGGGGTTCGAGAGCCTGAAGGGGACCTTCACCGTGGACGTCGCGCGGGCGGAGGGGCGGCCCCTCGACGTCCCTCTGGCGGCACCGTTCACGATCGCGACGTCGCGGCTGGACGCCGTGAGGAACGTCGCCGTGCGGGTGGAGCTCCGCGGGGGGAGCGTCGGGTGGGGGGAGGCCCCCGTGCTGCCGCACGTCACCGCCGAGGACCAGCCGGTGGCGCTGGAGGGGGCTGCGGAGGCGTGCCGGGCGCTCGTGCGGGCGCCGCCCGCGGCGCTGGGGGAAGCGCTCGCGGAGATCGGCCGGGTCCTCCCCGGCCACGGCTACGCCTCGGTGAGTCCGCTCCGCACGTGTGCATCCAACAGGAAAAAAAAACTTGATGTTTAAACTTAGACCGCCTGATGTTACATCCTCCGTGTAAATGCTCCCTTCATGTGTCACCGAATTGGATAACTGATCGACTCATGATAAGGGGGTGATTGTACATACGAGGATAACCGTTATACCCACCTTGGTTGGGGATTAAATTTAATCCGGATTAAGTTAAGTGGGCTAAGTTAACCCACTTGTATCCCATTTTGCTTTGATAGCAGTGGGTTAAATCTGATAAAACCTGCTAGGTTAACCCTTGATAAATCCATGTGCCTTGGTTGACTTTGAGTTAACCCACTCAAATGGGTGCTGCATTTACCATAATTGCCCCTCCCTGGTTCTACTTTTTCCAATGCTGCCCCTCCCTTCACTGCAACATTCATGCGCCCAGGCTATTGATTTGTAATACCTGCTTCAATTTATATAATCTCATCTTTCTCTGGACTATTTTTTTTTCATCATATCGATCAAGTAATATTTATGAAGCATGGTTTCTCTGTTCATTGAAATGAGGACATTTGCTTTGAGCACATTGTTCATCATTCTTAACTTGGAAATGCTGCAAATCACCCATGGCATCTCACAGCTGATTCACAATTTTAGAAAATTTCATACAAGGTTTTCCTTATTGACATGTTTTCACTATGATACAAGATTTTCACAAAGCAAGATCCAAACAAAAGAAGACCAAACTGTTTCCATTGTCAACAAGTTTTCCACTGAGGTTACCCCAAATAAAATGCAGCAAATGCGTCTTCTAGGACCACTTTGGCCGCCTTCAAAGCAGCTGGAACTTTGGTCTCAAACTTAGGCAATGTGAACTATGGGTTACCTGCAAACACAATAGTGCATAAAATTTTTCCACATACTGTACTGAAGTGCAGAATCAAAATGCCGATCATCAAAATGTACCTTATGAATATTGAGGTTGAAGTCAGAAAATTGAATCTATCCTTGGATGTGGCAGTGAATGTCAATTTTTGGAGTGCTGGAATGGAGGTTCTGTGCAGTGATGACAGCAATTGAAGATGATCATAAAATTGTCTGACGTAGAGATTGAATCTTTATCCATATCTCTGTTGAAAACCTGGATGGAAGTAATTAGCGTAGAGATTGTAAAATTTGTTTTCTTGAAAAAAATGATAGAGCCATAAAGGTCAAATTTAGCATGTCAGATCATAAAAATCTAAACCTACAAGCATACTTCCAAATTAAAACACTGTTACCAGAAGTGGCAGGGTATTTTAAATTGCAGATTGAAACTAGAAAGAATGAAATCTTGTAGAACTTTTCCCATAAATTCCAAAGGATGGTTGTTGGTTAGGCATGGAAGAGAGAAACATTTTTTTTTCAACCAACTGTGTTCTATTGATTTATTCCCACTTGAACTGTGTAATCTAGATCAGAATTACAGTACTCATAAGACTAACTCAACAGTATAAATCAATGATCAATGGGCACAGTTTTTATTTATGGGCTAGGGATTGAGGGATTCTTTTGAGTTTACAAATTCTATACTTGCATATCCCAGCCTTTCGTTAATGAGTATATGATACTACCCACTTAGGGAAGAAGGATAAATTACAATCAACTTCATAAAAAGAATAACCACTGCTCATCAAGGTCAAAAATAAAACATGTCTCCTAATGTCAGTTTCATATTAGTCGAATAGAAATGAGTCAGTAAACTGGGAAAACAATTGGCTCCCTGCTCAGCAATAACTAACAGTTAGTCTAACGAGAAAAGCCCTTAAAATCAGGGTTACAAAAGAGATTAAGTTACCTGCTTGATGACCCTGGTGGGTAAAGCTCTGTCACCAACTTCAGCCAAGAACTGGAGTTCATGTGAGTAACATTTATTCCCAATGATTAGATTCTGAAGGGGAAATTGGACTTCCATTTTTCCTTGCAGCAGATTGTCTTTGCTTGATCATCATAAAATAATGTAAGGGAAAGTAAATGATCAATAATGTCTGTCAAATACAATTATTGAATTAACAATCATCAGAAAAACATGGAAGCTGTTCTATTTCTATCTGAATATAGAACTTTCAATGAAGTCCTGGATGAAGCTGAAAATATCGAATGTGCTTCATTTCCTGCCTTCATTGCATCAAGCACATACCTGACAACAAAGAAGAACATGAACATTATGTAAGGAGGGAAAACATAGGTTCAGGTGAAACTAAAGTGATTGAGAACATTACTATAATTTTGAAAAAAAAGAAGTGAGTTCCTAGGCTTAATACAGCTAGAAGTACCCCGGTGAAGAACCAGATGTAAAGAAATATTGCATTAATGTCACCACAACAACACCAAGTACATTGCAGTACACCTGAAAATTAAGGGAAAGAAAGAAGAAGGTTTAGAGCACATTGATAAATACAAGAAGGGAGAACATATACAAAGAATTGAAAACCATGGAACTGATGAATGGTCATCTATTAGTTAGTTGCCAACTCAAATAGAGAATTTTAGCAAATACATCTGACTGCAGTCAAAACCCAGATTAGTCAACTGGTGAAGACAACATGATGCATGAGTCGATCTTCCTTTCTTAAATAAATATTGGCAGGAAACTTATCTCTGGTGGCTTGTATCCACTAGATGAGATGAAAACATCTCCAGGTCCTTGTTTCCCAGAGCAGCCATCAAAACCATTGACCCTTTGCTCTTCTTCCTTTGTAACACAACAGAGATAAGTAAAATGATTTAGCCCTCCAGGATAAACATACAGATGTTAGTTCCCTAAAACTTAGAAACATTAAGTAGCATCTGACAGCATCAATTAAGCCAAAAATCTAAAAGATATTTGTTAGAGAGATTTTGTTGGGTTCTGTGCGCCCCCTCGTTGTCCTTGACAATGGTTTTGATGATTCCAATGTATTGTGTGTTTTATGCTTAATGGCATTTTCATGATAAACGAGCTCACATGTTGATACTCTGCTTCACAGGTCAGGATGCTCTTGGGTTGACTGGCCTTAACAGTTCTCCATGTATATACTTGCATTTGGATGGCCAGCTTCACTGCTTTAACATATCATATGAACTTGTGTCTACTCATACTGGGTGTGGATAAGTTAAGTTCAAATTGGTTTTGATTGTGCTTGACTTAATAGGACAGATCTTGATTGTTTTGATCTGAGATGGAATTCTTTGTGCAGCTTGGTTGAATCATATTATGTAAGCTTTAGTTTTGTTGTGTTAGCTTGCATTAGACTGTGCAAGTTCAGTTTTCCTTGGATTGCAACTGTGATCCATGTGTTAATTGAAAATAGCTTTCTCATGCCTTGGAAGACTCATTTGATCATTTGGTAAGTGCTATCGTTGTTTTAGTTAATCTTGCACTCATTGTGTCCGTGCACATATATGTCATATGGGTTCTGGTATATAGAGTGCGTCGACGCACTGAAGTGGATGCGTCGACTCAGTCTATAGGCATAACAACCTCGGTGCAATCTTATTCCAAGGTAATTCATTTTCCTGTAGCTTGTTCATAACAACCTCAGTGCTCATTTCATCATATGCATACACACTCCATTCGGTGCAGATTTAGTTTTATGCATTCATATACTCGGTGCAAATCTTGTGCACACGAGCTTCATAGTCAGTGCAGAGTTCGTTGTAAGGATTGCATCGGTCAAGTCTGCACATCACTTCATGCTTCATATACTCAAGACAAAGTCTGTACATTCCTTGTGCATGCATTGTTTCTCAAAGTCTGTACAGCCCGTGGTCGCAAGACCAAGTCTGTACATTCCTTGTGCATGCATCGTTTCTCAAAGTCTGTACAGCCCTTGGTCGCAAGACCAAGTCTGTACATCGTCTTGTTGACGACATGTGTGTGCATCTCGCTGCTAAGTCTGTACATTGGCCAAGTCTACACATCGTCGCTTGTGGTTCATTCGACTAAGTCTGTACAACCTTCATTGGTTCATACGACCAAGTCTGTACAGCCGTGTTCAGAAGTATTATAAAGTCTATACATTGTCTGCCCGCTCACACAAGTCCATACATTAAGTCTATACATTCCCATCTTTACCTACGTTCACTGTTTTAGCACTTCCACGAAGTCTGTACATTGCGTGCACTTTACATCGTGTGTTCACAGCATACGTAAAGTCTGCACTTCGCCGTGTTCGTCTCTCCTAGCGTCTCACTTAGCGTCTCATGTTAAGTCTGTACATCGCATAGCATGCACTTTAAATATGTCAAGTCTGAACATTGCATTCCGTCTCACTCAGCGTCTCATGTTGTGTCTCACATAGCGCTGTAGTTTAGCAAGTCTGTACATCGCCACCTCTTCATGCATATGCACAAGTCTATACATTCATGAGCATAGTCTTGCACTCATTTTCAATGTGCATACTTCACCTTGTGCACACTGCGATTCACACCTGCAAGTATGTACATTCGATTGGCAGCATGTCAGTGCATCCATGTTCAATGTGTAGACTTCCCTATCTACATTTGTGCAACCTCACATACAAAGTCTATACACTCGTTATCATGCATTCAAAGTCCATACATTCGCAACCATGCATTCAAGTCTACATAATCTCCTGCATACACTACACAATGCACACTCTTCTTGTTGCATCGAGCACATACTTCATCGGTGCATATTTTGTTTTGCATTTGTGCATCCTTTGCATCGGTGCATCTTTTCTGCCTTATGATGCTCTGCCTTATGATGCACACCTTCATTCGATATGCACACTCGGTGCAGTCATTTAAATCAGTGTAGTTCTGGTTGTGCTAAGATTCCCCCAATCTTTGCACATAATGTTGGTTCGATGGTCCAAGGCTATAAAGGATTTTTTGGAAAAGTAAAATCAGTTTTTCTGTTGGACCAATCACATGTAAGTAGAAACTTTTGTACTCTGTTTCTTGGGGAGAAAGGCTCCTATGTGAACAGTACTGCATGGCTCTCATTGGCTGTCCAATAGGAGGGCCTCGTACCTCATTGGTTCGAGATCCGATATGCATAATGTTTTACACCTATACCCTTAGGGTTTCACCCTTGCCTTAGGTGTGGTTTAGAAAAGCTTTCTCATGGGGCTTTCTTATCTTTTGTTCTATATTCTAGCCCTATTTATACCCTGCGATCTCCATCGAAGCAGGAAGGCATCCAACGCTAATATTGTTCTATCTGTTGCAGGTAGAAGAAAGGAGTGCCGCCACAAGGTGGATAGGAGAGGGCTTTGATAGACTCATCAGTTCAAGGTGTTTGTAGGAGCGATTGGAGCTTGGATTTGAAGGAACACATCTTGGATCTTCAAGAAGAAGGACTGGCTACTCCAACATCCTGCGAACTCAACTCCTCCAACCTGAACTTCAAGAAAGATCTTCTAATGGCCAGTGGAAAAATGAAGGGGAAACTTTCTACATCTGTTATCCATTTCCTGATGATAGTCTTCTTTATTTACACACTGCTGTGAGCGTTATTGTATATCCTTTGATTTTCTCAAACTCAGAATATCTGTGTGTGTGTACGGAGCTGTGTCTCCGTGTGGTTGTTGTGTCCGGGGTACGTTCCCCGAACGTGTGTGTGCTGCAGTGGCAGCGTGTTGGGGCCAGGCCCTGTGTGTGTTTTGCTGCAGAGGCAGCGTGTGTGGTGTGGGGTTCATCCCCGTGTTGCTACTTCGGTAGCGTGTTAGTGAAGCCTCACCGGGTTTGGTGAGGGGTGGACATAGGGAGCCCGTCGTGGTCCCGAACCACCTTAAAAATCCCTGTGTTCATTGTGATTGCCTGTGTGACTGTCCATTTCTCCTATCTCTCTTCACAGGTTATCTTATTGATTTTTATTTCACTACACCACTACACTTTGCTAGCTCTGCTATCCGTTATTAGTAATCGTTCATCGCTTGTTGAATTGGTCTTACGAGTGGGATCGGAAAGATCGAGAGAACTTTTCAGATCTCATGTTAGTTTAGGCTAATCAACTCAGTTTGTTTTAATTCCATTGTATTTAGTTTAGAAAGTTGTTAAAATCCGCTATCTCGACAAGGGGACAATTCAACCCCCCTTCTTGTCCGCCATCTCTCTGGGCCAACAATTGGTATCAGAGCATCGTCTCTGATTTTTTAGTCGACCTTGCGGTCGTAGAGAAAAGATCGTTTCATGATGGCTAGTGTAAATGTGCTTCCCGTCTTTGATGGTTTTGATTATTCTTTATGGCTTGGAAAACTTTGTGTGTGGATTACTAATACTGATCCGAAGCTTATGGATCTAATCACTCATGGTCCTCACAGTCTGCCCAAAAATGAACTAAAATGGACCGACGAGCATAAAAGAATGAATTCTGAAAATGTTTATGTTTTGAATGTTCTTAAGGCAGCAGTAAATGTTAACAAATTTCATTTGTTCCCAACTGCAGATCTGCCAAGGAAATCTGGGACGGGTTGATCGAAGCCCAAAAAGAAAGTTGCAACGACGGTGACTGCCTCGTTGCAAACAATGAAATTGAGCGTCAATGCGAGGAGAGTTCGAAGGTAAACTCTAACTCCAATTCTGATGATGATGATGAATTGAGTTATGATGAATTGCTGAATGTTTACGATGAACTGGTTGAAAGATACAAAGCACTAAAATCTGAAAACAGAAAAATGAAAAGGAAACTTGATGATGTTCCACATGTTAACTCTTCATGTGCAAAGTGCTTTGAAATTGAAAATGCTCGTGATGTTAATTTATCATGTACTGAATGTTTTGAGCTTAGGAAGTTGGCTGAAAGCCTGTTGCTTGAAGTCGATATGCACAAAGAAACCACTTCATGTTTAACAACTGAAAATAAATCTTTATTAGCTAAAATTTCAGAATGTCAAAAAATTGAGAAAGATAATGAGAATATGAAAATGCTGAATTCTGCCATGTCTGAAAGATTGCTTTTGCTTGAAAAAGAGACATGCATATCTACTGATAAGTCTGAAAAACTGAAGGAATTAAGAAAAGAAATTGAAAGTCTTAAGAATTTGAATGACAAATTTGAATCCAGTGGAGCAATGAATGAAATTGTTAATGATAACGTGAGTTTTCAAATGAAAGAACTTGAACACACTTCCGTGAACAAAAATTCATTTGAAAAGCTCCAAAATGAAAACAGTGCTCTGTTGATTCAAATTTCACTGCTTGAAGGAGAATTGAAAAGTCTTAAAAATTTGAAAAAGGAAAATGTGTGATTGATGATGATTGTGACAAACTGCATATTCTTGAACAAGAAATTGAAAGTCACAAAACAGTTAATTGCTTGTTGAATGAGAAAATTATTTCATGTGAACAAGAGATTGCTAACTCTCATTTGCAAATCATGAAACTAGAAAATGAAATTAAGAGCGTGAATGAATCTTTGTCCTTGTGTGATAAAGAAACTGAAAAATAAAAAGATGTTGTTGAATGCTCTTGTATGCATGAAAAATCCTCAAATGTTAAACATACTCATGCATCAAGAAGAAGAAGAAATGTTTCATGTTATTACTGCGGAATATTTGGTCATGATATGTACGATTGTTTTTTGATGAAGTTTGATGACGATGAAGCTTTAAAATCAAGAATGAAAATGAATGTTGATTCTAAAAACTATGAGAAACTCACGAAGAAAACTCAGAACACTCACTGCTTTTATTGTGAGATGCATGGTCATGTTTTTGAAAATTGTTTAACAAAGAGAAATGATGATGAGTGGTCCTTCATGAAAAATATCTCTTGTCATTACTGTGGTGGCCTTGGACACAAGATGAACAATTGTTCTTTAATGGAAAATGATGAAAAGCTATCCATGAGAAGGAAATCTTCTCATTGTTATTACTGTGGCCTGAATGGACACTCAATGGATAATTGTTCCATGATGAGGGCCGACGATGAGTGGTATGAGAGGAGAAATGAAAAGCAAACATTTGGTTATGTTAAAACTAACCCCTCGGGACCCAAGATGGCTTGGGTACCCAAATCTTCGAAATGAAAATCTGTTTTGCAGTGGCGCCTTGAGGTCAAGAAACATCAACAAATAAAGGACTCTCAAGGTGAGAAACAAATTGGTTTAATTTTGAGAACACCTTCTACTTAGGTTTACTTTGACAAATCTGAAAATGAATCTTTGTAATGGCTCAGAAAATCTATTTCAAAGCTACCTCTCTAATCTTGCTCTTTGCTTATTTCTGAGCTAGTCTGTTTGTGGAATGGACTGCAAGCTTACATAATCTTCTTGCTGGATGTCTTTGACTAAATATTGAATTGTGTGTGAGGGGGAGTATTTGGATGAATGAAAAAGTGAATTGTGTTTCTTAGCACATACTTGCAACATAGATATCCAAAGAATTGCATACATTTTTGTTTGCATGAACTTGAACAATGCACTCTCTTGTGCATTTGAAGAAAAACATGGGCATATTGTGATTCTCTTGTTTGCTAGAGTGGACTCCCTTCTTTTGCTGTTTTTGGCAACTATGGAAGTGCTGAAACTTTGTGATTCTGTTGATTAGTTGTCTTGAACACTATTCATATCACATTTTATGAATTCCTTTAGCTTTCAACTGTTTAATACTGCACATAAAAACCTGCACACCTTTACTTGTAGTTTTTGCAAATAAAAATCCGTCTTTGAATGCTCTGGTCTGTGCATAATGTCTTTCATACTCTGAGTCACATCCTGTGAATAATGCTTTACTTTTGCATATACAGCTTACACGCTTACTTGCATGATACAAACTGCACATATCATACACACATTTACATATTTGTGAATAAGAATGATTTTTAAATCTTCTTTTCTAGTTACATGCATACACTTGCATATCATTGCACATATCCTTGCATATACTCTCCATGATTGTGTGCTTAAATGCCATGATTATTCGGTATATAAAATGGTGTCAGTGGAAGGTTGGATTATGTTCAACCGGAAGCTTTCATTACGCGTGAGGTGGTCCTCGGACCTACGTTCTCCGCCAAGTGCCGATAATCAATCTGTTTGAAGTCATTGGAAAATCCTTGGTTGAATGCATGTATATATTTTATACAGTCATTTTTTGACTTCTTCTATGACTCAGCCCTTGCTAAATGAAATTGCATTGATTTAGACATGTTTGTTACATGGCATATATTAAGGGGGAGATTTTTTATAACCATGCATACATTTAGGGGGAAACATTACTGTGTTGAGACTAATTCATCTTTTACATTCAACACAACCACCCACACAAATGCACCTTTTTGAGATGATGATTCAATCAAATATGGATTACTATTTTCTACTCTACACTTTTGAGGACTATTGGTTCTCTACATGGAAATCACATGTCTCGTGAGGAAAGAGCTGTTCACCCCTTCAAAAAGTTGTATAAGTGGAAGTGGATCCGAGTAGCCGGGAATCTCCCCTGAAATAAAGGAGGAAACTCGCGTCGAAAGGAGAAACTAATCCATATGAAAATAAGTGTGATTTGCCACCGAGTAGCTGGGAAGTGTCCCTGAGACAAAGGATACAACTCGCGTCGAAAAGTGTCTCATCCACATCATAAAAAGTGACGAAACTGAGTAACCGGGAATTGCTCCTGAAACAAAGGGCATGACTCGTGTCAAAAGGTTAGTCACATCAGTTTCAGTAATTAAAAATTGGGGTCATACGTAGCTACCAATATTCGAGCATCGTGTATGAAAGTGTATGGATGAGAAGTTCTCTTTAGTGTTCTATAGAAAATCTGATTTTCCATATTGATTTGAAGTTCATTGCTCAATCTTCATTTATTCACATTGGGTTTGATTGTTTGAATGTCGTTTATGAATCAGTCGTCTTTCATGGTTAATGTAGTACTTTATTTATGTAAGCACGACCTTCTTAGTATTGTTCATGCACTTCATGTTCAACGATCAACTGCATTATCCTTACACCCGTCCTGAAGGGACTTGCATGAGTCTATACTTAACTATGCATGCTTGAGTGCCTGAATGCTTGATCTGTCTGTTCACAACATGCTTCATTTCATTTACATGCATCTATAGGTTATACATGTAGATAACAACTTAAATAACCCATTGTCAGTTGGTTTTTGTTCTTGACAATTGGGGAGAATAACGTGCTCTTGAGCACTATGCACTCTGTGCATATTTAGTTTTCAGATTTTGCATATAGGATAGTTAGATCATACACTTGTGCATAGTTCATTCATACTCTTCACTTACAGTTCAAAATCTGCTCATTTGGACATAATTTCATCATCTTGCAAAATGTACATAGAGTCTCATTTTCTTGCTTGGAATTTGGTTTGTACACCTTGCTCCAGCAGAAGGTTCATTGCTGGGTTCGTGCGTTCATGTCTAATTCATTTTTGGAGGGTTCCCAGTTGCTTTTCAGTCCCCCATTTTTTGATAATGCTAAAGGGGGAGAGAATTTTGAATTGTCACAATATATTGTCATCATCAAAAAGGGGGAGATTGTTGGGTTCTGTGCGCCCCCTCGTTGTCCTTGACAATGGTTTTGATGATTCCAATGTATTGTGTGTTTTATGCTTAATGGCATTTTCATGATAAACGAGCTCATATGTTGATACTCTGCTTCACAGGTCAGGATGCTCTTGGGTTGACTGGCCTTAACAGTTCTCCATGTATATACTTGCATTTGGATGGCCAGCTTCACTGCTTTAACATATCATATGAACTTGTGTCTACTCATACTGGGTGTGGATAAGTTAAGTTCAAATTGGTTTTGATTGTGCTTGACTTAATAGGACAGATCTTGATTGTTTTGATCTGAGATGGAATTCTCTGTGCAGCTTGGTTGAATCATATTATGTAAGCTTTAGTTTTGTTGTGTTAGCTTGCATTAGACTGTGCAAATTCAGTTTTCCTTGGATTGCAACTGTGATCCATGTGTTAATTGAAAATAGCTTTCTCATGCCTTGGAAGACTCATTTGATCATTTGGTAAGTGCTATCGTTGTTTTAGTTAATCTTGCACTCATTGTGTCAGTGCACATATATGTCATATGGGTTCTGGTATATAGAGTGCGTCGACGCACTGAAGTGGATGCGTCGCCTCAGTCTATAGGCATAACAACCTCGGTGCAATCTTATTCCAAGGTAATTCATTTTCCTGTAGTTTGTTCATAACAACCTCAGTGCTCATTTCGTCATATGCATACACACTCCATTCGGTACAGATTTAGTTTTGTGCATTCATATACTCGGTGCAAATCTTATGCACACGAGCTTCATAGTCAGTGCAGAGTTCGTTGTAAGATTGCATCGGTCAAGTCTGCACATCACTTCATGCTTCATATACTCAAGACAAAGTCTGTACATTCCTTGTGCATGCATTGTTTCTCAAAGTCTGTACAGCCCGTGGTCGCAAGACCAAGTCTGTACATTCCTTGTGCATGCATCGTTTCTCAAAGTCTGTACAGCCCTTGGTCGCAAGACCAAGTCTGTACATCGTCTTGTTGACGGCATGTGTGTGCATCTCGCTGCTAAGTCTGTACATTGGCCAAGTCTACACATCGCCGCTTGTGGTTCATTCGACTAAGTCTGTACAACCTTCATTGGTTCATACGACCAAGTCTGTACAGCCGTGTTCAGAAGCATTATAAAGTCTATACATTGTCTGCCCGCTCACATAAGTCCATACATTAAGTCTATACATTCCCATCTTTACCTACGTTCACTGTTTTAGCACTTCCACGAAGTCTGGACATTGCGTGCACTTTACATCGTGTGTTCACAGCATACGCAAAGTCTGCACTTCGCCGTGTTCGTCTCTCCTAGCGTCTCACTTAGCGTCTCATGTTAAGTCTGTACATCGCATCACATGCACTTTAAATATGTCAAGTCTGAACATTGCATTCCGTCTCACTCAGCGTCTCATGTTGTGTCTCACATAGCGCTGTAGTTTAGCAAGTCTGTACATCGCCACCTCTTCATGCATATGCATAAGTCTATACATTCATGAGCATAGTCTTGCACTCATTTTCAATGTGCATACTTCACCTTGTGCACACTGCGATTCACACCTGCAAGTATGTACATTCGATTGGCAGCATGTCAGTGCATCCATGTTCAATGTGTAGACTTCCCTATCTACATTTGTGCAACCTCACATACAAAGTCTATACACTCGTTATCATGCATTCAAAGTCCATACATTCGCAACCATGCATTCAAGTCTACATAATCTCCTGCATACACTACACAATGCACACTCTTCTTGTTGCATCGAGCACATACTTCATCGGTGCATATTTTGTTTTGCATTTGTGCATCCTTTGCATCGGTGCATCTTTTCTGCCTTATGATGCTCTGCCTTATGATGCACACCTTCATTCGATATGCACACTCGGTGCAGTCATTTAAATCAGTGTAGTTCTGGTTGTGCTAAGATTCCCCCAATCTTTGCACATAATGTTGGTTCGATGGTCCAAGGCTATAAAGGATTTTTTGGAAAAGTAAAATCAGTTTTTCTGTTGGACCAATCACATGTAAGTAGAAACTTTTGTACTCTGTTTCTTGGGGAGAAAGGCTCCTATGTGAACAGTACTGCATGGCTCTCATTGGCCCTCCTATTGGAGGGCCTCGTACCTCATTGGTTCGAGATCCGATATGCATAATGTTTTACACCTATACCCTTAGGGTTTCACCCTTGCCTTAGGTGTGGTTTAGAAAAGCTTTCTCATGGGGCTTTCTTGTCTTTTTTTTTTTATGTAAAGTCAAGTCATCGAGTAGGAAGAAGGGAGAGTGCACCCCCATTCCAGAGGAAGGGAATGTTCTCACTCCACCAAATCACTACTTGATGCTTTATTTTATTGATTTACCAAATGATGTGTACATGTTCACAGGAGGTCAAGCCTCTAACATACAAAGGTATGAGGAATGGAAAAAAAGTAAACTATACAATCCTCCTGCGGAAGTTAGGGATGCCATTGACATCCGCAATAGCATAGCCTTTAGCTATTGGTGGTAGCTCTCTAATCGAGAAAAATTCCATATTGCTTCTTGCTTGGACAGCATGATTAGCTAGCGCATCAGCTAGCTGATTCCCTTCTCTATATGTGTGTATAATGGGGCAATGACAAGAGGCAAAGAATTGTTGCAGATTCTGCCACCATGGGAGAAGAGACCAAGGAGGCTCCTTGTTCTTTAGCAGCAAGGTGATCAAGGCTTGAGAATCAGTAAAGATAGTTGAAATGATAATGTTATGATGCTGTGCTAGACGAAGGCCATCCAGCAATGCCCGACCCTCTGCCACCATGTTGGATCCAACACCATAGTAGTATGAAAAGCCCAATTTTAGCTGTCCATGCTGATTTCTGAAGCATCCACCACCCCCGGATGGACCGGGGTTACCTTTACTAGCCCCATCTACATTTAAGGAACAGTCAGAGGCCGGAGCTTTCCAAATAACAGTAACATATGAAGGATGGCAACTATTAACTAAGATGCCAAATTCTTGCAGAATGGACCGATATTCATTACTAGGACCATATTTGAATCTGATCTGGTTAATAATGAACTTTATATCAACAAGGATCTGTTCCAAAGTTCTTCCAAAACTGGTTCCTTTGCCTTCATTTTTAACTTGACATCTGAATTTCCAGATCACCCATGTTATCATGACAGACAGCAGCAAAGATATAAAACCTTTCGGTTTGCTCAAGGTTGCCTCATTAATTGCTATTCTTAATCTATTTCTGATAGTGGTAGCTTCCAAGCTGGATTTGATAAGTAAAGGTGCAAATTTGCTCCATAAGAATTTAGCCACATCACTGTCAACAAATAAATGGTTTTCATCCTCTATTTCATGAGAGCTAAGGCAGCATACACAGCTTGATGCTATAGATATACCACAGCTTTGTATTCTCTTATCCATAGGGACTGCATTTTTCAGTAATTTCCAGCAGAATAAAGAAGCTCGGAGAGGGAATCTTGAATTCCAAATTTTACTGAACATATATCCTTGACTTGGTACAGGTGTTTGTCCTTTGATGAAGTTGTAGGTAGATTTGATACTGAATGAACCTGAATTAGTTAGGGACCAAACGGGTATATCCTCTCCATTATGGATAGTAAAACTCTGTAGTTCATCTTTCAGAGGGTGATTCTCCAATGGCAGCCAAGCAGGATGATGAAAATTTGATATTGCTTCTTGAACAGAACAATCTTCAAAAGAAGATGAGTGAATATTAAGAGTGTCTATCAGTGACTTGTTCTTGTACCAATTATCTTTCAGAAATCTAGTAGAGGCACCATCAAAAACTATCATTCTGGAATTAGCCAAGATAATAGACCGGGCTTTTTCAAAATCAGCAGTTTTGATGCCAGCCGGGAATGAAGTTTTACTCTCTGCTATATGAGAACCTTGAAGATATTTGCTTCTTACAAATTTTGCCGAGAGAGAATTACTATGTGCTGCTGACCATAATTGTTTAACATGAAAACATAGTTGAGAATCTAATTGGCTTCGAATGCCTAATCCACCTTCAGAAAGGGGGCAACACATTTTTTCCCAAGATATCCAGTGTTTCTTGTGGACATCTTCATATCCCTGCCAAAAGAAATTGGAACACATTTTCCTAATCTGTCTAAGTATGGTGTAAGGAATAGAAGCAGCACTGGCACAATACATGGGAATGGATACCAATACTGAACGAATTAATGTCAGTCTTCCAGCTTGAGATAGCAGTTTGCATTGCCAGCCTGCAAGCTTGGCATTTAATTTGTCTAACAGATATTTGAAATGGAGATTCTTAACTCTTCCTTTGAAGAGAGGAATGCCCAAATATTTTATGCTGCCAGTCTTGTGCTGATAACCGGTTAATTGACTTATTTTATCAATTGACCTTCGGGGCATCTGCTTAGCTACCATGAAACAGCTTTTTTGAGCATTGATTTTTTGACCAGAAGAGAGCTCATATCTATTAAGAAATTTTAGAAGCTGATTAAGAGAAGGTCTGCCACCATTCATAAAAATAATAGAGTCATCAGCATAGAGTATGTGAGAAATTTGTTGGACTCCTCGAGGTAGATGATAGTATGAACACTGACCAGTTGAGGACAAATTGCTTAAGCCTCTGCTCAGAACTTCTTCAGCAATAATGAATAGTGCAGGTGCAATGGGATCCCCTTGTCGGACCCCTCTGGAAGATTTGAAATAGCCACATGTATGTCCATTAAAGGATATAGAGAACCAACAGTTTACCAACATTTGAGCAACCAAAGAAACAAACCTATTTGAAAATCCAAAGCTTTTCAGCACCTTAAAAAGAAAGTCCCATTCTATCCTATCATAGGCTTTAGCCATATCAAGTTTTAAAAACATGTTGTGACCTCTGATAGGTCTATCAAGCTCTATAAACATTTCCTTGGCCAACAGAAAATTATCAGTAATTTGTCTGCCCTTGGTGAAACCACTTTGCTCGTTAGATATAATGAGAGGCAGTATTTGGCTGATTCTATCACACATAACTTTGGATACAACCTTGTATATGAAATTGCATAGACTAATAGGACGAAAGTCTGCAAAGGAAGTGGGGTTGTTTACCTTCGGGATGAGACATAGAATAGTAGATGTGATCCCTTGAGGTAAACCCCATCCTTGGAAAAAGCTTTGGACAGCCCTTATAACATCCTCTCCTATTATATCCCAGCAGTGAGTGAAGAAACCCCCAGTGAACCCATCAGGTCCAGGGGAACTATTCCCAGATAATAAAAAGACAGAAGTCTTGATTTCCTCGGCCAGGGGAATTGCACAGAACAGACTGTTTTGGTCTTCAGTTATCAGTCGAGGGATGACTGAGAAAATGTTTTCATCAATAGTATGACTTTCAGTGGTTAATAATCTATTGAAGTAATCAACAGCACCATTGAGTAATGAGTCATGGTCCTCCACCCATTCATCATTGATTTTTAATTTGTGAATATGATTTCTCTGCCTTTTCACCTTGGTATACTGATGAAAGTACTGGGTGTTTCGGTCCCCACAGGCTAGCCACTGAACTCTGGATTTTTGATACCAGAATACTTCTTCTCGGGCTAAAATAAGACGCATTTGAGCATTAGCCTTCTGGAGGTTAATGCGGTTATCTACTGTAGGATTGGCATCAAAAGAAGATTGAGCAAACTCAGCCTGAGCTACAGTTTCGTCCCTGGCCTGATTAATATTGCCAAATGTTTCTTTATTCCAAACTCTTAACGCTGCCTTCAGATCCTTTAGCTTCCTCTGAAGAAGAAAGAATGGATGGCTTTCAGTATAGAGATAATTGCACCATTTGCTTTTGACAAATTCCAGAAAACTCTCATGTGAATGCCACATATGTTGATATATAAATCTCCCCGGAGCAATAGCAAGTGTACAATTAATTTGTATGAGCATTGGAGCATGATCTGAAGGACCTCTGATTAAATGTTTTACTTTCATATTTTGATTGGATTGTATCCAGTGAGAGTTGACTAGAACCCTGTCCAGTCTTGCTCGAATGTGTGAGGACCCAATTTGATTATTAGTCCATGTATATTTGGAACCAATATAACCAGCATCTGCTAATCCCATAGCAGATTGAAAACCTTGAAAGTCAGACATTGCTGTCATGGAAGATATAGATCCACCAATTTTCTCCTCAGGGGATACAATGCAATTGAAATCTCCTCCTATAATCCAAGGAATATAAACTCCTTGATTGAAATCCATAAGAGAATCAAATAAGGCTCTTCGACAGTTCACATTGCAAGAGGCATAAACCACAGTGAGATATACAGAAACTGTGTTATTCTCCTTTAAAGCCACAGTTACATATTGAGGGTGAAATTCAATAGTTTCAAGGCAGGATTCTGACTTGAAGAAAAGCCAGATCTTAGAAGAATCTCCATTGTTACCAATGACAAAAGGTAGTTTAATACGTCGAGCCACACTTTTGGCTCGAATGAGCCTTATTCTAGGTTCAGAGATCGCAGCAAAACAAATATTATGCACTTTTATATGATGAGCCAGACTTCTAACTGATGCTTTATTTCCTATTCCTCTCACATTCCAAATCAAAACAGACTCAATCATGATCAAATTCTGTTTGAGAATGGGCAGCTAATACCTTAGCTTTTGCTCTAGTTAATCGGGCATCACTGAATAAAACTCCTGGTAATACAGAGATCTCAGTCGGCTTGGAGTCTTGAATTGGAACTTTTCTTCCATTATCTTGGCATATCATCCTGGAGTTCTCCAAGGCTGACTGTTTAGACACAGTCTTGTGGATTGAAGGAAGCTCAGACAAAGCTAAATTCTTCTCTCTTCGAAGCGGATCTACAGTAGTATTCTCTGTTTTGTCATTTTCACAAATAGACGGTGTGGGACCAACCTTCCCTTGCATTTCCAGAGGATCAAAAGGTTTAGGAATTTGCTGGCAGCAATCTTCTGCTTTATTCTTTCCACAATTCAATTTGGCTTGTTTATTTATTTCTCCTGAATCCAAAATATCAACTAAGTGATTTAGTGTCGAGAATCTATTATCATCAGAAACTAGATTATTGAAACCTGATGTGTTAGGCAACCGAGGCCTATATTCTTGGCGGGTGCCCTTCAGATCAATATGAGTAGCATCATTAGCTTTGTGCGAAGCTTGATTAGTCGCCAGTTTCTTCTTCTGTTTCTTCTTGCATTGACTATCCAGATGCCCAATCTTGTGACAATAATTACAAAGCTGCGGAACTCTATGATAGTTGATTTTCTGCCAGAATCCATTTCCCTCCGAACCGATCCAGATTCGGTCTCTCCTCTGCATAGTTAAATCCAGTTCAACACAAACCAAAGCCTCCGACGTTTCCGTCATAGCAGTAGTTGTATCATGAATTCTCAAAACATAACCAACATTGCCAGCTATGGATCTGAGCATATCATTATGGTAGAAATTAATTGGAAGAAATGGAAATCCGATCCACACTGGAACAATCGATGGATCAGAATCAAATTGGAAATCATAAGACCATCTGAAAAATCTGAATAAGAATCCTTTAATATAAAGGTTCTTTTGAATCAGTACTTTTAGCAGATCCGCTTCGCAATCCAGTCGAATCAAAATGTGTCTGGCATTCAAACGGCTGATAACAAAATCAGACTGTAAATGAAGACGTTGCGAAATACTGGATTTGATCTCCTGAATGGAAGGGCGGCCGTATGAACATTTGGCGATAATAGCATTCTGAAGATGCACACAAGAGGCCTGAATTTCTTCTTTTGAAAAGAAAACGGCAGGTTCTCCTTGATCAGTGTATGCTGGAGCTTTCACTGGGAGTGATACCTTTGGCCGAGCCTTAGTCTCCATAAGGATTTGGGCGAAGGATTTTCTTGGAACCGCCATGGCCGCATCCGAGGATTCAGCATGAATATCTACCGGATTCGAAATCTCCTCCACCGCACCGGCCATCGGCGGGGAGGGGGGGCTTTCTTGTCTTTTGTTCTATATTCTAACCTATTTATACCCTGCGATCTCCATCGAAGCAGGAAGGCATCCAACGCTAATATTGTTCTATCTGTTGCAGGGAGAAGAAAGGAGTGTCGCCACAAGGTGGATAGGAGAGGGCTTTGATAGACTCATCAGTTCAAGGTGTTTGTAGGAGCAATTGGAGCTTGGATTTGAAGGAACACATCTTGGATCTTCAAGAAGAAGGACTGGCTACTCCAACATCCTGCGAACTCAACTCCTCCAACCTGAACTTCAAGAAAGATCTTCTAATGGCCAGTGGAAAAATGAAGGGGAAACTTTCTACATCTGTTATCCATTTCCTGATGATAGTCTTCTTTATTTACACACTGCTGTGAGCGTTATTGTATATCCTTTGATTTTCTCAAACTCAGAATATCTGTGTGTGTACGGAGCTGTGTCTCCGTGTGGTTGTTGTGTCTGGGGTACGTTCCCCGAACGTGTGTGTGCTGCAGTGGCAGCGTGTTGGGGCCAGGCCCTGTGTGTGTTTTGCTGCAGAGGCAGCGTGTGTGGTGTGGGGTTCATCCCCGTGTTGCTACTTCGGTAGCGTGTTAGTGAAGCCTCACCGGGTTTGGTGAGGGGTGGACGTAGGGAGCCCGTCGTGGTCCTGAACCACCTTAAAAATCCCTGTGTTCATTGTGATTGCCTGTGTGACTGTCCATTTCTGCTATCTCCCTTCACAGGTTATCTTATTGATTTTTATTTCACTACACCACTACACTTTGCTAGCTCTGCTATCCGTTATTAGTAATCGTTCATCGCTTTTCATCGCTTGTTGAATTGGTCTTACGAGTGGGATCGGAAAGATCGAGAGAACTTTTCAGATCTCATGTTAGTTTAGGCTAATCAACTCAGTTTGTTTTAATTCCATTGTATTTAGTTTAGAAAGTTGTTAAAATCCGCCATCTCGGCAAGGGGACAATTCAACCCCCCTTCTTGTCCGCCATCTCTCTAGGCCAACAGATTTTCATGAAGTTATAGCAGGGTGGCTCATTTGCAAAATGTAGAATTTTCAACAGCAAACCACAAGGTGCTTTATGTCCTGTGAATTCTGCCGTGTGTTTATGACTTTGCTTTCAACATGATCATTAACCCTTTGCTCTTCTTCCTTTGTAAACACACCAGAGAGCTAAAATAATTGAGTCCTCCAACAAAAAAATAAAGATGTAAGTTAGCTAAAACTTAGAAACAATAAGCAGAGTAAGTTGGATGTAACAGCATCAAGTAAGCCAGAAATGTAATAGACATTCGTTGGATAGATTTTTCATGAGGTTGTAATAGGGCGGCTCATCAGGAAAAGACAATATTTTCAACAGCAAACCACAAAATACTTTATGCCTTGCGAATTCTCCCAAAATAAGAACATACAACATGTGATTAAATAGAATATCAATTGTTAGTTGTAATAAAATGATGTAGAAATTGCATAACAACATACCTTTACATTCATTGGAATTGCAGATTCAATGGAATTGAAATCCCTGTCATCGGAACCAGAGGCAATTGTCATACTAATTTATCAAAGTAAGAGTGCACGGCATTTAATCGTCTAGTGTATTACACGTTTTTTTGGTATGTGTGGGCTCAAGCAGGATTCAACGAAGATGTGATATCATCTTCTAAGATGGGGTTGTCACATGTGGACAGCCAACCATCAAAGAAAGTCATGGAATCCTCTCATTATTGCCCCACGTCCTAGAAGGTCAACACACGATGCCACCTCATCCGGTGCAATGACCCAAATATCTGTGGTGGAGTTGCATTACTATGCTGTCTACGGCACCCATCCATGCACACACATGACAATTGGACATGCACCAGGGGCAAAAAACGTGGAGACTTATGTAGGGGTGTATTAAGAGAAGACTTGCACCTAAGCACAGATAAGAAAGGAAGGTGAATGACAAGTCCTGAATTAAGACACCACTATGCATTACGAAAAAAAGCACAATTTAAACTGTATACCAAGTGTCACAGATAGAAAGAAAGACGAAGGACATAAGAACAAAACGGAAGGCCTACAAATACATAGTCTGCTACACAACAAACAAACCCATACCAAACCCAAAATAGGAATTAAAAATGCTTCAAATTATTTAGTTCTGAAGCTATGGTTGCGTTGTAATAGTGTCTTTACGCAACTCTCCCTCGTGGATGTCACGGCATGCCATGGGCATGTTAGCGTCGACATTGACATCACTTGCATCGGTAACATCATCTGAGGCATTTAAGAAGTAGTAGTCCTCCCCATGCTCTCGACGGATGAAGTTGTGGACGACGCAACATGCAACGACAATAAGGATTTGAGTGTGGTATGGATACATGTTCCCCGCCTTTAGCATTGCAAATCACATCTTTACTATCCCAAAAACTCGCTTCACGACATTCCTCATCTGAGCATGGCGATGGTTGAACTTGTTTCGCAAGTTTCGATAACCTCCATTACTGCGGCCTTGGTATTATGAAATGTGGTAGTGCTCTCCTCAGTACGGCGCAAGGAAGCTATCGGTGTTAGCAAACCTAAGGTCAATAAGATAATATTTACCTACAATAATATATGTCATTTTACAGAACATTCATGTTCATATAGACAACAGAAACATGAACATGTGGTTGAAATCCCCTGACCAACTTACCTGGAGGCACCCTAAAGCCAGCATGTTCTAGGGCCCATTTTAGTACCTTCTGATCACCCGCTAATCCTTCCCAACCGACAGCTAGATATTGAAATTGTAGGTCAAAGGAAACCGCAGCCATGACATTCTGAGTAATATGTTTATGGTTTCGATACTATGGGTGTTTGGATCGAAGAACATTGGCAAGGATGTGGATCCCATCAATTGCGTCGAGAGCATCCTAAATTTTATTTTGCATTAGATTGATGAGTATGACCTAACACATGAGGTGGGAATGAGTGTAAGTTACCTTAAAGTAAGGGAAGAATTTGTCATTGTGGCGAATGAAGGGGTGCACGTCATCAGTGGGAGCGGGGAGTTAGATGTAAGCATGCTTTAAGTTCCACTATAGCATTAGTTGACATAAAATCTTATTGTTTGTGACGAGTGCTAGAAGTGCTCACACATAGCACCTTTGACAACACCTTGACCCATGGCATACAAGAACATCACCAATTGCTCACTAGTAGTCACACCCTTGCTATCTTTAATCCAGTCCCTCTCTAGAAGAACATCTCTCAGACGTATGAACATGGTGGGATTGAGTTTGAATAAATTGTAGTACTGCCTTTCATCAAGGTTGGCAGTACCGATTTTGGTACCGATTTCGGCCGAGAACGAAACCGAAACCATTTCGGTTTCGATTTCGGGTTCGGTCCGAAACCAATTAAAATATAATTTTTTTTAAAAGACTACATTTGGTTTCGGCCGAAACCAAGGTATGGGTGTCATTTCGTTTCGGTTCGAAACTGAAACGTTTCGGCCGAAACGTTTTAGTTTAGGTTGAAACTACCTTCCATGCCTTTCATGGCCATTTAGAATGTTATGGACCCCATGCATGACCTGTGTATTGAGACGTATGCATGGGCCTTGGCATGCGCACAACTTCGTCTACTTCATCATCACCCATGATTTCATCTTATATGAGATCAGCCATGAATTAAAACACTGCAATCTCCTCCCGTACAATATCTATGATAAATTCATTTGCATCCATATGTCCCTGCCCTACACATGCATGAAGCACAACAAATTATTCAATGGGAGCAAACATGTCCTCATGATACCAAGTTAAAATGATACAACAAGGTCTTTGGATACAAGGAACATGAGAAGTACATAATGATAACCTACTATCAAGTAAAAATGATACAACAAGGTCTTTGGATACTGGGTACATGAGAAGTACATAATGATAACCTACTATCAAGTTACCCAAGAAAGTCATCAACGTACAGTAAGGACAAACATGCATACCAATATAACAAAAAGAAACACAAGTAAAATTAAAAGGATGATAATGATAGTCAAATTCTGCAATATTATTGGGGTACAATTCCCCCGCACTTGGACCGATCGTGCCGCATCTTCACTCCCTCCTATCATGAATCCTCTTGAATAAGATAAAACCCTCGGATTTTAGGCAGTAATGCCTCGAAATGCAGCCTGCGCGTCTTCAACGGATGCAAACCCCTTGAACCTTGCACTTGCATATCTATTTACCTGTGCATAGCATTCCTCCCAAGTATAGTACACACCTAGACAACAGTCAACCCACACCATGTAGTATGTATACTTCTCCATGTTCAATTTTCAGAGCACCCTACAATGGACTCATTTAAATGCGAAAAGAGCATGAAAGCATGACATTGCATTACCAATTACTACATGGAAGACAAATGATAAGGAAAGTCACAACCACATGCACGATGACACATGATAATGTCGTGCAAGAGATCATACAAAAGTAACATGTATAAGAACAATATACATAGGATAAGGCTACAACTTTAAGTGAGTCGTCGCTAACCATGAAAGATCCATCCTAACTTGTCCTCATCTTCCAAATTCATGAAGACAGACCGGAAGTTGAGGTCTTGGAAGCGGGTTGTTGCTGCGTATAAAATATTAGGAGTATAGCTCGGTAGACTCTTCAACTTATGGATGCAGTCTTTGATTGTCACTTGTTGATCTGGGTTTGAAGGAGCGGTAGGAATGCCTAGTACTTTATGGAACTCCGCCCTCTCGTTGTTTAAAGCACAAAACTCTTTCAACACATCGATCCCTTTCTCTAACCTTTTATTGCGCTTCCGGTTGGACCTATTGTATGAAGGGGTGCCGGCGGTCCGTCTCTTATTAGGGGAGATTACCTCATCTTTATTGGGTCTCTTTCTTGTCGGAGGAGTGTAATCCCCTGTATGACTACATCCACCCACTGACGATGGAATAGAGGGCCTCAATTGCGTTCGCATTGTTATTTGGTCATGGTAACTTGGAAAGTTGGGATTGAAATTATTTTCCAAGTCCACTGGAGGTGCATTGCAATTAAGGCCTAGGCCAATCAACCGCTGTCGGGTTGAACCTTGTGAAAATATAGCATGATGAGGGGGTGTCTCGGGATCACCCCATGTCCTTCGACGTGACAAGTCATTTTTATAGGTGTGTCAAAACCTAAACATTGTTTGGGCATGGTGTTGCCGCACAATAGATCCATCTCTTCCTTGTACTCAAATGGCTTCTCCAATATCTTCTTATAATCATTATTGGACTGTGGAAAATATAAACAAATGTTATATCTCTTAGCCTGCAAGGGATGAAACATACACACTGATTGACAATATTAGACTACATACCACAATGACCTCTGCCCACGCTCCTTCCTTTGGTGGCATGGGTATCTTCGTAGTGTCATCCCAACCCCACCCTGTACGGGAGAGCAATTGTTCGATCAGGTGGCATATCTTTTTCAAATTCTTCCACCTATTGGTCAAATTGTTTACGTCTGCATTCTTACGTGTCTCGCGATTAAAGGGTCTCAAAATGCCAGTCTAAATATAATGTTTGAAAGTTCCTTAGTTGCAATTGTTCTTGTGGTACTCATCAATTAAGAGCTTTAAAAGGAATTTGTCTTCTTTGGTGTTTCAATTAGTCACCCTTGACTTGCCTTTTGGGTCCGCCATATGCTTCTCTATAATAAGAAACATAGTTTTCACGTAACTTTAATGGTGGAAATGCTAAAATACAAATGCAGCTGCAACACCATCTGAAAAAAAATGGTTTAATTTCTTATGACCACCATAAAGGAAGGATTAGCTATGCAAAGATATGGCCCCACTATCGTCTTGTTGCATCCGAATGTAGAGAAAATCTGTTGAGAAACATCATCAACAAAACTCACACCAACAAGTTATGGTCCACCGATTCTTCCTCCTTTCCACCCAGGCTACACATAGTATCCATTCAAATATGCTTTCACTTATAAGAAAACCTTTTAAAATATCAAGATAATTTTGTTTTCAATAATGAGAATCCCTAATGTGAACCTCACTGAAGCTTTATAACTAGAATATGAGAACCTCACTAAGCAGCCTCATCACTTAACAGCAGTCTAAAGGTTGAGCTGTTTATGAAAGGCATCCAGTCCTCTTCTACAATCAAATTCTTAAAGTATAAGCATCATTTTTTTTTGGGTTTTTTGCATGAAAACCATTGTTAAAAGTGAATTTGCAAAAAAACCATTCCTAAAAATGCATTAGCAGGTATATCACTGAGTTAATTCAAATAGTGCATAAATACCATTTAAACGTGGTTTTCTTGCAAGTTGTTGGTAAAAAGAAGTGATATGCATGTAAATAAATATGGCATTTTTGCACAATTCAGATTACACAGTGATATACCTGCTAATACATTTTTAGGAATGGTTTTTTTGCAAATTCACTTTTAACAATGGTTTCCATGCAAAAAACCCTTTTTTTTTTGAAGAATTCAATTTTTTACAATATCTACGTTAATTACTTCCATCCAAGTTTTCAACAGAGATATGGATACAGATACAATAATATTCTAAATTATACTATTCTAAACAATCAATGTTGGTCAGTAAACAAGCAAAGTTTGATCTAATGGGTTACATAATCTCATCTGGGAAACATGATGGCGAGAGTAACGACCCCGCCTGCAGCAGCTGTTTGTTCTAGTGATCAAAGGAAAATAAAAACACAATATGTGGGTCAAATGAAAATTCCCGGTCTCCTTATCCTTACGCATTCTTAGGTTATATTTGGTATGGGGTTAAACCGGGGTTATCCCCATTTCAACCCCATTCTTCGTTTGGTATGGCAAAATTTGATGGAGATATACGGGGTTAAGAAAAATAAGGATAACCCCAAATACGGGGATAACTCGTTCCAACAAAAAGTTGGAATGAGTTATCCCTCACCTCTAACCTCATTCTCTCTCCCTCTCCCTATCACCGTCCTCTCTCTCTCCTCCCTCCCTCTACATCTCATATAAAATAATATAATTAGTAATAATTATTATAAAATTATTATTATTATTAAGATGATGGGCTAAAATTATAAATTTAACAATATTAATAATCAAGAGTAGTATACATACACATATTAATAAATCCCATGGTACTGTTAATTAGGCATCAATAAGAGGGGAATAATTTTAAAATAATAATATAATTATCATTAATTATTATTAAAGACTCTTATTACTATTGATGATGATTGGATAAAATTATTAATTTAACAATACTAATAATAAAGAGTAGAATTGATAAACACATTAACAAATTCCATGGTATTGTTAATTAATCATCAATAAAAAGAAAATAATTTTAAAATAATAATATCATTGTCATTAATTATTATTAAAAACTAAAAAATACCTTAAGTACTAGTTTCATTTGTGCTAATCATAACTAATCAAAAAATTAATTTGATAATATTTTTATTATTAAAAATCAAGATCATCGAATATAATTAATTAGGTTTATCATTAATCATAATAATAATAATAATTATTAATTAAATATAAGTTGAAGATTTGAAAAAAAATTAAGTCATCTTAATTCCAACCAAACGAAGAATAACAATATCTTTTAACCTTGGATAAGAAGGGTAAAACAGTCTATTTTTAACACTTGTTCTCTTTCCTATCTTTATTTTTTACCAAACGAATAATAAGAATACTAACATACTTATCCTCTCGCATACCAAACGCATATGAGAATAAGAATAGAAATAAATTAACCCAGAATGACTCACACCTATTCTCACTACAATTTATTCCGATACCAAACATCCCTTAGGTGCTGTTTGGTATCGGGATAAATTTTGAGGAGAATAGGTGTAAGTCATTCTAGGATAATTTATGTCTAGTCTTATTCTCGTATATGTTTGGTACACAATGGGTGAAATGGGGTTAGAAAAATGGGGATAAGTCATTCCAACAAAAGATTGGAATGACTTATCCCCGTTTCTAACTCCAAAATCGGGGTTAACCTTAGTTTTCTTAACCCGGGTTATCCCCGCCCATTTTAACGATACCAAACCTAGAACGGGGATAGAGCGAGGATATCCCCGCTCTAACCCCGTACCAAACGACCCCTTAGTGATCAAGTGGCTTGGGAGAGTTTATGAAAATGAGGAGTTTTGTTGCTGCTTCTCTTTCTTTTATACATTCACTTTTCATATTTATACATTCACCACAGTATGAAAATGCATCAACCAGCATGGCAGCATCAGGCAGAATGAAAACATAGACAAAATATGCACTCTGAAGCTCTACCTGATAGGGAGAAAAATGAAATAAATCAGGAACCCACACTAAAATGATGTATGGAAGCGCAAAGCAGAGATGACTAAAATTCAAGGAATCCATGTGCCTGTGGATGGGTTGAAATTGTTCAAACTTTCTAGACGCTACGCAAATTTTATCCCTCTGATTTCTCATAATCCCAGAATTGTTCAAACAGTTATGTTAATAAGGTCATGAACATACCTTTACATTCCTAGGGAAGGCACCAAGAATTTCAGAATAAACGTAACTAGTGAAGAACACACAGGATTCAATGATCCCATAAAAATCAAAGTATCATGAACTTGTTCTGGAACTGATAATGCTACTCAACATGATCTGGACCTCCTAAATCAGGGAAAAAATGAACTGAAATAAGAGTTGGGAACCAGAAAGACAAATTTGCATACTCTTAACTTCTGATCAACAAACTGATTACAAATTGAACATCTGAGGTTGCCTTCCATTCTGATTTTTTAACATCATTTTCATGCATGCTTAAAAATCAAATGAACAACATTTTCATACATACCTTCCCACCACTGACTATGTAGAAGCAATGCGTTGCCCCCCACCAGACCGTAGATGGCTCGCCCTCCACAGGCACGACTGAAGCAGAGGGAAGGGATTGTCTTAAAGATGGCTTCCAACTATTGTAGAATCACAAGAACGGTGTGAAGCCTACGATTGGAGGGGATGGAACATTACAAATCACCTGCAGCTGATGCACATAGGGCCTGCGACTGCTTCGGGAACACTGTCGTCCTCTTTCTCTAGGCGATCGGACAGGAAGGAGGGTGAAGGTTTCCCTCCCTCTTGTGACGGAAAGGAGGGTTTCGTGGCAGAAAAGAGGGTTTCACGAGGGAGACGAAGACTGCGTTGTACGCGTCGCTTGACGGAGAGGAGGTGGGTGATAGGCATAAAATCCATAGGAGGATAGAGGGCTAGGGGCTGGGAGGTCGTCCTCTCCGTCCAACCTTACAGATGGAAGAGGGTTTGGTGACGGAAAGACGAAGCTACAGTTCGTGAGGAGGACAAAGAGTGCATCGATGGCGTTGTCTGACAGAGAGGTCGGTGAGGGGAATAAATTCCAGAGGGGGATAGAGGGCGGTGGCTGGGAGGTCCTCTCCCTGTAGGTTGCAGACGGAAGAGGGTTTCGTGAGGGAAGACGAAGTTGCAGTTCGCGAGGAGGAGGACAACGGCATCGATCGCGGTGTCTGCATCGAGCGTGATGTGTGGCAGGTGGGTAGGAGCAGTAAAGCAGGGACAAAGGTGAGATTTTACACGGAGGATTAACTTACCCCACCTCAGGAGGTGGGTAAGGTTAATTCTATTTAACCCTAGTTAACTCCCATTTAATCGGGTTACATAAATCTGGCCCTACCAAATTAAATTGAGTTACCTATGGATTAAAAAATGGGTAACCTTGGGTTAACCCTGAAACAAAGCTGGGGTTAGGGGGGGTGAGTTGATGTATATACAAATTCTATAGGGTGTATTTTTGCATATAGAGGATCCTTTAGGTTGTGGCATCAAATATTCCTATTTGATGGGAAAGATCGACTAAGTGGCTTGGTGTCTTCATTGATTTTCCATTTGAGCAATGTATGGTGCCACACTATTTCTCACTCTCAATAGCAAACTGCATAACTTAAGTTTGGTGCTCTTGAGCTCGAAAGCATAGAACTTCATTTCACTTTTCTTATCGTCTGATTTTCAAATCGGACGACGGAAAAGAAGAGTGCAACAAAAAGAGTGGAAAAAAGTGTGGCACTGTGGCATTCTTCTTTACATTTTTATGTTTGTGTGATGTGATATTTTGGATATGTATAAGATAATAGCAAGATTGATATTGATCACTGTAAATTGTGTTTTCTGCAGTGGTGGGTTATGGATGTAGATATTACATGAGGGTCCTGAAATCCCTTCTGTTGGAAGGTCAATGATTGATTAGTCTTCCTGCGTGGATTAGTGTATATTTGTTCTTTCCTCATTATTATTAGGAAAGAGTCTGTTCCATGCATTTTGAGATTTGTCTCGCAAACCTGTATATATATCGGCCTCTTACTCTAGTGTTCAAGAGAAAACCTTTCACTATCTTCCTCGCTACATCTCTTAACATGACATCAGAACTGTTAGTACTAGCGCAGAGACGTAGACGCCATGTTCTTTTTACAACATCTCATTCTTCTCATTACTTCGATCTCTCCTTGTGTTTTTTGTTTGTTGTGGGCGTTCTCTTCTTGTCACTGAGATGAAGCTCCTCACTGGCACTAAATTTCCCTTGTGCTATTGTGGACCACGGAATTTTTCATAGAAAATTAAATATTTAAATGTTTTCTTTTTGAAAAGAGACATTCCTCTATGTATAGAGGTTTATTCCGTGGTTGCGCATAATATCAGACGATTTGTGTTCGAGTGCTGGACCTCTCCCTACTGACCGCAATCAATGTTGATTTATATCGGCCTAACGTCCGAACACCTTTGTTTGACTGTCAAAGAAAGTCCCAAAATCTCCTCTGTAGGGGTTCTGATGTTGAGGGCTAGCTCGTTTGAAAGGCTCATAAGGACCACTCACTCACCACCAACCGATAGGATAACTGAGTTAGGGTTTCAACATAGGCCCATTATATTTAGGCAAAACCCTAAAATTTAGAAGCAGAAGGATGATTATGAAGGAGCCGTAGGCGTATCTGGAGTCACGGGAGGTTCCCTGGACCCTGGGGGTATTTAGGTGGCGTATCTGGATTCTGGAGTCATGGGAGGTTTCTTGGACCCTAAGGGTATTTAGGTAATTTTACACTTTCAGGGGTATTTTGGTAATTTTACTAGGCCAGGGACATTTCCAAAATTTTCGGGTTGGAAGGAAAGTGGGATAGGGTTCTTGGCTTCCCAAGACATTGAGTCCATTTCTGGAGGCCTTCGGGGGCTACTAGGCCTTTTCTAAGTCATAGGGGTATTTCGGTAATTTTACCAAACCCTACGTGGACCCAAGTTGAGGTGACACTCAAGCGTCGGACTGAGTGGACAACGTCCCCGAGCTGGAGGAGTGACAAGGGCTTCATAGAAGGCTCACATGTGTCAATCTTGCCCAAGGAGGGGTATATATGCAAATTTTTGAAAGTCAGGGGTTTTCTTGTAATTTTTCCCGATTGCCATACAAAGACAATCTTTGGAGTACACTGAATACATTTATGGCCCCAGTGGGTACAAGGGTTGTCGGCGAGTTGTCGACTGTACAAGGATTCGCACTAATGCGGGAGGTAGGGGCGTAGTCCCAATTACAAGAAGTTGCAGGGTATAACAGCAAACAACAAGACATTTTTGTCTCTCGGGCCCCTGGGAGGACATTTATGCAATTCCCCCGTTATTCGAGCAGAACTATATAATTTAGTCGTCCCGGGACGTAGAAACTTACAAACATGGCCCACTGAGGGGCATAATTACAAACATACCCCTTAGGGGCATAATTATAAGACCCGGGGACTTACACCTCAGGGGTCAAAACAACGAATAAAAAATCCTAAGTGCTGCGTAGGAGATGCTCCGTAGGTTGTAGATCTCCGTGCCTTGTGAATGCCCCCTTCTGGACCCTTGGGGGTCTATTTATAGAAGTAGAGGGCTACCCGGGGTCGTTTGAACCCATACGGGCTAGACGGGAGAGTGTTTGAACTCGTACGGGTTAAACGGGGTGAAAATGACCCCGGAGAGGTCTATTCCCCCCTTTTGCCTTTTTTTGGTTTCCATGCGCGGGAGAGAGGGAACGGCCAGGGGTGGATGACCTCGGGCCCACCCGGGGTGGATGACCCCGGGCAGGTCCTGCCCGGCTGCACGCAGACCTCCCCGGGGTCGGGCGACCCCAGGCGGGTCCCCCCTATTCTGCCCCTGTAGTTTTGATGATAGCAAACACTATGAGTCACAAGTCAGTGCATCGTTCAGAACACAAGTCTATACACTCCGTTGCATACAGACGTAAGGCAATGTCTTGTACTCAAAGTCCATACATGCACACTGCATTACACATCAGCAAGTCTGTACACTGGTGTCGTCTGCACACATGTCATAGCAAGTCTTTACATTGGTGGCAAGTCTGTACATTGCCCTGCTCCAGGCACGCTAAGTCTCTACATCGTCTTGGCACTAGTGAAGACTGTACAGAGTCTGCCTAGTCTGCTGCATTCAAAGTCTATACATTGCAGCCTGTGCTTGTATCACGTGCATCAAGTCTATACATTGCTCCGTCTCACTTAGCGTCTCATGCTAAGTCTGTATATCGCATAGCATGCACCGTCTCACTTAGCGTCTCATGTTAAGTCTGTACATCGCATCGCATGCACCGTCTCACCCAGCGTCTATGTGCATAAATCAAAGTCTGTACAGCCAGTGCATCCTGCGTCTCACTCAGCGTCTCATGTGCATACGCAAAGTCTGTACAGCCAGTGCATCCTTTGATTTAAAGTCCATACATTGGCTGTCGCACGCACACTAAGTCCATACATTTGTTGACGGCAGTCTGTGCATAGCTGCATCATTAAGTCCGTGCATCCATTTCCAATGTACATACTTTACTTGATGCATTCTGCATTACACACTACAAAGCCTGTACATCATTGTCGCATGCATACTAAGTCCATACACTACTTGGTGACTTGCATATGGACTCATCATCATTATGCACACTTTGTTAAATACAGTCTACATTACACCTCCTCAAGTCAGTACATTCACTCTTCTATAGAACATGAAAGTCAGTGCATCTTTCATCCTAGCATATATACTTTGTACAACTTTGGCATCGTAGGCTTGCACAAGTCGGTGCATGCTCACACTTGTTGCATAGTGAAGTCTGTACAAGCTTTTAGTCTTAAACTGATAACTCTATCCGACTGACTGACAGGTACTTTTCGTGAAGTCTAAGAACGGCACATGATCCGAAAAGGAAGGACGACTCAGGATCGTGACATGTGTAAAGCAGCAAGCCTGGATGCTGCTACGTGACCAAATGATTGGGCGGGAAATGTGGAAGCCACACGCCCTCCTAATTGCTGCTGGTATAAAAGGAACACTTCTTCTATCTGGAGCAGATGAGGTGAAGCTCGAGCAGAGAAAGTGAAGCAGCAGAGAGCCACCGAGAGCAGAGAAGAAAAAGAGAGAGAAGAGAAGAGCAGAGAAGAAAAAGAGAGAGAAGAGAAGATTGAGAGAGAGGAGTTGAGAGAGCTTGTCTGAATGTTCCTCAGTCTCTTGGTTCAGATACCAGAGCTGAGTTTGATCATTGCGAGCTATATTCTCTTTTGAGATTTCTTGTTTTCGTTTGATTCTATTTTGCTTTCCTAAACTTTGTCTTCAAGCTGTGTGTCAGCGGTTTGCAGTGGAGGATTCCACTGGACGGGTAAGCTGTAGTCCCCAGCGGTTTGCAGAGGTGTAGCCTCTGGACAGGTGAAGCTGTAATTCCTCAGCGGGCGAGACTTGGTCTCGAACAGCAAGCTGTGAAGCTCAGCGGTTGTAGGCTAAGCTGTATTGCCCAGCGGACGCAAGCTGTGTTGCGCAGCAGTAAGCCACACTTGGGTTGAGTGTGGGGTGGACGTAGGTCTGTTGACCGAACCACCTAAAATCTGGTGTGTCATGTGTTTGTGTGATTGCTTATGATCTGATGTGCGATTGCTTTTCGTGATTCTATTCTCAGATCGCTTTATTTCTGCTCAGTTCAAACACTCTAGCTAGTGATCTAGTAGATCAATTTAATTTCCGCATTAGAGCCTCATTGAACTGTTAAATTAAGCCATTGATCTATTCACCCCCCTCTAGATCCACACTTCGTGGTGACAAAGTGCTTCCATCTAACACAACAGTTGGTATCAGAGCCTAACTTTTCTACAGGGACTTACAGCCCGAAGAGGAAGGTACAGATGGATGCAAGAGGGTTTATCGCTGAAGGACATTCTACCACCAAGCTCCCTTACTTTGATGGATCAAATTATGCATACTGGAAGAACCGTATGCAAGTCTTCTTGAGGGCGAAGGATTATGAGACTTGGAAGGTGGTGAGTAAGTGATCTTTTGAGCTGTCCCCGAACGAGGATGTCTGGACCAAAGAAGAGATCCGAAGGTCCACTCTGAACTGGAGCGCCATCAATGCGATTCAGTGCGCCTTGCACCCCACAGAGTTCTCTCGTGTATCGTCTAGCACTTCAGCCAAAGAGATGTGGAATAAGCTGGAGGCTATCTACGAAGGGACCTCTCAGGTCAAAGAGACGAAGGCAAACCTCCTAGTGTCAGAGTATGAAGCTTTCAGGATGAAGCCGAATGAGACCATCAAGGAGATGTACGCTCGACTGACAGTCATCACAAACGGTCTCAGAGGTCTTGGGAAGATATATTCAGAATATGAGATTGTAAGGAAAATCCTGCGTTCCCTGACTCCTATTTGGCACACTAAAGCTACTGTAATGGAAGAGTCAAGGGATCTGCACAACACCAAGGCAGATGAGTTGATTGGATCGCTGATGGCTTATGAAATACATCTGCCGAGGATAGAGGAAGCTGAGAAGAAGAAAAAGCCGATTGCTCTGAAAGCTGGTGCCAGCAAATCCAGCCGATCCAGCTATAATGGATCATCATCCGAGGAGAGCCTGTCTGGAGAAGAAATAGAAGGTGATGACATAGCTATGATCACCAGGGAATTCAGGCGGTTCCTCAAGAAAGAAGGAAGGCGATTCATCCGAAGAAACCATAGTGGTGACCGACGGGATACAAGGTATAAATCTAATCCTGTAAGGAGAACTGAATCTAATGCGTGTTACCAATGCAGGAAGACCGGCCATCTGAAAGCTGATTGTCCAGAGAATCAGAAGCACAAGGACAAGTCCAAGAGAAAGAACACTAAAGGGAAAGCCATGGTGAGTACCTGGAGTGATGAGGACGAAGGTAGCTTGAGCAACAGCTCGGACAGTGAGGAAGAAGCTGAAAAGCCCATTTGCCTCATGGCAACCAGCTCTGAAGACAGAGAGGAAGATTCTGATGAGGTACCCTCTCGATTTGAAAATTTTACCATTGCTGATTGGGTAGATGCCTATCATGATATTGCTGATAAAGTAGATGATATTAGAAAAGAAAATAGGCATCTAAGAAGAAAAATAAATTCCATGCAAAATTAAAAACATTGACTGATAAAATTGCATACCTCGAATCTGAAAATGCTAAGCTGAAACTCACATGCTCAGAAATTGAAGAAATCAAGCATGAGTTAAAAGCTTCTAGGGAAGAGAATGAGAGGCTAGAAAATGCAATTGATGAATGGAAATTGAAAATACAAAAATATGAGAGTGAGATGAAGCTTGTAAATGAAAAGTATGAAGCTGTCCTAAGTGTGAACACTGAACTGAAGAAATCTGTTGAAGATGTTCAGAAAGATAATGAGGACAAGCTGAGAACAATAGAAAAGATGACCCAAGGTTCAGAGAACTTAAATACCTTATTAGGGTCAAAAGTCAACTTCAGGAGAGAGGGTCTTGGATTTAATTCCAGTGCAACTAAAAGTTTTGCAATGAAGACTATATCATTTGTTGCACAGAAAGAGAAAAGACCTCTCATTAACATGAATTCAGATAATTCTGTAAATAAAATTGTGAACCTGAAGAAGCCCAGTGCTGAGGAGAAGGGCAAACAAAAGATTGGTGAGCATAGCAGAGCTGGTACATCCAAGCCAAATCCTAAAGCTCAGTCTCAGGTTAGGGGTCAGCCTACACATGCATATAAACCCCATGGTAAGGCCACTAAGTCTCCACCACCACCACCATCTCAGAAGAAGACCCAACACACACCTGTAAATAGGTCAGCAGGGTCAAAGGTGCAGGGGAGACAAAATGCACTTAGAAGTCAACCCAAACAATTCTACCAACCAAGAGTTCAGTCCTACTACACTGCACAGACAACCTATTCAAATAGGTCAGGGTGGACTAGGACTCCGGGGAGGTATACAGGTCATGCATATCAAGCTACACAGTCTTACAGACCTTACACTCAAAATTGGGTTGGTGGGTATGGCAATTGGACACCTAGGAACATGCATTTCTTCAGCCAGCCCAGAAACTACTATGGCCACAATTTCGTGAATGCACCCTGGCCAAGGCACTGGCACAGAAGCAACAAATCTGTCAATAATTATGCTGGTGCCAACAAGAAGAAAAACAACAAAAAGAAGAGGAATAACAACAAAAAGAAATCTTTAAAATCCAATGAACAGAATTCTTTTAAACAAATGTGGATTCCTAAAAGTTTGCTTTCATGTTTTACCAGTATTTCATCTGCTCTGGAGCCCAACCAGACTTGGGTTCCAAAATTCTCTACCTAATTGTGTGTGCAGGTATGCCTGGCAGCCAAGAACAACCTGTGGTACCTGGATAGTGGCTGCTCCAGGCATATGGCAGGAGATAAGGCCAAGTTCTGCATGCTGACAGAGAAACATGGAGGCCTTGTCACCTTTGGTAGCAACACAAAAGGTAGAATTGTCGGGTCAGGTAAGGTAGGTAAGTGTACTACCTGTTGCATTGAAGATGTCATGCTGGTTGAAGGTTTAGCATATAATTTACTTAGCATCAGCCAGTTACGTGATAAAGGGTATAAAGTTCTTTTTGACTCTCAATGCTGTAAAGTGTTTGAACATGATTCTGACTTTGTTAAATTTTTTGGTAAAAGAATTAATAATACATACATGATAGATTTAGATGACATATCACATTCTAACCTATGCCTTGCTGCTAGCAAAGAAGATTTAGCCTTCTTGTGGCATCGTAGGTTAGGCCATGCTAGTTACACAGTATTGCATAAATTGAATAAGCACAGCATGGTTAGAGGACTTCCTTGTTGGTTTTTGTGTCTTCCCTAAGCGTTTTGATGATGAGCAACACTATGTTAATTGTTGTTGATATTTTTGATCAGATATCTTGCACTTGAGTTATCCATGGTTTTATAAGAAAAAGCTGCTAAGAGGTAACACTTCGTGTGTCCGTACAGGTTCTGTCTTCGTGCTGTTTTCCTTAAACCTCATGTCATTCTTGCTTCGCGTTTTCACCTCGTGTCGAGTTAGCCATGTTGTCGTCTGATTGAGTGTTGTCTTTCACCTCGTGCAGTCTTTGTTACTGTGTTGTTTCCATGTCATCCTTAGCTCATGTCATGCGTTTGTATTCCTGTCTTCGAGTCTGTTTTCGCTGAGTCTCTAAGTCAGTCTTAGTTCAAGTGTTCGTTTCACTTCGTGTTGTTTTTCTCTTCCTATGTCTTCGTGTTATGTTTACGTCTTCGTGTTGATCTGTCTTCGTGTCGGTTTCTATTTTTCGTCCTTAAGTTGTGGTCAGCCCGTGTTGTTTTCATCTCGTGCTGTTCTTACTGGCTTCGTGTCGTTTTCTGTGTAGTGTGTGTTTTTGTCACCACTATACTTCGTGTCGTTGTTCTTCACTTCGTGTCAACTTCACTTCGTGTTGTTTTCACTTCGTGTCAAACTTCACTTCGTGTTGTTTTCACTTCGTGTCAACTTTACTTCGTGTTGTTTTCACTTCGTGTCAAACTTCACTTAGTGTTGTTTTCACTTAGTGTCAACTTCGTCTTCGTGTTGTTTTCACTTCGAGTCGTTTCTTTATATTCTGTCTTCGTGTTGGTTTCTCGCTTTAGACTTCGTGTCGTTTTCGCCTTGACCACACATCGTGTTGCCTTCCGTAGACCTCGTGTCTTGAATATTTGCAACCACTTCGTGTCGGTTTCTGTCGTTAGCCCGTGTTGTCCTCGTGTTGATTTTGCATTCGTGACCTCGTGTCTCTTTTGGCTTATAACCTCACCTCGTGTCATTTCCTTCTGTGTGTCTGACCTGTTACAGAGTATCTCGTGTCGTTCTTGTGTCATTTCGAGTAATAGTCACGTCGTGTTGTTACTATATACCTCATGCAGTTTTGGTTTTTGTGGCCATGCAGCGTATTAATGGATTTAATCTCATTACAGGTCCGAGGAAGAACATTCCACACTCCTGGGCTGCACGTGATCCGAGACAAGAGGAACCAATCTGATAAAGGCACGTGGCAGGAAGATTCTGGATCGAGCGTGGGAGGCACACGCGTTTTGTGCCCTATCCACTTGCTGTTACTGCTATAAATAGAATCCTTCGTCCTCAGATGAAGGTGATCGAAGTAGAGAGGAATAGAAGAAAAAATAGGAAAATAGAGAGCCCTTCGATCCAGGAAAAGAAAAGAAAGAAGAAAGAATAGCAGAGAGAAAAAGAGAGAGAGCAGAAGAGTGATCAGAAGAGTTGTTCTGACTTGCGGATCAAATCCGAAGTCTATTGCTCTGTATTGAGCTACATTGTTTCCATTTTCTGGCATTTGATTTCCTTCGTTCGTATTTTTCGTTTATTGTTCTTACCTTTCTTCAACTGTCCTTGTTTGTGTTTCCGATCCTCTGGACTGAGGTCGGGGTCCTCCTGTGAGATCAGGAGAAGGGAGAGTCAATCTCCACTCTGCAAGCAGCAGGTGGGCTGCTTGTAGGTTCCCTCCGGGTTGGGAGGAAGAGGGGTCTTCGACCTCTGGTTCACTAGTAGCAGGGCTGCTACTAGTGGGGTTCCCTCTTGGTAAAGAGGAAGAGAGACGTGAGTCTCTGGGTTCTAGTGACTGCTGGTCGCTAGAGGTTCCCTCCGTGTAGGAGGAAGAGGAGAGGTTGTTCTCCTGGGAAGCTGTGTATCAGCAGTTGTTTGGCAAGCTGTGTTGCCCAGCCATTAGTGAAGCCACACTCGGTTTGAGTGTGGGGTGGATGTAGGTCTGAAGGATCGAACCACCTTAAAATCCTCTGAGTCCTTGTGTGATCGATTGTGATAATATTGTGGTATGCCTTCTATTTGCTTGAGCTATTAACTGCACTGCATCATTTTCGATAGTCGGAGCTCGAGGTTATTTGCGTTTAGCAATATACTCTGCAGTATTTTTTTAATTCTACGAAAAACAGTGATCTATTCATCCCCTCCCCTTCTAGATCACTTCATATTGTACTTATCAGTTGGTATCAGAGCGGGTTTTTCCCAGAATGTGGTCCAACGGCCAGGGAAACGGATCCACTGGTCCTCGCAGTTTCATAGCTGATGGGCAGTCTATCACCCGTCCCCCCTTCTTTGATGGTAATAATTACTTCTTCTGGAAGAACATGATAGAAGTCTTTATCAGGGCCCAAAGCCACAAGCTATGGAAAGTTATTACAGATGGTCCATACACCCTTCCACCGAATGAAGATATGTGGACAGAAGATCAGGTCAAACTCTCCGCACTGAATTGGACAGCTCTTAACATCATACAGTGCGCCGTCCACCCGGAAGAGTATTCGAGGATCTCAGCGTGCAAGACTGCAAAGAACATGTGGGATGATTTGCAGTTAATTCATGATGGCACATCTCAGGTGAAAGCTACCAAGGTCAACATGCTTACAACTCAATATGAGTTATTTAAGATGAAGCCAGAGGAGCCGATCACAGAAATGTATGCCAGATTATCTGTGATCGTCAACAGTCTGAAAGGCCTTGGAAAAGATATTCAGCAAGAAGACATAGTCAGGAAGATTCTTAGGTCTCTAACTCCCATCTGGGACACTAAGGTGACTGTCATAGAGGAATCAAGAGATTTATCCATCATGACAGTAACCCAGCTGATTGGATCTCTCATGACCCATGAAATGAATTTCAAACGAGGAAACGATGGGCATGACAGAAAGGGAAAGAATGTTGCTCTGAAGGTCTCACGACATACTAAGAAGAGCAACAACAGCAGCAACAGCAGCAGTGATGATAGCAGCGAAGGCTCTGATGGACTCTCAGACCTGGACAAGGACGAGCAAGCTATGCTCACCAGGCAATTCAGAAAGTTCCTGAGAACTAAAGGAAGATTCTACAGGAGGAAGAAATTTAATGCTGCAAGGAAGTCTCCTGAACGAGAATTTGAGAAGAACCGGTTTGCTAAGAAGATCACTTGCTATCATTGTCAGAAACCCGGTCACATAAAAAGTGAATGTCCAGAGCTGCAAGCTAAGGCTCCTGGACACCAGAAGAAGATGGTGCACAAGAAGAAGAAGGCCATGCTGTGCACATGGAGCGATGAGGAGGAAGATCCAGAAGCCACTTCATCCAGTGAAAATGAAGAAAAGACTTGCCTCATGGCCGACCATGAGAAAGAGGTAACAAACTTATTTGAGAATTTTACGTTGGATGATTGGGAGGACTCCTATGGCGATCTGTTAAGTAAATATAATTGTTTAACCAAGGAGCACAGAATGCTTAGACGTAAGTTTCATTCTCTTTCTGAGGAACACTCTACTGTTGTCACTGATAGCTTGAAAAACAAGGAGATGGCCATTGAGCTAAACCAGGTTAAAGGTGAGATTGAGAGGTTGAGAATGGAAAGAGAGGAGAGTCTAGCTAGGATGAATGAGCTGAAGTGCAAAGCTGAAGAGTGTAAAGGAGAGATTAGAATGATGGCTGAAAAATATGAGGCAGTTAGAAAAGTAAATCAGGAACTCCAGGACCAATGTAATAAATTTCAGAAGGAGATTGAGGACAAAGAAAAAATACTTGAGAAATTTACAGAGGGGAGAAACAACCTGAATGCCCTTCTAGGGTCGAGGGTAAACTTCAATAGAGAGGGATTAGGATACAATTCTACTAGTAAAAAACCCTTTGAATTTAAGACTACCACGTTCTGCCCCGCCAAAGGCAAAGAGAAACTGGAAACACCATCCAGTTCCAAATCTGTCTCTACAATGAAGTTTTCGACCGGCAAATTCATTCAATCCACTGGTCAGCAACCTAAGTCGGGAAATCCTGAAACAAGAACTGCTCATGTGCAACAGGTGGGGAACAAAGGTTCTCACAGAACCAGTCCTATTGATGTCACAAAAAGGGTGAAAAGTTTTGTTAAGAAAGCTCATCATGTTAATTATCAAGTAGAGCATGGCAACGTTCACCAGTTTCAGCACAAATTTTATTGGAGTAAAAATGCTTACATGAATTATGCTCAACACACACGCGTATCCTCTAAGAGGCCAACCAACAATGCTTTTGTTCAGAAACAGCATAGTTCAAATAGGAATAAGCTTATTCAACACCCACCAAGAAATGACAAAAGGGAAGAATCAACCCACATAAAACCACTGAAGAGAACTATAAAACAAATGTGGGTTCCCAAGTGCTTTTTGCATAATCTGAAAACTGGTTTTGGACCCAATTTGAATTGGGTCCCACATTACTCTGTCTGAATTTTTGCAGGTCAGCCTGGCAGCTGAGCATAACAAGTGGTATCTTGACAGCGGCTGTAGCAGGCACATGACAGGAGACCGGTCCAAATTCAGCAAACTAAAGATGAAGTTTGGGGGCTTGGTCAAATTCGGAGGAAATAACAGAGGAAGGATAATTGGAATTGGTACGGTTGGTAAGTCCTCCACTAACTCCATTGAAGATGTGTATCTTGTAGAAGGACTTCAGCACAACTTGGTAAGTATAAGTCAACTTTGTGACAAAGGACACAAGGTACTCTTTGACCACAACTCGTGCACTGTTTTTGAGCTGAATTCTGATAACATCATGTTCAAAGGTCATAGAGTAAATAATGTGTACATCGTTGATCTAGATGATAATTCTGAAACAAACTTGTGTCTGTCTGCTAATTCTGAACAGGTTGCTTTTGACTGGCATAGGCGTCTAGGCCACGCTAGTGTGTCTACTTTGAATAAACTGTCTAATTATAACCTAGTCAGAGGTTTGCCCAAAATAAAATTCCAGTTAGGGTCCAACCTCTGTGATGCTTGTGCTCAAGGTAAACAGACTCGTGCAGTTTTTAAGTTGAGAACTGAGGGTCTCTCATCTAGACCACTACAGCACTTGCACATGGATCTCTTTGGTCCTACTCGAATACAAAGCCTGTCAGGTAAGAGATATGGTCTAGTCATAGTTGATGACTTTACTAGATTTTCTTGGTTGTTCTGTTTAGCAAATAAAAATGATGCTTTTGTTCACTTTGAAGAACTTTTTAATAAAATCAAACTGCAAGGTGAACATAATATCATTACAATTCAGTCTGACCATGGAGGAGAGTTTGAAAACTCTTCATTCTCTGAATTTTGCTCAAGAGAGGGAGTGACTCACAGATTTTCTTCTCCCAGGACACCGGAGCAGAATGGAATTGTTGAGAGAAGAAACAGGTCAATAATTGAAATGGCCAGGACTATGCTGATTGAGAGTGGACTTCCAAGGAGATTTTGGGCAGAAGCTGCAAATACAGCATGCTACATTTTAAATCGAGCCTTGGTAAGACCTACTCATAAGAAAACTCCTTATGAACTCCTCAAGGGTAAGCTGCCAAACATTTCTTACTTTAAAATCTTTGGTTCCAAATGTTTCATCCACAATAATGGTAAGAATGGTTTGGATAAGTTTGAAGCAAGAAGCTCTCCTGGAATTTTTCTCGGATATTCAGAAACCTCTAGGGCTTACAGAGTCTTCAATAAAGATGAGCAAACTGTTGAAGAAACACCTCATGTAGTGTTTGATGAAAATGTTCTATCTGACAAAAAGATAAATGATGACAGGGAGTCACCTGATGAGGGAGATTTCTTGGAGAAAATTGAAGAAGAAGAGATGCAGCAAACTGCTCAACCAGAAAACTTACAACAAGAAGGAGCAACTGAGGTAGGTGAACCCTCAGGTGAGGTAATATTTCACAAAGATCATCCTAGTGAAAATGTCATAGGTAATTTGCATGATCCCACTAGGACAAGGTCTCATTTTAGAACTGTCCAAGAACAGGACTTAGCTGCTTTGACATCTCAGGTAGAACCCAAGACTGTGGAAGAGGCTTTAAAGCATGATTCTTGGGTATCCTCCATGGGTGAGGAATTAAATCAATTTGAGAAAAATAATGTATGGAAACTAGTTCCTAGACCTGAAAACACTCATGTCATTGGCACTAAATGGGTTTTCAAAAATAAGATTGATGAAAATGGAGCTATCTCAAGAAACAAAGCAAGACTTGTAGCTCAAGGCTACAGTCAGGAATTTGGTGTGGATTTTGATGAATCCTATGCTCCAGTAGCTAGGATGGAAGCTATAAGAATTCTGTTTGCATTTGCATGCTCTAGAAACATTCGGCTACAGCAAATGGATGTCAAAAGCGCATTCTTAAATGGGTTATTGAAGGAAGAGGTATATGTTGAACAACCTCCTGGGTTTAATTTCTCTGTTCAGCCTAACATGGTTTTTAGGTTGAATAAAGCCCTCTATGGATTGAAGCAGGCTCCCCGAGCCTGGTATGAGAGACTTTCTGAGTTCCTTGTGAGCAAGGGCTACACTCGAGGTAAGGTTGACCAAACCCTCTTCACCAAAAGTCTCGGAAAGGAGTTAATTGTGGTCCAGGTATATGTTGATGATATCATTTTCGGATCTAACAATTCAAAATTATGTAAAGATTTTTCTGAGTCTATGTCCCAAGAATTTAAAATGAGTCTAGTTGGCGAACTAAAATATTTTCTTGGACTGCAGGTCAAACAAATGGAGGATGGTTGTTTCATAAATCAAACCAAGTATACTCTGGAGATGCTGAAAAGGTTTGGAATGACCAACCTCAAGACAATCTCAACACCCATGGGTACCAGCTCCTCACTGGATTCAGACGAAAAAGGTAAAGAGGTAGATGCTAAACTATATAGAGGTATGATCGGTTCACTCCTCTACTTAACTGCATCCAGGCCCGACATTCAGTTTAGTGTAGGGATGTGTGCCAGATACCAGGCTAGGCCTACTGAATTGCATCTGGCAGCTGTAAAGAGAATCTTTAGATACTTATCTACCACCCATGATCTAGGTCTCTGGTATCCTGCATCATGTAAGTTAGATCTCATTGCATACACTGATGCAGATTATGCAGGATGTAAATTGGACAGGAAGAGTACTAGTGGTCACTGCGAATATCTAGGAGGATGCTTAGTCTCTTGGGGATCCAAGAAGCAACACTCTGTGGCTCTTTCTACTGCTGAAGCTGAGTATGTAGCAGCGGGGAGCTGTGGCACACAGGTTATATGGATAAAACACCAGCTTCTGGACTACTCGGTTGAGCTAGGTTGTACTTCTATCTTTTGTGACAATACTAGTGCAATAAATATTGCAAAGAATCCTGTACTTCATTCCCGAACTAAACACATTGAAATCAGGCATCATTTTATTCGAGATGAAGTAGCTAAGAGGACTTTTGAGTTGATCCATGTTGGCACTAACTCACAAATTGCAGATATATTCACTAAGCCACTGGATACTGAAAAATTTAGCACTTTGCGCAGAGAACTAGGTATTTACAGAATTTCATGATTGAACAATTGATTTCTGAATACCATGTCATGTGTTATTGTGCTTATCATATTCATTGTCTGTTGCTGAAGAAATAACTTCATTATGAGTGTTTGGTGACTCACTCCGTTTTGATTGAATAGTCTGTTCAAACTTCATGGTGTTCTCTTTGAAGTGTTTTGAGGGTTGTCTTGGTTAAGTCTGTGTTGGGGTCAAGGTCTCAGGGGGAGCTAGATTTATAATAGGTGCTTTGATCTTTGGCCTAATTTGAACATACTCCGAACGACATCTTGCTGACATCAAACGAGAATCAGGTTGATTAGGTGTATAAAAGAAAGTGTTGGATGCTTTATCCTTTAAGACTGTTCATCTAATTTCTTGTTGGAATTTCAGCTGTTAGTCCCACTGAGATCAAAATCTGAATTCAAAGATTATCTTCCTACACGGTAACTGTCTTCTGATCTAGCCAGTACAGCATACCTATTTAGTCAATGTTGAGTCCGAAATGAGGTATTTTGTGCTTTAGTCTGAATCACCTTGGATCTGGTGTATTGTTCTCAAACGGACTCAAGCTTAATTAACAAGGTTTTAAGAGCTGGTTAATAAAAACAAATATTTCATAAAATTGTTATCAACCGTGTTAACTGCTCATTGAGAAACTGGGATTTTCATCAATGAAGTGAAAAAAAAAAAACATCCCATGTCATGAGATGGCAGTACTTATCTGGTTTCTTATTAATTGTCTTGATCATACAGAGCTATGGTACATATCTGGTTAGTAACTGGGGTGTCTGGCCTCTGATAAAGGTGTCACCTTAATGTCAACACCAGTTAGAATACTATCTCTGTCCTCTTGTCAGAAGGGGTAATGTGGTCCTGCCACCGAGTAACTGGGGTTTCATGCCTCTAAATAAGGTGTCTCCCTAATGTCAAAGGTGTACTTGACAGACTTACCTTTGATCTTGACCATCTTTAAAGATCCTGCTCACTTGGAGTATAGCTCTTGATTTGTTTGTTCTCAATACCACAGGTCTTTGTCTTCTGACTGTCTTACTTTATACTCTCTAAGTAAAGACTTACTTTGACCAAACTGGTATCTTGTAACTCACTTGCTTAGAATCTGGTTCTGTGTATGGAGCGAATCCTTATTCACAGTTTTTGCACAGTCTGACTAACTGATCTTCAAAAATCCTCACATAAAATTAATGCCTTACTCTGTCCTGTTTTCTCTCTATAGTCAGCAATTTTCCTTTCTCTGTATCTTCAGACTTGCCCCTAGTTTTGATGATGACAAAGGGGGAGAGATTTGTATTGATAGGCTGCAGAGTTTTGTTGCCAAGGTGTTAAAGGGGTGTGTATGCATGCCATTGTGTTGAGGGGGAGTTAAGTGTTGAGGGGGAGTTAGTTATCCAGTCTGAGGTAAGCTGTTGCTGTGTTCAGGGGGAGTGTTCTGGAGTCGTCAGAGGTAGCAAGTGCGTTGAGAGTCTGCATTGTCTGCATTGTTTAGTATGCAAATTTCTTGGCATGATCTCTTTTGCATTTCTTTTGCATTTCATCTCTGATACTTAATATAGTGTTGCCATCATCAAAAAGGGGGAGATTGTTGGTTTTTGTGTCTTCCCTAAGCGTTTTGATGATGAGCAACACTATGTTAATTGTTGTTGATATTTTTGATCAGATATCTTGCACTTGAGTTATCCATGGTTTTATAAGAAAAAGCTGCTAAGAGGTAACACTTCGTGTGTCCGTACAGGTTCTGTCTTCGTGCTGTTTTCCTTAAACCTCATGTCATTCTTGCTTCGCGTTTTCACCTCGTGTCGAGTTAGCCATATTGTCGTCTGATTGAGTGTTGTCTTTCACCTCGTGCAGTCTTTGTTACTGTGTTGTTTCCATGTCATCCTTAGCTCATGTCATGCGTTTGTATTCCTGTCTTCGAGTCTGTTTTCGCTTAGTCTCTAAGTCAGTCTTAGTTCAAGTGTTCGTTTCACTTCGTGTTATTTTTCTCTTCCTATGTCTTCGTGTTATGTTTACGTCTTCGTGTTGATCTGTCTTCGTGTCGGTTTCTATTTTTCGTCCTTAAGTTGTGGTCAGCCCGTGTTGTTTTCATCTCGTGCTGTTCTTACTGGCTTCGTGTCGTTTTCTGTGTAGTGTGTGTTTTTGTCACCACTATACTTCGTGTCGTTGTTCTTCACTTCGTGTCAACTTCACTTCGTGTTGTTTTCACTTCGTGTCAAACTTCACTTCGTGTTGTTTTCACTTCGTGTCAACTTTACTTCGTGTCAAACTTCACTTAGTGTTGTTTTCACTTAGTGTCAACTTCGTCTTCGTGTTGTTTTCACTTCGAGTCGTTTCTTTATATTCTGTCTTCGTGTTGGTTTCTCGCTTTAGACTTCGTGTCGTTTTCGCCTTGACCACACATCGTGTTGCCTTCCGTAGACCTCGTCTCTTGAATATTTGCAACCACTTCGTGTCGGTTTCTGTCGTTAGCCCGTGTTGTCCTCGTGTTGATTTTGCATTCGTGACCTCGTGTCTCTTTTGGCTTATAACCTCACCTCGTGTCATTTCCTTCTGTGTGTCTGACCTGTTACAGAGTATCTCGTGTCGTTCTTGTGTCATTTCGAGTAATAGTCACGTCGTGTTGTTACTATATACCTCATGCAGTTTTGGTTTTTGTGGCCATGCAGCGTATTAATGGATTTAATCTCATTACAGGTCCGAGGAAGAACATTCCACACTCCTGGGCTGCACGTGATCCGAGACAAGAGGAACCAATCTGATAAAGGCACGTGGCAGGAAGATTCTGGATCGAGCGTGGGAGGCACACGCGTTTTGTGCCCTATCCACTTGCTGTTACTGCTATAAATAGAATCCTTCGTCCTCAGATGAAGGTGATCGAAGTAGAGAGGAATAGAAGAAAAAACAGGAAAATAGAGAGCCCTTCGATCCAGGAAAAGAAAAGAAAGAAGAAAGAATAGCAGAGAGAAAAAGAGAGAGAGCAGAAGAGTGATCAGAAGAGTTGTTCTGACTTGCGGATCAAATCCGAAGTCTATTGCTCTGTATTGAGCTACATTGTTTCCATTTTCTGGCATTTGATTTCCTTCGTTCGTATTTTTCGTTTATTGTTCTTACCTTTCTTCAACTGTCCTTGTTTGTGTTTCCGATCCTCTGGACTGAGGTCGGGGTCCTCCTGTGAGATCAGGAGAAGGGAGAGTCAATCTCCAGTCTGCAAGCAGCAGGTGGGCTGCTTGTAGGTTCCCTCCGGGTTGGGAGGAAGAGGGGTCTTCGACCTCTGGTTCACTAGTAGCAGGGCTGCTACTAGTGGGGTTCCCTCTGGTAAAGAGGAAGAGAGACGTGAGTCTCTGGGTTCTAGTGACTGCTGGTCGCTAGAGGTTCCCTCCGTGTAGGAGGAAGAGGAGAGGTTGTTCTCCTGGGAAGCTGTGTATCAGCAGTTGTTTGGCAAGCTGTGTTGCCCAGCCATTAGTGAAGCCACACTCGGTTTGAGTGTGGGGTGGATGTAGGTCTGAAGGACCGAACCACCTTAAAATCCTCTGAGTCCTTGTGTGATCGATTGTGATAATATTGTGGTATGCCTTCTATTTGCTTGAGCTATTAACTGCACTGCATCATTTTCGATAGTCGGAGCTCGAGGTTATTTGCGTTTAGCAATATACTCTGCAGTATTTTTTTAATTCTACGAAAAACAGTGATCTATTCATCCCCTCCCCTTCTAGATCACTTCATATTGTACTTATCATTCTGAAGTTTCTTTTAAGAAAGAAAATAAACTCTGTGATGCATGTACTCAGTCCAAGTTAACTAGAAAGTCATTCAAATTTAGAACAAAAATTTGTCATCTAAACCCTATGAGCTGATACACATGGACCTTTTTGGGCCAACGAGGTCTGTCAGCTTATCAGGGAGGAAGTATGGATTTGTTCTGGTAGATGACTTCTCTAGGTACACTTGGGTATATTTCTTGTCACAGAAAAGTGATGCATTCACAGAATTTCAGGAGTTCTGTCTTAAGATAAACCAGAAAATTGAAAACATTTTAACTGATCATGGAGGTGAGTTTGAAAATTCACAATTTGAGGATTTCTGCAGGACAAATGGTATTCAACACAAGTTCTCCTCACCAAGGACACCCGAGCAGAATGGAGTTGTGGAGAGGAGAAACAGAACCCTGGTGGAGATGGGTCGCACACTCTTGGTTGAAGGTGGTCTGCCAAGGAAGTTTTGGGCTGAAGCTGTAAATACTGCCTGTTATGTAATTAACAGAGCTATGGTAAGACTTTCTACCCAGAAAACACCTTATGAGATCATAAAGGGTAAGAAACCTTCAATTGCTCATTTCAAGGTTTTTGGCTGCAAATACTTTATTCATATAAATGATAAAAGAGACCTTGATAAATTTGAACCTAAAGGTGAACCATGAATTTTTCTTGGTTACTCTGAAAACACTCGGGCATATAGAGTGTGTAATCTAAACTCCAAATTTGTTGAAGAATCTCCACATATTGTTTTTGATGAATCTTTGGTAAAAACTAATATTGGTCAATGCAGGAATGAAGACAATGGTGATTTTCTGAAAGAAGGGAACCCTGCAGACAAATCGGAAGATGAGGAAGAAAATGAAGAGCTTAATAGAGAAGAGCCTACAGTTCAGGGGGAGGTAAGTGAAAATCATGATAATCAAATTGTCAACATTAGATATCTGAAAGATCATCTTGTAGATAATGTGATTGGCGATTTGTATGACCCTCCTAGGACTAGAGCCCATTTTAGAATTCAAAATGAACTGAATGCATATGCTCTTGTTTCTCATGTAGAACCCAAGTCCATTGACTGTGCTCTCAAGTATGTGCATTGGACTAATGCCATGCATGAGGAGCTCAATCAATTTGACAGGAATAAGGTGTGGTACTTGGTCCCACCTCCTGATCATGGGACAGTCATAGGGACTAAATGGGTCTTCAGGAATAAAACTGATGAGTTAGGGAATGTAGTTAAGAATAAGGCCAGACTTGTAGCTCAGGGGTATAACCAGGAATTTGGAATAGACTTTGAAGAGTCTTTTGCCCCTGTAGCCAGGTTAGAGGCAATTAGAATTTTATTGGCTTATGCATGCTCCTTAGGAATAAATCTCCAGCAGATGGATGTAAAATCTGCTTTTCTGAATGGGGAAATCAGTGAGGATGTCTATGTGAGGTAGTGTAGCAACCCTGATAAAATAGAAGGAGATAGATAAATCAAAATAGATTAAAAGATTAAGTAAATAAACGATAAAACCGAAAATGGAAAAAAATTAAACCCTGATGAAAATAACGCCGCAGATAAAGGCGCTACTTGACAAGAAACGCCCTCACCTAAGGCGTGTTTTTAAGAAAGGACGCCCACAGTTCAAGACGTCAAATCTTAAACAACCAAAATTACATAAAAAGGCAAGTAATTGTAACGCCCTTTTTGCTTGGACGCGTTTCAACAAGAAACGACGCATTCCAAGAGGTCAATTTAAATTCGACGCCGTTACCTAGGACGTTAATTCAGTTTATGTTCCGTTCGAACCAGGAACTTATCCAGGGTAAGTTGATAACTATGAGAAAGAGTTCGAATGTAGTAATAACTCTATCATGGAAGTGTTACTTCCAATCAAACACTAACCCTATTAGGATCCTAAAATCCTATAAATACTCATCGTGTCGATCTGATTCGCTATTTTGGCGATCGGAGTCTTCTAAGGTATGAACAACAGGTTATTCGTATAGTTCTTTTTCCCTGTTACATGAAGAATATTAATTATGCTTCTTCATCTTCTACAGGTTAAGGAGCTCCTGTCTTCCCGAAGAACCAGTAAGTTCTTCTCTTCCTTTACCTCCTGTTATTCATACGAAGAATAATACCTTCGTTTTCTTCTGCCTCTACAGGTTGCCTGTAGAGTGGAAACGTCCGACTGAAGAATTAGGGGTTCTTCATCTGCACCCTCTTCTGTGCGTGCTGCTGCTATTAGCAATTATCATCGCCAGGAGGCTCTGTTAGACAGAGTATTGTCCCAAACCTTTCACGAGTCCTTCATCCAGATCAACTATAAGGTAGGTTTTCTCAGGGATTGTAGCCCAAACTAGCATATTCATAATTATAACATCATCTGTTAATACATGCATATAGATTTCATGCGTTTGAGTTGTTTCTAAAGAGTTTTTGAAAGAAACGCCCCTATCAAGGGCGCTAAATTACAAGAAAACGACCATGACTAGGTCGTCAATTTCATATTTGACGCCCTGCACACGGACGTCAATTTCTTTTAATTGCTAAATACCCTGTTTAATAATTATATATCAATTCAAACATGATTCTAGATTAATGCTTGATCAATCTCTTGTAATCCTGCTATTTTTCTGGTCCTGACCCTATATCATGTTTCCTGAAATTTCATCGTCTCGAAATTTGTAAAATTGTGAATTAACGACTTTGTCCAGGCCGTCTTTTATTGAACTGACGCCCCATACCAGGGCGCTTTCTGTAAACTAACGCCCCTGTCCAGGGCGCGTTTTATGAAAATTTCCAGATTTTTAATATTCTGCAAAATTAGAAATATTGAAAGGACGACTTCTACACATGTCGTCAAATTTAATATAAACGCCCCTGATTAAGGCGTTAATTTCATGAAAAACGACTTTACCAAAGTCGCTATTTTGTGCACTACCGATTTTTCCTGATTACTGTTATCCGAGGGTTTCATTATACATACATACATATATATTGGCACTATTACTCCACTCCGTGAGTATAGTCCCATGTTTTCTACGATGATTTATCGCATTACACACTCAATTCTCATTGACATACAAGCTCTCTATTGGACATTCCGTTCCTTTGGACTAGCGAGTTAGTCATAGAGACCTCCGTAAGATTTCTCGCCGCCTTGGATTCCCTCAAGGCCGACTGAGCTGGTTGTACCATAAAAATCCATTACACAATCTTTGCCATGTCCCTCTATAGAAACATGGTGATACCGGCCCTCATGTCATGCCACGGGTATGATATGAGAATTATCTTAATGAACGGGGAAGAATATGCCGTTGTTATGCTGTTCTTGTAGACCCCAATTCTATATTAAACTTGATGTTCTTGTGAACCTCAATTCTATATGAAGAATGAGGACGTCTTGCCATTGAGGTGCTATTCATATGGACCTCAATTCTATATAAAAGAGTGTCTCTACTTACTTGTCATGGTACCCGAGTTAAGGGAACCAATTCCACCTAGTTTTATCGAAAGTGTGATTGTACCGTTATTATCGCCTATTGGTGTCAAAAGTCATATTTTTGGACTCTAATCTCTCAAAGTTGTCTTACATGACTACAAGCTTGCTTATTGAAATTCCATGATGGCTACACAAAAAAATGTGGATGTTAGAAATACATGACTAATGCCTGCGCATATAGGGCCCGATCTGGTCCTGGGAGGAGCACCCGGAAGTACTTGTGCCCATGGGAGTTGATTGATCACGGTATTGGCATTATACCGAAGTGCATGACTAGCTTGATTGAACATTCCACAAATCTTGTACTTGACTCGATATTACATGACTTGCGTGGCCCGAAAAAGGGTAATTACTTGCGTGCTTGAACGTGATAGCCAAATTTCATCTCGACATGATAAAGTACTTGCTTGAATATCTTGAGGTCATTTGATATAAGTTCTTGAAAGTTCATGACTAGTTCTTCCTGTTATCTTATTGTTATATCCTCTTTCTATCTTGTCGTTTTATGCGAGCATGCATAGCTATAGTGCATTCATGAAAGATGTAACTACTTAAACCCCTTGCTAGTTCCTGAGATATAATTTCCTACTGAGCGTTCGCTCACTCCGTGTTTTCCTTACTTTTCAGGTAAGTCCGACGATGAGGGAAGTCAATCGGATGGGGAGAATCAAGAGTGAAAGAGTTAGAGCTTTTCCAAGTGTCATCTAGCCTTTTATACATTTCTTGAGTCAAATGTGTACTTTTCTTTTTTTGAATAGAGTATTGGGTTTGTAATAGACTATTTATTATGAAGAAATAAATAGATTGGGTTATCTTTACTTTTGCGCATCTCTGTCTTTGTGTCGAATACACTACTACTCTGATTGACATGATTGATATAAACTCGTCGCGCATATCCGAGTATCTTCCGCTCTCGGGGCGTGACAGTTTTTGTGGTATCAGAGCCTAGGGTATTCAATTCCTAGGAAAACCCAAGTCCAAGGATAGGTTTTAACCCTTTAACCAGTGAGATTGGGTAGAACCAAGGGTTAAAGTTAACATAGAATGCTAGTCTTTAAAATACAAATCACGTATTAATCTAGTTATTATAATTGTAGGATAATGGCTGCCGAACGTGCTCAATGGCGCAACATGCAGCGTACGCTTCAAGGCATGACTCAGGTGCTACAACAAGTAGCACAAGGAGGTGGACAATGAGCAGGAAGTCTCCATCAGACTTTCAAGAACATGAACCCGCCCAAATTCATGGGTTCTACTGATCCGGACGACGCAGAACACTGGATCAGGGAGACAGAACGTATCTTCCGTGTCATGCAATGCACGGATCAGGATAAAATTTTGTTAGCTACCTTTCAGTTAGAAAGGGATGCCCGATGCTGGTGGGAATCAATAGAAGCTACTTTAAATAAAGACCAAGTTACTTGGGAAGAATTCGTTGAACATTTCAACGCTAAATATTTTTCGGACCGAGTCCAAGAAAAGAAAGCTACCGAATTTGCCGCACTCAAGCAACGGTCATTATCGGTGGCAGAGTACGAGGCACAATTCTCTAGATTATCTCGGTATGCTAAGCACTTAGTTAGCACCGAGAAGATGAAAGCTAGGAGGTTCCTTAATGGGCTCAGGCCCCAATATATTACCCAACTGGCACCGATGGACATTCAGGTCTATTCGGAGATAGTACGCCGCGCACAACTGTTAGAAGATGCCACAGAACTATCTGATAGGATTCGTGGTAAGGATAAGAAGGAACAAGTTACAGGATCGGGTTCCTTTAAACCCAACTTCAAGAAGAGGCCTAGCAATGGAGGTATTTCCTCGCAAGATCAGAAGTTTAAGAAGACCAAGCCCTTCTCTATCACCACTACCCCATCAAACACAGTGTGCAAACATTGTGACAAGGCAGGCCATAGAGCAGAAGAATGCTGGAGGAAACTAGGAGCATGTCTCCGTTGTGGGAGTCGTGAGCATCGGATTCCCGATTGCCCATTACTTAACGATCAAGCCGATGTCGGGAAACGCCCGGTAACCAAGAATGCGCGTCTTCACGCAATCAAGGAGACCGAACAAGAAGAAGAAGGCGGACTAGTGGAAGGTACATTGAAAGTTTGTTCCAAGAATGCATATGTCTTAATTGATACTGGTGCATCACATTCTATTATTTCTAAGAAGTTCGCTGACCCATTACCCCTAGAACCGGAATGGATGAAATTAGTTTTGTCTACTCCTCTGGGTGACGAGACTGATATTACACATCATTACCAAAACTGTGAAGTATTGGTTCAGGGTAGAAATCTCCCTATTGATCTCATATGTTTAGATCTGAAGGAGTATGATGTCATACTAGGAGCAGATTGGTTATCCAAGTATCAGGCAACAGTCGATTGCCGTAATAGCAAGGTTACATTCAAGGAATTTCCAGAATTAATCTTCACTAGCCCTAAGAGTCGAAGCAAATCCCCTTTTATTTCGGCTCTCCGAGCTAGCAAGCTCATCAGGAAAGGATGTGTATCTTTCCTTGCATTTATCACAGTTAAAGAAGCTAAGGAAACTAAGCTAGAAGACATTCAAGTAGTGCAAGAATTTCCAGACGTATTTCCAGAAGATTTGCCTGGATTACCCCCACAAAGAGAAGTGGCCTTCACCATTGACTTAGTCCCTGGTGCTGGTCCAATTTCAAAGGCACCTTATAGAATGTCACCTGCTGAACTCAAGGAGTTAAAGGAGCAATTGATGGAACTCATTAAGAAAGGATTCATTAGACCAAGTACTTCCCCGTGGGGAGCACCTGTACTATTTGTAAGAAAGAAAGATGGATCCATGAGGCTATGCATCGACTATCGACAGTTGAATCATCTCACTATCAAGAACAAGTATCCACTGTCGAGAATCGATGAATTATTTGACCAAATATCCGGATCCAAGTATTTCTCAAAGATTGATCTCAGGTCGGGATATCATCAGTTAAGAATTAAGGATGAGGACATTCATAAGACCGCATTCAGAAGCAGGTATGGCCATTATGAGTTTGTTGTTATGCCTTTCGGACTAACGAATGCCCCTGCTGTCTTTATGCAGTTAATGAATAGTATATTCAGGCCTTATTTGGATCAATTCGTGGTGGTCTTTATTGATGATATATTGATTTATTCTAAGACCAAGGAAGAGCATGAGGAGCATTTAAGGATTGCATTACAAATATTGAGGACAAATCAATTATATGCAAAACTCAGCAAGTGTGAATTCTGGCTTGAAGAAGTAACTTTTCTCGGACATGTTATATCAAAGGATGGCTTATCTGTAGATCCATTAAAAGTCGAAGCTGTAAGGAACTGGGAAAGACCGACCAATGCTAGCGAGGTCCGAAGTTTCTTAGGTCTTGCCGGCTATTACAGGCGATTCATCAAAGACTTTTCTAAGATCGCCGTACCACTTACGAGGTTAACTCGCAAGGAGATCCGTTACGAATGGAGTGAGGAATGTGAAAGAAGCTTCCAAACTCTCAAAGATCATCTTACTACAGCTCCTGTCTTAGCTTTACCAGTAGAAGGAGAGAAATTCGAGGTATACACTGATGCTTCGGGCATTGGCCTCGGATGTGTTCTAATGCAACAAGGAAATGTTATAGCTTACTCTTCTCGTCAATTGAAGAAGCATGAAGAGAACTACCCCGTCCATGACTTAGAATTAGCCGCGGTAGTATTTGCACTCAAAATATGGAGACATTATCTTTATGGAGTACAGTTTACTGTATACTCTGACCACAAGAGTCTCAAGTATCTCTTTTCGCAAAAGGAACTAAATATGAGACAAAGACGTTGGCTAGAATATCTCAAAGACTTCGACTTCAATATACAATATCATCCCGGAAAGGGTAATCATGTAGCAGATGCCCTTAGTCGAAAGCCAAGAGCCCTGTTAGCCAATTGTATGATTCAAGAATGGAGGTTGCTGGAGCAATTCTCTGAACTCAATATAGGCATGGACACAGACCCTAGATGTGCCACATTATCTCATATAAGCATACAGTCAGACCTATTATCTGAAATACAAGCGCTTCAAGATAATGACCCAATGTTAGTAGAGATCAAAGGCAAACTGGAAGGACAATCGGATTTCCAAATAACTTGTGAAGGAAGATTAATATTCAGGAATAGAACTTGCATACCGGATTGTCCCGAGGTAAAGAAGAAGATCTTAGATGAAGCTCATAGATCAAGGTACACGATTCATCCTGGATCTACCAAAATGTATCAAGATGTGAAACGGAATTTTTGGTGGCCCAACATGAAAAGGGAAATAGCGGACCACGTGTCGCGCTGTCTCACGTGCCAACAAGTCAAGGCAGAACACCAAAAGCCTGCTGGAAAACTACATCCCCTAGATATTCCTAAGTGGAAGTGGGAGGATATTGGCATGGATTTCATCATGGGTCTATCTAAATCAAAGGGAGGACATGATGGAATATGGGTTATTATTGATCGATTGACTAAATCAGCGCATTTCTTGCCAATCAAGAGCCGATGGTCAATTGATGTTCTGGCTGCATTGTATATCAAGGAGATAGTCAGATTACATGGTATTCCTGTTTCAATCGTGTCTGACAGAGATCCCCGTTTTACTTCTCATTTTTGGAAGGGACTACAACATTCGTTGGGAACGAGACTTAACTTTAGTACAACTTTTCACCCTCAAACGGATGGTCAGACCGAGAGAACCAATCAAGTAGTCGAAGATATGCTAAGAGCATGCATTATTGATTTTGGTGGAAACTGGCATGATCACTTGCCTCTGGTCGAATTTGCATACAATAATAGCTACCAGGCAAGTATACAAATGGCACCTTTCGAAGCCTTATATGGAAGGAGTTGCCGATCACCCTTATGCTGGGACGAAGTTGGAGAGAAACAACTGTTAGGTCCAGACATGGTAAGGGATACTACCGAGAAGATACAATTGATCAGAGAAAGACTGCAAGTTGCTCAATCTAGACAAAAGGCTTATGCTGACACAAGAAGGAGAGATCTTGAATTCCAAATTAGAGATCATGTATTTCTCAAGATATCGCCTGGACGTGGAATACGGAGATTTGGTGTTAAGGGCAAGCTTACACCAAGATTCATCGGACCTTTTGAGATACTAGAAAGAGTTGGCGAGGTTGCTTATCGCATCGCATTGCCACCTCAACTGTCCGAAGTACATGATGTGTTCCACATATCTATGTTAAAGAAGTATGTGCATGATCCATCACATATTATTGAGCATGGAAATCTAGTAATCCAGAAAGATCTCACATACGAGCAGAAGCCCATAAGAATATTAGATCGAGAAGTACGTACCCTAAGGAATAAGGTTATTCCCATGCTAAAAGTACAATGGTATAATAATTCAGAACATGAAGCTACATGGGAGACCGAGGAATCTATGAGGAAACGATTTCCAGAGTTATTCTAGAAGGCATGTACTCTACACTCTCTATATAAATATATGCTATAGAATTTGGGGACCAAATTCTTTTTAAGTAGGGGAGGGTGTAGCAACCCTGATAAAATAGAAGGAGATAGATAAATCAAAATAGATTAAAAGATTAAGTAAATAAACGATAAAACCAAAAATGGAAAAAAATTAAACCCTGATGAAAATAACGCCGCAGATAAAGGCGCTACTTGACAAGAAACGCCCTCACCTAAGGCGTGTTTTTAAGAAAGGACGCCCACAGTTCAAGGCGTCAAATCTTAAACAACCAAAATTACATAAAAAGGCAAGTAATTGTAACGCCCTTTTTGCTTGGACGCGTTTCAACAAGAAACGACGCATTCCAAGACGTCAATTTAAATTCGACGCCGTTACCTAGGACGTTAATTCAGTTTATGTTCCGTTCGAACCAGGAACTTATCCAGGGTAAGTTGATAACTATGAGAAAGAGTTCGAATGTAGTAATAACTCTATCATGGAAGTGTTACTTCCAATCAAACACTAACCCTATTAGGATCCTAAAATCCTATAAATACTCACTGTGTCGATCTGATTCGCTATTTTGGCGATCGGAGTCTTCTAAGGTATGAACAACAGGTTATTCGTATAGTTCTTTTTCCCTGTTACATGAAGAATATTAATTATGCTTCTTCATCTTCTACAGGTTAAGGAGCTCCTGTCTTCCCGAAGAACCAGTAAGTTCTTCTCTTCCTTTACCTCCTGTTATTCATACGAAGAATAATACCTTCGTTTTCTTCTGCCTCTACAGGTTGCCTGTAGAGTGGAAACGTCCGACTGAAGAATTAGGGGTTCTTCATCTGCACCCTCTTCTGTGCGTGCTACTGCTATTAGCAATTATCATCGCCAGGAGGCTCTGTTAGACAGAGTATTGTCCCAAACCTTTCACGAGTCCTTCATCCAGATCAACTATAAGGTAGGTTTTCTCAGGGATTGTAGCCCAAACTAGCATATTAATAATTATAACATCATCCGTTAATACATGCATATAGATTTCATGCGTTTGAATAGTTTCTAAAGAGTTTTTGAAAGAAACGCCCCTATCAAGGGCGCTAAATTACAAGAAAACGACCATGACTAGGTCGTCAATTTCATATTTGACGCCCTGCACACGGACGTCAATTTCTTTTAATTGCTAAATACCCTGTTTAATAATTATATATCAATTCAAACATGATTCTAGATTAATGCTTGATCAATCTCTTGTAATCCTGCTATTTTTCTGGTCCTGACCCTATATCATGTTTCCTGAAATTTCATCGTCTCGAAATTTGTAAAATTGTGAATTAACGACTTTGTCCAGGCCGTCTTTTATTGAACTGACGCCCCATACCAGGGCGCTTTCTATAAACTAACGCCCCTGTCCAGGGCGCGTTTTATGAAAATTTCCAGATTTTTAATATTCTGCAAAATTAGAAATATTGAAAGGACGACTTCTACACATGTCGTCAAATTTAATATAAACGCCCTTGATTAAGGCGTTAATTTCATGAAAAACGACTTTACCAAAGTCGCTATTTTGTGCACTACCGATTTTTCCTGATTACTGTTATCCGAGGGTTTCATTATACATACATACATATATATTGGCACTATTACTCCACTCCGTGAGTATAGTCCCATGTTTTCTACGATGATTTATCGCATTACACACTCAATTCTCATTGACATACAAGCTCTCCATTGGACATTCCGTTCCTTTGGACTAGCGAGTTAGTCATAGAGACCTCCGTAAGACTCCTCGCCGCCTTAGATTCCCTCAAGGCCGACTGAGCTGGTTGTACCATAAAAACCCATTACACAATCTTTGCCATGTCCCTCTATAGAAACATGGTGATACCGGCCCTCATGTCATGCCATGGGTATGATATGAGAATTATCTTAATGAACATGGAAGAATATGTCGTTGTTATGCTGTTCTTGTAGACCCCAATTCTATATTAAACTTGATGTTCTTGTGAACCTCAATTCTATATGAAGAATGAGGACGTCTTGTCATTGAGGTGCTATTCATATGGACCTCAATTCTATATAAAAGAGTGTCTCTACTTACTTGTCATGGTACCCGAGTTAAGGGAACCAATTCCACCTAGTTTTATCGAAAGTGTGATTGTACCGTTATTATCGCCTATTGGTGTCAAAAGTCATATTTTTGGACTCTAATCTCTCAAAGTTGTCTTACATGACTACAAGCTTGCTTATTGAAATTCCATGATGGCTATACACAAAAATGTGGATGTTAGAAATACATGACTAATGCCTGCGCATATAGGGCCCGATCTGGTCCTGGGAGGAGCACCCGAAAGTAATTGTGCCCATGGGAGTTGATTGATCACGGTATTGGCATTATACCGAAGTGCATGACTAGCTTGATTGAACATTCCACAAATCTTGTACTTGACTTGATATTACATGACTTGCGTGGCCCGAAAAAGGGTAATTACTTGCGTGTTTGAACGTGATAGCCAAATTTCATCTCGACATGATAAAGTACTTGCTTGAATATCTTGAGGTCATTTGATATAAGTTCTTGAAAGTTCATGACTAGTTCTTCCTGTTATCTTATTGTTATATCCTCTTTCTATCTTGTCGTTTTATGCGAGCATGCATAGCTATAGTGCATTCATGAAAGATGTAACTACTTAAACCCCTTGCTAGTTCCTGAGATATAATTTCTTACTGAGCGTTCGCTCACTCCGTGTTTCCCTTACTTTTCAGGTAAGTCCGACGATGAGGGAAGTCAATCGAATGGGGAGAATCAAAAGTGAAAGAGTTAGAGCTTTTCCAAGTGTCATCTAGCCTTTTATATATTTCTTGAGTCAAATGTGTACTTTTCTTTTTTTGAATAGAGTATTGGGTTTGTAATAGACTATTTATTATGAAGAAATAAATGGATTGGGTTATCTTTACTTTTGCGCATCTCTGTCTTTGTGTCGAATACACTACTACTCTGATTGACATGATTGATATAAACTCGTCACGCATCTCCGGGTATCTTCCGCTCTCGGGGCGTGACAGGCAGCCTCCTGGCTTTGAATGTTTAGACTTCCCCAATCATGTTTACAAACTTAATAAAGCTCTCTATGGTCTTAAGCAAGCTCCTAGAGCTTGGTATGACAGGTTGAGCAAATTTCTCACAGATAAGAACTTTACAAGATGAATAGTTGATCAAATTTTGTTCACTAAGGTAAGTCATCCAGATATACTTATTGTTCAAATTTATGTGGATGACATAGTTTTTGGGTCAACTAACCTCAAACTGTGTGAGGAGTTTTCTCAGATTATGACTAATGAATTTGAAATGAGCTCAATGGGCGAGCTCAAATTATTTCTTGGACTGCATGCTACACAGTCAAAAGATGGAACCTTCATCACTCAGTCCAAGTACATAAGGGATTTACTGAAGAAATACAAGATGGACAACCTCAAAGAAATAGCTGCTTCAATGGGTACCTCGACCAGCTTAGATGAAGATCCTCAAGGTAAACCAGTGGACCAAAAGCTATATAGAGGTATGATCGGATCCCTTTTATATCTTACAGCATCTAGGCCTGATATTCAGTTTGCAGTGTGTCTATGTTCATCATTCTAGGACTAAGTATATTGAGATCAAACACCATTTTCTTAGAGATGCTGTCAATAAAAAGGAAATTGAATTGAATTTTATTGAAACAGAAAAACAAATTGCTGATATCTTCACTAAGCCACTAGGGAATGAAAGGTTCAAATTTCTTAGAAGAGAACTTGGCTTGTGTAAATTTCAGCATGATAAATAAATTTTCAGGTGGTTTGAATAAAATTCTGATCTGGATTTACATCTGGTAGTCTAAATAAAACTTTGTGGTTGTTGAATGTTGCACCAGACCATGCATGCATAACATTCATATTTTTCATGACATATCAATTGGCATCACACTCATGATCCTCATTGCATATCATTCAGCCATGACTATGTCTAAGCTCTCTTTCCTCTAATTCTTCCCATTCATTTGCAAAACCACATGCATATAGACAGGGGGAGTGTTGTATGTAATTCAGAGAGGTCATCAACTTCATTGATACTCAAACTCGTTTCTCTCTTGATTTCATTAAACCCCTTGACCCTGAATGAGTTGAGTCTGACAATATGACAATCTGTTAGTTAGTTCTAATTCTTAAGCAATAGAAAACAGACTTCTTCCTTTATAAGAATTTTAATTGCTTAAGGACTGACTTAATGGTTTAAATTTTATAAACTTTAGAGTTTAAAGATTGCAATCAGTAAATAAGAATGCTGATAATTGATAAAGCTCTCAACCCTTATTTCATACATGTCAGACAAAGTTAACTGTATCTGAAATCTGAAAACTCACCTGAAATCCTGTTAGAGAAGGCTAAGTATGTGTATTGTCCTTAAACAAGTCATTCTGAAATAAATAAAGGACAGCTAAGAAAAATATTTAAAATCCTTGAAAAATAATGTTGGCAGAGCAATAACTGGTAAAGCACTGAGAAACTGAGTGATCTATCAAAGAAATGGATAACACTTATGTCATGATGTGTATCAGTTATCTCTGTATAAATGGTCAAAACAGTAGGGTGGTTTCACTGAGTACTTGGGGATATCTGCGTCTCATAAACGTGTATCCTCACACAAAAAGGTGTAAATCAGTCCTGTTGAATTTGATCATAGGCAGAATGGTCCATCATGTTGAGTATCTAGGGGTACTGGCGTCTGATAAATGTGTACCCTTACACAAAAAGACAAATGGTACCTGAATGCCCTTAATGAAATAAAATTGAAAATGCTGTTCCTTCAAAAAGAAATTTCAGGTATGTCAAATTGTTTAATTTTAATACATGACCTGGTATCTCTTAACAAATTTTACTGAGTCTAAGAATGTAAGATACTTTGAAACTGAATCTCTCATGCTCAAATGTGATTCTGGTTTATTGCTATTATCATGCACAGCAAACTCATTCAATGATTGTAGTGCATGAACTCTAACTTTTATAACCTTCAAACCAGAATTCAATCTCTAAGCAGTTTTTAAATTCATATGACTGAAGGCTCTGTGCTTTAGAATGCTTAATTCCTGAACTACTTGCTCAGAATGCCAGTCAGATGTCCTTCTTCCTTCCCTCCTCTTTGTTGATGGCAAAAGGGGAGAATATATTGTCTGTTTGATGAATTCCAGGGGGAGTGTATACATTGTTATTACAAAAGGGGAGTGTATGCATCATGTTATGGCAAAGGGGGAGATCTTGTTAGAACTTGCATTGGTTATTTCATCTCATAGCATGCATTCGGAGTCAGTGTAACCCATAGTGTTGCCATCATCAAAAAGGGGGAGATTGTTGTGCCCCTGTAGTTTTGATGATAGCAAACACTATGAGTCACAAGTCAGTGCATCGTTCAGAACACAAGTCTATACACTCCGTTGCATATAGACGTAAGGCAATGTCTTGTACTCAAAGTCCATACATGCACACTGCATTACACATCAGCAAGTCTGTACACTGGTGTCGTCTGCACACGTCATAGCAAGTCTGTACATTGGTGGCAAGTCTGTACATTGCCCTGCTTCAGGCACGCTAAGTCTCTACATCGTCTTGGCACTAGTGAAGACTGTACAGAGTCTGCCTAGTCTGTTGCATTCAAAGTCTATACATTGCAGCCTGTGCTTGTATCACGTGCATCAAGTCTATACATTGCTCCGTCTCACTTAGCGTCTCATGCTAAGTCTGTATATCGCATCGCATGCACCGTCTCACTTAGCGTCTCATGTTAAGTCTGTACATCGCATCGCATGCACCGTCTCACTCAGCGTCTATGTGCATAAATCAAAGTCTGTACAGCCAGTGCATCCTGCGTCTCACTCAGCGTCTCATGTGCATACGCAAAGTCTATACAGCCAGTGCATCCTTTGATTTAAAGTCCATACATTGGCTGTCGCACGCACACTAAGTCCATACATTTGTTGACGGCAGTCTATACATAGCTGCATCATTAAGTCCGTGCATCCATTTCCAATGTACATACTTTGCTTGATGCATTCTGCATTACACACTACAAAGCCTGTACATCATTGTCGCATGCATACTAAGTCCATACACTGCTTGGTGACTTGCATATGGACTCATCATCATTGTGCACACTTTGTTAAATACAGTCTACATTACATCTCCTCAAGTCAGTACATTCACTCTTCTATAGAACATGAAAGTCAGTGCATCTTTCATCCTAGCATATATACTTTGTACAGCTTTGGCATCGTAGGCTTGCACAAGTCGGTGCATGCTCACACTTGTTGCATAGTGAAGTCTGTACAAGCTTTTAGTCTTAAACTGATAACTCTATCCGACTGACTGACAGGTACTTTTGTGAAGTCTAAGAACGGCACATGATCCGAAAAGGAAGGACGGCTCAGGATCGTGACATGTGTAAAACAGCAAGCCTGGATGCTGCCACGTGACCAAATGATTGGGCGGGAAATGTGGAAGCCACAAGCCCTCCTAATTGCTGCTGGTATAAAAGGAACACTTCTTCTATCTGGAGCAGATGAGGTGAAGCTCGAGCAGAGAAAGTGAAGCAGCAGAGAGCCACCGAGAGCAGAGAAGAAAAAGAGAGAGAAGAGAAGAGCAGAGAAGAAAAAGAGAGAGAAGAGAAGATTGAGAGAGAGGAGTTGAGAGAGCTTGTCTGAATGTTCCTCAATCTCTTGGTTCAGATACCCGAGCTGAGTTTGCTCATTGCGAGCTATATTCTCTTTTGAGATTTCTTGTTTACGTTTGATTCTATTTTGCTTTCCGAAACTTTGTCTTCAAGCTGTGTGTCAGCGGTTTGCAGTGGAGGATTCCACTGGACGGGTAAGCTGTAGTCCCCAGCGGTTTGCAGAGGTGTAGCCTCTGGACAGGTGAAGCTATAATTCCTCAGCGGGCGAGACTTAGTCTCGGACAGCAAGCTGTGAAGCTCAGCGGTTGTAGGCTAAGCTGTATTGCCCAGCGGACGCAAGCTGTGTTGTGCAGCAGTAAGCCACACTTGGGTTGAGTGTGGGGTGGACGTAGGTCTGTTGACCGAACCACCTAAAATCTGGTGTGCCATGTGTTTGTGTGATTGCTTATGATCTGATGTGCGATTGCTTTTCGTGATTCTATTCTCAGATCGCTTTATTTCTGCTCAGTTCAAACACTCTAGCTAGTGATCTAGTAGATCAATTTAATTTCCGCATTAGAGCCTCATTGAACTGTTAAATTAGGCCATTGATCTATTCACCCCCCTCTAGATCCACACTTCGTGGTGATAGAGTGCTTCCATCTAACACAACACCCCCGACCCCGTACGGGTCCCTCCATCTCTTTGCTGGCCCATTTCTGCTCCATTTTCCTGCGGATGAGTTTTTCACCCCAGGGAGGTTTCCCACCTCGGACAAATGCCCCTGCCCTGTTGCTGTGTTGAGTTTTCACCTCGGGCAGGTGGTCCAACTGGTGTTTTGTTTCACCGGGTGAGTTGCTACTTCACCTCGGGGAGGCTCATCCGATGTTGCACTGGGAGGTCTGATGTCGCACTCCATAGGCTGCTGCTGTCCACCTCGGATGCCTGTAAGGGAAGTCTCCTGTCCCGCTGGGAGGGACTTTCACCCCGGGGAGATGAAGTCCGACCTGCTGCTGGTTCCCAGACTGCTATCCATCCTGAGGAGGTCATGGGCTACTGTGGGGTTTCGCTGCTGCACCTGCTACAGGGTTTCACCCCAGGAGGGTCCACGTGCTGGGCAACTACTTGACCCCGGAGATGCCCATCTGGCTGGAGCAGACCTGCTGGACTGTTGTTCCTGCTGTGGGGTTTGTTGTCCCTGCTGTAGGGCTTCAACCTAGGAGGGGTCATTAGCTGCTGCTGCTGGAGGTTTCACTAGGTGGGTTGCGCCCCGGGGAGGTCTGGGCCATCCCTGGGCGGGTCTTCATCACCCCAGACAGCAGGCTGCTGTTTCAACCCGGGTGGGTCTTCATCTGCTGTCCACCTCATTAAGTGATAGTTCACCCTACATGTAGGTAGGCAAAAGTTGTTGCCAACAGCTATGTCCTTCCGTTTGTCGCATATGAAACTCCTTTTCTGTTGGGGTTGAGTCATGGAACACTGAAACCCAGGGAAGCATGAGCACCAACCTTGGAGGATCCACACAAGCACACACAAGAAAGTTAGAAGTTTAACATGGTTCGGCCTTTCCAACCTGTCAACGGGGCACACCAAGAGAATAGGATCGATATAGTAAAAGATTGTTACAAGGGACACCAGAATGTCTCTTCTCCGTAGCTCTTCCACTAACACATCTCTCTTCTACAATTCACACTTACGTCCACCCGGATGCAATACATTAGGCAACTATATATAGTGGAAACAACAAATACCAGTCCCAGTCCTTGTAGGATTGCGTGTAACTCCTACTAGGATTGATACATCACACCCAACATCTCCCCCTTTGCTTGATGTTTTGAGCATGCTTTGCATTTAGGCTATCGAATCTGCTGGAGCTTAGATGTGATGTAAACTTGCTGAGTGAAACTAGAGACACTACAAGGAAGTAGAGGAGACTATGGAATATGAAGAAGGCTCAAAAAGGAAAACAGTGGTAGTAGGACATGGAGTGTGGAGGGTCCAATTATGCAGTGAGTAATGGTGAAAGGATGTCTTCATCATTGACAGTACTTACCACTCAGATGTCAAGTGGAGCAAGATGAGTTGGATCTTCCAGTTGATGTAATTGGACTATGGAGTGCAGAGATCACCACAGGTGCAATAAAAAAAATGAAAAGACCAAGTACAGAAGTCTAGTATAGTATAAGGAAGGTCAACAAGGCTCCCCCCCCCCCCCCCAAAAAAAAAAAAAAAAAAATGGAAAAACCAATAAATAATCTGAAGACTCTGAACTAATGTGAAAAGCATGTTGGTAAACCCTAGGTGGGGACATGATGTGGCAAATCCAAAAATCAATAAATGAAGTGCAAATTAGTCTCTATAGTTTGCAAACATAGTGCCAAGAGACAAATAAGTCATGCTGATGCAATGAACACATCCAAATGCCCTTCAATAGATACAGGCAGTTGTGGTTTCTACTCCTTTTCAAGATCTGTACCGTTGAGCTTCCCAGCTTTTTAAACTGCATTTACAAAATGATTACAATAGGGAACTTCATAAAGTCATCAAAAAATGGAATGATGACAAATGGTGAAACTGAGCCAGACAACAAGACAATCCTCAGAATCTTGCAAATGGGTTGTTGGATACTTAAATGGACTGTGACGAAGTAATCAGGATGCTGAAAAGCCCGGATATGCATATGGTATATAGCTATCATTAGTGGAGGTGGCGTGCTGGGCACTGACTGGATGCTTTAACCCCGTGCAAAAAGTGAGATGCTGAAAGTTAGAGAAAAGAGGTTGAACCAGTTGAGGAAGAAGGTGAACCAATTGCAGAAGAGGGCTCCAGCCATAACGGGGCAAAGTTATCCTGAGAAAGATGCCACATACCATTGTAACTTAGGGGATCTAATTGTTATGAGATCTGGGACTAGTGGGAATCGTCTGGTACTCATCCCCAACAAACACAAAGTGGTGTGATGGGAACACTAGTGCACTAGTGGATGGTGGACAAAGTGACTGGCAGGTGCTGCAGACTACCCAGGGGTCTCTGCCGATGGCGGCAGGAGGCAGATGGTGCTGATGACAGTGAGCAACGGGATCATATCAAATGGCTTGACCAGGCAGCTTGGACCAATGATAGGCTGCTGCTGTGATGTGAGGAGAGCAGTGGTGGGGCTGTTGCATCAGCAAATCTGACCAAAAAGTGGCCTGAAATACTTCTGCATATGAAGAAAAGATGGGAAGCAACAGTGACAGGAATGGAGCAAATGACACCGGCCATAAACTGCAGCCATGTTTGTTAGAAAGCACTGGAACAAGTCACCGCAGTGATGGGAGGTCATGTTGAGAGCAAATACCATACAACTAGAAAGCCTACACCTATAATGGTGATGAAAATGGTTTAGATGGTGTTTGATGCTACTCTAGGACTTGGGAAACAAAAGGATGTCACTAGTATATTCTGTATATTGGATGAGGGTACTACCCCAACATATGCACGACTCACTAGGGCATCCCTTTAGTGTGGAATGAGTCACCACAGCCAGTAACATGTAAGATTACTAGACCTGACAAAATCTAACCTGACCCATCAACCTGACCAAATCAACCCTTTAAAAGTTGGTTTAAGAGTTGTAACTTTTGAGGGTTGGGTCAATTTATGTCAGGTTATTTTGACCCAAAGTTTTCCACTAGGTCGGGTTAGGGTCAGAAAATTTGACCCAAACTCACCAGCCCAGTCTGAACCATGTTTTTGGACCCTAACCCACCATGATCTTTCTTGACCTGGTTTGGGTATGGGTCACAATGCTTTGAACTGAAGCGAAGTTGGGTCAGCTTAGGGTCAAGCAATATTCCTATACACTCAAGTACACCGTAGCTACAATACATTAAGACAACTCTTATGGACTTGGCTGTCAACAGTCGTGTAAGTCTTTTGGCACCCGAAGGCTGACCACTGATTGGTTGGGAAAAGGACTCACAATGCAAACAAAATAATTACATTTCTTTCTACTTTTTTTTGTAAAAATACCCTCATTACAAGTTTATTTACAGAATTGCCCCTCTTATTTATATATATATATTTAAATAATGTTCTTATATGAATATAGTGCCAACAATGCCCTCTAGTAAACATCTGTTGAAGATTAAAAGGATATTTCATTTTCATCCATACAATTGAACTTTTGGATGAAATACCCTTATAAAAGAGTGGTATTTTGACCGGTATACTGTGCCAGAGAGAGAGAGAGAGAGAGTTTAGGAGAGACTAGGGTATCTTCGACTTTTTTCAAATTTGGTTAAAGGTTAACCAGGGTTAAATAAGGGATTTTAATGGAATGCTAATAGTGGATGACGATGAGGGCATTTTGGCAAGTATTGCAATGTAACAAGGCTATTAACAATAATATGAAAATAAGAGGGGTCAATTACGCAAATAAACTTCTAAAGAGTATGTGATTGTAAAATCCCTTCTTTCTACATACTAATTTTTCTAGTTCTCTACAAATTCATACACTTTAGCATTCTTATAAGATTCAATATTGCATAAGAGTTACTTGTTTGTACATTGTTTAGCTTTTTTTTTGGTTAGCATTGATGATTTTCTCATTTCCTTGAATGAAGGTTAGAGCAGGTGTTGAGATGGCACTGATTGATGCAGTTGCTAACAGCATTCATGTTCCTCTTTGGAGATTATTTGGAGGCACAACAAATTGCATTACAACAGATATAACAGTTCGGTTCTCATTAAACATTCACCAAATTATATTCAAAAAGCATTTTTATGCTATAGAGTTTTCCAATGTTCACTGTTCCTAGATAATGTATTCAAACAATCTGAAATTTGCAGATTCCAATAGTTTCACCAGATGCTGCTGGTGAATTAGCTGCAATTTATCGAAAAAGAGGTTTTAATATGTTAAAGCTTAAGGTGGGAAAGGACTTGAATGCTGATATAGAAGTTCTAAGGGCTGTACGAGTGGCTCATCCAAGTTGCTCATTCATTTTGGATGCAAATGAAGGATACACTTCTCCTGAAGCAATTGGCGTCCTTGAGAAATTGCATGGTACTGCATGTAATATGAATGTGCATTCAATCCTTTCTAGTAGGATACTGTGTAGCATCTGTGTCATAGGCTTCCCTATTCTACATACATGCATCAACATATTTCATTCTCCAGAAATTTCTTATGATAATGGAAAATTAAATGTTGTTAGAATTCTTTTTGCCTATTACTAGAGAATTATTTGTTATCAAAATTCTTTTGTGTACATTCAGATAATGTGTCATGTACTGGTTGCTGAATTGTTTATCTATTCCAGAAATGGGGCTTGCGCCTGTTCTGTTTGAGCAGCCAGTGCATAAAGATGATTGGGAAGGTCTTCACCACGTTAGTAATGTTGCAAAGAGCAAGTATGGTGTCTCTGTTGCTGCAGATGAAAGCTGTAGGAGTTTAGATGATGCATATAAAATTATAGAGGGCAACCTTGCTCATGTCATCAACATCAAGTTAGCAAAACTAGGAGTTCTTGGTTCTCTTGAGGTGATTGATGCTGTTAGGCAAGCAGGACTTGGTCTCATGATTGGAGGGATGGTTGAAACCAGGCTTGCTATGGGCTTTTCTGGTCATCTGGCTGCTGGTATGGGTTGCTTCAGGTAAATAATTTTTTACTTTTAACACTTTTCTCTTCTTAAGGGTGTTGAAACGGTCATTTACACATTTCCTTCCACTGCTACATTTACTGCTGCACAAAAATAGTGAAGATTACCATGCTGAGTTATGTGACATGTGCTTTAATGACTGAACCCTGTTTCTGTTTTAAACATGATGCAGTTTTGTTGACCTGGACACACCCCTTCTTTTGTCAGAGGATCCAGTAATTGGAGGCTATGAAGGTATGTGTTCCTTTAGAGATTTTGTCTTTTGCATTGAGGAACCAGGAGAATTGGTTCTGTGTCACCTGTACCTCCATGCACATTGAATTTCTTCTTTTGTTGTCATTTAGTTTCTGGTCCTGTCTACAAGTTCACAAATGCAAGAGGTCATGGTGGTTTCCTTCACTGGGACAGCATCGCATGGTATGCTGTCTTTCTCAATAAAGCATGTCTCATTAGTTCATCATAAGTTGGTTCAAAAATTCTTTCTTGTATTCTCCATATTCCATATGATGCCAAATTTCATTTACATATTCATAACTTAGGAGACCTCAACCATGTTATGGGTTGCACATGTAGTGCAAATAATTCAAAGTGTGGCATTTGATTTGACTTGCTGATTGATGTCTGTTTACACACGGAATTTTCGGGCATCCGTTTCGATGGACGATTTGTTAATTCCGCGCTTTTAGATTTATCAGACGATTTGAGGGTTCATGTACTAGGACTTTTCCCCATCGACCGGAGTCGATGTTAATTTACATCGGATCAAGTCCGAATACCTTTGATTAACTACCAAAAGATTTATATTACCCTTGCGATGTCAAGGCGATCATCGATCTAGCCTCGAGGACCTTCGCGTGCCTTAGGACGAGTAAACTTACCCTCCACTCGGGGTTTTTATGTAATTTCCCCTCCTTTGTCACTATTACCACCTCTTCGGAGGTTTTTCTTTTGGACGTTTACGCAATTCGGAAGAAATGCCGGGTAAAATGTAATTTTTATTTTTTTAGAATTTTATCCTCGAGGGAGGAATAGTTTTTTTTTAAGTGGAGGCGTACTCCATTTGAATGGGTGCGTCATTCCCTCTATTCTCAAGATTTCTTTCTTGCGAAGAGGCATTTACGTAATTTTCGAAAGAACGAAGGATAGGCATGTAATTTTTTTCTTGAGCCACATAAGGTCCTTGGCATAGCACAAAACAAAAACTTCCATTTTTATTGCTTATCCATTATTCATAACTTTGTACAATGCATTCTCCCATTAAAATGTCCCTTTTGTGTGTAATGAGGGCATTTTTGTCAATATAGACCCTAAGAAGGGTTTTTTTAACAAAATAGGGCTTAAACCCAAGGAGTTTGGGCAGCCAAGGGAGGGGCGCAGCCTACCTCTTCCTTCTTTGCACTTGGACCTCTAGGAAGCTCTCCAAGTGTGTCTTCTTCTCCTCCTCTCCTCTTCTTCTTGCACTTGAGCTCTTGCTCCTTTTATAGTGGTGGAGGAACTAGGTGGCTCCGGTGGAAGGCCAAGGTGAGGGACTCCCCCTCTCCCCTTCTTCTCTTCTCCTTCTTCTTTCTTTTTCTCCTTTTTTTTTCTTTTGAGTCTTTGCGCGGACAAGGGGGGCCGGAGGCCACCCCCTCCGGTGCAGGGTGACCGGAGGGGGTGGCCCCTCCGGTCCGGGAGCAGCGGAGGGACCCCCCTCCGGTTTGACCTGTTGGAGGGGGGTCCCCCTGCGTGCGCGGCTGGCGGAGGGGACCCCCCCTCTAGTGCAGGGCGACCGGAGGGGGGGCCCTCGGTCCCCGGTCGATCGAAGGGGGTCCCCCCTCTGGTTCCTATCCATCGGAGGGAGGTCCCCTCCGGTTTGACTGACCGGAGGGGGTTCCCCTCTGGCCTTGGCGCCGCGGAAGAGAGAAGAGGAGAGGGGGGAGGGGGGTTGGCCCTGCTCCCCTGATCTCTTGGGTATAAAATGACCTCTTGTTCCCCCCTTTTTTCACCATTTTTCTGTTGAAAACTTGGCTACAGCAGTGGGGATTCCCACCTTTTGTCTGCTTTTGGCCACTATTGTCACGAGGACGCGTGGTATTGCGGGGAATAAGATCCCATTAACGATTTAAACACTTGATTTCACGCGTAATTGGGTTATTCCACTCCGCTCATCAAATGTAAATAAAATTGTGCATGGAAGCACGTAGAAATTTATGGGTGGGCCCCTCAAAGTAGGTCCCTCCAAGACGTTGATGCGATGACAACGATTCCTTTCATTTTGTGGCCACCACGAGAAAATTTCATTTCTGAAATTTCTGAACATGGCATTGCCCGACTATGAAAACAATGTAGGGTTCAACAAATGTCCCCCACGGGGGGTCCGTTGGACCCGAAGGCGACGACGGGCGGCCGTGCCCTTTTAACTTCATTATTTTCAGCCTCTACCAATATTTTCATAATCTTGTGAATACATTTTACTTTTTGGGCATGATACTCATCTTACACCCTGTCTTTTCTTGGTGTTTTTCCTTCCTGTAGGTTGTTTATAATGCCACGTGCTACAAAGGCCTCTTCCCGCGGGTCGTGGGGTCATGAGGGCCATAAAGCCCCTATTGCTTCCAAGAGATTGATGCCTCCTTTGGGGGCCCCACAAACCACAGTGGGGAATTTGCCTTCTCCTGACAGGGGCTTAAGTATTGTTGCTTCTGGTCCTCTCCCTGAGGAGTCGTCATGCGGTGGAGTGGTTGATGTATCTCTCATTGTCAGGCATGGCCGCTATTGAAGAGGGGCGATCTCGCGCTGGTCCTGAGCTGGAGGAGATGATCACCGAATAGTGAACTGCAAGGAAGGGAAACGGATCAGGGGGCCCAGGGATGGTTCCCTGGGGAAAACCCTCCGATGCTTAAGTCAGTAGAGCAGTGGTGGAAGCTATGAAGGGAGGAAGAAGGAGATGCACGAGATCCCTCTCTACCAAGGTGGTGAAGTGGTTCCTGCTCAGGGAGCTTTAGGCGTGTATTGGTCTTACCTTCCGTTGGAGGGAGTCCCATGTTTAAATAGTGCGCCAGTCTTATGAGTCCCGTAAGCTGAGGAGTTTTAGGCGGGGGTTACGTCCTCGACGTGGGCTCTTTACGTCCTCGTCGTGGGCTCTTTATAGCCTTGAGGATTCGTGGGCCCCCTTATCCTCGTAAACTCCTGCTCAGAAAGGGTTCTCAACGGCAGCGTGGATAAGCAACCGTCGGTCGATCTAAGCGCGTAGACTTGGGTGAGGTTCGGTCGGAGTGGGCGCTGGGCGCCAGCCCTTATCCCGGCGAGGGGGATAGGTCGGGCATGGGTCTTCCTCCGACCGGACCGACGCTCGGCCTTCCGATCCTAATGGCCGCCTAGGAAGTGTTTGATCCCGAGTGAACTTATTGGGCTTTTATGTTAAGTGGGCCCTGCGGGGTGGTCACTTAGATGAGCTGGGCCTCGTTCGGTCTCGCTGGACCTAGTTCGGTCGCTCTTAGATGGGCTACAAAAATCCCCCTCTCCACTTGTCCCCCTCCTACTCCCGAGCCTGGGCAGGCTCGGAAGAGTAGCCGTTGGGGTTTTGGACCAGTGTGGCTCTGGTGGGTGGAGATCTGGCGGTGCTAAGAAGCCACGTGTCGTGGTCACCTAAGGCCCGTAATAATGATAATCTGACGGATTTGAAACGAAGGGGCCCCCCTTTCTCGGAGGTCGGAACGACGCGCCGCCTTCCGCGAGGGGATATAAGCGTTTGTGCGCTTGCTGTCGTTCTATACTCCCTCCGCTTGAGGGTTTTGCCCTCCTTTGTACTTGCTTTCAGGGTTCTCTGATGCGCCGTGGGGATACGGCGGAAGAGTAGAGACTCGCAGCGGCGTTCGCAGAGTTGGCGGAGATAACCGCGGAGGTGGTCCGACAGCTTCCTCTTCCTCCAGAGTCTTTGGAGTCTTGGGAGCCTTCCTCTTCAAGTTCCTCTTCAGATTTCATGGCAGACCAGCGTCCGGAGGTCGAGGAGTTGGAGGGTGAGCCCGAGGCGAGGGTGGTGGTGATACCGCCGGCTCCGAATTGCAGCGAGCAGGGGGAGGCGGAGGTGAAGCGGCTGGAGCACCAGTTTCGCCTGCCCTGGCAGTACTACTTCGCCGCGGCTACCCGAAACGAGACGAGCTTGGATTCTCGTACGGGCCATTTTTGCTCCTTCCTTCTGTCGTGGAAGGGTGGGTTCCGTCTTCCCTTCGACCCTTTTGTTCTTAACATTCTCAATTTCTTCCTGCTGGCTCCCATACAGTTGGTAGCCAACTCTTATCTTCTCTCCGCTTTCCGCATCCTCTGTCTCCAGTGCGGGGTTCCTCTTTCCTTGGACCTCTTCCATTACTTTTTTGAGTTGAAGGAGCATTCCTCGGCCGGGAAGGGCTTCTATTTCGTCCAGGCGAGGCGAAACAGGAGCTGTGTCTCCTTAGCCGTGAAGGACTCTTCCCACAAGGGGTGGAAGACACAGTTCTTCTGGGTGGGGATTGTTGTGACTCTCTGTGTTGATGGTGTTGACATGTAACTTTACTTCATATGGTAACACATTGTTTTGATTGATTGGCAACACTGTTTATGTTTTGATGAAATTACTTCTATCAGATTGTCTGTGTTCTATGCATTTTATCTTGTTTTCACACTGAACACACACTCAAAGTCTCACAGTCTATACATTGCTTCAGTAACGTAAGTCTGTACACTGTCCGTGTCTCTTGCAGCATCCTAGCAAGTGTGTACATTGCCTGTCGATTACAAAGTGTATACATTGTTATGGGTCGACCCCCTGTTCTCATGAGTCGACTCATCTGGTTGTGCATAGTCTACACATTGCCCGTCGACTGCAAAGTCCATACATCCACAGTGCATTGCATAGTCTATACACTGCACGTTCAAGATCAAAGTATATACATTGCTACATTACATGCTAGAGTGAAGTCTGTACAGCCGAAGCACACATATCAAGTCTATACTTTGAACCTACTGTGCAAGTCCACACATTGGCCTTCAGGCTTGAAAGTCTGTACATTGGACTGCGTCAACTCATTGCATTGGCTAAGTCTATACACTGTCCGTCTCATTTAGAGTCTAAGGCAAATTCTGTACATTGGACGGTGTCAGGCGAAGTCTGTACATTGAGCGTCTCAATGAGCGTCTCATGTAAGTCCACACATTGGACTGTAGCATGCATTTGTCAATGGCATCTAAGTCTGTACAGTGGACTGTCTTCCTTAGCGTCTTGATCTTCCAAGTCTATACAGGCTTTTGTTTTACAAAGTCTGTACATTGGTCTCAGACACCAAAGTCTATACATCGCCTGTTGACTGCAAAGTCTATGCAGAGCTCAAGAGTTCGAAGTCTATACATTCATTCACTGTAGCTTGCACGAGGTAAAGTCTGTACATTGGCCTCCATGCCTCAAGTCCATACATTGGACTGTTTGGCCAAGTCTGTACATCGCTGTTTGCCAAAGTCTGTACATTGGCATCTGTTCCTTCGTTGCGATTCAAAGTCTGCACATTGGGTTATTTACCTACGTTCAGCTTCGAAGTCTATACATCGATGCCTTTACCTACGTTGCAGTTCAAAGTCTATACAGTCGATGTTTTCCATTGCTTCAAGTCTATACAGCCGTTATTTTAGAAAGTCTATACATCGGTCTTCACCTCAAGTCTGTACAGTCCTTTGTTGACAAGTCTTCACATCGTGAAGTCTATACACTCAACTCCTTCACATCTTGCAAAGTCTGTACATTGCATTCATCAGTCGTGAAGTCTATACATCGCTTGTCTTCATTCGAGTCTCATGAAGTATGTACATCGTGCATCAGTTCTGAAGTCTATACATCGTCTGTCTTCATTTGAGTCTCACTGAAGTCTACACATTGCATCTTCTCACTGAAGTCTACACATTGCATCTTCATTCATGAAGTCTACACATTGCATCTTCATTCATGAAGTCTACACATTGCATCTTCATTTGCGAAGTCTGTACATTGCATTGATCTTCACTTAGTCTATACATTGACAGTCTTCATATCACCTAAGTCTGTACAGCGGTTGCTTCATACAGCAAGTCTGTACATAGCTTTCACTTATATGAAGTCTATACAACGCAGTTCTTCTGATAAGTCTATACAGAGTTGTTATTTAATCTGATCATCCGATACTCTGTCTGACAGGGATTTTCTACTGAGATTGCTGACATGGCTCGTGATCCTAGGAGGACGAGGTGTGCAGATGCTGACACGTGGATGGAATTGCCTCGGATCTGGCGAATTCACTTGGGCGGGAACTGTGGAAGCCACGCGCCCTTATCCACCTGCTGCTGTTATATATAGCAGTCTTCATCTTCTGTAAAAGGCTGATCGAAGTTGGCGAAGTCTATACATTTAGTCTGAAGCAGCAGCCACCGAAATCCACTGCGAGAGGAAGAAAAGCAGAGAAGAAGAATAAACAGAGAAGAAGAAAAAGAGAGATGAGTTGAGAGAGTTATTGTGAGAGCTTGTGAATCAGCCTCTTGGTCCAGTTACCAGAGCTGATATTGCTACAGTCGCTTTAGTTTTCTTCCATTCGATTGTGTGTTTTGTTTGTTTTCAGTCTTGCTATTTTCTCTTTGAAAACTCTTGTTCTATCAAGCTGTTAGTCAGCGGTTTCAAGCTGTGAGGCAGCGGGTTGCAGAGGTGTTCCTCTGGTCGGCTAAGCTGTATTGCCCAGCAGAGCAAGCTGTGAAGCTCAGATGTTGCAGAGGGTGTTCCTCTGGTCGGGATAAGCTGTAAGCCCCAGCCGTTGTTGGCAAGCTGTAGAGCCCAGCTGATTGAAGCTGTGTATCAGCAGTAATCCACATTCGAGTTGAATGTGGGGTGGACGTAGATCGGATTGATCGAACCACCTAAAAGCCTTGTGCCTCTCGTGTGTTTGATTGCTTGTTCAGCAGATCTTGTGTGTTTCATTCGGTGCATTGGCTGTGTTCGTTTAGTGTTCTTCTAATTCCGCATTTGATTCTAGGCCTAATTTTTTAAATAGCCAGTTGATCTATTCACCCCCCCTCTAGATCTCCATCCTGTGGTGATAGAGCCTTCCATCTAACTTCAACACTTGGTATCAGAGCTAGACTCTTCTACAGGGACTTACCGCCCGAAGAGGATAAGCACAGATGGACGGAAGAGGGATGATAGCTGAAGGACACTCCACATCCAAGCCCCCGTACTTCGATGGAACCAACTACGCATACTGGAAGCACCGTATGCAGGTATTCTTGAGGGCTAAAGATTATGAAATTTGGAAGGTGGTTAGCAAGGGACCTTTCGAGCTGTCCCCAAATGAAGATGTATGGACCAAGGAGGAAATTAGAAGGTCCACGCTCAACTGGAGTGCAATCAATGCAATCCAGTGCTCTCTGCATCCCACCGAGTTCTCACGAATATCTGCCTGCTCCTCAGCGAAGGAAATGTGGGATGCACTTGAAGTCATCTGTGAGGGGACTTCACAAGTCAGAGAGACTAAGACTAATCTACTGGTTTCAGAATACGAAGCTTTCAAGATGAAGCCTAATGAGACGATCAAAGAAATGTATGCTCGGCTGACTATTATCACAAATGGTCTCAGAGGCTTCGGGAAAAAATATTCTGAGTATGATGTAGTCAGGTAGATCTTGCGATCCTTGACTCCAATTTGGCACACCAAGGCCACAGTTATGGAAGAGTCAAGAGATCTGCACAATACTAAGGCAGATGAGCTGATCGGATCCCTAATGGCTTATGAGATGAATCTGCCGAAGATAGAGGAGGCTGACAGAAAGAGGAAGCCTATAGCTCTGAAGGCTGGTGCTAGCAGATCCAGTCGATCCAGCCCCAACGGATCATCAACTGAAGAGAGCTTGTCTGAAGAAGAAGTGGCAAATGCTGATATTGTCATGATTACTAGGGAATTCCGGAGATTTCTCAAGAAGGAAGGAAGAAGATTCAGCCGAAGAAATCCCAACAGTGGCCGCCGAGACACAAGGTATAAATCAAACCCTGTAAAGAAAGCTGAAACTAATGTTTGCTATCAATGTAGGAAGGCGGGTCACTTTAAAGCTGAATGTCCGACAAATCAGAACCTCAAGGACAAGTCCAAGAAGAAGAACACAAAAGGGAAAGCTATGGTGAGTACCTGGAGTGATGAGGACGAGGGATCTTTGAGCGTCACTTCGGACAGTGAAGTTGAAGCTGAGAAGCCAATCTGTCTCATGGCAACCAGCTCAGAAGATAGAGAGGAAGAATCTGATGAGGTATCCTCTCGCTATGAAAATTTTACTATTACTGATTGGATGGTTGCTTATGATGAACTTACTGATAGAGTAGATGAGGTCAGAAAAGAAAACAAGCATCTACGAAGAAAAATTAAAATCATGCAAAATGATACTTCATTGTCTGATAAAATTGCCTGCTTAGAAACTGAGAACAGTAAGCTGAAACTCACATATTCTGAATTTGAAGAAATCAATAAAGAACTGAAAATTTCTAAGGAAGAAAATGTGAGATTATACAATGAAATTGATGCATGGAAACTGAAAATTCAGAATTATGAAAATGAGATAAAAATTATTTCTGAAAAATATGAAGCTGTCCTCAATGTGAATAATGAGTTGAAAAAATCTATTGATGAAGTTCAGAAAGATAATGAGGATAAGCTAAAAACAATTGAGAAAATGACCCAAGGATCTGAAAATTTAGATGCATTATTGGGGTCAAAGGTAAATTTCAGAAGAGAGGGCCTAGGATTCAACTCTAGTGCAACTAAAAGCTTTGGAATGAAAACTATTTCCTTTGTTGCACAAAAGGAGAAAGGACCTCTGATCAACATGAATTCTAATAATGCTGTAAAGACAAATTTGAATCTGAAAAGGCTAAATGCAGAGGAGAAGGGCAAACAGAAAGTAGGTGAGTCTAGTAGAATTGGGACTTCCAAACCTAGCTCTAGTGCTCAACCCAAGGTTAGGGGTCAGCCTGCTCAGGTAAACAAACCCCATGTCAATGCCAAAAAGTCTTCACCACCATCATCACAGAAAAGGACCCAACCAAAACCTATGAATAGGTCAGCAGGGTCAAGGGTGCAGGGAAGATAAAATATTTTCAAAAGTCAGCCCAACAAATTCAATCCACCTAGAGTTCAGTCCTACTACCCCACACAGCCAATCTATCCTAATGGGTGTGGGTGGACTAGAACTCAAGGGATGCATACAGGGTATGTTCATCAACCTACACACTTTTACAGACCCTATGTCAGAAATTGGGAAAATGGGTATGGTAGTCGGATGCCTAGGAATTACCAACATTTCCACAGCCAGCCCAGGAACTACTATGGCCAAAACTTTATGAATGCAACCTGGCCGAAGCATTGGCACAATAACAACAATTCTGTGAATAACTATGTTGGTGCAAATAAGAAGAAAGTCAACAAGAAAAAGCAAAACAAAAAGAAATCTGGAAAATCCACTGAACAGAACTGCTTCAAACAAATGTGGATTCCCAAAACCATGCTCTCTTTCTTTACTTGCACTTCATCTGCATTGGAGCCCAATCAGACTTGGGTTCCAAACTCTTTGTCCTAATTGTGTGTGCAGGTATGCCTGGCAGTCAAGAGCAACTTGTGGTACTTAAACAGTGGCTGCTCCAGGCATATGACAGGAGATAAGGCCAAGTTTTGCATGCTAACTGAAAAGCTAGGAGGCCTTGTCACCTTTGGAAGCAACACAAAGGGTAGGATCATTGGATCAGGTAAGGTAGGTAAGTGTTCTACCTGCTGCATTGATGATGTTATGCTGGTTGAAGGGTTAGCTTACAATTTACTTAGTATCAGCCAGTTGTGTGATAAGGGTCATAAGGTTTTATTTGATCCTCAATGCTGCAAGGTTTTTGAACCTGATTCAGAAATTGTAAAATTCTCTGGAAAAAGAATAAATAACACATACATGATAGATCTAGATGATATTCAGCATTCTAACCTATGTCTTATTGCCAATAGAGATGATTTAGCATTTTTATGGCATCGTAGGTTAGGCCATGCTAGTTATACCATTTTGCATAAACTAAACAAGCATAGCATGGTTAGAGGACTTCCTGAAGTTTCCTTCAAGAAAGAAAATAAAATCTGTGATGCATGCACTCAATCAAAGATAACTAGAAAGTCATTTAAGTCTAGAACTGAAAATCTGTCTTCCAAACCCTATGAGCTGATACACATGGACCTTTTTGGGCCAACCAGATCTGTCAGCTTATCAGGGAGGAGGTATGGGTTTGTCATGGTAGATGACTTTTCTAGGTATACTTGGGTTTATTTCTTATCTAATAAGAGTGATGCATTCTCAGAATTTCAGGAGTTCTGTATAAGAATAAATCAGAAAATTGAAAATATTTTGACTGATCATGGAGGTGAGTTTGAAAACTCACACTTTGAAGAATTTTGCAGGTCAAGTGGGATTCATCATAAATTCTCCTCACCCAGGACACCTGAGCAGAATGGTGTTGTCGAGAGGAGGAACAGAACTCTAGTAGAAATGGGCCGAACTCTCTTAGTTGAAGGTCAACTGCCAAGAAAATTCTGGGCTGAAGCAGTCAACACAGCCTGTTATGTAATTAACAGGGCAATGGTAAGACCTTCCACCCAGAAAACCCCTTATGAGATTTTGAGAGGTAAGAAACCTTCAATCGCCCACTTCAAGGTCTTTGGTTGTAAATGTTTTATACATATAAATGACAAGAGGGACCTTGATAAATTTGAGCCAAAAGGTGAACCAGGAATCTTCCTCGGTTATTCTGAAAACACCCGGGCTTATAGAGTGTTCAATTTAAACTCAAAAATTGTTGAAGAATCTCCACACATTATCTTTGATGAAACCTTGATGGAAACTAACCATGGTTATTGTAGGAACGAAGATGGGAACATTTTGAAAGATGAAAACTCTGCAGATCAGTCTGATGGTGAGGAAGATAAAGAAGAGCAAAATGAAGAAGAACCTGAAGTTCAGGGGGAGGTAAGTGAAATTCCTGAAACTCAGATTGTTAATATTAGATATCTTAAAGATCACCCTGTGAATAATGTCATTGGCAATCTGAATGATCCCCCTAGAACTAGAGGTCACTTTAGAATTCAGGATGAATTAAATGCATATGCTCTTGTCTCTCAAATTGAACCCAAGTCCATTGACTGTGCCCTCAAGGATATGCATTGGATTAATGCCATGCATGAGGAGCTTAATCAGTTCGACAGGAACAAGGTGTGGCACTTGGTCCCACCTCCTGATCATGGAACAGTCATAGGGACTAGGTGGGTTTTCAGGAATAAATCTGATGAATTAGGGAATATCGTTAAAAATAAAGCCAGACTTGTAGCTCAGGGGTACAATCAGGAATTTGGAATAGACTTTGAAGAGTCTTTTGCCCCTGTAGCCAGATTAGAAGCTGTTAGAATTTTATTAGCTTATGCATGTTCCCTAGGTATAATCCTCCAGCAGATGGATGTAAAATCTGCATTCTTGAATGGGGAAATTAATGAGGATGTCTATGTTAGACAGCCCCCTGGGTTTGAATGTCTAGATTTCCCTAATCATGTTTACAAATTAAATAAAGCTCTCTATGGTCTTAAGCAAGCTCCCAGAGCTTGGTACGACAGGTTGAGCAAGTTCCTCACTGATCAAAATTTCACTAGAGGAGTAGTTGATCAGACCTTGTTTACAAAGGTGAGTCATTCTGAAATTCTTATTGTACAGATTTATGTGGATGATATCATTTTTGGGTCAACTAACCCCAAATTGTGTGAGGAATTTTCTAAAACAATGACTAATGAGTTTGAAATGAGCTCAATGGGTGAGCTCAAATTGTTTCTTGGACTGCAGGTTACACAAACAAAGGATGGAATGTTTATAGCTCAGTCCAAGTACACAAGGGATCTACTCAAGAAATACAAGATGGATAACCTTAAAGAGATAGCTTCTCCAATGGGTACCTCTACAAGCTTGGATGAAGACACTAAAGGTAACCCATTTAACCAGAAGTTATACAGAGGTATGATCGGATCCCTTCTCTACTTAACAGCATCTAGGCCTGATATTCAATTCGCTGTAGGATTATGTGCTAGGTTTCAGGCCAGTCCTAAAGAAAATCATTTTAAAGCAGTGAAAAGGATTTTTAGATATCTGCTAGGCACCCAAGAGCTAGGATTATGGTATCCTGCTAGGTGTGAGTTAGAGCTTCTAGCTTACACTGATGCTGATTATGCTGGGTGTCGAGTAGATAGAAAAAGCACTAGTGGCTATTGTCAATTCCTTGGTGGCTGTCTAGTATCTTGGGTATCTAAGAAGCAACACACTGTAGCATTGTCTACAGCTGAAGCTGAATATGTTGCAGCAGGTAATTGTGCTGCCCAAGTACTTTGGATTAAGCACCAACTAGATGATTATCAGATAAAACTGGAATGTATTCCAATTCTATGTGATAATACTAGTGCCATATGCCTTGCTAAAAATCCTGTTCATCATTCTAGGACTAAGCACATAGAAATAAAACATCATTTTCTAAGAGATGCTGTGAACAAAAAGGAAATTGAACTGGACTTCATTGAAACAGACAAACAAGTTGCTGATATCTTTACTAAGCCACTGGGAAATGAAAATTTTAAATTTTTTAGAAGAGAACTTGGCTTGTGTAAATTTCAGCATAATGAATGAACTCTTTGTTGACTTGAATAAAACTTTTGAGCTGCTTTGAATAAACTTCTGATTTGGACTTGCTGTTGATAGATTGAATAAACATTGTGCAACAGACTTATGATAATGCATGACTCTCATATTTTTTTTGCACTCATGATCATCATTGCATATATATGTCTAGATGCATGATATGTCTATATTTCTGCATGATTGTATTGCACTGCATCTCCTTGCATTACCCTGGTATATCCAATGGTAAGCTACCAAAGGACAGGGAAATCTGTCTGGAGGTTCTTACTATGTGTGAGATGGTCCTTATGACCAGGTTCTCCGCCTAGTACCATGGGTCATACTGCATGATAAGATAGTCTGAGTAAGCATGATTTTCAAAATCATTTGTTCAGTCCACATCTGCAAGATCACATGCACATAGACAGGGGGAGTATTGCATATAATTCAGAGTTAAGTCTGACAGTATGGCAATCTTTTAGTCAGTTCTAATATTAAGCAATAGAAAACAGACTTCTTCTCTCATAAGAACTTTAATTGCTTAAAGACTGACTTAATGGTTTAAATTTATAATCTTTAGAGTTGAAAGACTACAATCCGTAAATAAGGATGCTGAAAATTGATAAACCTCTCGACCCTTATCTTATTTCATGACAGACAAAGCTAATTATATCTGAAATCTGAAAACTCATCTGAAATCATGTTAGAGAAGCGAAGTATGTGTATTGTCCTTAAACAAGTCATTCTGAAACAAATAAAGGGCAGCTAAGAAAGATATTAAAAAATATTGAAAATTATTTGAAAAATAGCATTGACAGAGCAATGACTGGTAAATCACTGAGAAACTGAGTGATCCATCAAAGAAGTGGACACTACTCATGTCATGAGGTGTATCAGCTATCTCTGTATAAAATGATCAAAACAGTAGGTTGTTTTCACTGAGTACCTGGGGGTAACTGGCGTCTGATAAACGTGTACCCTCACACAAAAAGGTGTCAATCAATTCTATTGAGTTTGATCATAGGCAAGATGGTCCTTCATGTTGAGTATCTAGGGGTATTGGCGTCTGATAAACGTATACCCTTACGCAAAAAGATTTTTGGTACCTGAATGCCCTAAATGAAATAATATTGAAAATGCTGTTCCTTCAAAGAAATTTCATGGATGTCAATTGTTTAATTTCAATACATGACCTGGTTTCTCTTAACACATTTTACTGAGTCTATGAAAGTAAGATATTCTGAAACTGAATCTCTCATGTAAATATGACTCTGGTTTATTATTTTATCATGCACATCTACCTTATCCAATGAATGTAGTGCATGAACTCTCATTTTTATAACCTTTAAACCAGAATTTCAATTTCTAAGCCGTTTTTCAGTTCATATGACTGAAGGTTCTGTGCTTTGGTTGCTTAATTTCTGAACTACCTGCTAAGAATGCCAGTCAGCTGAACTTTCTTTTTCCTTCCCTTGCACTCACTTTCCCTCCTATTTGTTGATGGCAAAGGGGGAGAATATTGTCTGAATTCATTCCTTAAGTTAGGGAGAATTCTGAATTGAGAATTCTGCATTCAGGGGGAGTGTATGCATCTGCATCATGGTATGGCAAAGGGGGGAAATTTTGTTAGCAGGGAGTTGCTTACATTTTGTAAAATGCAGCATGTCATTCATGTTGTGCCCCTGTAGTCATTTGAGTCATCATGTGATCAATTAGGTCATTCGATATCAATCTATGATCATATGAGTCATTTGGTATTCTTGGTTTTGATAATGGCTAAACACTATAAGTCATTGTTCTTTTCCACTATCTTATGACTGACATATGTGATGTTTTGTTCATGATAGATATGCACATGAAAGCTCAATGTTGCGCCCTCGCATGCGGATCGACCTGCGCGGTCAGGTCGCGGGGATCGACCTGCCCGGTCAGGTCGCGGGGGTCAAGGGGGCAGCGCCCCTTCCGCCCCCGGAACAAAATTTGGCTTGAAGACTCGGTAATAAAACTTCAAGACAATCAAGGTCGATGCCACAGACATGAACGGGCGGCTAACGGACTCAAGCGACGGAGCTGGTGCGGCCAACGGATCGACCCGAGGTGACCCGGGCTCTGCCCAGCTGGCGGTCGACCGCCAGCACAGGGGCGGTCGACCGCCCCAGCCAGGGACTGCCAAGGCTGCACGTTTTTCAGTGGCGGTCGACCGCCAGCCAGTGGCGGTCGATCGGATTTCCCAGGGATCGCCCAGTTGCAGGTGTTTCAGTGGCGGTCGACCGCCAGGAGCTGCAGGTCGACCGCCAGCCCCGAGCCTTCTTTTTTGACTTTGTTTCCAACTTCGAAAAGGGCTATTCTACATGGATTTCTTTAATCCAAAAGTCACCTAATCACCCACAAATTGTGGATCTGGTCTAAGGCTTGTCCATAGACCATTCAAGGTCTATAAAACCAATACAAGAGGGTTGGAAACCCTAATGTTTCAAGGGGTTACAAGGGTGGCTGCAAGGGAGGTTGCAAGAGAGCTTGGAGATGAGCTACTGTTCACGTGAACAGTAGTTCGTGAAGGTGTTCTTCATCCAATCAAAGGGGAATCAAGCTCAAATCAAAGCCAGCAATTTTCAAGGAAGATTACATCAAAGCAAGGCTATCAAAGTGATCCAAGGAAGCCGGTTTGATTCAAGTTCTTCAAGGGAAATCATCTTCATCCATTCAAGTTCTTTCAAGTTCATTCAAGGTGATATTTCAAGCATTCAAACTCCTAGAAGCTAAAGAAGCAATCAAGATTCAAGGTAGCTTCATCATCTCCTTCGTTCATTCAAAGAAATTCAAAGAGAAGATCAAGAGAGAAGAATTGAAGGAAGAGGTACTGTTCACGTGAACAGTACTCCGTGAAGAACATTCATCCAATCAAGGGTGAATCAAGAAGATTGAGTTGAAGCCAAGAGGAGCCTTGTTGCTGATCAACATTTCATACAAGGGCCAATTCATTTTCACTCATAACTCAATCTCTTGTTTTAGTTCCTTCACATTTGTTTCATTTTCATTATTGTTAAACATTGAAAGTGTGATTCATCCCTACCGGTGGTTAGTAGGAAGGCAATTGGAGGGTGTTCCAATTTGCAGTTGACGTCCCTACCAGGTGGTGAGTAGGAAGGCAATCGGTAGTTTCCGATTTACGGTTTGGTGCGCTACACAAGTGAAGCCTCACCGGGTTTTGGTGAGGGGTGGACGTAGGGCTGAGGATTCAGTCCGAACCACCTTAAAAATCCTGTCTAGCGTGGTTTGCTTGTGTGATTGAATCGTTCTAGGTGCATGCTTAGGATCGAATTATTATATATCTTGCTTATCTTGCTAAGTGAATCATAGCATACTTGGAAGCTAGTTTCTATTCCGCTGCAATTTATTTTAACTAGCTATATAGAGGGCCACATTGCGAAAAGTGAGGCTGATCTATTCACCCCTCCCCTCTAGATCCGCTGTCCACTACACAACAATTCATAGCATCTACATGCATGCAGCATGTCATTCATAGCATCTACATGCATCTGCATAACAATCTGAATAACAAATCACGTCCTTCATCAAAAATGCATCTGTATGACAGAATGTTGCTACTCTATATGATAAGGGGTTGCCATCATCAAAAAGGGGGAGATTGTTGTAACTCCTCTGTGTTGATGGTGTTGACATGTAACTTTACTTCATATGGCAACACATTGTTTTGATTGATTGGCAACACTGTTTATGTTTTGATGAAATTACTTCTATCAGATTGTCTGTGTGTTCTATGCATTTTATCTTGTTTTCACACTGAACACACACTCAAAGTCTCACAGTCTATACATTGCTTCAGTAACGTAAGTCTGTACACTGTCCGTGTCTCTTGCAGCATCCTAGCAAGTGTGTACATTGCCTGTCGATTGCAAAGTGTATACATTGTTATGGGTCGACCCCCTGTTCTCATGAGTCGACTCATTTGGTTGTGCATAGTCTACACATTGCCCGTCGACTGCAAAGTCCATACATCCACAGTGCATTGCATAGTCTATACACTGCACGTTCAAGATCAAAAGTATATACATTGCTACATTACATGCTAGAGTGAAGTCTGTACAACCGAAGCACACATATCAAGTCTATACTTTGAAGCTACTGTGCAAGTCCACACATTGGCCTTCAGGCTTGAAAGTCTGTACATTGGACTGCGTCAACTCATTGCATTGGCTAAGTCTATACACTGTCCGTCTCATTTAGAGTCTAAGGCAAAGTCTGTACATTGGACGGTGTCAGGCGAAGTCTGTACATTGAGCGTCTCAATGAGCGTCTCATGTAAGTCCACACATTGGACTGTAGCATGCATTTGTCAATGGCATCTAAGTCTGTACAGTGGACTGTCTTCCTTAGCGTCTTGATCTTCCAAGTCTATACAGGCTTTTGTTTTACAAAGTCTGTACATTGGTCTCAGACATCAAAGTCTATACATCGCCTGTTGACTGCAAAGTCTATGCAGAGCTCAAGAGTTCGAAGTCTATACATTCATTCACTGTAACTTGCACGAGGTAAAGTCTGTACATTGGCCTCCATGCCTCAAGTCCATACATTAGACTGTTTGGCCAAGTCTGTACATCGCTGTTTGCCAAAGTCTGTACATTGGCATCTGTTCCTTCGTTGCGATTCAAAGTCTGCACATTGGGTTATTTACCTACGTTCAACTTCGAAGTCTATACATCGATGCCTTTACCTACGTTGCAGTTCAAAGTCTATACAGTCGATGTTTTCCATTGCTTCAAGTCTATACAGCCGTTATTTTAGAAAGTCTATACATCGGTCTTCACCTCAAGTCTGTACAGTCCTTTGTTGACAAGTCTTCACATCGTGAAGTCTATACACTCAACTCCTTCACATCTTGCAAAGTCTGTACATTGCATTCATCAGTCGTGAAGTCTATACATCGCTTGTCTTCATTCGAGTCTCATGAAGTATGTACATCGTGCATCAGTTCTGAAGTCTATACATCGTCTGTCTTCATTTGAGTCTCACCGAAGTCTACACATTGCATGTTCTCACTGAAGTCTACACATTGCATCTTCATTCATGAAGTCTACACATTGCATCTTCATTTGCGAAGTCTGTACATTGCATTGATCTTCACTTAGTCTATACATTGACAGTCTTCATATCACCTAAGTCTGTACAGCGGTTGCTTCATACAGCAAGTCTGTACATAGCTTTCACTTATATGAAGTCTATACAACGCAGTTCTTCTGATAAGTCTATACAGAGTTGTTATTTAATCTGATCATCCGATACTCTGTCTGACAGGGATTTTCTACTGAGATTGCTGACATGGCTCGTGATCCCAGGAGGACGAGGTGTGCAGATGCTGACACGTGGATGGAATTGCCTCGGATCTGGCGAATTCACTTGGGCGGGAACTATGGAAGCCACGCGCCCTTATCCACCTGCTGCTGTTATATATAGCAGTCTTCATCTTCTGTAAAAGGCTGATCGAAGTTGGCGAAGTCTATACATCCAGTCTGAAGCAGCAGCCACCGAAATCCACTGTGAGAGGAAGAAAAGCAGAGAAGAAGAATAAACAGAGAAGAAGAAAAAGAGAGATGAGTTGAGAGAGTTATTGTGAGAGCTTGTGAATCAGCCTCTTGGTCCAGTTACCAGAGCTGATATTGCTACAGTCGCTTTGGTTTTCTTCTATTCGATTGTGTGTTTTGTTTGTTTTCAGTCTTGCTATTTTCTCTTTGAAAACTCTTGTTCTATCAAGCTGTTAGTCAGCGGTTTCAAGCTGTGAGGCAGCGGGTTGCAGAGGTGTTCCTCTGGTCGGTTAAGCTGTAGTGCCCAGTAGAGCAAGCTGTGAAGCTCAGCTGTTGCAGAGGGTGTTCCTCTGGTCGGGATAAGCTGTAAGCCCCAGCCGTTGTTGGCAAGCTGTAGAGCCCAGCTGATTGAAGCTGTGTATCAGCAGTAATCCACATTCGAGTTGAATGTGGGGTGGACGTAGATCGGATTGATCAAACCACCTAAAAGCCTTGTGCCTCTCGTGTGTTTGATTGCTTGTTCAGCAGATCTTGTGTGTTTCATTCGGTGCATTGGCTGTGTTCGTTTAGTGTTCTTCTAATTCCGCATTTGATTCTAAGCCTAATTTTTTAAATAGCCAGTTGATCTATTCACCCCCTCTAGATCTCCATCCTGTGGTGATAGAGCCTTCCATCTAACTTCAACAGGGATTTATTCGGTGGAGGAGTCTTGGAGGTGTCCCGTGATCCCCACCTTTCACCCGAACATCCCTCCGAGGCAAGATGAGTTCACTCCGGATGTGGAGAAGTAAGCGGCCATTTTGCTGAAGCATCGCCAGTCCACGGAGGAGCTGGTGACCCCGGAGAACATCGAGCGATGCCTTCTCCAGCAGCTACGGTCGGCAGGTATGGGCACCATGAATCATCTTTCTCTTCGGATGATGAAGCCATTTTTCTTTTCCTGAACATGTCTTCTTTTGCGCAGACACCAGGCGGCCGGCTGGGGAGGAGGAGCACGTGACCGAGCGGGAAGTGATCGATCTGGGCGACGACTCGGCTGCCGTTGAGTCGCGAGCTCTCGAGGGTCGCTCCCGAGCCCGAGATAAGGGCAAGGGGGTGGCCCGGGAGGGGTCTTCCAGGTCGCTGGGGTCCAAGCGCAAGGATCCCGTGGAGAGGATGCTGCAGGACGCCGCGAAGGCCAAGAAGCGGGCCAAGAAGGTCGAGGCCGTCCCCGCAGTCGAAGGTGGCTCTAGCTCGGCTCTCCCCTCTGCCGAGCGTGACAGGGCCGGCCCCATTAGGCCGGCTCTCCCATCCGCTGAGCAAGAGGGGGCCGAGGAGGCCAGGGCCGTTTCTGCGGTTGGTGGCGGCGCTAGCCCGGCTCTCCCCTCTGCAGGAGCCGAGGGGGCCGGGGCCGAAGCGGGCGACTCCAAGACCGCGGCCGAGACTGGAGCGTCGAGCGAGGCAGGCGACGCTCCGGGTGGCGACGCTGGGGCCGAGCCGGTCGAGGCCGGGGGGTCGCCAGGACAGGCGACGTAGCCCCAACCGACCGAGGCAAGAGGGGCGGATGAAGCAGCGGCTCAATCCGGGCCGGCCGGCGGGGCTCCCGAGGGGATGTCACTCGGAGGGGGCCCCCCTATTCCGGCTGCTTTGGAGAGGCTGGGCATCCGGGGCCCTCTGTACCAGAAATGTCGCAGCATAGCTACGAAGGTGGCGAGGGGAGGAGACAAGCAACGCTCCCTACCCGTGGCCCTTGAGATGGTTATGGAGGGTGGCCTGGTTCTGGCCCAGTTGGGGGCCTCTCTGGCTGAAGCTTACGCTCGGTCGGAGTCAGAACGGGCGAACCTTGCTTGGACCCTTGGCGCGTCCGACGGGAAGGTAGCTCGGCTCACCGAGGAGCGTGATGGGCTTCGACGGGAGCTCTCCTCGGTTAGAGAGCTGGCGAGGGTGAGCCAGGCGGAGGCCCGGACACTGACCGAGCGACTATGAAATTTCTGAACATGGCATTGCCCGACTATGAAAACAATGTAGGGTTCAACAATGTCATCACACATTATTTTTGTACTGGGTCTTCTTTGTGACCAGTTGAGACAAGGTGGTATTTTTTCATGTGTATCCCTGTAATATTTGTATCATATCCCTGCCGTTCTGTCAGAATACCCTTGGATACTTCCAAATGGTTGCAGTTATACACTTCTGGTTCTTATATCGTTAACTTCAAGGAATGTTCCTAAAAGTAACAAGTTTCCCTGGTGAGATCACGTCTTAAATGTATTTGTTACTTTTTAACATTATCCATAGCATCTTTTAGTTCATTCGAAGTGAACAGTATAAGCACCAGAAGTGTATAACTACGATCATTTGGAAGTATTCATGGGTATTTTTTGACAATTCATGACATCTCGTACAGATTCTCTCTTTTTTTTTATGTTCTCACTTCTATACTTGTATATTCCCTTTTGTTATTTTATAGAATCCTGGTACTGGCCACTTGTCAAAAAAAATTCAGCAGCCATTCCCTGCCTTACCCACAAACCTTTTGAGCCATCACTTCTGCAAAGGATCTCACTCTGTGCCCATGTCTGACTCTCTGGTTACTCCCCACACTGCATCACTTACTCGATGGCCATCCCTCTGTGGCGCCTGCATCACATCAGGATCTTGCAGATCCTCTCATGATGCTCTCAAGGCACCTGTAACAGAGATCTCTGACTCTGGAGAAATCAAGAATGTTCTTCTGCCTTGCTGCTCAGCATCAGGATAGCCTTCTGTTTCATCTTGGCACTTGGTTACAGCTAATGCCCAAAGGGTACCCTGCTGCCAATTCTCTCCTAGGAGTTTCAACATGAGTGGGATGCCCCGTCTCCCCCCTCTGGGAGAGAGAGAGAGAGTTAATGGCAGAGCGGAAGGAATATTCCCCATACCATTCTTTTTAAATGGAAGTTAACTACGTGGGTGCTTTTATTAATATTAGCAGATTTGGGTGGCTTTTTAAGGAATAGATGGATTGGGGGGCTTTTTTGTAATTAGCAAGATTATAGGGGCTTTTTTTCTCTATCAAACCTTGTTTGAGTATGCGATTGGCAGACTTTGGACTGATTGTTCTGTTAATATCTTCCATATATGTTGAAGAGGAAAGCAAAGATTGGTCTGGAAGGCAACTCATATTTTTTCCCCCTGTTTTCTTTTTTTTAAAATGTAGAGAAATTGACATGGGACTTCACGAGAAGTTTGGTCATTTCCTGGCACTTTTCTATGGGATTATACCGCGTGGTACTGATCTGCCTCAATCAGACAAGAGATCCTTCAATGGCAGTGAAAAAAATTGAAAAGGCCTAACCAGAAGGCATTTTTTTGTATATATTACACTTGTTCCATAGCTTGTATTTATGAGCTAGTCATTCCTGAAATAAGTGAATGCAACCACTCATGTGCCATGCCTGTTTGTATCAAAGTTGATGTGTTGTCTCCACCCAATCGACTACTAAACAAACTAATATGTATTTCTATCTAATATTATCAAGAATGTGTGGGATTTTGTGCATGGTTCTGTTGAATCTGTGCATGTGCATGCATGTGAATACATGCTCATTGCATTGGAATAGATATCATGATATTTATTTTTAATGAGGTTCACGCCACTCTGCAGCTGTGATTGGCTTCTCCGTGACAGGTTGCAAAACAAAAGCATTGTCATGATTTGTGGTATAGTTAATAGCCCTTCGTAAGGGTATCGGCATCTATATTGGTGAAAGCTTCCATAATGTCTATCAATGTGATCAGGCAATACATAGTACTTTGCCAATAGTAGTTCATCTTTCCCACATCAGATGTCATGTCTTAATCCCATCCTGCTCTTGGCCTGCCGCCACTTCATCCAACTACATATTGTTTACTGCAATAATGGTTAAATCCAAGCTGATTCTCTGAAACATGGTAGAGGATGTGAGGCATGCAGAAACGTGAAAAATGCAGAACATCACCTACATTGGACAACGAAGTTGGTGATGGAAAAAGGTACCTGGCATCAAAATGTAACGTGAACTTTGCTTTTTCTAATTTGCCGGTCTTCAACAAATGCTCGTTGATGGAAATTGAGGAATCATGTGATCGTTGCCTTGGTGCCTAAATTGCTTTAAATCGGTGAAGCACTTCTGTTTGCCCCAAGAACAAACAAACTCATCTTGATGATTCCTACCATAACGTTGCATTTTGAGACTTTGTGCAAGTTGTTTCCTTCTCAGACACAGTATATGCTAACTGATTGATCCATCTAACATGCATCCTACAGTATCCCTGCAAGTCTCTTGAATCTGAGTTACCCGTGAGAAGTGTTTTTTTGAAAGTGAAAAAAAATAGATATTTTTTTGAAAGTGAGTTACCTGTGAGAAGTTGACCTGATCAGGTACGCTCTGCACCAATTGATAGAGGATTGATGTTGGCCAAGGCAGCTAATTGAAAATTTTTACATAATCTTTGGAATCATGTCAATGTTAAAGCAATAATTTTGTTGTTGGTAAACTCAACCGGGGATAATGGGTGACCATATTTGCTTCTCTAATTCGGTCATGTCCCAAGTTCACATGCTATATGTACCAACAGTCGTGTTAAACTTGGATGAAGGCTAATTGAAATTTGGATAAGCTAATATCACAGGTAACAATTTGTAGCAGAAACACGCAACCATATTGAAAACGTCAAGAGGGAAATATCATCTCTGTAATTTATGTAGTGCCATCATCGTATTAGGAGAACCAAGCTTATCTGAACAGCAGATATATCGATGTCTGCACTTGAATCGGTTAACTTGCAAGAAGGCAGTTGCGCACGCCCTATATATATCTTCTTCCAACCGAGTGTAAGATGGTTTGAAAAATCAACAAACACACATTAAGAAACTTATTAAAAACTTGAAATTAATCCTTATTGAAGAATACGGATCAATCATGTTGAAATGTTGAATAAACCACTAAACCGAAATGGTGAATAAACCACTAAATCGGGAGAGTCATTTCTATTTTTCTTTCACGAGAGGGGTCGTAAGATATATTAGAGTGATAGGCTCGCGGAGAAAATGTTGCTCTGGGATATTGTGACCCCCAGATTTAGAAACAATTGTCCAGAAGAAAAAGAAACAGAAATTGTCATATCGTGCATACTCCTGCCCCCAAGAAATTAATGAAGACGACTAAATGTAATTTCTTATTAGAAACCTTATAAAATACATGATCACCTGAACCAAAATGACACATAGTTATGTTTGGGACGGTTGAGGGGATATCCACCAATTTTAAGAAAATGGGTAATAAGAATTGCCGGTAACTATTTGATACTCTTTCCTCCCGTAACATGGCCATTGATCGCGTAATTATATATAACTCGATCACCATCTTAATATGTAATGGGTCATGTTGTGATCAAGACAAAGTAGCGTTAAGTCCAGCCTCTGTGTAACTGGTTCTGGTGATATTTTGTCAGTACGTAGCTTCTTTTAATTGGTTAGTGACTGACTCGTGATGACGGTTAGAAGCGCAGCAAACGTTCCCGTAGGTTATATGACCGAGTTTGAAATGCTGCTGTTGACTCATTCAGGGTTGTTTTGGTGTGCCATAAGATTTAATTATAAAATATCATCAAAACTAATTCACTTATATTTATAATGTTATTATAAATATTAATTATATTTGTACTGCCTAAATTACTTACTTTCAAAGCCATGTTCATCCATGTGACATTCTTTTTTTTTAATCTGACTTTGATTATTTTTCATTCTAAATCACTAAATACCAAAGTTTGGAGGTTTTCACAACTGTTTTCTCATTAATTTTGAAAATGCATATTTAAAATTGATATTTTTAGGCCAAGTTCAAGCGGAGAATGCCACTTCTCAGGATCAAGCGGAGCGTCCTTTGGAAGCGTACAATGAATGTATAATAATGTTATTTATGGTGGGCATGATTGTCTTTGTGTTGTTAGAGCGCATTGGGAAGTCACCGTAGGAGGGTGGGGGGGGCTTTTTTGCAAAAATCTTTTGTATCCCAACGCCACACATCAATGCCAATGCGAGGGCTGAGGAGGTGGTACGACGGGTTTTTTCCACGGGGGGGGGGGGGGGGTTAGTTGGGGGTTGGGGGCGGTCCAATCCCAGCCGCCCTGACGATCGCACCACATGGCCATGCTTATTAATTGACGCTCAACTGACAACGACCACGGGTTGAATGCACGGTGTTAACTCAGGGCACAACAACAAATGTGCGGTGGGCCCCATCCACATTACCTGTGCCCTCCTCCTCCTCCTCCTCCTCGCTGATTGTGACATGCATTAAATTGACGTCAGTTAGCTTGTACTCTTCCGGATGCCCACTTATATCACGTAATAATTTCGATCTCGATAATCTATTCACGAGTTATTCTAATTTGATCTATTTTAACGTGACTAAGATCAGATAATAATTTAAGATAAATTTTTTCACTTTTAAAAAAAGTGAAATAACTTAATTAAAATCAGATATGAACACAGGGTCGACACATCACCCGAGAAAATTTACTCATTCCTATTCTACTATGTTATCAAAATAGGTCAGAGTGATCGCATTCGAGGGGGTGAGATAACTCCGAAGAGTAATATTTTGTGCACCTAATTCGGTGTATAAAGTCACGTCAATTTGTAACATTTATTCCAATTGACTTAAAAAATTTGTGAAAAGATCCTTTCTGCGCAGAAAGGATAATTCGTGTTAGGATGGTACGACCCATTTTTCCACGTATTAAAGATGGAACGTACTCGGCGAAAAATCACGACTGAAATATTTTGTAGAAGAATGAAATATTTTGTTATATGAATGAAACATTTGGTATAGAATTGAAACATTATGTTATTTTCATTCTTATAACAAAATATTTTATTTCTATAATATTTTATCCTTATAAAAAATATTTTGTTCTTGTAACAAAATGTTTCATTTCTGTAGTGTTTTATCTTGATAACAAATATTTCGTTCATATAATAAAAAAATTTACTTGTACAAAATATTTCATTTGGTTTACTTCTGAATTCAAACAAAATATTTCATTCTTGTAACAAAATATTTCACTCAAATATAAAATATTTCATTCTTCTACAAAATATTTCAGTCATATGCTTTTCAGCCGAGTGCGCTCAATATTTAATGTGCGAAAAAGCCATTCTGACGCGGTGTGACGACTCAAGATCTGGATACCTGGAAGAATCCGATACCATTCGAATCCTGACCCGCTGCCCACGAGCTGGAGGGCTCGGAAGGGCTAAAAGGAGTATGGAGGTACAAAGAAATAGGAAATAAAGCATGATAATTCAACAATTATCAAAAATAAATAAATAACTACAGAGAGTCCAGTCCAACCAAAGTACAGTATAAGGCAGAGAAGCGTACCCAACGCCGAGTGAACACTCGGCCCAACGAGCTGGCAATTAAAAATCTTCGCACAACACTCTCGAACCTCGAGGAAGAACCGCCGCACCTGAAAAGTAGGGGTGAGCCTCCTATCACTGGCTCGGTAGGGATCCCGCGGAACCCCAACTGTAAACAACGGCGCTAATGAAAAGTAGCAACAACAACAGGAACAGCAAACCGGTGGTCGATAAAAACTTGTCACTATAGCTACTCCTACTATACCGGAAAATACGTCCCGATTGTTGAGTCTCTTCAGGTGATTTTGATGATAAGAAAACCCCAATATGGCTAACGTTTTAAGTACATCCAGTTTTACTGAAGTAAGTACTCATATAGGCTTACAAGTCATTTTTCTATCACAAGAATACACTCAAAAGGATCGTGTTTCAAAAAGCTCAGAATAAGTCAAAACCAACTCAAATTGATTGGAACAAAATGTGGTATCAAAGTGTATTATATAAGGATATGATTTCGGAACTAATAATGTTATTTTTGCAGGTTTTTCATGGTCCTGTCGTCCTGTCCAGCTGGGGCGGTCGACCTAATCTCCCAGCGCTCAGAAACCCTATAAAGTTAAAGAGTCCGGTCGACCGCCGGCCTTGGACCGGTCGACCGGATCTCCCAGCGTTCAAAAGCCTTTGACCTGTAAAAGTTAGGTCGACCGCCCACCTATACCCGGTCGACCGCCCCCTTCGAAGCCTCCATTTTGACTTTGTTTTCTTCACGAGGATAAAGCATCTATCAAGGATTTTTTAATCCCAAAAGTCTCCAGGCATCCCTGGAATTGTGGATCTGTGTCTTGGCTTGTCCTTGACCATTTAAGGCTTATAAAAACATCTCCTTGGGCCAAAAAAACCCTAATCACAAAAGGGAGATCAAGGAGGCTATCAAGGGGAGAAAGAAGGCTACTACTGTAGCTCCGTGAACAGTACTTCGTCCAGGGTTTCTTCATCCATCTTCAAGTTTTTCAAGATCAATCTGAGGCCAATCAACCCCAAATCACGTGGTAATTCAAGCTTCATCCAAAATCTGTATCACCTACTCAGGGGGAGCTAAAATCAGACTTTTTCTTTTATGTTTCTCCCTTCATATTCTCTGAGATTCAAGTGTGTGTTATTTGTAATCCTTAAACATTCGTGTGTGTGTGGATCTTCTTAGATCCGTGTGTGTGCGTTTGATTTCTGTCAGATTTGTGTGTGCTTTGGTGTGTTTACACCTTCGTGGGAGTTTCTATCTCCCTATGTGTGTGTGTGCATTCAGATCTTGTAATCCCTTACAAGATAGTGTGTGAATCGTCACAGTTTGTGAGGGGTGGACGTAGGTTGCCGTTGTTGCATCCGAACCACCTCAAAATCGTTGCCTCTTGTATGGTTTGATCCTTTTCTCCTATCTCCATTTTGTGTAAGCACACACGTAGATTAGATCATTTGTATCTCTTGAGTTAGATCTAGCACAACTTATCATCTTCACATCAGATCTCTGGTATATTAAAATGTGGGTTCGGATAGACAAGGCAAACATTGTCAGGAAGATAACACTTTGCGTGAGTAGAATCTTCGGATTCACATCTCCGCCACGGTACCAAGGATCCGTTGTATGTGATGGATTCTGTTAAATCTAATAGTTTCTATATAGATCTGAACTTTTTTGTTGCTGTTCTTCACACTTGTTTAAATTGGCTAAGGTTTTATTAAATTTTATAATTACCCAATTCACCCCCCCTCTTGGGTGTCATTGATCGCGGGACTTCAATTGGTATCAGAGCTAAGGCTCTATATTCTTCAGATCTAACGATCTAGAGTAAGATCCAGAGCAATGGCCAACAAGGGAATGATGCTTGAGGGTCACTCAATCCACCGTCCTTCATACTTTGACGGCTCGAATTACTCCTATTGGAAAAATAGAATGCATATTTTTCTGAGAGCCCAAGAGTACGAGATCTGGAGGGTGGTGGACAAGGGCCCATATGAGCTTTCCAAAAATGAAGACGAGTGAAACCCTGATGATATTAAAAAATCCACAATAAACTTTAATGCTATGAACATTATGCAATGTGCTATTCATCCTAACGAATTTTCTCGTGTATCCATGTGCAGTTCAGCGAAGGAGATGTGGGACAAGCTACGGCTCATCTATGAAGGAACCTCCGAGGTCAAGGAGACCAAAGCCAACCTTCTCGTCAGAGATTACGAGCTATTCAAAATGAAACCCGAAGAAACCATTTCTAAGATGTTCGCAAGACTGACTGAGATCACTAATGGTCTCAAGAGTCTTGGAAAGGATTACACAAACTCCGAGCTCATGAGGAAGGTGTTAGGATCTCTTCCACCTGCCTGGCACACAAAAGCCACAGTCATTGAGGATTCGAAGAGTCTATCCATACTCTCCTTGGATGAGCTCATAGGGTCACTCGTGACCTATGAGATAAATATCAAAAGAACTGCGGAAGAGGAAACCAAGAAGAAGAAAACTGTGGCCTTAAAAACCCACCAACCTGACGATGACTCCCAAGAATAGGAGTCTACTGAAGGAAGTGATGAGGAAGAGAACTTGGCCATGTGGACTCGCCAAGTGAAGAAATTCCTAAGAAGAAAAAGAAACTTCTAAGGAAATTTTAAAAAGGGGCAAAGGAAGCCCGTTCAAACCAAGGGTGAGCCGAGCAAGCCTAACAATGTTATTTGCTACGAATGCAAGAAGTCCGGGCACATGAGAGGAGAGTGTCCAGATCTGAAGAGATAGTTCAAGAAAGAAAAATTCAGAAATTCAAAAGTCATGATTGTCACATGGAGCGATTAAGAGGACGAACAGTCCGAAGAGGAGCTGCAAGAGCTCGTGGAAAGTTTGTGCCTCATGGCACATGGAGATGACTCAACCGAGGTAAATTCTGATCCTGATTTTATTTCAAATGAACAATGGGAGTCAGAATATGAAAAGTTATATACGAAATATAAGAAAATCAGATCTAAAAATAAAAATCTCAAAAAGAAAATTGATGATTTAACACATGAGGATACTTCTCTTAAGTTTGAGAAACTGGAACATGAATGGTTCAAGTTAACATAAGAAAAAGAAAGCTTGTTACAAACAATTTCAGCATGTGAGAAAAGTTAAGAAGAATTGATGTGTAAATTGTCTGAAATGGAAAAATGTTTTGAAAAATTGAAAACTGAAGAAGGAGTTCTGAAATCTACAAATTCAGAACTTGAAAAGAGGAACGTGAGCTTGGTTAAAGAAGTGGCTGAACTATAGTCCACCTTATCTAAGTTTGTCGAGGGCAAACAAAATCTAGATAACTTATTGGGAGTTAAGGTTAACTTCCAGAAGGAAGGTTTGGGATACAGTTCTCAAAACAAAAAATCTTTTGAGCATAAGATTATTACATCCTATGTTCATGAAAAAGAAAACAAATGTGCATCATGTTCACACTCCAAGTCAAAACATGTCCAACCTAAACCACATAGATATCAAAGAAGATTTTCAAATGTCAATTGCTTTCATTGTGGTAGATTTGGTCATGTTGTTGCTAATTGTTGGTTCAAACAAAACACACAAAGAAATTATGATGCTTAGACCAGAAAAAGATATGTGCAGAATTGGAATAACTCCTATGGATCCAAATTAGTTTGGGTACCAAAAATAATTGGATGAGAATATTATTTCTTGCAGATATGCCTTGAAGCCAGGGGGAGCAAATGGTACATGGACAGCGGTTGCTCAAGGCATATGACAGGGGATAAGAAGGTGTTCTCTACTCTGCAAGATAAAGACGGAGGCTCAGTTGCCTTTGGTGGAAAGGAAAAATGTAAAATAATTGAAATTGACAACATAGGTAATAATTTTAAAATCTTGATTGAAAATGTCCTTTTAGTGAAAGGCTTGAATCATAACCTGTTAAGCATAAGCCAATTGTGTGACAATGGTTTTAAAATTATTTTAGATGAAACTCACTGTCTTGTCATGAATAAAATCTCTAATTAAATCATATTCATCGACAAAAGGAACAACAATGTATATACTATTGATCTTGATGATGTTTCCTGTGATGATATGTGCTTGATAGCACACAACCATGACAATACATGGCTATGGCACCGAAGACTAGGTCATGCTAGTTTTGGAGTAATCTCCAAATTGTCTAGACATGACTTGGTGAATAGCTTGCCAAAATTAAAATTTGAAAGTGATAAGATATGTGAGGCTTGCACAAAAGGCAAGCAAACACGCATCTCTTTCAAAAATAAAAACATTGTTTCTACCGCTATGCCTTTAGAACTGCTGCACCTTGATCTTTTTGGTCCGACTAGGACATCTAGCATAGGAGGAAAATCTTATAGATTTGTGATTGTTGATGATTACTCCAGATTTACATGGGTGTTATTTTTAGCCAATAAGAGTGATGCCTTGATGGAGTTTCAAGTATTTTGCAGAAAAATCTAAAATGATAAATGGTACCTCATCACCACAATCCAAAGTGATCATGGTGGTGAGTTTAAAAATCATGAATTCAGTAGTTTTTGTCAAGAGCAAGGATATACGCACAACTTCTCATCACCCAAGACGCCTCAATAAAATGGAGTAGTGGAGAGGAAAAATAGAACCTTGATAGACATGGCACGGACCATGTTAAAGTGAGAACTCCCTACCCAAATACTTTTGGGCTGAGGCGGTAAGTACAGCATGCTACATCATCAACATGGTAATGGTAAGGCCCATTTTGAAGAAAACCCCATATGAGCTCTACAAGGGTAAGAAACTAAATATTTCCTATCTTATACCCTTTAGATGCCCATGCTTCATCCTGAATAACGGTAAGTCTAACCTAGGTAAGTTTGATGAAAAGAGTGACAAAGGAATCTTCCTAGGTTATATATTAAACTCTAGAGCTTACAGATTATTTAATAAAAAGGACTTTGGTTGTTGAAGAAAGTCCTCATGTTATCTTTGATGAATCTTATTTAAAACTAACAAATCAAATTTCTTCTACCTTGGATGCAGATGAAGCTCCTAAACATCCAGCTGATGCTTGATCATCTAAAGCTAAGGATAAACCAACGGAAGGAACTTCCAGCAAGGATGAAAAGGATGAAGATCCATCAATTGAGACACTTCAAGAATAGCAAGTGGAACACCTCGACTTGCCAAGTTCCTCCACGTTCTTAAAAGATCACCCCGCTGAAAATATCATAGGTAATCCTGAAGATGGGGTAAGAACTAGATCTTCACTAAGGCAAGTGGAAGAAGAGGATTTGATGGCCTTAATCTCACAAGAAGAGCCTAAGGATGTTCATGAAGCTCTTCAAAATGAATCCTGGATTCAGACTATGAATAAAGAGCTACACCAGTTTGAAAGGAACAAAGTGTGGTCTCTCGTGCCTCGTCCCAAGAATCATCTTGTAATTGAAACCCGTTGGGTTTTCAGAAATAAACTAAATGACACGGGATTGGTTGTTAGGAACAAGGCCCGGCTTGTAGCCAAAGGGTATAGCAAGGAGATGGGCATTAATTTTGATGAGTCTTTTGCACCGGTTGCTCGATTAGAAGCAGTCCGGATTCTATTGTCCTTTGCTTGCTCTCTCAACTTCAAATTATTTCAGATGGATGTTAAATATACTTTTCTTAATGAGTACATCAAAGAGGATGTTTTTGTAGAACAACCTCTAGGTTTTGAAGACCCAAAACATCCACAACACGTGTACAAGCTGTAGAAGACCTTGTACGGATTAAAGCAAGCACCAAGGGCCTGGTATGAAAGGCTCACTTCATTCTTAATTGAAAATAGTTTCAAAAGAGGTAAGGTTGACCAAACACTCTTCACGAGAAAATCAGGTAAAGACATATTAGTAGTTCAAATGTATGTTGATGATATAATTTTTGGAGCTACTAATAATGTCTTATGTGATGAATTTTCAGAAATAATGCAAGGAGAATTTGAGATGAGCTTAATGGGTGAACTTACATTTTTTCTTGGATTGCAGGTGAAGCAAACGTCTGAAGGCATTTTCATAAATCAAGCTAAGTACACATTGGAGCTATTAAAGAAATATGGGATGGCAGAAGCAAAACCCCTGTCAACTCCGATGGCTACAACCACGAAGTTAGACAAAGATGAAAATGGTAAAACAATAGATCCCACACTGTTTCGAGGTATGATCGGATCACTACTGTATCTCACAGCATGTTGTCCTGACATTCAATACAACGTTTGTCTATGTGCTCTCTTTCAGTCATGCCCTAAAGAATCTCATTTATTGGCTGTTAAACGGATTTTTCGATACTTAATTGACACAATTGACTTTGGATTGTGGTTTCCCATCAGTAGTTCATTTGATTTGATTGCATATACCGATACGGATTATGCCGGATGTATTGTTGATCGTAAAAGTACTAGTGGGTATTGTCAGTTTCTCGGAGGGTGCCTAGTTTCATGGGTCTCCAAGAAACAACATTCAATAGCTCTCTCAACGACCGAGGCTGAATATGTAGCTGCCGGAAGTTACGGAGTCCAAGTACTATGGATCAAAAATCAATTGCTTGATTTGGATGTTGAAATAAAATGTGTTCCAATCTTGTGTGACAATACCAATGCAATCAGCTTGTCAAAAAATCATGTACAACATTCTAGGATAAAGCATATTGACATTCGACATCACTTTCTGAGAGATCATGTAGGAAAAGTGGTCTTTGAATTGAATTTCATTGACACACACAATCAGTTAGCTGATATCTTCACAAAACCCTTAAACCAGGAACAATTTAGCAAGATAAGAAGAGAACTTGGGATGTGCAAGGTTGAGAGTATACATACCTAGGTTTGCACTTAGGGTAAGAGTTGCACTTATAGAAACTCATTTGCATAAAGGGTAGATTGGCATGCATATTGTATGTATGTATTTTCAATACCTTGTGTGTATTTACACCCCTGCATGCTTGAATGTATTTACACATACAGCCCTCATTGAAGCTTTTCTAAGGACGAATATTCCTTGATTAAATAAGTATGGACCCAGAGACCTCGGGATCTAAGGCACTATCTGAGGGGGAGCTAGAGAATTTTCTCTATACTCCATCTCTTCTTACCTTAAGTCATTCTGCTGCGGGACGGACACGGGGACCGACTCTACGTGGTATGGACCTCAGACTCTAGATGCGGACACGACCAGCAACACATGATAGGAGAGACACTAAGCCCGACACGGAGAGCTCCTATGGGCTATACGTCGCTAACAGAAACGTAAGCTCACTCGTCGTCCCAAGCGAGGGAAACGTGGATCGTGCGCGGTTGAAGAACCGACAGAGTTCAAGGGTAGTCGACTCACTTCCGGACTCGGATCGAGTCGCGGGACGGGTCACTCTCACACTCACAGCGGTGACATGGACACACGGGCTAGTACCTATCGCTCTCGGCAGCGGCAAAAGATCATATACTAGCTAAGCAAATGAACGCCAAGAGGTTCGGACCATTACCTCCACGCACCCGGCGTGGCGAAGACAACCCCGGCCGAATCACGGACTCCCGGTTAACAATTATTACAGCAATACACTAAGTCGACCCACTCCACGTAGGGAGGTAAAAGGTCACATGTGGGGTCCGGGATTCACGCAACTCGGGTTGACGGGTAGCATCTTGATGTCGCCCGGTGGTGCCGAACTCTACGTTTTCGTGCTTTCCGAACGGCAGCTTCTACGGGCCCGCGGGGCCCACGGATGGCGCTGTCCTCCGGATCTGCGGGGGTGGGACCCGCTGTGATGGGGATCCTTGGTGGCGCGCCTCCACGGACGGCGGTCGGCCGGGAACACCGTTCGGGGGTCGATCGGCCCCGATTCCCAACTCTTGAACTAATAACCCACGGATTTTGGTTGCTGTCTTCCGGCGCGCGCTCCGACGAAAACGGCCGCTGCGATCAATCCCGACGTCGGATCAGGACGCATGAGCTATCGTTGGAAAGCTCTCTTCAAATGATTCAATCTAGACCCAGAGAGATCTGCTGGATCTGGTCGGATCAGAACTTTATTGATTTTACAAGTCCATGTTGTACAGTAACCGAAATCTCAGATCTGCAGGGCACTTGTCTGAGAACAACCGTTGACCGCATAGTAAACCTCCGATTCAGCTCTTTAGCTCTTCATAAAAGTTATGGGATTTTGGACAAGGAAGACGAGGATAGTTTTTGTGGACTGATTGGAGGTGACTGTGATTTGTTATGATTTGTTTACGGAAGGGTGTTCGGATCTGGGAACAGGTGGACAGCACTGTAGCTATATCTGAGATCGATTTTTGAAAAATATGGGATGGCCTCACAAAACTTCAAGAAAATTTGGGGACGGTGGGGTTGATGGACAGAACGTCCAGTAAAATTGGGAGATCTAACAAAAATCATAAATAGGTCTGAACACTTGAAACACAGGGCGGGTGGAAGTTGAAACAGCAAGCAGACAGATCTAGAAATTAAGGTTGGACGAAAATAAAAAAATATCAAATGGGATCTTTATGACCAACCAAAATTCTTGGGATGTTCTTGACACCTTTGGAGCATCCCCTAAAATCCCCAGGTCGATCTAAGCTCGTGGCTGACACAGAGAATTTGTGGAAGCTGCTGTGGTCGGATGAAGGCAGAACTCCGGCGATCTCGGCGGTGATGCGATGACGGCTCGTGGCGGCGGCGACCGGAATGATAAGGGGAGGAGTCACACCTCCAGAGGGAATCCTTCACAGCTTCAAGGGGGAGAGGGAGGAGAGAGGAGGGGGGCGCACCCGCCCTTGCTCTTGGAATTTGTTTGATTCAAATGGCATTAATTCATCAAAAATGGAAATTACAAGCATATATAGGTCATATGTCCAATCAACCCTCAACCGTTGGATCTAGGGGTGTGAGATGGAGGGTTGGGATAGCATGTGACCATCCACAAAAATTAAAATAAAAAAATACATGGAAGGGGGCGGCCTATTGACTATGGTGGCAAGGAGGGACAAGTTTGGTAGCCACCTTGGACTTTGAAGTCCACTTGTCTCCCATGTGCCTTTTACCATTCAAACTTCTAGATGCCTCCATTTGACATGTTGACTGACCCCACATGGGACCCATGGGCTGAGGTGGATCAATGGGAGGGGGCCTGGGTGTCACGTCCCGAGAGCGAAAGATACCCGGAGACGCGTGACGAGTTTATATCAATCATGTCAATCAGAGTATTAGTGTATTCGACACCAAAATCAGAGATGCGCAAAAGTAAAGATAACCCAGTCCTTTATTCCTTCATAAGAATATGTCTATTACAAACCTTGAAGTACTAACTAAAATAAAGGAAAATTACAAGGTTGACTCAAGAAAATATGAAAAAGACTAGATAACACGGAAGAAGCTCTATCTCTTTCACTCTTGATTTTCCCCATCCGTTTGAGTTCCCTCATCGTCGGACTTACCTGAAAAGTAGGGAAACACTAAGTGAGCGAACGCTCAGTAGGAAATTATATCTCAAGAACTAGCAAGGGGTTTAAGTGATTACATCTTTCATGAATGCACTATAGCTATGCATGCTCGCATAAAACGACAAGATAGAGAGAGTGTATATCAATACGATAGCAAGAAGAACTAGTCATGAACTTTCAAGAACTTATATAAAAAGATATCAAGATATTCAAGCAAGTAAACTCGTCATGTCATGTTGGAAATTGGCTATTTTGTTTCAAGTCAAGCAAGTATACAATTACCCTTTCTCGGGCCACGCAAGTCATGTAATATCAAGTCAAGTACAAGTACAAGATTTGTGGAATGTTCAATCAAGCTAGTCATGCACTTCGGTATAATGCCAATACCATGATCAATCAACTCCCATGGGCACAAGTACTTTCGGGTGCTCCTCCCAGGACCAGATCGGGCCCTATATGCGCATGCATTAATCATGTATTTTAACATCCACTTTTGTATATAGCCAATATGGAATTTCAAGAATAAAGCTTGTAGACATGTAGGATAAACTTGGATAGAGTAGAGTCCAAAAATATGACACTTGATATAGAATGGCGATAATAACGGTACAATCACGATTATCGATTAAACTAGGTGGAATTGGTTCCCTAACTTGGGTACCATGACAAGCAAGTATGGACACTCTTTATATAGAATTGAGGTCCACATGAACAGCACATCAATGGCAAGGCGTCCTCATTCTTAATATAGAATTGAGGTCCACAAGAACATCATGTTGAGTATAGAATTACAAGAACAGCATCAAATGGCATGATAACCTCATCCCATTAAGAGAATTCTCATGATACACACTTTGCATAACATGAGGGCCGGTATACCATGTTTCTATAGAGTGACATGGCAAAATAGTGTAATGGGTTTTTATGGTACAACCAGCTCAGTCGGCCTTGAGGGAATCCAAGGCTGTGAGGAGACTTACGGAGGTCTCTATGACTAACTTGCTAGTCCAAAGGAACGGAATGTCCAATGGAGAGCTTGTATGTCAATGAGAATTGAGGGTAGTGCGATAAAAACATCATGAAACATGGGACTATATTCACGGACTGGAATATAGTGCCGATATATATATATATATATATAAAACCCTTCGGTGACAGTAATCAGTGTAAAACAATAATGCAGAAAATAGCGACTTAAGCTAAGTCATTAATTATCCAATTAACGCCTTACTCAGGGGCGTTTATTCACAATTTGACGACTTATACATTAGTCGTCCCTTCAATATTTCTAGTCTGCAGAAACTCAATATTCTGGAATTTTAACAAAAACGCGCCCTAGACAGGGGCGTTACTTGTCAATTAGCGCCCTGATCTGGGGCGTCAGTTCAATAAGAGACGGCCTTGTGCAGGTCGTTAATTCAAAAATTTATTAATTTTCAGATAATAAAATTTCAGGAAAATAATTTCATGGTCAGGACAAGAAAAATAGCAGGATTCGATAGGTATGATCATGCATTAATTTAGATTCATGGTTTCATAGTTATAGAGTTTTAAACATGGATAATTATCAATTATATGAAATTGACGACTTCTCGGCAGGGCGTCAAAACAATAATTAGCGCCCTAGTGTGGGTCGCTTCTTTAAATTAGCGTCCTTGTCAAGGGCGTTGCTTTTTAAAATTACATGGAAAACATCTGAAACCATAATAAAACTATATGCATGTATGACAGAAGGTATTACTAGCAACTGGAGTTAGTTTGGGCTACGTTCTTGAGAAAACCTACCTGATTAAGATCTGGGTGATGATTCGTGGAGAAAGTTGAAGAACAACGTCACTCTGTTATATACAGAGTATTCTGGGATTTATCTGATCAGCAAGTACCAAGATAGAGAGGTTGAGAGGATGTGATTCCTACGCGTAGCTTGCTTTGGATGAAAAAATCTCATTCTTCAGTAGGTCAAGAAGGCTTTCTTACAGAGAAATAAGATGAAGAATCATTAGTTTTTTCTTCATAATACTTAACTGAAGGCAAGGGAAGAAAAACGATGTGGACGAAGAACCCACGATCTTCTCTTTGACAAAAGAGTTACTACCTACTGTAGACTTCCTACATGAAATAAGATGAAGACATTAGTTTTCTTCATCATACATAACCAAAGGCGAAGGTAAAGCAAATGAAGAACAAACTTACGTTCTTCACGGATGACAGCAGCAACAGAGCTTCGACCAAATAGATTTTAGGGTTTTATGGACAAGGATTATTTATAGGGTTTTGGGGAACCCTAATAGAGTTAGAGTTTGATTAAGGGTAGTATTGTCTTGATAGAGTCCTTTCTATATTCTACTAACTCGTACCAATCCATAAACTTACCCTAGATGAGGTCTGGGTTCGAACGGAACTCGAATTGAATTAACGTCTTAAGTGAGGGCGTCGAATTTAAATTGACGCCTTGTCGAGCGTCGTTACTTATGTAAACGCGCCCATGTAGAGGGCGTTTCATTTCCTTTCCTTAATTTTATTTTCCCCGTCGTTTGAAATTTGACGCCCTATTGTCTAGGCATCCCTTTTAAATTAACGCCTTATACAGAGACGTTTCCTTTTGAATCAGCGCCTTGATAAAAGGCGTTATTTTCCTCTTGATCAATGATTTACTCATTTAGGCTCTTTGTCATCTATTTACTTATCTTTTATTTTTAATTTGATTTATTTAAAAATCTTATTTTTATTAGGGTTGCTACACTGGGGGTCCCGTGGGGCCCAGGGGTCCCATTTTGTAAATAAGCCTCTCGTACACTCATAATTACATACCGAATACAATGAAATAAACATAAATTACACACACATAAAGTCTAACTAAATATGATAAATAGGGAGGCTCAAGGCGGAGTCTCCAGGCTATCTCCGAGCCAGATGGATGCTGAGGTGGCTCGAGTCGTGCTCCGTGTGCGGTACCGGTGGCTCGACGTATCGCGCCGCTCAACTGCTCGGGTGTCTGCACCACATTCTTTCTCATTGCCCCAAGGTGTGGGTTCAATCAAGAAGGTTGTTGAAGTGTTATTTAAAAAAATGGGTTTTAAGGGCTAGGTCGACCACTTCGGTCGACCGCCGCTCCCACTCCAGTCGATCGTTTCCGACGAATCGGCCCGACTGAACCAACAACTGAACCACTACTTAAGGGGTCTTCACACCCCATTCTCTCATTCTATTGCCCCCATTCATTCTCCAACATATTTCCCTAACCCTAGAACACCCAAACTCCACTTCTCAAGCCCCAAAACCTCATCCTTCTTCCACCCACACAAGATCCGGTCTGTTCGTCATGATTTCGGGATGAAACTTCGGCGACCGTTTGTGCAAGTGTGAAGCTCTTTCCAAGGTCCAGATTGTGGAGAAGATCATTTCAAGCCCTTGGAGTGTCTTTTGGTTCCTTTTAATCCCCAGGGTTGAGATCTATCCTCTCAAGGGTTTCCACTGCGGGTTTTCTACTCCAGGATGCCGCCTAGATGGAGCTCTCGGCGTTCTGTCCAAAGGGAACCCCATGCTCGGAGACAAGAGACCCTGGCTCCTCCACCATGGTGGGCTCCTGCGCCTCCTCGTGCACCTCGGTTGCCTCCACGGCCCATTATTGACCCTTGACTGGTCGACTTCAATGAGGTGAACGAGATTCTGCCTGATCAATGTGCTATTTTTGAGATTCAACAGGGTTGGACTGATTTTGTCACTAGATATACTCGATATTATCCCAACATAGTGCAGCAATTTTATGGAAATTTGGTTGAGAGGAATGAAGAGTTATATACGATTGTCCAAGGTGTTGAGATTCATATTACTCCGGGCCTTTTTGAACATGCCTTAGGAGTTTCCGCAAGGGGTGCAAATATGGTTTTTGGACATGGTGAAGTTGAGGCCACCTTTACTGCTATGACGAGCTGTGACTATGTGCGTGGTGTTAGTGATTTAATTACTTTAAATGTCAAATATTTTCCTCCACTACAGCGAATTCTACACCACATGTTTACTTCACTCATTTATCCAAAGAGTGACAGTCGCAATGAAGTAACATAGATTCACAAATTCCTATTTTACCATGTGATGAATGAAATTTTAGTCAACATGGGTCGGCTAATGATAGATTTGATTGGGACATGCCGAACCCAACTGAGACGATCTTTGCCTTATACTTCACAGTTGATAGGAGTGTTTATATATGTTGGGATAAATTTGGCTGATGAAATGTTTATTAGAGTCCGACAAGATGATATCTACAATGAACATAAAATTTTCATAGATTTTGGATATTACTGGGGTCCCGATGGTGAGCTACGCCCCAATGTGCCAGTGTACGGAGAAGAATCACAAAATGAAGAAGAGCCAATGCAGCAGCAGGGTCAAGGGAAAGCCCCCCCTCCAGTTCAGGCGGAGGACCAGCCTCCTCCACCCTCACCACCTCATATAGATCCAGAGATGCCTCCTCCACCATAGTACTTTCATGGGGAGTCCTCTACTCAAGGGGCCGGACAGCATCCTTGGGTGGACCAAGAGACTTTTGATAGGGGTCTTACTAGGCTAGAGACTCGAGTGGATAGTTTTGGGGGTAAACTCTCTGCCTTTGGGGATCGCATAGACACTATGGGTGACATGCTTGGCACTATGTCAACTCGCATAGATTCCTTCTCCACAGTCTTGGACACCCTATCCACACAGATGACCACTCTCTCCACTCATATGACCACCCTCACCACCATTCATGATGACTCCAGCCATGCCTTCCACATCATGAACACCACACTTCTTGGTATGCAACGCCGTGATATAGCCCGTGACAACTCCATTGTCAATATTCAGCACCGGCTTCAGTTCTAGGACCACTCCCTCATGGACATTCGCCAATGTCTTGGCTATCAGCCTCCTCCTCCTGAGGATCAACCTCATGCAAACGGCCACTGAGGATGTTCTTTAGCTTCCTACAATCTGTTGTCCATGGGTCATGTGTCTTTTGGGTCCTCTTTTCTATTATCCTATACCCTTCTTTGATGATGCCAAAGGGGGAGAAGTAGTTAGTGCATGTCTTATATATTTTATGTATGCATGTCCGTGTGTTTGCATGAATGTGCATTTGTGAGGGTCATTGTGCATTTTGTTTGAGTCAGTTCTGCATTTGCCTTGTCATATGTGTCTAGAAGTCTTGCATACTCTCAAGCATCAATGTACTTTGTAATGAAATGATGAAATGAATGCAATTGGTATTGGACATCACATGTTGGTTCTTTGTCTCTCATTTCCTCTCTATTTGGCAAATAAAGTGTTGAATGGTTTGCGTTGTTTTGACTAATGAAATGAATTCTTGGTTTAATCGCCTTGTGGACTTTTGGCCTTGCTCTATTTCAAATTTGCTCAAGGCACGCCAATGCACTTAAAAATCTAGAATTTTGTCATCATCAAAAAGGGGGAGATTATTGAGTCTCTCTAGGTGATTTTGATGATAATAAACTCCCAGTATGGCAAACGTTTTAAGTACATCCAGTTTTACTGAAGTAAGTACTCATATAGGCTCACAAGTCATTTTTCTATCACAAGAATACGCTCAAAAGGATCGTGTTTCAAAAAGCCCAGAATAAGTCAAAACTAGCTCAAATTGATTGGAATAAAATGTGGTCTCAAAGTATATTGTATAAGGATATGATTTCTGGACTAATAATGTTATTTTTGCAGGTTTTTCATGGTCCGGTCGACCTGTCCAGCTGGGGCAGTTGACCTACTCTCCCAACGCTCAGAAACCCTATAAAGTTAGAGTCCAATCGACCGTCGACCCTGGATCGATCGACCGGATCTCCCAACGTTCAAAAGCCTTTGACCTGTAAAAGTTAGGTCGACCGCCCACCTATACCCAGTCGACCGCCCCCTTCGAAGCCTCCATTTTGACTTTATTTTCTTCACGAGGATAAAGCATCTATCAAGGATTTTTTAATCCCAAAAGTCTCTAGACATCCCTGGAATTGTTGATCTGTGTCTTGCCTTGTCCTTGACCATTCAAGGCTTATAAAAACATCTCCTTGGGCCAAGAAAACCCTAATCATAAAAGGGAGATCAAGGAGGCTATCAAGGGGAGAAAGAAGGTTGCTACTGTAGCTCCGTGAACAGTACTTTGTCCAGGGTTTCTTCATCCATCTTCAAGTTTTTCAAGATCAATCTGAGGTCAATCAACCCTAAATCAAGTGGAGATTCAAGCTACATCCAAAATCTGCATCACCTACTCAGGGGGAGCTAAAATTAGACTTTTCCTTTTATGTTTCTCCCTTCATATTATCTGAGATTCAAGTGTGTGTTATTTGTAATCCTTAAACATTCGTGTGTGTGTGTGAATCTTCTTAGATCGGTGTGTGTGTGTTTGATTTTTGTCAGATTTGTGTGTGCTTCGGTGTGTTTACACCTTCGTGGGAGTTTCTATCTCCCTATGTGTGTGTGTGCATTCAGATCTTGTAATCCCTTACAAGATAGTGTGTGAATCGTCACAGTTTGTGAGGGGTGGACATAGGTTGCCGTTGTTGCATCCGAACCACCTAAAAATCGTTGTCTCTTGTATGGTTTGATCATTTTATCCTATCTCCATTTTGTGTAAGCACACACGTAGATTAGATCATTTGTATCTCTTGAGTTAGATCTAGCACAACTTATCATCTTCACATCAGATCTTTGGTATATTAAAAGGTGGGTTTGGATAGACAAGGCAAACCTTGTCAGGAAGATAACACTTTGTGTGAGTAGAATCTTCGGATTCACATCTCCGCCACGGTACCAAGGATCCGTTGTGTGTGATAGATTCTGTTAGATCAAATAGTTTCTATATAGATCTGAACTTCTTTGTTGCTGTTCTTCACACTTGTTTAAATCGGATAAGGTTTTATTAAATTTTGTAATTACCCAATTCACCCCCCCTCTTGGGTGTCATTGATCGTGGACTTCACCGATCTCACAATCGGGGAAACACTGGTCTAATGGAAAGACCTCTGGCTACACTACCAGGAAAACTCATCACGACACCACTGTCATGAACCGGACACTGCCTAGGAAAACCCTCGGTGACACCCACCGGAAACCTTAGACCTCTACCTTGGGAACACACCCAGAAACTACACGTAAAATCACGTCTTGTAGATGAGAAATGAAATCTCGAGTCACAAGAATCTCATGTCATGTGACGGGAGTACCTGCCCACCATAAGCAAGACCAGATGCGTCACTGACAACTTAGTCCGCAGCCTCAGGTGTCTCTCTACGATGCCCCAGGCGGAGACCGAGACACCGTACAGTAACCAGGAACACAAAACAAGGACTAGCTGGGGTCGCGCTCGTCAGCGCGAGTCTGATGTCCCCAACTACGTGTGCACACACAGACCATCCTTTCTAAGTCGGGTCCTCTAGTTGGTTTTCCCCTCAGCCCGGATGCAGGTTGCAAAGGCGAGGGGCCCTACAGTAACCAGCCTAAAAATCGTCTCTCTCAGGTCACGCTCTCCACCACTCCCATGTGGGTTCGCACACGTGTGCGTAGGAAAGCTACGACTAGTGGGGGCTCACTAAACGTGAACACTGAAAACCACGCACGCACCCATCGCAAGTAATGCGAAGTAGCAGGTACCTCAGAGCCACCCGACTTTGGACAACCCACTAGACCTAATATACCCAACGGTCCTTGAGTCACGAGACTCGGGTCAAGACCGTTGAACCAAGATAGCTCCACGCCGTCAATCTGCCCTAACCCTAGGGTCAGAAACCTCGGCACGATAACTCACAAGGTAGTTCACAACTACCGAGATAATTCCCTCCTAAAGGGAACTCAAGAGACCCCTAGCCCTAGGCTGGGCGGCTGGACTCACGGTCCAATGGCCAAACTCACGGTCCACTCGGAAAACACTTACCGGGAAGCCAAAGACGTGCGGGAATAACCCACCGCACACATGCTGATACACGGTGACTTGTTCTAGCGAGAACACGAAAGCTCGGAACACATGGGGTCACCCAGACCCCTAAAAATCCATGGGTACGCTAATCGAGATAACACATAACTTTCAGACACCCAAAAACACGGCCACGGTACCCTTAGGGTGTCCGGGACGCTCACGGGCCAAGGGGAATACGATTAGCCATAGTCCACACGCCCTATCCCGCCCGATTGGTCACCCACATGAACGCGCAACCCACCTGGGGCGCGTTCACAGCATGATGTGACACAACCTAGGACTTAAACAAACAAGTACAATCGCAATCAAACGGACCGATGTCGGCGACCGCTCACCCGATGCTCACCAAGACCCGGGGTAACTTGGCAATGCCAAGTGGAGGTTGTGTGGGCTGGGCCCTTGCTGGTAGAGGGCCAGCAAGGCCTAAGTTGATTCCCAAGGGTAATGGCAGCCCAATTCAAGGGAGCCGACGTCGTGCCGAGGGCACGGGTTCCACTCTTCCCACGGTGATCACTCAAGACAACGGGACTTGAGGATCAAGCTCTCACTCTCACGGCCAGCGGAACTAAGAACTAATATTGAAAGACAAGCACTAAAGGGAGTGAGGTTTGAGCACTTACTCGACCGGTTTGAAGAAACCGATCCCGCTCGGAGACGAGGGCGAGTGGGGAGGCGAGTGGATCCCCACACGCCGCGGCAGTGTAGCTTGACCTGCTCAATCTAATTACAACACTACTCCTCTCGCAGGAGGGGGACCTTGGGGTGGGGGTTAATGGATATTACAGCCAAAACTACCTCCACGCAGGGAGGGGCCTTCAGCCGGCCAAGCGGGGAGGGGAATTGGAGAAAGGAACACCGAAGACGGGAGGTTGCCGATTCTGCCCGGTTCTGTGGGTGCTGATAGGTGACTGAAGAGTTGACTGCTGCAGCTGCTACTGAATTTTGTTGGGGGCGAAACCACCTGGGAAATCTTCGTAGGAGGCAGGGGAAGTCTTCCAAATTTTGTTAATTTCTTCTGTCGTCGATGCCGGTCTGGGTGGAGGACCGAACAGGGAGGTAGACTCTCGGACTGGCAGCTCTTGATTTCCAACAGCAGGTTGCAGAGGATGTCCCGACAGCTCCCGAACTCGGAATCAAGCACCGTTGGAGTCGTTGGAACCGTGGACGAGCCCTCTTCGCCAAAAAACTGACGGAGAAGGCCAGGGGACTCTGAACACTACTGACAGGTCGGTGCAGACTATGGGTAGCAGAACTACATAGCTGAGGGAGAAAATGGATAACTCCTGCTACAGGATGCCGAACGGAGTTCCGCTTCTTGATTTCCGGTTCTGGTACTCAGCAGGGGCAGCTCTGCGTAGTTGTGGGAGAACGGAGCTCCCGGGCAGCACACAGCTCGGATGAAGATGAAACCACCGCCGTTGCGAAGAAGACCGGCAGACGCTTCCGTGGATACCTCATGGGCCTTCAGATTCGCTGGGATGTGGTCGGGGTCGCCTCTGTAATCTGCTACTCTTCTGCTGCCTGCGAACTGAAAACTGGAGGTTGAAGATGATGGGGGGAAATGGGGTATATGGGAGGGAAAATGGAGGTGGATGAGTGTGGGGAGAACTCTGGCTGTGAGGGGGTCTAGGAGGGGGTGTTCCAAGGTGTGGAGGGGAAGAATAGGGTGTGGAAGGGGGTCTAACAGGTGGTGGGAGGAGGAGCTACGAATTTGGGCATGGAGGGAGAAGGGGGAAGGTGAGGGGGGCACAAGTGGGTGGAGGGAATGTGAGTTTGAATTTCCTTTAATGTGGGGTGATCAATGGAGGTCTTGGGGATGGGAAGAGGTGCCTTGGGAAGGTGGAGGGCTGCTTGGGGAAGGGGATGGGTAGTTGGGAGTTGGAGGGTGGGGTGTGGATTGGTGGAGGGTCTATTGGGACTAGGGGGAAGTAATGATGGCTTGTGGGAAGTTGTAGAGGAGTTAATAGAGGTAGGTGGGAGGGTGGAGGTGGTTGGGAGGAGAGGAGAGAGAAAATTTTCGAAATTGGGTGTGGAGGAGAGAGAAAGGAGAGTGAAAGAGAGAAATTAAGAGAGGGATGGGTGGGGAATCTCTCCCCTAGGGTCTCTCACCCAAATAATGGAATCTCTCCACTAGATAAGAAGTTTGAACTCTCAAAATGGTAAGTTTTTCATTCATTGATTCATTAAGTTGAAATGGGGGGGAATGGGGTCCTATATATAGGAAACCCACATTTCTATAAAAGTCCCTGACAATTGACTCAATGACAAATAACCGAGGGGGTAGGGGAGTGCCCTTGGGCCAAGCCCAATGAATTGGGCCCAATAGCTAACTAGACAACCTAATGACACTCAAACTTAGGGAAATGAACACAAGACCTAGGAACATGACTCAAATAAAAGGGAAAATACATCAAATGACTCAAATAAAAATTACATAGGACTCAAAATTAAATGACTAGACCATGCCGGATGCAACCGGGGTGAGGAGACGAGCTGTGAACGTGGGCATGGGAGGTGATGTCCCCATCACAGCAGAATGCGCCGCCCGCCTGGGGTGCGTTCACAACGAAACGCGCCCAACAGGAGGGGCGCGATCTTAAATAATGCGACAGGTCCCCCGATCGCGACAAGGGATGAACACGACTGGGCTGGCGAACACGTCATATTCGCAGTTGGTCCCACCACCACGACCCTGACCGACTTATTGTTCATCTTCTCCGATGAACGCAGTGGTGCGATACGTCACCTTCTTCTTTAAAGAACGCGGCCACTGTGGAAACCGTGATCTCAACCTAAACCTGAAAAATGGCGAACTATGCAGAAAATGCCATTCCACGCCCCAATCACTCCCAGGTGATGGGGAATACAAGGGGAGACCCTTCCCCAACCTCTCTAGCACCGAGAGGATCCATTCAAACCCCAAAAACGTGATCAAAACACGAAAATCCGACGTTCACCCCAAAAATATACTTTTGAACTCTGGCGCGAATATAAACCCTCTCGGCTCACCTCGGGCTACCAAACTCACGGGAAATGAAGTACAAGGGTTAAGGATCCATCCCCCTACCACCACCGAAGATTCCGCGCATTGAGGACGCCGATCTGCCAAGAAAATCCTGCCTGAATGCCACGGCGCCCCGAACTCGCGGTCGAGCTTTGCCGCTCCTCCACCGCCTCGATCCTCATCCCGTCCGCGCCCGCTCCTCGCCCGCGTCGCCTGCACCTCGCCCCCGTCCCGCTCCGTTGGCCTCCGGAGAAGAGAGGGTGAGAAGAGAGAGCGTGAGAGAAGAGAGAGTGAGAAATGAGAGATGGGGAGAGAGAAAAGGGGTTAACAAATAGAAAATCCAAAAAAATTAGAAAATACCAAAAAAAGGAAAAAATACTCCCCACGATCCTCGAAAAATACACAATACAGTGGTAACGTCACGGAGTCGGAGAACGCAACAGTTCGCCCTACAAGGGGTTCCGAAGGTCTGATAGACGAAAACACGCGTAAATTGCTAAACTCACTCCGGGACCCACAAAAGTGATCCGAAACCCACAAATCTTGATTCGAATAATATCCACAAAATCTGGGGCATTACATGCAGGTCATCCTTTAAGCGCAGAAATAGTCTTTTCACATTTTTTTAGGCCAATGGGAACAAAGGTTGCAAGTTGACATGGCTTTGTGCACCGGATTTGGTGCACAAAGTATTACTCAACTTTGAAATTTGATTGGCTAAGATCATGTCCATTAATAGTTTCACTCTATAAAAATAATAAGAGCAATCTGGCATTTGAGTCGATGAGATTTGAGGAGTCTGCCTGTTACCTGAAGGCTGACGTTGATAACATCGTCTTGATAATTGCGTTGGTGCTAGAATAGGGTGGCATGCCCGTGCAAATTTGCCTCGACTGTCTTTGATGACTCACACTCTTATTTAGGGTCTGTTAGCCCCACTTTGATAGCAAGATAGACTAAAAGTATGTTAACTCAACTAGATTAGATAGTTCTGGAGTTAATCCACTTTTAGTTTTGAGGAGGGTAATTAAATTTAGCTCGGCCCATAACTAACAACGAGCCCAATCCAACTCCGGATCTACAGCGCGCCTATGGGGCGCCCCGCGGCCGTAGCCTATTAAGGGGCGGCCCATCAGGCTCAACATTGGATTCGACAACGCAGAAAGGCTATGGCCCAAGCACAATGACCACTGGAGAACCCTCCGACCACCGACCGTTACCTCCCACGACGTCGGCCCTGACCCCATAACGGGCGAGCACTCCCCACGAGCGCCGTAAGACTCGCCTATGGACCAGCCAACGTCGGGGTAATCGCCCTCCAACGGGAAACTCTCATCACGATTGCGAGAGACGTTTGATGGGAATCGACACCGAGCCTGTACCTTTTTTATTACATTTATGTCCTTTTAGTTTGTGTTTATATCCTTGGGAAAGTATGTACGTAAATGTAAGGCTTTATAAGCCAAGGAGTCATTCCCATGGATTGTGTGAGTTTTTATGCAATTAGGCAGTAGGACCAGCAAGGGGGCCCTCAGCCCTTTCCCATTGGTCCATGTCACCATGTGGGCCTGGTCAACCTTCCTAGGTGGACATCTAGAAGGGTGGGCTGGTCATATGGACACATGTGCTTGAATGGGTCAACATTCTAATAGGTTGGCCACCTACCCCATTCAACTCCCCTTATAGTCAATAGGCCGCCCCCTTCCCCTATTATTTAATACTTTTTTTGTGTTTGTGGCATGCAATCCCAGCCCTTCAATCCCCAACCCTTGATCCAAGGGTCCACATTAGATTAGATTGGTAGCATATATAAGCTTGTATTTTCATGAGAAAATCAATGAAAAATCAGAAAATTATGTTGAAGCTTGGAGCATATTGCGCCCCCTTCCTCTCTCCTACTGTTCTTCCTTCTCCAACCTCCATTTCTAGAGTGTTTCTATCTTCTATCATCCCCTCTCAACCTCTGATCACCACCGGTGCCGCCGCCGCCACCGTTCGTGCCGCCTTCGAGCTGCCACGGAATCATCTTCAGTTTTCTGTCCTGCTGGACAGAGGTGTCTTCACGAAAATCCTGCTATAAGCCACGGCCTCTTCGTGGATTGAAATTTTTATGGTGTGTTCCTACCTTCTAGACCCTCCTCCAAAACAAATTCCAAGTCCAAAATCCATCGTTTGTTATTTTTACATTTTCGGTCTTTAATCATTCCCAGATCTGTCCTGTCTCTATCTATAGTGATAACAGCTCTGTTTTTCCAACCTCCGGCCATCTTTTTGATTTGTCTAAACCCTCCCAATTTTACTGGGAGTTCTGTCCATCACCCCCTATATCCACAAATTTTCTTAATTTTTTATCAGCCTTCTATCTATTTTTAGAAATTCGTGTTCTTCCTCAGCTACAGTGTTGTCAGCCAGTTTCCAGATCCGACTCACTGCTAGTGAAAAATTCATAGAAATTCGTAGACTTCCCCAAATCTAGATCCCAAAATAGTTATGGTTTCTTAACTTGATTTCCCACAACTTTTCTGAAGAACACAACCCCAGATTCGGACGTCCACCTCGCGGTCAAAGGCAATCCATAGGAAAGTTCTCTGCTGACCTGAGATTTCAGGAACTGTACAACAGCAACCTTCAAAATTCGCCAATCAGAAGTACATGTTTGATTATTTTTCTGTAATCACCTTCGGTTGAAGCCCTTCGAAGTATCTTTCCAACGGCGCTAGTTTCGTCGCATTCCAACGTCGGGGCTGATCGCAGCGTCCGTTCTCGTCAGAGCGCGCGTCGGAAAATAGAACCGGCAGGTCTGTGGCCAGTTATTCCGACCGGTGCCGATCGGAGCCGCCCGGCCTCCGGCCGGCGAACCAGCGTGCCGCCAGCCTGGGAAACACTTCCCTAAGTGTCCCCACTACAGCGGTGTCACCGGGTCCCACTCGACCCCTCCGGAAAGCACGTGGGCCCCACTGTCACTAGTTCGGGTGCTGCCGAAGAGACGCGAGAAGCCGCCCGTCAACCCGAATTCGGTCCTCCCGGTCCCATTTGTGTAGCCCTTTACCTCCTGCATGGAGTGGGCAGTAATTCATTTGCTGTAATATGGTGTATTAATTGTCCCGGGAGTACGAGTGTCGGCCGGGTCCGTCTTCCCCACGCCGTGCGCGTGGAGGTATCGTTTTCGTTCCCTTCTCGACATTTTGCTTACTTCATATATATTTATTTATGCCGCTGCTAGAGAGCATGTGTAGGGATATCTAGCTCGCTTTATCTATTCATTACCGCTGCTGCGAGAGAGTGCGAGACCGTCCCGTGACCCGATCCGGGCACACGAGAGAGCCGATCACCCAAGTTCATTGCCGGTTTCTCAACCGCGCACGTCCGACGCTTCCCTCGTTAAGGGACAGTCACGAGCTTGTCGTGTCCGTGGTCTCATCCCGCATCAACGTTACTCCACTACTTACGCCTTTCCCCGCTAAGGGATTGGGCTTCCTCCCCAAGACAACCCCTTATAAAAGGGACATCGACAAAGAAGGACGGGGACGGTGGATCATACTGCCAGATGACTACACAAGAGAATAGTGCTACTAGCCCTACTACAGAGAGAAAGAAGTAGCGACAGTCCATGCTCGAAGGAAGGTTCCCTCCTGCACGACTTTACCACCCAGCGAGCACTCACCGAGTGAGCACTAGGAGTGGCGAGCATTCATCCGGAGGATCTACACGGCTTCTCAGCCATCTACTACAATCTCTCTCTCTCTCTCTCTCTCTCTCTCTCTCTCTCTCTCTCTCCTACTTTTCTCTACCCTTCATTAATCCGTTGCTGATTTAAGCATCGGAGGGTTGTCCCCTGGGGTAACACCCAGGACTCCTTCTGACGCCCCTTGACTTTTGGTGCTTACAGGCTTCCACAGGTGCGGGATGACTTCCCCATTCAATAAATAGAGAAGGTGGTACGTGGCATAGAAATCAGATTTCTGCCTCTACACTTCTTGGCCCCGTTTGTGGGAAACTGAGCGAAAAGCTATGGCACCCTGTGGAAGCCTTCGCAACGCTAGCAACCAGGGGCGCGGTTCCCATCAGGGGCCCAACTCCCGCCAAGGGTCGCAGGAAGCTTCTTCTGCTCACCCCCGCCAAGAGGTCATGCCGGGCGACCTCGACGAGATCCGCCAGCAGATCCAAGCCCTAATTGGACTATGTCAGGAGTGAAGTCCCGCGATCAATGACACCCAAGAGGGGGGTGAAGTGGGTGTTGACAAATTTTAAGAAAACTTTTGTTCTTTTTGGAATATATGATAGAATGCTAGTTAAGAGAATCAAATCTATTTGAACATAAATTAGATTTATCAACTTTATATGATGATGATATAGATTATGTAATAAACACGTGGACAAATCCAAACAACCAGTTTACACTAATCACTCACGTAGAATGGGGGTAGAGGAAATGGACCAAACCACACAATAAAAATCACAATGCACAATAGTTTTTAAGGTGGTTCGGATGCAACGACGGCAATCCTATGTCCACCCCTCACCAAATCCGGTGAGGCTTCACTCGGGGATAAATCTCCAAATGGAGACGACGCTCCAACAACACACGTAGGACGACACCTGCACACACACACGGGGACACACCCCAATACACACACACACACACACTGAGATGAAGTCTCCAACACGATCCGACAACCGGATCACCAACACAAACACCCGCTGCCACAAGTGCAGCAATCTACACACACAAGACAGAACGGATCTGTTAGGTCCCGTAGTGCAGGAACACGGATCTAGAGGGGGGGTGAATAGATCCTACTACTAAAAACTATGACCGATTAAAAACATAGACAAGCCCACATCGGAATTAACAACCTTGACGAGACTGAAGATTTCACTCAAGCAAGATGATTAAATTCTCTCAATCTCACCGTTCACACACGATTAAGATAAACACATTAAGCTGTTAAACATAACAAGGCAAACCACAATGCAAACCATAGGACACTGAGATTTTTAAGGTGGTTCGGGACCACGACGGGCTCCCTACGTCCACCCCTCACCAAACCCGGTGAGGCTTCACTCGGGGATAAATCCCCAACACGGAGACGACGCTCCGAACACACACGGGGATGAATCCCCACACACACATGGGGACACCCCCAACACACACACAGACGGAGACGAAGTCTCCCACACGATCCGACGACCGGATCACAAACACATACACGATCCGACGACCGGATCACAACACACACACGATCCGACGACCGGATCACAACACACACACACACGCTACAACAACCGCAGCACAGTAACACAAACACGATCGCACGAAGATGATCAAACACGACCGTATACACAAACGGTCACACACACGAGTATCTCTATTGTTCAGAAAATAAACACAAATACTCAAGCATGCTCAAACCCAAAATAGAGATCATAGAACATATCACAAAGAACTGATAGAAGACATAGAAGAAGTCCCCCTTTGATCTTCAAGTCCGGTTGATGATGTTCCTTGAACCACGAGTTGGAGAGAAGCCGAATGAAGACGATTCTTACGTCCTCTTGATCCTCTCTTCGATCCGCTCCTTTTCTTCTTCTTCCACGAGCTCCAGATCTTCACGGATGTAGATGATATCCTCCTTGGAAGAGCTCCACCACGTTTTCCCCCTTTTCTTCACCTATATGAAAGAACAAATGAGCATTAGGGTTAGTCACATCCCAAATTCGTATCTCTTATATAAGCAACTCAAGGGGTGGGGAAAAGACTCATAAAACCCTCCTAATACAAGTTAAAAACACCTTAATAACAATAGAAACTAATAGGGGGTAGTATGGTAATGTTTGAAAGGGTTTTCAAAGGGTTTTAAACACTTTCGGAAGTCCCGTCCGGAAGGGGTCGACCCTTGGGGTCGACCCTCGGGCAACAGGTTGCTGGAATACACAAAAAAACACCCTGTGTTACAAAGGTCGACCCTTGGGGTCGACCCTTCCATGGGTCGACCCTAGGGGTCGACCCTTTCAGACAGATTACACAAAAAATAGCTCTGCGCGCTTCGGCGATAGGAATTAATTCTCCTAGCTCAGAACTCCGATCGAAGTGAGACTGGAGGCGTTGGAAAGAGGACTCCCAGAGCTACAACATAAAATTTTTAGAGGGGAGATCCAATGGTTGGATTGAAAATGGTGAATACTGTAAGACAGTTTGAGTTTGAAAAATAACTAAAACCTCCATCAAACCAAAGGGAAACAATTGATTAAATGTTACCATAATCCCATGAAGATCAACAATGATTTTGCATCCTGAAAAACATGATAAACCAAGAGATTAGTTGAGAATCAAAATATATGAGTTATGCATTAACACTATGAACATGTTCACAATGAAATACATCATTGAACATATTCAAACATGCGTTTTGCTTATCAAATCACTTAGCAAAAATACATTTGACCAAATGACAAGGTTTTGAAGTGATAAGCATGAATCTATCATTCAGTCAAATATAATAACATGGAAGCTCAACCATTCAATCACATTCTTGAATCAACCAAATCTTCAACATCAAGATACTTCATTACACAAGTGTTAGCAATCATGCCAAATGCAAAGCATACATAATATCATAGAACCACATTCATTCAAATGGCATTCTTGTTGATTAAAAACTCACGAGAAGCATTGATATAAACAGGGGATCCTCCAAGACGTCTCAACCAAAAGTTAACAACATATCCCATGCATTTGAATAACATGTATGACCATCAAACCTCATGTAGGAAATGCATGAAAATTCCCAACCAAGACTGTGAAAAGCTATTTGATGAAATGCATGAAATATAGAAGAGTCAACACAATGTAATAAGTGATTCAATTCCCCTTTTCAATAAGCTCTTCATTGATGCACTCCTTTGAGTTCCAAACATGAGTCATGGATTTTGATCCTGCAAATCAAAATATTCAAAGCATGAGACCATTAAATATACAAAGCATTCATATGACTTTCAAACATGAACAGAGTTAACTCCCTTTTTCATTAAGATCTTCATTGATGCAATCCTTTGAGTTCCAAACATGAATCATGGACTTTTATCCTACAAATCTAAATATTCAATGCATGAGATCCTTAAAGACAAATCATTCATATAACTTTCAAACATGAACAGAGTTAACTCCCTTTTTCATTGATGGACTCCAGTCAACTCCAAGTATGAGCCATGAAGTTGTATTCATGCAAACCAATATAAATATAACGTTAGTTCCTTAAACATCAAGTGTAACTCCATCTTTCAACCCATCAAATCAAGATATGAAACTTGTTGTTCAATGAAACATTGCTCAATGAAACACATACACACACAAGCACAATCGTTTTGATATCATCAAAATCAAACACGAACTAGGGGTGCAACAATCTCCCCCTTTTTTATGATGACAAAACGATGTGTGTGATAATACAAACATTGAGCCATTCTTCCCAAGACAACATCAATTATCAAGCATACATCATTGAACAAACACCAAACATTAACACACACCATACACATTAACACACACCAAATATTCTCCCCCTTTTTGTCATCTACAAAAAGACAGGGGGTTGAGTGACATGATAGGAACGTGTGAGGCCAAAAGAATGATACCAATACAAAGACCAAGGGATGCTAATCAAAGGCCCACAATGTGATACCAAATGTTGTTCAAATTAAAGGACCAAAGATTTACAATCTCAATACTTGAAGAAGTGGCCCCAAAGATTTGATACCCAATGTTGGAAGAACTCATTTCAGCCTGGTGCAACCTGATGTTTCAAAATGATGCATTTCAAAAAGAATGATACCAATTGTTGAAACGTATGACTTGTACAAGCTGACATCAAGTATGAACTATATGCATGCTGAAAAATGTCAAATATGCAAATATGTAAATTAGCACTGAATATGCACTATGTGAATGCTAATCATGCAAGTTATGAAGCTATGCACATGGCGACCTCTATCCTTTAAATGTAAGGTTTATGCTCAGAATTAGACTCAAGGGGAATGCACGAACATGCAGGCACACAAGAACAATCGTCATGCACACAAATATAACATATAGTAACTCCCCATTAATGAGACACGGGTTAAGAAAAGAGCACGTGATTCAAAATCAAGAGTATAAGACATGAAGCATAACTAAGAGATTTTGTGCATACACAACTAGGAGTACTACATAAACCATGAGTGTAGGCAAGTTCATAAGATACATACATCACAAAAATACCCATGTGAAATGTGAGGCAATGACTAATGAGCTTCAAAATATATGGATTGTCAGATTTTCTAAAGAACACTAGATGGTAATCTCCTCTCTACACTTTCACTTTAGATTCTCGACTTTCGGTAGTTTCGCATAACCCCGATTTTGTTTCTTTTAAAAGACTTCACCTTTCAGCGCGAGTTTCCTCATATGTCTCAATGGGGATTCCCGGCTACTTGGATTCGTCACACAATGGATTTTTGTTTCTCCTTTTGATGCGAGTTTCCTCCTTTGTTTGAGGGGAGATTCCCGGTTACTCGGATCCACATTCCACTTATTGAATTTTTGTGGGGTAGGCAGCTTTTTCCTCACGATTACTCTTTAATGTCCATGTAGAGATTCAAGTTCCCTTTAGAGTGTTGGAAAGAATTTTTTAAATCCTTATCAATAAAAGTCATTGAATTCATTAGTGCAAGAGTGTGGGGGTAAATTTTTATTTTGCATGTATAAAATGAATTCGACAAGACATAGCTATGACTCCCCCTAAATGTATGAACGGTCGGAATCAAATCCTCCCCCTTAATATATGACATGTATCACATATGAATAAAATCATTGCATTGTTATTTATCAAGGAGGTGAGGTCTTAGAAAGATCAAGAAATGGTTTCATAGTACAAATACTTACAAGCATGCAAGGATTCATGAAACATTCATGCAAGCATTCATGAGTCAAGATATGCGATTATCATGAAATATATGCATATGTTCTATATGCATGAATATGCAATATGCATCTTTTTATACTTTTATATGCATAGTGTGTGAATGATATGCAAAGATGCTAATGCAATGCAGAATGTCAGATTTTTATAGAAGCATGAGAATGCAATGCAGGATGAAATTTTTTTTTTTTTTTTATTTTAGAACATCATGACAGAATGCACAAGGAGACATACATATTCAAATGATGATCAGCAACTATTTTCCAAGACTTACCCTTTTTGAACAAGGGTACACAAATGATCAAAATCAAGTAGTAAACCCAAATTATTTTCAGAAATGTTCAAAAATAGATTTTCAATAACATTTCAAGAGCTTAGAGTGTCATCCACAAACCAAACAGATTTTATAGGTTCTGGTACGAGGTGGAGGTGGAGGTGGAGGTGGAGGTTTTAGAACCCAACTCACACATAGTGAGAGCTTCTAGGTGGACATGATCCACCTTTTCACTACACACCATTTGATATACCAGATACTCAATTACACTCAGATGCTCATGCATTTCATATTGAAAAGTATTCAGTAGGCAAGGACATCATGCTTGTTCCTCAAAATTTTCAGATTCATTCAACCAATGAGACATGTTCATCATAGCAGAATACAAGAACAACAGATCAAGTTCAGAAACAATATCTGTCAAGGAAATAATTCTGCATATCAGAAATTTTGCCTTCTAGAAGCAAGAATGAATTTCAGAATCAATTTGAACGCACATGGTATTTCATAATTTCAAGGTAAATTGATTTTCTTTAAAAGACATGTTTCCACATTTCAATACCAATTGTTACATATGATCAATCAATTCCACAGTTCAAAAATTTTGCCCGTTTGAATCAAGAAGGGTTTTCAAATTCAATTTGAAAGCACATGCAAATCAATGGGCAAATTGATTTCATTCAAAACACAAGGTTCCTTATAAGCCAAATAATTCAATTTCTGAATTTTGGTACTAGGCGGAGAACATAGGTCCGAAGACCACCATCACGCTTAGTGGAAGTATCCAGTTAAACGTAGTCCAACCTTCTCTAACCACCATTTGATATACTAAATATTCATCCATTGAAGACATATGTGACTTGTGAAGAATTTAGAGCATAACATGAGAACACACCAAGATCTCATTCCAAAACATCAAGACCACCAAGTTTGACAATGAAGGAGCAAAGTTGGAGTTTTACCATATGAGTGTGCCTTGTTCCATTTTATTAGAACCCCTTTCATTCTTTATTTACCTCAAGGCACACCTTCATCACAACTGACTCATTTGTCAGATTTTGGGCACCCAAGCCTTCTTGGGTCCTTGGATATTAGAAGCATTTCTTCCAAAAATTTTCTTTGACATTTTCATTACCACCTTGTCATCACTTTCCATGATCCTGCAATCCTCAATAACATGTCCACGGTTTCCACAATAAAGGCATTGAGGAGAAACAATTTTACCAAAAGACTTTCTTTTTGGAGTAAAGGAGGTTTCAAATCTATTCCATCTTCTATTTTTAAAAAGTCTAGATTTAACAAAACTAGACCTAGCATGCATTCTAGAAGCATGAAATTTTCTGTTTTTAAAAATCAACATTCTTTCATTACATGCCCGTACTTCCCACAATGAAAGTAACAATGAGATGTGGGTCTACGGAATGACTTTTCATTGTTTGCATGAGTGTTTATGAACAAGTTTCTCTTATAGGATGAAGACTCTTGAGCATTGGAAGCATGTTCAGTTCTGAATTTTCTTTGAAACTTCAACTTAGCATTCATGACATGATAGTCATCATTTTGTTTGACAAAGCAATCATCCATGACATGGCCAAGTTTGTGACAATAGAAACAAGAATATTTCTCTTTTCCTTGAAAGCATTTTGTTCATCTTTCTGTTTTGAAAAACAATTTTTCATCGTGTGGCCTAACTTACCACAATGAAAGCAAGAACCATTTCTTTGTGATTTGAAAATATTTTTCTCTTTACATGCAAATTTGTCATCCTCTTTCATGACAACAAAATCATCCATCACATGTCCAAACACACCACAATAGAAGCATTCAACATTGAACTTCGATTTTTGAAATCCATTTGGCATGGTTGGTTTGACATTCTTCATTTTCTCAAATCTATTTTCAGAATTCTTCATTTGTGCAATTGGAGGTGGTGCTTTGGAAGTGCTTGGAATATTAGATGCATGAACAAATGAAGTTTTCAATTTGAATTCAAAGGACTTTTTGTTGACCGAGGTGTATCCAAGACCTTCTTTTTGAAAGTTCACCTTAACACCCAATATTTTATCTAAATTTTCCTTTCCTTTGACAAATCTAGACAAATCATCTTTTAAGCTTTGTACTTCTTCTTCAAGAGCAGAAACATGCAATTCGGCACTCGTGATTTCTTCTTCACATGCACAAACTTTCTCATTCAACAAGTAATTCACAGATTTGAAGCTTTCATTTTCATCCTTGAGTTCTTTGTTTTCAACATTCATGGAATGTAGTTTTTCAGTCAATTTCTCAAGGACTTTCTCAGTTTCAACAAGTTTTGAAATCCTAGCAAGCATTTGTTCATTTTCAGATTTCAACAAAGCATTTTGCTTTTCAAGTTTATCAGAGCTTTTCAACCTACTTTCAAGTAGAGAAATCTGAATTAGCATATCACCATTATGCTTTTTGAGCTCCTCATTTTCAATCATGATCCTCTTGTTGTCAATTTCATTGTCAAGCAATTTATCAAACATTTTATCATCATCAGAAAGAGATGCTAGCTTGCTTTTAAGATGTTTTTCTGTTTCTTCAAGCAATGAAATCTTAGACAACAAGTGTTTGTTTTGATCAAGCAAATCATGGGAATCAGTATCAATTTCAAGAGCAGTATTAGATTTTCTAAACATCTCAAGCTCCTCATTCATACAAGACATCTCATCTGAAAATAATTCAACTTTGGATTCTAGAAGTTCTTTTTCATATTTTAGGTTCTCAATCTTTGACTCCAAAGTTTTACAATTTTCACATGAAAGATTATCATGCACATTCTCATTAATCTTCCTTTTCAAGGTTTTATTTTCAGATTTGAGTTTCTTGCATCTATCATACAGCGTAGCATATGCCATTTGTCATTCCTCAATCGAGAGTTCTTCGGATTCAGAATGTACCTCATCATAATTTTCTCCATTGAGTTGATCATCATTGTCGGCCAAGAGACAGTTTTGTCCTTTCATCTCTTGAGCTTTGATTAACTGATCCATAAGCTCGTTTGCCGTTGTACATGAAGAAACAAATGGAAACATATGAGTATCAATGGCACTTTTCAATAAACTTAAGACAATGACATTTTCATGGTTCTTCAATTTATCTTGACTAGACCACTTGGTCTCATCTAGAGGTAATATGTGAGGACCATCATAAATCAACTTCCAAAGATTAGGATTAATTGAATTGATCAGTCTACACATTTTACCCATCCATGAAGTAACATCAGAACCATTAAGAATAGGAAGGCAATTCATTGACATGTGCTCAACAGAAAAGTTCATGATTGTAGAATGCACTAGGATCACTCTATAGATCGTGAAATCTGGGGATAGCAGAGCCTCGCTCTGATACCAATTGTTAGGTCCCGTAGTGCAGGAACACGGATCTAGAAGGGGAGGTGAATAGATCCTACTACAAAAAACTATGACCGATTAAAAACATAGACAAGCGCACAGCGGAATTAACAACCTTGACGAGATTGAAGATTTCACTCAAGCAAGATGATTAAATTCTCTCAATCTCACCATTCACACACGATTAAGATAAACACATTAAGCTGTTAAACATAACAAGGCAAACCACAATGCAAACCATAGGACACTGAGATTTTTAAGGTGGTTCGGGACCACGATGGGCTCCCTACGTCCACCCCTCACCAAACCCGGTGAGGCTTCACTCGGAGATAAATCCCCAACACGGAGACGACGCTCCAAACACACACGGGGATGAATCCCCACACATACACGGGGACACGCCCCAACACACACACAGACAGAGACGAAGTCTCCCACACGATCCGACGACCGGATCACAAACACATACACGATCCGATGATCGGATCACAACACACACATGATCCGACGACCGGATCACAACACACACACACGCTACAACAACCGCAGCACAATAACACAAACACGATCGCACGAAGATGATCAAACACGACCGTATACACAAACGGTCACACACACGAGTATCTCTATTATTCAGAAAATAAACACAAATACTCAAGCATGCTCAAACCCAAAATATAGATCATAGAACATATCACAAAGAACTGATAGAAGACATAGAAGAAGTCTCCCTTTGATCTTCAAGGCCGGTTGATGATGTTCCTTGAACCACGAGTTGGAGAGAAGTCGGATGAAGATGATTCTTACGTCCTCTTGATCCTCTCTTCGATCCGCTCCTTTTCTTCTTCTTCCACGAGCTCCAGATCTTCACGGATGTAGATGATATCCTCCTTGGAAGAGCTCCACCACGTTTTCCCCCTTTTCTTCACCTATATGAAAGAACAAATGAGCATTAGGGTTAGTCACATCCCAAATTCGTAACTCTTATATAAGCAACTCAAGGGGTGGGGAAAAGACTCATAAAACCCTCCTAATACAAGTTAAAAACACCTTAATAACAATAGAAACTAATAGGGGGTAGTATGGTAATGTTTGAAAGGGTTTTCAAAGGGTTTTAAACACTTTCGGAAGTCCCGTCCGGAAGGGGTCGACCCTTGGGGTCGACCCTCGGGCAACAGGTTGCTGGAATACACAAAAAAATACCCTGTGTTACAGGGGTCGACCCTTCCATGGGTCGACCCTAGGGGTCGACCCTTTCAGACAGATTACACAAAAAATAGCTCTGCGCGCTTCGGCGACATGAATTAATTCTCCTAGCTCCGAACTCCGATCGAAGCGAGACTGGAGGCGTTGGAAAGAGGACTCCCAGAGCTACAACATAAAATTTTTAGAGGGGAGATCCAACGGTTGGATTGAAAATGGTGAAGACTATAAGACAGTTTGAGTTTGAAAAATAACTAAAACCTCCATCAAACCAAAGGGAAACAATTGATTAAATGTTATCATAATCCCATGAAGATCAACAATGATTTTGCATCCTGAAAAATATGATAAACCAAGAGGTTAGTTGAGAATCAAAATATATGAGTTATGCATTAACACTATGAACATGTTCACAATGAAATACATCATTGAACATATTCAAACATGCGTTTTGCTTCTCAAATCACTTAGCAAAAATACATTTGACCAAATGACAAGGTTTTGAAATGATAAGCATGAATATATCATTCAATCAAATATAATAACATGGAAGCTCAACCATTCAATCACATTCTTGAATCAACCAAATATTCAATATCAAGATGCTTCATTACACAAGTGTTAACAATCATGCCAAATGCAAAGCATACATAATATCATAGGACCACATTCATTCAAATGGCATTCTTGTTGATTAAAAACTCACGAGAAGCATTGATATAAACAGGGGATCCTCCAAGATGTCTCAACCAAAAGTTAACAACATATCCCATGCATTTGAATAACATGTATGACCATCAAACCTCATGTAGGAAATGCATGAAAATTCCCAACCAAGACTGTGAAAAGCTATTTGATGAAATGCATGAAATATAGAAGAGTCAACACAATATAATGAGTGATTCAACTCCCTTTTTCAATAAGCTCTTCATTGATGCACTCCTTTGAGTTCCAAACATGAGTCATGGATTTTGATCCTGCAAATCAAAATATTCAAAGAATGAGACCATTAAATATACAAAGCATTCATATGACTTTCAAACATGAACAGAGTTAACTCCCTTTTTCATTAAGATCTTCATTGATGCAATCCTTTGAGTTCCAAACATGAATCATGGACTTTTATCCTGCAAATCTAAATATTCAATGCATGAGATCCTTAAAGACAAATCATTCATATAACATTCAAACATGAACAGAGTTAACTCCCCTTTTCATTGATGGACTCCAGTTAACTCCAAGTATGAGCCATGAACTTGTATTCCTGCAAACCAACATAAATATAACGTTAGTTCCTTAAACATCAAGTGTAACTCCATCTTTCAACCCATAAAATCAAGATATGAAACATGTTGTTCAATGAAACATTGCTCAATGAAACACATACACACACAAGCACAATCGTTTTGATATCATCAAAACCAAACACGAACTAGGGGTGCAACAGGATCTAAAAAGACCCCCCCTACACACAAATGCAGATCTAGGAAGATCCATGCACACACACGAAACAAATACGACACACACACACGACCACGGATCCAACAACGATCCACACACACACAAGTTCTTCAGTTTATGACGAACATAAATACAACACCCAAAACATAAAGACGATGAGGCTTAGTTTAGAAAACTCCTATTTTGGGTTCCCCTTGAATGCATGTTGCAGATCTTGAACGTATCTTCACTTGATCGGAGCTTCAATCCGTGCTTGCTTAGCTTTTCTCCTTTATTGCTTGCTTGGCTTCTCTTCTTTCTCCCTTAGGCACTCTTCTTGGAATCCTTGCTTGCTTGCTTGACTCTTCTCTTCCTTGGAGGAGGTTGGCTTCAGATATGCCTTCAATGGGTTGAGAATGGATGAAGAACACTTGCTGCATAAAGTACTGTTCACGGCTACAATACCCTTCTTCTTCCTCCTTGGACAACACCCTCTTGATCTCCCTTTGAATCCCTCTTCGATGGTTAGGGTTTATGACTCCAAATGATATGTTTTATAGCCCTTGAATGGTCCATAGACAAGACCCAGACCAGATGCACAAATCATGGTGTAATTGGGGTCATTGGGATTAAACAAACGGGAAGAAAGACCTCTCCTCGAGTTTGAAACAAAAGTCAACAAAAGGGGGCCTCGGGGCTGGCGGTCGACCGACGGCACTTGGCGGTCGACCGGAACTATCTGCAGATAGAACCTCTTGGTTCTGGCAAAATTGGTCGACCGAACGCCTAGGGGCGGTCGACCGCTACTGAGATTTTTGTAGCTTTTTCATCCCTGGAAATTTAGGTCGACCGGACCTTGTCCTCAGGTCGACCGAACAGTGAAGATCCTGCAAAAATAAGTTGTTAGCCTAGCAAAATATGCCAATAAGTCAAGAGCTTCATGTCCTCATCAATTTCATGCATTTTGGGTTCAGATTAACTTTGCTTATGCATATGGAAGGTTCAAAGCAAATGAACACTTGTCATTACATGAGATTGTCTTAAACAAGTTCAATGCTCACTCTTCCCTATAATCAAAATTTTGTTATGGGGGCTCCGTCCCCAGAAACCCCCGGAAGGGGCGCTGCCCCCTTGACCCTCGCGACCTGACCTGGCAGGTCGATCCCCACGACCTGACCGTGCAGATCGATCCACGTGTGAGGGCACACGATGGCGAGTTTTGCAAGGGCTTGAAACCTCATGAACTAGGTGCATATGAACACTTTGAAAAACACATGTTCTGAGGTAAGGATCAAGTTTTGGGCTAGGAATCAAGAGATAAAACTCAATCATCCCAAGTAAATTATTCATGAAATAACCTCATGGAACACTCAATAACAAGGAGTGTATAATAGGGTAAGAGCCTTACCAATGGTTCCTGACAGTACATGACATATACCACCTGTTTTGGATTGTAGAGGAGCAGGGTGCTTATCCACACGTTTGGTTCACTAGGTGACTGCCATGAGTTTGATCCTGCAAGTAAGATAGTCAGGGTTAATACCATGCTTGTTCACATTAACGAGGTTATGAAACCTCTTGCCTCTTGTAAAACCAATTCAACCAAGCAAGAATCAAGATCATGTACCGTTGCCATTTTCCATCTCAATCATATTTAAACATGAATGTACACAGTCATCAAGAACATGTGCAATCAACCATAAGTTTAGTTATCATCACTCAATCACACATTAAGTTTAGTTATCATCAAAACCATAACACCAATAATCATCAAAATCATAACTTAAGAAAGAGCTCCTCAACCGGCCCGCGACCCCTCAGCACTTCCCGCCCGAACAGCGGCAGAATGAGGGGGTCCAGACTGGGAAGAATTCACGCCAAGTGCGGGAAGCCTCCCATGCATTGGTCGCAAGGACCCGATGATCGCGCAGCTTGCCCGCCCCAAGGGTGCATCGCCCACTACACTTTAACCCACAGACGGATCGCCAGCTTCAACGTATCGACGAGACAGAGGATAAAGTCCGATACTTGGACGACGCCCTTCTAGCTGCCATGAATTGCGGCCTTATCAACGACGACCAGGACTTTCATGCTCCCTTCTCTAAGGAGATCATGGAAGCCCCCATCTCGCCAAAGCTCCAGTTGCCGTCATTCTCCTCTTACGACGGCACCACCAACCCCGCCGACCATATGCACAGTTTCGAGTCCTACCTGGTCTTTCATTAGGCCTCGAATATTGTGAAGTGCCTGGCATTCGTCACGACTCTTCGGGAGAACTCCCGGGCCTGGTTTGAGTCTCTGCCGGCCGGGACCATCTCCTCCTTCCAACAGCTCAAGAAGCTATTTAAGGAGAACTTCATCGGCTGCTGAAAGATGGCTAAGTCAGCGGTGACCCTGCTCGCTCTCAGGCAGGGGAAAGAAGAAACATTGTGGGACTTCATCTTCCGCTTCCGCACGGAGGCGGTCCGGATCCCGCATCTCGACGTCAGCATCGCTGCTATCGCACTCACCTAGGGGATGCAGGACCTCATCCTTCGACATGCGCTCGGAGTCGAAGCCCCGGCAACCCTCACTGATCCCCTCGCCCTAGCACAGAAGCACGCACGTTGCGAGGAGAACATCATGGCCTTGGGCCACGCGGCCGAAACTGATCGGCCTGACGAGAAGAGATCTGCCGACTCACCACGAGAAGGGCAGAACAAGCGTGAGCGACGAGACCAAGGCCGTCGCGACTGCCTAGAGAGGGAAAGGGGCAATTACCGCAACTACACACCCCTGACGGCTCCCCCTGACCAGATCCTGATGGAGATCCGAGAGGAACCCTTCCACAAATGGCCTCCCAAGATGAAGTTGGATCCAAGCACGAGGAGCAAAAAGAAATTCTGTCGCTACCACAGCGACCACGGCCACGACATGGCTGAGTGTATCAGCCTAAAGGACGTGATCGAGGACCTCATTCATCGAGGACTCCTCGATAAGTTCATCGCGAGGGCCGCGGAGAAGCGACAACGCGAGCAAATGCCCCCGCCCCTAGACAACCGACCAAACGGAAAGGAGATCATGATGATCTCCGCAGGGCCGGTAGCAGGCGGGGATAGTTCCAGGAGACGATGGCAGTACGGAACCGCCATCAACGCCGTCGAGCACAATGATATCAACGGGCGAGAAGCTGTCACTCGGGAGCACCCCAGGGATTCCATCGTCTTCTCCGACGATGATCTCGACGGTGTAGCTACTGCACATTCTGATGCCCTGGTGGTCTCGACCACCATAAATCAAAGTACTATCCGAAGAATCTTGGTTGATAATGGAAGCGGTCCTGATGTCATTACGTACGGCTGCCTTGTGCTCATGGGTGTGGACTTGTCTGAAATCACACCGTTGCACACACCATTATATGGCTTCTCCGATACGATAGTCCGCCCGGAAGGATGCATATTGTAACGACCCGAGAATCCGATTACCGGGGGAGACCCGATAACCCGAGACTCGAACCGCCGCCCACGAGCCGGGAGGGCTCGGAAGGGCTAAAAGGAGTGTGGAGGCACAAAGAAATAGGAAATAAAGTAGGACAACTCAACAGATAATAGAAATAAATAAATAACTACAGCTACAACAGAGTCTAATCCAACAGAAAGTACAGTCTAAAGTAGTAAAAACGTACCACATGCCGAGTGAACACTTGGCTCGGCGAGCTGGCAACCGAGAACCTCTAAACAGCACCCTCGAACCTCGAGGAAGAACCGTCACACCTGAGAAGCAGGGAATGAGTCTCCAAAACAAAGACTCAGTAGGGATCCCGCGGAACCCCACCAAGAACCAATGGCGGCACAGAAAGGAGAGCTACAACTACAGCAGGAACAGCGAACCGGTGGCCGGTCAAATCTCGGCACTACAGCTACTCCTACTGTACCAGAAACACACCCCAGACTCATGGTCGGGGGCTAATGAACTACACTAGTACCGCTTACCGAAGTAAAAACCCACGGCAACCACGCCGTAGAGGCCTACCTCCCAGCACACGGCCAACTTGGACACGCTGTCCAAAGTGCAACCCTGACGCCTGGTCACAGGTACCGCACAACAAGATGTAACCTCGGTAAATCCACTAGCACTAGTCTCGCGGTGCGAAAACTGACACACGCACCATGGCGAAACAACCAAAACTTAACGGTCAACCCGACACGAAACCCTAAGGTCGAAGTCACAGAAACTGACAGTCTGTCACTCCCGACTCGACAGGAGTACCTCCCACTAAAAGCAAGGCCGAATGCGTCCACTGACGTCTTAGTTCGCGCCTCAGGTGTCTCCCTCCGGCCCAGCGGGAACTGAGACACCGTACAAGTAACCACAAACAAGTGACTAGCTGGGGTCACGCCCGTCGACGTGGGTCCAACCGCCCCCAACCACGTGTGCACACATTGATCGTCCGTCCCTGGTCTGGCCCTCTTACCGGTTTTCCCCTCAGCCGGACTCTGGCTGCTAGACGCGGGGCCCGACGAAAATCGGTCCACAAACCATCTCTAAGGGTAGCCTCTCTACCACTCCCTGGTGGGACCACACGCGTGTAAGTAGGATATGACTAGTGGAGGGTCACTGAAGGAGTAGACTCTCAACTCAACGGAAAACAACATCCAAACCCGACGACGTACGGGGACCATCCCACGTACCAGCACCGTCGCACGGCGACCACAGTCGAGAAGGAACGAGACTCGCAGCCCACGGCTACGCACGCACCCTGCGCGAGAGTTGAGAAAACCCAAGTGACGCTAAGCCACTGGACTCTGGGCAGTCCTCTAGATGCACTATAGCCAACAGTCCTTGAGTCAGAAGACTCGGGGTCAAGACCGTCGCACGCAACAGCACAAGGCCGTCAATCTAGTCCAATCTCTAGGTCTAAAACCATGGTAGCACGCGTACCGAGGCAACTCACGAGCCGCCGAGACCATTCCCTTGGGAAGAGAACTCACAGGACTAAGGCCACACACACGGCCTACGCGGAAAGCACAGAAGCATGATTCCCAAGGCAACTTGCACACCGCCAAGTTGCAGCCCAACTCAAGGAGAATAGGGAAGCCTCCCGCCCCAGACTGGACAACTGGGCTCGCAGCCCAAGGCCTCCCACAGGACCCACTCGGGAATCGCTTTCCGAAGAAACCGACGACGCACGCCAACACACGGTGACACGAGTCGAGAACGCTACACGCGGGACTACAACGTACCACGACACCTGGCCCCGACGACGTGCACAGCATCCGTCAGGCCACGGGTCGATACGTGGTTCGAGAACCACACACCCGGGACTCGAATCGGTCAAAACGGAAACACCGGGTTAGACTGGCACATGTGCTGTTCACCCTGGGCCGCTCAAGGGATGTGCGGCTGGGGCACAGCCGCTCAAGAGACATGTAGTCAGGCAAGATCCGCACAAGGCCCCAATCGGACTAACCCAAACGGAGGATGGACGGTTAGGGCTGGACCGCCCAAGGGGATGTGTGGCCAAGGATCGTCCGCACAACCCAACCGACCTACTCCAGTGCCGGTCAAAACGGTTTTGACCAAACCGCACAACCCAACCGACACTAAACTGTTGACCAAGGGTCAACTGGGATATGCGGTCAGCTCCTGGCCGCACAAGCCCAAGGAAGGACAAACGGCTGGGGACCAGCCGCCCATGGGGGAGACATGCGGTTGTCACCTGGCCACACATCACATGTGCAGTCTATCGTGCGACCGCACAACCCCAAAACCAAGAGAAGATGAACGGGCCAAGGGCAGCCGCCCATGCGCTGGATGGGCCCGGTTCGACTGCCCAACCATCACGGCGAGTAAATCCAGGGGGTCGCCCGATCGCGGCCTTTCCACACCCCGTTCGTGTCGAAACGAGGGGATACAACCACAACCACCCTGGAAATCATATGGACTCCGATCGGAGTCAAAACGACGCACGAAACGCGAGAAATGAGCGATTCTACCGAAGTTACCCAAAAAGGGTTACCGAGCTTCCCGGAGCTCTACCGGTCCAACGGGAGCACCAATCGAGATGAAATCAGGGGGAAAAGAACACTCTCGCCCCAAGGAATCCGTTGACAGTAACTGGTCCGAGAACTGTCACCATTTCGGACAGACCCTACGAACTCCACAAAAACATGATTTCACTAAAAGTGCCCAAACGCCCTCGTTTCTGTGCCGAACGACGTGCAATGGTAGGGAAAATGAGCCCGACGCAGTGGTGTTCAGTCACCCTACCTCCACTGAAGAAACCGCGCGCCGAAGCAACTAATCCACGTCGTAAACCACTGGGAACACGATCGCCACCGTCTCGGAATCCACCGAGGGATCGCGCCCGCCTCCGCCTCGATCCTTGCCCATCCTCGCCCGCATCCTCGCCCGCACCACCTCCGCCTCGCCCCCGCCTCGCTCCGTCTGCCGCCAGAGAAGAGAGGGGAGAAAGAGAGCGTGAGAGAAGAGATAGAGGGAGAGAGTGAGAAATGAGAGGGGAGAGAGAAAGGGTTAATATATATAGAAAAACCCAAAAATTACAAAAATTTAGAAAATTACAAAAATTACCTCCGCGATCCTCGGAAGGAACACAACGCAGTGGTACTGTCCCGGAGTCGAAGAACGCCACGGTTCGCCCTACACAGAGTTCCGAAGGAACATCAGAGAAAAACACGTGTAAAGTACAAAATACGCTCCGAGACCCACTAAAACGATCCGAAACCCACGGATCCAGATCCGAAGAACCTGGGGCATTACAGCCCTCCCCCCTTAAAGAAATTTTGTCCTCGAAATTCATGACCTAGCACGAAGTCACAGGGGAAGAACACTGAACCAACTGACAACGCTGTAAGAGCCCCAGCACAGAAAATCTTGATTATCATGAAAACACAAATCCTGAGGGACACAGCCAGACTTATAATCACAAACAACACCTCGCTCCGCGCGCCGTGCACACCGGCCATCGGAGTAGGCATATACCAGAGGATATAGTCCGGCATCACCTCAGACACCACGAAAACCAACATGGCACCGCTGCCACCATCTCGCCCACCGAGGAAATACACCCTCGACACGAGAAACAGCTACCGATCCATCCTATGGTCAGCAAAAAAAAACACACATCAGCTTCACAACCAGTTGACAGGTCGCACCCTTCGCAAGGGAACAACCAACACAGAGCCTCCATTGGCTCACGCAGCCATCTCGACAGACCGCAACCAGGACATCGGCTCAGCACCAAGAATCACCTCACACTTGACAAGCTGAAAGCTAGACATATCACTGAGCCAACTCTTGTCAGAAGACAAACTTCGACAAAGCCCAGATCCCGTCTGGAAAGGCACATCACAGAAATGACCACCAAAGGTCTCGCTGGCACACGGCTCTCGCCACGCTCGAGCCCCGACAACCAACATCTTCTGTCTGTGAAAAGACCATCCACTGGTCACCAGATACACGTCAACGGGAAACCTCCACCGGCCCAACAGGTACGATCCAACTCACAGCAGGCCATCCGCTGACTCACACACAGACCGATGCCACATCTCGAGCTACACTCCTCTCGGACTCCGCATCCGAGCTCGAACATCGCGCCAACTCGACCCTCTCGGGGAGCACGACGAAACCAGATGACAAGATCCTGGTGTCCTCAGTCATCACCTCACTCGACACAGGCTCACAGGGGAACCATCCTATGCTGGTCGCCAAACCAGGGATAACCATTGCGACACCAACATCCCATCAAGGACCACCATTCTGATGCCAAACTCACTAAAATGCCTCCGCCCACAGGTGTCACTCTTCCGTCCGGTCTCATCACATCCCTCGACCTGACCCCGAACCTCGCGCACACTGAAAACGGCACCATCCAGCACCAAGGAAAACCATCGCTTCCATCAGGTCAGTGCCTCCGACACACTCGGCGAGTGTCACGTCGGACCACAATCACAGCATCTCTCGATGCACCACCGCTGCAATTCCTCGAACTGCAACACACCACGCCAAGAGCCGCAACACGAGCCATAACGACAACCGCCGACCCTCATCCTCGAGTCCCGAAACTTGCCGTGGAGCGTTCACATCTCAAGCCAACTCCAGGGCGGACACAACCCATCCACTAACAGAAATGCAGGAGCAAAGACTTACCGGGACATCTCTGCCAAATCCTGCCTCGAAATCCGTAGAACGATCGGGACTGACATGTCATTTCTGACGCAACAGAGCACGACAAGAACATCTGGCTCGACGCAACAGCAACTCACTGAGAAGATCCTCCGCTCACCCGAGCACACTTCTCGACCAGAATACCTAAGGAGCTGGACAAACCTCAAGCTGGAGTGGCCAAAAACCGACAGTAGCTCCCTCGAAGCACGCTCACGGCCACTTAACCACGAACAATCCTCTCCAGCCACCTGACCTCGCGGCAGAAACTTCGAACATAGCACTGCCGCAACGCACCTGTCGGCAACCTCTGCCCAACGCAACACAACTAGGGTCACCACCGATGAGGGAGAAGGCTCTCGACCTCAATCTTTAGACCCCATGCTGGCACGAAAGCCGTGGACAGCAACCACCTTCACAGCGCCACACAGTGCACTCAAGCTCTCAAGCGAGAAATAAGGCGGAAAAACAAGCACAAAACCCTATTCCAACTGCCGACTGTAGTGGACCTCATGGACTCTGATCACTGCAATATTCCGAATTCCCATGTACGTCCACAACCTCCGCTCTGATACCATCTGTAACGACCCGAGAATCCGATTACCGGGGGAGACCCGATAACCCGAGACTCGAACCGCCACCCACGAGCCGGGAGGGCTTGGAAGGGCTAAAAGGAGTGTGGAGGCACAAAGAAATAGGAAATAAAGTAGGACAACTCAACAGATAACAGAAATAAATAAACAACTACAGCTACAACAGAGTCTAGTCCAATAGAAAGTACAGTCTAAAGCAGTAAAAACGTATCACATGCCGAGTGAACACTCAGCCCGACGAGCTGGCAACCGAGAACCTCCGAATAGCACCCTCGAACCTCGAGGAAGAACCGCCACACCTGAGAAGCAGGGAATGAGTCTCTAAAACAGAGACTCAGCAGGGATCCTGCGGAACCCCACCAAGAACCAATGGCGGCACAGAAAGGAGAGCTACAACTATAGCAGGAACAGCGAACCGGTGGCCGGTCAAATCTCGGCACTACAGCTACTCCTACTGTACCAGAAACACACCCCGGACTCACGGTCGGGGGCTACTGAACTACACTAGTACCGCTTACCGAAGTAAAAACCCACGGCAACCACGCCGTAGAGGCCTACCTCCCAGCATACGGCCAACCTAGACACGCTGTCCAAAGTGCAACCTTAACGCCTGGTCACAGGTACCGCACAACAAGACGCAACCTCAGTAAAGCCACTAGCACTAGTCTCGCGGCGCGAAAACTGACACACGCGCCACGGCGAAACAACCGAAACTCAACGGTCAACCCGACACGAAACCCAAAGGTCGAAGTCACAGAAACTGACAGTCTGTCACTCCGGAATCGACAGGACTACCTCCGACTAGAAGCAAGGCCGAATGCGTCCACTGACGTCTTAGTCCGCGCCTCAGGTGTCTCCCTCGGGCCCAGCGGGAACTGAGACACCGTACAAGTAACCACAAACAAGTGACTAGCTGGGGTCACGCCCATCGACGTGGGTCCAACCGCCCCCAACCACGTGTACACACACAGATCGTCCATCCCTAGTCTGGCCCTCTGACCGATTTTCCCCTTAGCCAGACTCTGGCTGCTAGACGCGTGGCCCGACGGAAACCGGTCCACAAACCGTCTATAAGGGTAGCCTCTCCACCACTCCCTGGTGGGACCACACGCTTGTAAGCAGGCTACGACTATTGGAGGTTCACTGAAGGAGTAGACTCTCAACTCAACGGAAAACAACGTCCGAACCCGACGACGTATGGGGACCATCCCACGTACCAGCACCGTCGCACGGCGACCACAGTCGAAGAAGGAACGGGACTCGCAGCCCACGGCTACGCACGCACCCTGCGCGAGAGTTGAGAAAACCCAAGTGACGCTAAGCCACTGGACTCTAGGCAGTCCTCTAGACACACTACAGCCAACGGTCCTTGAGTCAGAAGACTCGGGGTCAAGACCGTCGCACGTAACAGCACAAGGCCGTCAATCTAGTCCAATCTCTAGGTCTAAAACCACGGTAGCAGGCGTACCGAGGCAACTCACGAGCCACCGAGACCATTCCCTCGGGAAGGGAACTCACGGGACTAAGGCCACACACACGGCCCACGCGGAAAGCACAGAAGCACGATTCCCAAGGCAACTTGCACACCGCCAAGCTGCAGCCCAACTCAAGGAGAAGAGGGAAGCCTCTCACCCCAGACTGGAGAACTGGGCTCGTAGCCCAAGGCCTCCCACATGACCCACTCAGGAATCACTTTCCGGAGAAACCGACGACCCACGCCAACACACGGTGACACGAGTCGAGAACGCTACACCCGGGACTACAACGTACCACGACACCTGGCCCCGACGACGTGCATAGCATCCGTCAGGCCACGGGTCGATACGTGGTTTGAGAACCACACACCTGGGACTCGAATCGGTCAAAACGGAAACACCGGGTTAGACTGGCACATGTGCGGTTCACCCTGGGCCGCTCAAGGGATGTGCGGCTGGGGCATAGCCGCTCAAGAGACATGCGGTCAGGCAGGAGCCGCACAAGGCCCCAATCGGACTAACCCAAACGGAGGATGGACGGTTAGGGCTGGACCGCCCAAGGGGATGTGCGGCCAAGGATCGTCCGCACAACCCAACCGACCTACTCCAGTGCCGGTCAAAATGGTTTTGACCAAACCGCACAACCCAATCGACACTAAACTGTTGACCAAGGGTCAACTGGGATATGCGATCAGCTCCTGGCCGCACAAGCCCACGGAAGGACAGACGGCTGGGGACCAGCTGCCCATGGGGGAGACATGCGGTTGTCACCTGGCCGCACATCACATGTGCGGTCTATCGTGCGACCGCACAACCCCAAAACCAAGAGAAGATGAACGGGCCAAGGGCAGCCGCCCATGCGATGGACGGGCCCCGTTTGCCCACCCAACCATCACAGCGGGTAAACCCAGGGGGTCACCCGATCGCGGCCTTTCCATGCCCCGTTCGTGCCGAAACGAAGGGGATACAACCACAACCACCCTGGCAATCACATGGACTCCGACCGGAGTCAAAACGACGCACGAATCATGAGAAACGAGCGATTCTACCGAAGTTATCAAAAAAGGGTTACCGAGCTTCCCGGAGCTCTACCGGTCCAACAGGAGCACCAATCGAGACGAAATCAGGGGTAAAAGAATGCTCTCGCCCCAAGGAATCCGTTGACAGTAATCGGTCCGAGAACCGTCGCCATTTCGGACGGACCCTACGAACTCCACGAAAACACGATTTCGCTAAAAGTGCCCAAACGCCCTCCTTTTCGCGCCAAATGACGTGCAATGGCAGGGAAAATGAGCCTGACGCAGTGGTGTTCAGTCACCCTACCTCCACCTGAAGAAACCACGCGTCGAAGTGACTAATCCACACCGTAAACCGCCGGGAACACGATCGCCACCGTCTCGGAATCCACCGAGGGATCGCGCTCGCCTCCGCCTCGATCCTTGCCCATCCTCGCCCGCATCCTCGCCCGCGCCACCTCCGCCTCACCCCCGCCTCGCTCCGTCGGCCGTCGGAGAAGAGAGGGTAGAAAGAGAGCGTGAGAGGGGAGAGAGAGGGAGAGAGTGAGAAATGAGAGGGGAGAGAGAAAGGGTTAATATATATAGAAAAACCCAAAAATTATAGAAATTTAGAAAATTATGAAAAATTACCTTTGTGATCATCAGAAGGAGCACAACGCAGTGGTACTATCCCGGAGTCGAAGAACACCACGGTTCACCCTGCACAGAGTTCCGAAGGCACATCAGGGAAAAACACGTGTAAAGCACAAAATACGCTCCGAGACCCACTAAAATGATCCAAAACCCACAGATCCAGATCGGAAGAACCTGGGGCATTACACATATCCCTCCTGATCACATTCGGGACCGCTCTGAAAGAGGTAACCTTCCTCCCGGACTTCACGGTCGTCCGCACAATGACTGGGTACAACGCCATCATCGGGCGAGGAATCTTTGGCACCCTCCGCGGCCTCCCATCCTCCTATCACCAGAAGCTCAAGTTTCCCACTCCACGAGGAGTGGGAGAAGTGCGAGGAGATCAGAGGGAATCCAGGAGGTGCTATCTCATCTCAACCCGTGATCGACAGCCCGAGGAGACACCACCCGAGAAGAAGGCTGGAACAGGAGACCCAGGGTCCAGCACGAGCACTCCAACGGAGGACCTATACCTCATCCAAGTGGGAGAAGATCCAAGCAGAATTCTAAGGATCGGGGCTACCCTATCCGAGAAAGGGAAGAAGGCTTACACATACTTCCTCATAGCCAACCAGGACGTGTTCGCCTGGTCCGAGGACGAGCTCCTTGGAATCCCACCAGAGGTCATTACCCACCGACTCAAGCTGGATCCAACCTGCCGCCTGGTCTAGCAACGCCGAAGGCGTTGTAACCCGAGCGACAAACCATCATCAGGGAACAAGTAAGCGAGAAGTTGAGCTCAGGGCTACTCAGGCCCACTCGGTACCCAGACTGGGTGGCAAATGTGGTCTGGTTCCCAAGAGCAATGGGAAGTGGTGAATGTGTGTAGACTACACTGACCTCAATAAAGCTACACCTAAAGATAGCTTCCCCATGCCACGAATCGACCAACTAGTCGATGCTACGGCCGGGCACGAGATGCTGAGTTTCCTAGATGCCTATTCTGGGTACGACCAAATCAGCATGCATAAACCCGACCAAGACAAGACATCGTTTGTCACCGACCACAAGTTGTATTGCTACACTCGCATGCCGTTCGAGTTAAAGAACACGGGAGCAACCTACCAGTGCCTGGTTAACCACATGTTCGACTCACGGATTAGACGCAATATGGAGGTCTACATCGACGACATGCTCATGAAAAGCATCCATGCGGTCGAGCACCTGGACGACCTAATAGAAACATTCGTGGCACTCAGGAGGTACAATATGAAATTCAACCCGAGTAAGTGTGCGTTCGATGTAAAATCAAGAAAATTCCTCGGATTCCTTATCACCCATAGAGGGATAGAGGCTAATCCTGATCAGATCCGGGCGGTACTAGAGATGAAACGATCGGGATGAGTGAGAGATGTGCAGTGCCTCACCGGCCGCGTCATCGCCCTAACTCGGTTTCTGTCTCGAGTGGCTGAGAGATGCCTTCCTTTCTTCCGGATAATCAAGCAAGCCAACAAGGCACCGGAGAAGAAAGGACAGATCGACTGGGACCAGGAATGCAAGCAGGCATTCGAAGAACTGAAGTAATACCTGGCCTCTCCTCCCGTCCTCTCCAAACCACAGAAAGGTGAGCAACTGCTCCTATATCTGTCGGTGACGCCGAGCACGATGAGTGCCGTGCTCACCCGAGAGGAAGCGTGTAATATCTCGGACCTTTCGGATCCTTTCTTCATGGGTCTCAGATTTAGTTTTCGGAGTGTCCAGCTCTGTTGTGTCTGAAATTTCGTTTCGGACATCTTTCGTGTTCGGATTGGCACGATCCGGAGTTGTTTCGGAGGCCCGGAGGCGTTCCGTGGCTTTTCCGTGTGTGTTTTTCGATTTCCGGTGTGTATTTCGGCTTTTACTTCGGAAGCTCGCTGCGGGTGAACCGGGCCGTTCACCTGGGCACGAGTGGTACCGTTGCGATCGGTACGTTCCGAGGATCGCCGGGGTGTAATTTTCTATTTTTTAGAATTTTTCGGAATTTCCAAATTTTCTATAAAACCCCCCTATTTTCTCTCTCCCCCACCCTCTTCTTCTTCTTCTTCTTCCTCCTTCCTCCTCCACCGTAACCCTCTCCCTCTCTTCCTCCTGGTTGACCGCGGCGGACCCCTCTCCGACTGCAGACGCCGGCGGGGCGACGGCGCGGTGACGTGGGCGGCGGCGAGGCGATCGTGGGGGCGTGCGGTGCTCGCGGGAAGCTTGAAGGACGAGGGTTTTCTAAGGCATTTTTCGCGATTCACGAACGATCCGGTGGAGCATTCGCTCCATTGAGGTAGGGTGACGTTCCTTAGCCTCTTGCCGTTCATTTCCGTGGTTTGTAGGCCGCGGGGAGGCCGAGAGGGGCTTGATTGAGCGGGTTTGGGGTTTTCCATGATTTGGGGAGAGCTCGCCCAATCTATAGTTTTAGCCCGCGATTTCACGTTTGGATGGCTTAGATGCATGCTAGGGGTCCCCAGGGGTCTTCCCCTTTGTTTTCCCCCTCTCCGGTGGAGACACGGGGGCATGGTTGAAGTTTTTGGGATTTTCCCGCCGTAGCGTGCTCGGGAGTGTGTAACGGTCACTCCAGTGACCGTCACATGCTCGTGACGCCCCTAGAGGGGTGCGTTACATTCCTGAGTAGTGTTTTTGGGAGTCGGGGGCTGTAACGGCCTCACGATGGACTGCCATTTGCCTATGACGCGCTTGGGTAGGGCCGTCAGGGGCTTTCGACCGTTGGTTTGTGACCGTTGGGGGTCAGGCCATGTAACGCAACGGGCTAGGTGCGTTACATGCGTGTAACGCGCTGGGGCATGCGTGTTACTTCCTATTTTCACCCCAAGTGTGAGGGCCATGTAACGCGCTGGGCCAAGCGCGTTACATGCGTGTGACGCGCCGGGGCTGGGCCGTTACATCCCTTTTGGCTTTGGGAGCGTGGGGGTGTGTAACGCATGGGGCCAAGCGCGTTACATTCTTGTAACGCGCCTGGACCAGGCCGTTACATCCCTTTCCCCTCTGACCGTGTGACGGTCTGTTTTGAACCGTTAGGCGCATGTAACGGTCTCGCCTAGACCGTTACTTGCTTGTGACGGCCCTAGGGTGGACCGTCACATGCCTGGTTGCCCCATGAGGGTGGCAACCCCGTTTTTACTCTAACTGTGGCCACCGTGCGACGGGGCTGGTGCGTGGGGTGATTCCCACACGTTGTCGGATTCGGACGTTGTTTTCCGTTGACTCGAGAGTCTACTCCTTTGTGACCCTCCACTAGTCGTAGTCTATTAGTACGCGTGTGCTGGTCGCACCAGGGAGTGGTGTACGGGCTTACCCTGAGGACGGTTTTAGACTGGTTACCGTCGTGCCCCTCGTCACATCAGAGTCCAGTGCCAGGGGAAAACCGGTCAGAGGGCCAGACCTAGGACGTGTGGTCTGTGTGTGCACACGTGGTTGGGGACAGTGGACGCACGTCGACGGGCTTGACCCCAGCTAGTCACTTGTTGTGGTTACTTGTACGGTGTTCGCGCCTCTGGTAGGAGCTACCACCCCAGGCGGTTCACCTGCGGCGCAGCGTAAGACGTCAAGGGACGCTACCGGCTGTGCTTCTAGTGGGTGGTAGTCCTGTCGAGTACGGAGTGGCAGTCTGTCAGTCGTGTGTTTCCGACCTTCGGGTTTTGTCGGGTTGGCCGTTGAGCTTCGGTCTTCTTACCGTGGCACGGGTGTCGGTTTACGTGCCATGGCACCTTTGTTCTGTAGAGTACATGGCTTTCTTTTCCGAGGTACTCTCCTACCGTTAGTGTAGTGGTTTCTCGTTTTGCGAGGTAGGGTTCGAGTGATCCCTACTGAGTCTTGTTCCGAGACTCATTCCCTACGTGTTTTCACCGTGTTTCAGGTGAGGTGCCGCCCCGGGGGAGCGCGTCTGGGGTGCAGCGTGGTGCGGGTGCCCAGAGGTAGTGCCAGAGGTCAGAGCCGGGGTATGCCCCGTGTAGCTGTACTTTTCTTCCTTGTCACTGTACTAGCCATGGACTATTGTTATTGTTGTTAATTTCTATTGTGGACCATGTAAAATGTTAATTTATTTCCTACTTAATATTATAACTGTTTAATTTCTGTAATTATTTGTGATACTTGTGTAGTCTCCACACCATCCTTTTAACCCTTCCGAGTCTTCGGGCTCGTGGGTGGCGGTGCGAGTCTCGGGTTATCGGGCCTTCCCGGTAATCGGATTCTCGGGTCGTTACAGCTGGTATCATAGCGCGGTTGTGGAATTACATGAGAATCATAGGTAATTGCAGTGGTCCACTAGTCCACAGCAATGATGTACAGGTGATGCTGGCATTGGGCACCGCGGGTTTATTTTGACCTTGCCGTTTTCGTGTTTTCTGTCTTGTGCTTTAGGAGCGAGTATGGCGCCGAGGCGGAGCTCTCGCTCTCAGCAGAGGCAGTCGGCTGGAGGCCAGGAGATCCAACAGGGGGTCCAGAGGGACCAGGAGGAGCATAGTAGAGCGCCATCGGGGGCTACCGAGGCCGCGAATACTGCGAGAGTTCCGGGGGCCGAGGATTTCTTCCGTGGCATGTACCAGCTTATGTCTCAGTAGTTCAGCGGAGAGGCCGGTGAGGGCTCGTCAGTCAAGGGTGGGCCAGGCCGAGCAGTGAGGGACTTAATGCAGTTCCATCCACCTCACTTTAGTGGCCAGGCAGACCCTGATGCGGCTCGTGATTGGCTCGATGAGATGGAGCGGGTGTTCAGTTCTGCGAAGAGTGCTGCCGAGGATAGAGTGGTGTTGGCCGACAACCAGTTGCAGGGTACGGCTCGGAGGTGGTGGTCTTCCGAGTGGAAGACGTCTTTTCAGCTTCGTCCACTTGAGCAGATCGAGTGGGATGATTTCGTCAGTGATTTCGAGCTTACGTACTGTCCAGATTATGTTGCTACGCAGCGGATGCGGGAGTTTCTGGAGCTGGTGCAGGGTGACTGTTAGTGTTGGTGTGCTACAGGCCAATTTCGGGTCGGGTAGGCCCAATAGTTGTACGATCTTGTTCATTAATAAAGTGGTGTTTGAGCGTAAATATGCGGTTGTGTTACTTTACATTGTCCCTTGGATATGTGGTTGTAAAGTCAGCTCGAGATTGGATCTCGAACATGAGACTTACTTTACATGAACACATACCTTAAACTGTTCATGGTTGGAGGGTAATCACTCGGGGACTTTGATTACCTATTAAACCAGTACACATGATGTGTCAGTGACCAGTCTCATGGTCATTAGTGCGGGGCACCAACACATATGTGTAGGTGTATGTCCTTGGAGGATGTGCACTGAACTGATCCGCTATTGGATCTTCAGATGGTTGATTATACCTAATGTCAACTGAAGATCCAACGGTCACAGTAGCATCGTTGGTCCTTTGACCTGAGACATTGATCGGATCTTACACGAGGACTGGAATGGTTTAATTATTTAGCTAAGTGACTTTAACCATAAGTCATAAGTTGCCGAGTCATTAACCACTCCAGGATACGTGTGAAGATCATCAATGGTCAAGAAGGGATCGCTCACTGTCGGGTATATATCAGACAGTTAATGGGTCATGACATTGACGCTCCGTTAAATCCCTGGCCAGGGTCGTGTGAGTTCGTTTAGAACGGACGTCATACACTTTATGGAGATCATAGTCAAATGGCACGATCATGGGGTTTGACAGAAACCATACCCTCGATCGTACCAGACTCATAGAAGGAGCGAGAGATTATATCGATGCGGTAACTGTGGACTTACAGGTACCAGACAGGCTGGTTTAAATATGGCGTCCTCTAGGATCACGCGGATTTGCTTGACCCAACGTGATCATAGGTTCGGAATGAATTAAACTATTATTCGGCTCTTGTAGAAGCGAATAATACGTTTAATTTACTTCTAATTAGGAACTAGAAGTTAATGGGCCTTAAACTAGAGTGACTGTGGGCGTAGAGGATCACACACAATGGATTCTTGGGTGACGGATAATTATTATACAAATGTATGTATTATTTCCTTTTAATTCCTTTTGGAAAGGAGTGTAAACGGAGTTTAATACATATGTATAATATGAGATAGGACGTATATATAGTTTTGGTCTTTTAGAACCATTTTCTAATAAACCTAAACTCTATATATAGCTACCTACGTGAAGCTCATTCGAGCTTTCACTTCTTCCAACCTCTTAAGCTTAAGCAAGCACATAAGCTTAAGAGGAGGATTAGCCTCCCCCTTTCTCCCTCTTGCTCTCTCTCTCTCCAGAAGGTGATAGAGCCGGGGAAGGTCGTGCCGGGGAGGTACCGTCGCTGCGCAAGGGTCCGTGTGGATCTGCTCTAGAGGCCGTACAGCTGCGCGGCTCTGTTTCTCTGCATCGGGCTTAGCGGACAGCGTCGTTCCGCGCAAGGTGAAACACGCAACCCGTAATTAGGGTATTAGAAACACCGATTAGAGCACAGATTAAGCTTTCCATAACACCAGAATCGGGCAAATTAAGTTTTTGTTATCCGCTGCGTCGCCCGTAGGTGCTGTGCGAAACCTTACAGTGGTATCAGAGCCAGGTTCGCGCTCTGGTCGGTGTTTTTATTGCCGTTTGGAACCATGCATTAAGGGAATATTAAATCTTCAATTATTATTTGTAAGACAGGAGTGCTGGGCATTTCTGTTTTTCCTGGATGCTGGGCATCAGGAGAGCAAATTTTTTTGTAAAAAAAAAAAAAATTATTATTGTTAACCCGTTTTGGGCGCACTGCGCCCTGGCCAATTTTTTTTTTACAATAAAAAAAAATTTGCGATTTGAACCTTTTTAATTTATTGTGCATGAGTAATAACATATATATATTAGATATATATATCAAAATGCACAGTAAATTAAATAGAATTTTATGGATTAGGTTAAATAGTATTATCTCAATGGTAAATGTTGAATGGTAAATTTTATTTAACCGATTTGAATTTACGGAGGTGAGATAATTACTATTTACCTTGAGATAAAATAGTAATAATTGAAGTTACTTCAGTAAAATTTAAGTTTTTGAATTTTTAATTATTAGATAATTAGAAAATTTAAATTTTAAATTTTATTGAAGATAAATATAGAAAATTCAATTATTTGAATTTCAATTATTAGATAATTGTTAAATTCAAATTTTGAATTTTAGAAAATTACTAATTGAGGATAATTACATTATTTTAAATTTATTTTCAAACAAAATTATTGGATAATTAGTTTGAATTTAAATTTAAATTATTGGCATGTTTAAATTTTGAATTTAAATTTGATTATTGGATAATTAAATTTAAATTTAAATTTAATTAATTATCTCAATTACATGCCCCTGTAGAAAATGATGGTTCTTTACGTGCTTTACTTTATTTATCTTGTATTGGCCTGCTTGTGTGTTTAATTTTAGTTAATCATGCTTTGATTTTTAAAATTAAACAAAGCTAGCCTATTTTTGTTTGCACATCCCATTTTTAAATTCAAAAAGTAAGGATTATTTTCAGAAAATAACCCTTGATTGATTTTATTTGAATGGGTTGGCAAGTGATCATGGACTTGGATTAATGTAATTAATTGGGGTCTGCGAACCTCCTTTCTCTCTCTGTTAAAATTCTAATGTACTTCTATCTTCCTCCATTATTGTACTCGCCCTAAGGGCTACTGGAATTTGAGTCACATGTAATTTAATTTTTCCGGCCTGCGTGCCGTGTAAAAGTTGTAATTGATGCGGCGTCGGAGTTTGAAAGCGCGGAGCACACCCGACGAGGACGATCCAGCTGCTTTGGAAGAGGGCCGGATGTCTTAGTTACATTAGGGTTAAAGTCCATGATCACTTGCGTTTATTTTTACATTGGATGCATTTATTTTGTGCAAACTACTAGGTACGGTAAATATATTGGATATATTTATATTACCACCTAGGGTGAGACCAAGATAAAATTAAATTCCCTCACGCTTGAATTTTAGATCTGGTAAGCGTGGCTCTAGGAGTCGTCGTGGCCCTCCATCATTATGGAGTGAATAAACGTCTTCATTTCATGGATTTGTTGTGCTTTCCACAAGGTCTATGAGTTTGGGGGCGGGATTAAACTCCAAGGCTCGGCCTCAATGGGGTAAGGAATTGAACTCGGCCTGGTTGTGCTTTCCACGAGGGTCGGGTCATGAACTCATTGCTATGAAGTAATGATGGTTAGATCTAACCGAGAATATCCTTTGTTGTGCTTTCCACAAGGGGATGATTTTTCGGGGGCCGAATATCGGACATTGCATTAGATGCAAGTGCTTGTTGACTGCCCTTGAGATGGTGTATGGCTTGTTGTGCTTTCCACAAGGTCGTACATTAATCTCGTTGGGATTCTGACCCACTAGGTAGATTTCGTTGATCTCCCGTTCTATATACAGAGGGTTATATAGTTCGATCGAAAAATAGTGAGACTAACTAAGATAAGAAACCACATCTAAGTTAGAATTTGAACACATGCTAAGTTGTCTTTTATTTCTTATCCAGATTACAATGTCGTCGTCCAACCCTCTCCGCGGCATCTTGGATGCAAATAGATTAACTGGACCGAACTACTCGGATTGGCTGCGTAATCTACGCATAGTCTTTACCGCTGAAAAGATTGCGTACGTGTTGGACAAGGTTCATTCTGAGCCAGCTCCCGATGCCGACGAGGGCGAGTTACTGGCTTATGCCAAGTGGTCTGAGGACTCCTCCCTAGCCTAATGTTACATGTTGGCCTCTATGGCTCCCGAGCTACAGAGGTAATTTGAAAAGACTGATTGTAGAAGTATACTTCTCAATCTACGCCAGCTCTTCGGGGAGCAGGGTAGGATTGAGAGGTATGACATCTCCAAAAGGCTTTTCAGGACACGGATGTTTGAGGGTTCTTCAGTACAGGCTCATGTCCTGAAAATGATGGAGTGGATAGAGAGACTCAATGCACTGGGGTTCAAGTTGGATCTTGAACTGTGCATTGATCTTATACTCCAGTCATTGCCCGATTCCTTTTCTTCCTTCATCATAAACTTTAACATGAATAGAATTGATGCAACTCTCCCGGAGCTGCTCAACATGTTAAAGAGTGCTGAAGGAACTATGCAGAAAGATAAACCATCTTCTTCTGTAATGATTATTGGTCGGGCCAATAAGAAAAGGAAGGCCACCCAGATATCCACTACAAGTAACAAAGGGAAAGGAAAGAAAAAGGCCACGGGTAAGAAGCTCGCCAAGGTTGACAAAGGGAAGGGCAAGAAGAATGAAAAAGAAGACAAATATTTCGATGCGGGGAAACTGGGCATTGGAAAAGGAATTGCAAGGTAATTCTAAATGAAGGTATTTTTGTCATAGACCTTAATTTGTCATATATGGAATCCACATTATGGGTATTGGATACTGGATGTGCATCTCATATCTGCAATTCTGTGCAGGTGCTGGCAAATAAAAGGTGATTGGGTAAAAAGGAGATTGAACTGAGGATGGGCAATGGAGCTTTAGTTTCTGCCAAAGCTGTCGGGACTGCACGCCTCAGTTTACCTTCAGGAGTCATTCTGGAGTTGAATGACTGTTATTATGTTCCTAATATTATTAAGAACATTATTTCAATCTCTGGCTTGTATAACATTGGATACACATTGGCTTTTAATAGCACTGGGTGCTCTATAATGAATAATGGTTTGAATATAGCCAATGATTCATTAGTCAATGGTCTTTATGTATTAGATACACGTTCTAATGTTATGCAAATTTTCAATGCTGATGAAGTGAATTCTGCATATCTATGGCATTGCAGACTTGGTCATGTAGGTGAGAAAAGAGTATCTCACTTACACTCAAATGGGTATTTGAATTCGTTCGAATATAAGTCATTTGATACCTGTGAGTCGTGTCTCATGGGAAAAATGACCAAGGCTCCCTTTGGTGGACATGGTGAGAGGGCTGTTGACCTTCTCGAGCTCATACACTCGGATGTGTGTGGACCCATGTCCATAGAAGCAAAAAGAGGTTATCTCTATTTCATTTCTTTTATTGATGACTTTTCTAGATATGGCTATGTGTATTTAATGAGACATAAGTCGCAAGCCTTTGAGAAGTTTAAGGAATACAAGAATGAAGTAGAGAAACAGACTGGCAAAAGTATTAAGGCTCTTCGATCGGATCGAGGAGGTGAATACTTAAGTCATGAATTCACTTCTTATCTTAAAGACTATGGAGTAGTTTCTCAGTGGACTCCACCGTATACACTACAGCATAATGGTGTATCCGAAAAGAGAAATAGGACCTTGTTAGACATGGTCCGATCCATGATGTCTATGTCAGGACTACCCTTGTCTCTTTGAGGCTATGCGTTAAAGACTGTGGCTTATTTATTGAATAGGATCTCAAGTAAATCAGTTCCTTCTATACCATATAAGATATGGAAGGGCAGGAAACTAAATTTTAATCACATTAAAATTTAGGGGTGTCCTGCTCATGTAAAGAAGAACGAGAGTGATAAGCTTGAGTCGAGAACCGATAAGTGTAGGTTTGTGGGATATCCAAAAGAGACGTTTGGATATTATTTCTATCACCCTTCTGAGCAAAGGGTCTTAGTGGCCAAGAGAGCTGTATTTCTGGAAAGAGAATACATACTCCAGAAAAATAGTGGGAGCCAGATAGAATTGGACGAGGTCCAAGAACCACAACCCATAGACACACACTCATTAAATGAGACTGTATCGGTTGATCCTATTCAAGGTGAAACACTGACACTACGGAGATCTGGTAGACTACCGAGAGAACCTGAGAGATATGTTGGACATGTCTCAGAGGGGTCCTCTAAGGTATGTATCGATGAGGATGATGATCCTCAGTCGTACCAGGAGGCGATCCGTAGTGTAGACTCCGAGAAATGACAAGAGGTAATGGATTCAGAGATCCAGTCCATGTACACCAACAAAGTTTGGAACTTGGTTGATGTACCCGAAGGGAAGGTCCCTATCGACTGCAAATGAATTTTCAAAAGAAAATCGGTGCAGATGGACAGATTGACACATACAAGGCTAGACTAGTGGCGAAAGGATATCGTCAAAGGCAAGGCATTGACTATGACGAGACGTTTTTACCGGTAGCCATGGTTAAGTCAATCAGAATCCTCCTAGCCATTGCTGCATACCTGGATTATGAGATCTGGCAAATGGATGTGAAGAAATCTTTTCTTAATGGAAACCTGTCAGAAGAGGTGTACATGGTACAGCCTGAGGGATTCACCTCCAAGCCACGTCCTAATAAGGTATGCAAACTTCAAAGGTCCATTTATGGATTAAAGCAGGCATCTAGAAGCTGGAACTTAAGATTTGACGAGGCTGTCAAATCTTTTAATTTCATTCGGAATGAAGATGAACCCTGTATTTACAAGAAGGTCAGTGGGAGCTCAGTGACCTTCTTGGTCCTTTATGTTGATGACATCTTACTCATTGGGAATGATGTAGGGATGTTGACATCAACTAAGTCTTGGTTGTCCAAGACTTTCTCCATGAAGGATTTGGGAGAAGCATCCTATGTGCTGGGCATAAGGATCTATCGAGATAGATCTAAAAGGATGCTAGGATTATCCCAATCCATGTACATAGATACTATCCTCAAAAGGTTTAGGATGGAAAATTCCAAGAGAGGTCTCATTCCCATGAGACATGGAATTTGCCTATCTAAGGGGATGAGTCCGAAAACTTCTGAGGAGGTGGCACACATGAATAAGGTACCCTATGCTTCGGTGATAGGGTCAATCATGTATGCAATGCTATGTACCCGGCCTGATGTTGCCAATGCTTTGAGCATTGTCAGTAGATATCAGGCAAATCCAAGCGAAGAGCACTGGAAGGCAATAAAGGGCATCCTTAAGTACCTGCGAAGGGCTAAGGATCTTTTTCTACTTTATGGAGGAGAGGACTTACAGCTTAGAGCTTACACAGATTCTAGTTTCCAGTCAGATCCAGATGACTACAAATCCATGTCTGGATTTGTATTCATGTTGAATGGAGGGCAGTCAGTTGGAGAAGCTCCAAGCAAGACACGACTGCAGACTCGACGACGGAGGCAGAATATATTGCTGCAGCAGAAGCTGCTAAGGAAGCCGTCTGGATGAAAAAATTCATCTTGAAACTTGGCGTAGTTCCCGAGATATCAGCTCCCATCCCATTATTTTGTGATAATAATGGGGCCATCGCCCAGGCGAAGGAACCGAGATCTCACCAAAGGTCAAAGCATATTCTCAGGCGCTTTCACCTTATTCGGGAGATTGTTGATCGTGGAGATGTGATGGTAGAGCGTGTACCGTCAGAAGACAATATAGCAGATCCACTAACTAAGCCTTTGACACAGACTGTATTTGAGCGTCATCGGGATAAGATGGGCCTCAAAGTTATGGGTAATTGACTGCAGTTCAAGTGGGAGATTGTTAGTGTTGGTGTGCTACAGGCCAATTTCGGGTCGGGTAGGCCCAATAGTTGTACGATCTTGTTCATTAATAAAGTGGTGTTTGAGCGTGTTGCAGTACAGGGCCCGATTTGTCGAGCTGGGTCGGTATGCACCTCACATCATGGATCATGAGAGGGTGAAGACCGCACAGTTTGTGCAGGGCTTGAGGCTGGAGCTGAGGCACCATTTGATCACGAACGGGGCCACTGATCTAGAGACAATGTCTCGTGTTGCGGCTTCGTTAGAGATGGATATGCAGAGGATCCGAGGACCGATCAGCCAGGGACAGTCCTTGTCAGGTCGCAGCCAGCAGTCGGATACCCAGCAGCAAGGTTCTTTCCAGCATGCGCCGGGTGGTTCAGGAGTACCGGCATCGGCAGCTTCGGTGACATGATCTGCGTCCTTTGGCACGAAGGTCAAGAAGTTCTCCGCGAAGAATTTTTGAAAAAAGAAGTCCAAGGATCAGGGGCAAGCTTCATCGGACAGTGTACAGCAGTCGATTCTTTTGCAGCGTCAGGGATCAGTGGGTGGATCGCGAGGAACTTGTCCACGGTGTGGTGGGACCCACCCAGGCAGGCAGTGCACGGCGCCGATCATCTGTTTTCGGTGTGACCAGCCAGGGTATATGGCGCGCGACTGTCCTCAGAGGCCGCCGCAGTAGCAGTTTCCTCAGCAGCAGCAGGTTCCCTAGCAGCAGAGGCAGCAGCAGCAGCAGTAGGGACAGTATCCGCCGGTACCCAGGTCATCTAGTGTGGGAGGCAGGCAAAGGGCTCGGGGCCAGATCACGCACATGACCAGGGCAGAGGCAGTGGCGTCGCAGCTCGTGGAAGGTACCGTTCAGATTTTGGGTTGTGCGGCTCGAGTTTTATTTGATTCTGGCGCGTCTCATTCGTTTATTTCGGAGGATTTCGCGTCGAGCGTCGAGGAGCCGGTGAACCAGTTGTCTTGTGATTTGGCAGTGGAGTTGCCTTCGGGTGACTTTATGATCACTCCGTATTGCTTCGATCAGGTTCCGGTTTGGATCGATGGGCGGAGTATGCCAGGCAGGTTGTATGCGTTGCAGCTTCAGGATTATGATGTGATTCTAGGCATGGATTGGCTCGAGACCCATGGAGCGGTGGTGGATTATGGAATGAAGAGGGTCTACTTCCAGCATCCGAGCAAGATGACCTTCTATTTCCAAGGTATCCGTTCCGCCTCTTCTCGATTCCTTATCTCTGCTATTCGAGCCCGTCGATTGCTTGATTCAGGTTGTCAGGGTTTTCTCGCGTCCGTGGTTGTGTCTGACCGGATGGAGCCGGATGTCGAGGACATTGCGGTGGTGTGCGAGTTTCCTGATGTTTTTCCCGAGGAGTTGCCTGGATTACTCCCCAGCGGGAGATCGATTTCGTGATCGAGGTTGTGCCTGGTACGGGACCTTTGGCGAAGGCTCCCTACCGTATGGCCCCCGCTGAGTTGAGGGAGTTGAGAGCGCAGTTGTAGGAACTGTTGGCCAAGGGGTATATTCGTCCTAGTTTTTTCCTTTGGGGTGCGCCCGTGTTGTTCGTGAAGAAGAAGGACGGTAGTCTACGCTTGTGCATTGACTATCGGCAGCTGAATGAAGTGACCATTAAGAACAAGTATCCGTTACCGCGGATTGATGATTTGTTCGACCAGCTGCAGTCTGCGCGAGTGTTCTCGCGGATTGATTTGTGGACCGGTTACTATCAGCTGAGAATTCGCGAGTCCGATGTGGAGAAGACTGCATTCAGTACGAGGTACGGGCATTATGAGTTTTTGGTGATGCCGTTCGGGCTCACCAATGCTCCTGCAGCCTTCATGGACTTGATGCAGAGGGTGTTTCATTCGTATTTGGACCAGTTCGTGGTCATCTTTGTGGATGACATCCTTGTTTATTCACGGTCTGCCGAGGAGCACGCGTACCATTTGGGTGTGGTGCTGTAGACGTTGCGAGATCACCAGTTGTATGCGAAGCTCAGCAAGTGCGAGTTTTGGCTCAGCGATGTGCACTTTCTGGGGCACGTGATTTCTGGTGATGGCATTTTCGTGGACCCCGCCAAGGTCGAGGCAGTGACGTAGTGGCCGAGGCCGAGGTCGGTAACGGAGATCCGGAGTTTCTTAGGGCTTGCGGGTTATTATCGTCGGTTTATCCAGGATTTTTCTCGCATTGCGGCCCCGATGACTAGGCTCACGTGGAAGGATGTGCCTTTCGTTTGGTCCGAGGAGTGTGAGCAGAGCTTCGGGGAACTGAAGAGATTACTCACCTCGGCTCCGGTGTTAGTTTTGCCTTCTGGATCGGGAGGTTTTGTGGTGTGTACAGATGCTTCCGGTGTTGGGTTGGGTGCTGTGTTGATGCAGCATGGTAGAGTGGTGGCTTATGCATCTCGGCAGCTAAAGTCCCACGAGGAGAACTACCCTACCCATGGCCTTGAGTTGGCGGCGGTGATCTTCGCGCTGAAGATCTGGAGACATTATCTGTACGGCGAGAAGTTCGAGGTGTTTACTGACCATCAGAGTTTGAGGTATGTGTTCTCGCAGAGAGATCTGAACCTCAGGCAAAGGCGTTGGATGGAGTTCATGAAGGATTATGACTTCACCCTGTCTTATCAGCCGAGCAAGATGAATATCGTTGCTGATACCTTGAGTCGGAAGGTGACGGTCAGTACTTTGATGTTGAGAAAGTGGAGGCTCTGGGAACAAGTGCCCGAGGTATCTTTCAGGCTCAAGATTCCCCAGGAGCCAGGGTTGACAGTGCTTGCGAGTCTGACTGTCACTCCTGCTATCCGTCGTCAGGTGACAGAGGCTCAGCATGCAGACCCTGAGTTGCCCCGGATTCTAGCTGTGGCTGATGTGGAGCTGGGTGAGGATAGCGCTGCTAGGTTTCGCGGCAGACTGTACGTCCCAGCGGAGGAGCAGGTTCGTCGTGCGGTATTACGCGAGACTCATGGGAGCAGGTACACTGTGCACCCGGGTGCGACGAAGATGTATCGGAACTTGCGGAGGCAGTTCTGGTGGCCTGACATGAAGAGAGATGTCGCAGAGTTTATGGCCAGGTGCCCGATCTGTCAGCAGGTGAAGGCGGAGCATCAGCGACCAGGAGGTACTCTCCAGCCCTTGGATGTTCCTGCTTGGAAGTGGTACCATGTGATCACGGATTTCGTGGTGGGATTGCCGAGGACCCCGAGTGGGCAGGACAGTATTTGGTTGCTGGTGGATCGGCTGACGAAGGTGACGCGGTTGTTACCGGTCAAAGTCAGCTGGAGCGTGTCTAAGTTGGCTCGTCTTTATGTGGAGCGGATCGTCCCTTTGCATGGGGTTCTCATTTCGATCGTGTCGGATCGGGATCCGCACTTCACTTCTGGATTCTGGAGGAGTTTCCAGCGAGCTCTTGGCACGGAGTTGGCATTTAGCTCGGCGTATCATTCCCAGTCAGATGGTCAGTCTGAGAGGACCATTCAGACTTTGGAGGACATGCTGAGATCCTGCTGCCTGGAGTGGCAAGGGAGTTGGATTCATCACCTACCGTTGGTGGAGTTTGCCTATAACAACAACTATCATTCGAGCATCGGCATGGCTCCTTATGAGGCATTGTATGGGTGTCCTTGTCAGACTCCACTTGATTGGTTTGAGGTGGGTGAGCATATTTTGACGGGATCGAAATTGGTGCAGCAATGTGTGGATGTTGTGCACCTGGTTCGTCAGAACATGTTGGCGGCCCAGAGTCGGCAGAAGAGCTATGTTGACCGTAGGAGGCGGCCTCTCGAGCTCGCCGTGGGCGATCATGTGTTCTTGAGAGTTTCTCCGATGAAGGGGGTGATGCATTTTGGACGGCGTGGGAAGCTGAGTCCCCGCTATATTGGTCCTTTCGCGATTGTGGAGCGCATCGGTGAGGTTACTTACCGGTTACAGTTACCTCCTGAGTTGGCGTCGGTGCATGACGTGTTCCACGTCTCGATGTTGCGGAAGTATATGCCCGATGACTCTCATGTGCTCGAGTTTTCCGTTTGGCCTGAGGTGACTCCAGATCTTTCTCTCCCAGAGTTTTCGATCCGCATGGAGGATAGGCGAGAGCGGCGCCTGCGGAACAAGGTTATTCCCTTGGTAAAGGTCATGTGGCAATGACACTCTGGTGGTGAGGCTTCGTGGGAACGTGAGGATGAGATGCGTCAGCAGTTCCCGTATCTGTTTGAGTGAGTCTTCCTCTTCTTTCCCCTTTGGTTGTTCTCAATTTCGAGGACGAAATTCTTAAGGGGGGAGGGCTGTAATATCCCGGACATTTCGGATCCTTTCTTCGTGGGTCCCGGATTTGGTTTTTGGAGTGTCCGGCTCTGTTGTGTCTGAAATTTCATTTCGGACATCTTTCGTGTTCGGATCAGCGCGATCCGGAGTTGTTTCGGAGGCCCGGAGGCGTTCCGTGGCTTTTCCGTGTGTATTTTTCGATTTCCGGTGTGTGTTTCGACTTTTACTTCGGAAGCTCGCTGCGGGTGAACCGGGCCGTTCACCTGGGCACGAGTGGTACCGTTGCGATCGGTGCGTTCCGAGCATCGCGGGGGTGTAATTTTCTATTTTTTAGAATTTTTTGGAATTTCTGGATTTTCTATAAAACCCCCCTATTTTCTCTCTCCCCCACCCTCTTCTTCTTCATCTTCTTCCTCCTTCCTCCTCCACCGTAACCCTCTCCCTCTCCCTCTCTTCCTCCCGGTTGACCGCGGCGGACCCCTCTCCGGCTACAGACGCCGGCGGGGCGACGGCGCGGTGATGTGGGCGGCGGCGAGGTGATCGTGGGGGCGTGCGGTGCTCGCGGGAAGCTTGAAGGATGAGGGTTTTCTAAGGCGTTTTTCACGATTCACGAACAATCCGGCGGAGCATTTGCTCCATTGAGGTAGGGTGACATTCCTTAGCCTCTTGCCGTTCATTTCCGTGGTTTGTAGGCCGCGGGGAGGCCGAGAGGGGCTTGATTGAGCGGGTTTTGGGGTTTTCCATGATTTGGGGAGAGCTCGCCCAATCTATGGTTTTAGTCCGTGATTTCACGTTTGGATGGCTTAGATGCATGCTAGGGGTCCTCAGGGGTCTTCCCCTTTGTTTCCCCCCTCTCCGGTGGAGGCACGGGGGCGTGGTCGAAGTTTTTGGGGTTTTCCCGCCGTAGTGTGCTCGGGAGTGTGTAACGGTCACTCCAGTGACCGTCACATGGTTGTGACGCCCCTAGAGGGGTGCGTTACATTCCTGAGTAGTGTTTTTGGGAGTCGGGGGCTGTAACGGCCTCACGATGGACCGCCATTTGCCTATGACGCGCTTGGGTAGGGCCGTCAGGGGCTTTTGACCGTTGGTTTGTGACCGTTGGGGGTCAGGCCATGTAACGCACCGGGCTAGGCGCGTTACATGCGTGTAACGCGCTGGGGCATGCGCGTTATTTCCTATTTTCACCCCAAGTGTGAGGGCCATGTAACGCGCTGGGCCAAGCGCGTTACATGCGTGTGACGCGCCGGGGCTGGGCCGTTACATCCCTTTTGGCTTTGGGAGCGTGGGGGTGTGTAACGCATGGGGCCAAGCGCGTTACATTCTTGTAACGCGCCTGGACCAAGCTGTTACATCCCTTTCCCCTCTGACCGTGTGACGGTCTATTTTGAACCGTTAGGCGCATGTAACGGTCTCGCCTAGACCGTTACTTGCTTGTGACGGCCCTAGGGTGGACCGTCACATGCCTGGTTGCCCCATGAGGGTGGCAACCCCGTTTTTACTCCGACTATGGCCACCGTGCGACGGGGCTGGTGCGTGGGGTGATTCCCACACGTTGTCGGATTCGGACGTTATTTTCCGTTGACTCGAGAGTCTACTCCTTTGTGACCCTCCACTAGTCGTAGCCTATCAGTACGCGTGTGCTAGTCGTACCAGGGAGTGGTATACGGGCTTACCCTGAGGACGGTTTTATACTGGTTACCGTCGGGCCCCTCGTCACATCAGAGTCCAGTGCCAGGGGAAAACCGGTCAGAGGGCCAGACCTAGGACGCGTGGTCTGTGTGTGCACACGTGGTTGGGGACAGTGGACGCATGTCGACGGGCGTGACCCCAGCTAGTCACTTGTTGTGGTTACTTGTACGGTGTTCGCGCCTCTGGTAGGAGCTACCACGCCAGGCGGTTCACCTGCGGCGCGGCGTAAGACGTCAGGGGACGCTACCGGCTGTGCTTCTAGTGGGTGGTACTCCTGTCGAGTACGGAGTGGCAGTATGTCAGTCGTGTGTTTCCGACCTTCGGGTTTTGTCGGGTTGGCCGTTGAGCTTCGGTCTTCTTACCGTGGTACGGGTGTCGGTTTGCGGGCCATGGCACCTTTGTTCTGTAGAGTATAGGGCTTTCTTTTCCGAGGTACTCTCCTACCGCTAGTGTAGTGGTTTCTCATTTTGCGAGATAGGGTTCGAGTGATCCCTACTGAGTCTTGTTCCGAGACTCATTCCCTGCGTGTTTTCACCGTGTTTCAGGTGAGGCGCCGTCCCGGGGGAGCGCGTCTGGGGTGCAGCGTGGTGCGGGTGCCCAGAGGTAGTGCCAGAGGTCAGAGCCGGGGTATGTCCCGTGTAGCTGTACTTTTCTTCCTTGTCACTGTACTAGTCGTGGACTATTGTTATTGTTGTTAATTTCTATTGTGGACCATGTAAAATGTTAATTTATTTCCTGCTTAATATTATAACTGTTTAATTTCTGCAATTATTTGTGATACTTGTGTAGTCTCCACACCATCCCTTTAACCCTTCCGAGTCTTCGGGCTCGTGGGTGGCGGTGCGAGTCTCGGGTTATCGAGCCTTCCCGATAATCGGATTCTCGGATCGTTACAAAGCGAGTATCATGAAGCCCGTCTACTACGTCAGCCGGGCACTACAAGGGCCGGAATTCTAGTACTCGCTGAAAAGTTCACCCTGGCCCTAGTCACGGCCGCCCGCAAGCTGCGACCATACTTTCTGGCTCACCCAATCGTCATCCTCACCGACCAACCCCTACGTCAGGTCCTCCAGGACCCTGATGCATCTGGAAGACTAGTCAAATGGGCAATCGAGCTGGGGGAGTTCGACATCAAGTTTCGTCCAAGGACTGTAATAAAAGCTCAGGCCCTGGCCGACTTTGTCGCCGAATGCATGTTACCTACTGAAAACCTGCTCGAGCAGTCCTCAGGACCTACATGATAGCTGTATGTCGATGGATTGTCCTGTGCAGCCGATAGCGGAGCAGGACCTATCTTAATATCGCCAGAAGGGGTAGAGCTCTAGTATGCCCTTCGCTTCAACTTCCCAACCACGAACAATGTAGCCGAGTATGAAGCATAACTCTCAGGGCTACGAATGGACAAACACCTGGGGGCGACCAGTGTAAGGGCATACAACGACTCTATGCTCGTCGCTAGTCAAGTTCAGGGAGAATTCGAGGCGCGCAAAGCATCCATGATCAAGTATTTGGAGAAGGCCAAGGTCGCGGCAAAAGAGTTCTCCCACTTCGAAGTGGTTCACATCCTTAGAAAAGGAAACGTCCGAGCACACGCCCAATCTCGCTTAGCGTCCGCCACCACGGTTTCCAGCTCCCGATCAATCTTGATTGAGGAGCTAGCAGCACCGAGCATAGAAGAACTAACACCCCAGGTAAACGCCATCGACTATGAGCCTTCCTGGATGGATCCCCTCTTGGACTTTCTCCTGCGACAACAACTCCCAAGCGACTGCGCCGAAGCCCGCCGCACGCGTGCACGAGCGGCCCACTTCACAATGGTTAATGGTCGGCTATATCGCTGGTCCCTCTCAGCTCCACTGCTAATGTGCCTGTTCCCCACGGAAGCAAACCGGGCTATCCAAGAGGTCCACGAAGGACTCTGCGGAAGCCACGTAGGGGGGCGAGCACTCGCACGGACGTTGATCCGGCAAGGGTACTGGTGTCCTACTTTGCAGCAGGATTGCCTTGAGTACGTCCGAAGGTGCCCTCAATGCCAGAGATTTTCCCATCTGCACCACCAATCGGCTACGCAACTACACACCCTGATGGAGCCTCGCCCATTTGCTCGATGGGGGGTGGACATATTGGGCCCCTTCCCCGAAGCACAAGGGAGGAAGAAATTTATCATAGTCGCCATTGACTATTTCACCAAATGGGTCGAGGCTGAATCGTTAGGGAAGATTACAAGCGAAGTGACATGGAAGTTCGTGCTACGAGGCATCATCTGTCGATTTGGGATACTGAGAGTTCTCACGACCGACAATGACAGATAATTTGCGAGCACCGCCTTCCAGGAGAAGTGCTCAGAACTGGGGATTTGGAATCACTACACTTTAGTGGGACACCCTCAAGCCAATGGATTTGTGGAAAACGCCAACAAAACGCTCCTCCACGGTATCAAAACTCGACTGAACCAAGCAGGCGACTCATGGATCGACTCAATTCCGAGCATCCTGTGGGCCCACAAGACTGTTGCCAGAGCCGTTACGGGTGAAACGCCCTTCCACCTCGCATACGGAGCAGAGGCAGTAGTTCCAATAGAGATATCCAACCCCTCGCTATGAGTGGGACACTTCGATGAGGCCAGAAACAACCAGGCAATACGAGAAAACTTGGATCTACTTGAAGAAGATAGAGCAAGCGCTCAAGTAAGGCTCGTAGCATATCAACAAAATCTAGCCCAACACTACAACGCCCGAGTCAAGGAACAACACTTCTTCCCCGGAGATTTGGTACTACGGCGAGCAAGCGTAGCAGACCCCAGGGGAGCCGCTGGAAAACTCACGCCAAATTGGGAAAGCCCATACAAGGTAACTGAAGTACTCGACAAAGGAGCATACAGGCTGGCAACACTAGGGGGGCAAGAGGTACCCAGGACATGGAATTATGTAAATCTCAAAAAAAAATTCCAATAAAGTGTCACCAGCCGTACTCAACCAAGGTAGCCTACGGGTTCCCTAGAGGTGAGCACCGCTCCCTTAGAAACATTAAGGTAACCTACGGGTTCCCTAAAGGTGAGCACCGCTCCCCTTGAAAATAATCAGGTAACTTCCGGGTTCCCTAAAGGCGAGCACTGCTCCCCTTGAAAACAATCAGGTAATGATGCGGGACAACTGACTCGCTAGTTAACCTAGGATGCTAAAGAACGCGACCAGCCCGCGCACGAGACAAGGCAAGCCGGTGTGACCGACTAACGTGAACTCTCTCCGGGCGGAGGCGTCTCTCAACAGAACTCCGAACCACGGCCGTCCCACGGAGGGAGGCGTAACGGGGTCACAACGGGCGAGAAGCCGCTGGACGACACGGGAGTCTAGTCCGAGCTCGGTGCTCGACTAGGGCCAAGGGAAAAAGGGCCGCTCTCGTCTCTCTCAACCAGCAGTAATAAATGAAACTAGCTAGACCCTACACTCACTCACGCGGCACAGTCAATCATATACGTGATAAGCAAGTACTACGGGCGGGAGCGAGACACGTACCTCCACGCCTAGGCGTGGGGAAGGAACCCCGGCCGAGTCCAACCACCCCGATACACGCGTGAGAAAACTAATACAAACATCAAAAGGGCCCACTCCTCGCAGGGAGGTAATAGGCTACAACCACAACTACACACGGGGCGGCCGGCGCACGGGTTGACGGGCAGCAGCCGAGGTCGGGGATGAAGCCGGATGCCGACCCTCGCAATGCCGATCGCTCCTGTAGTAGCCTTTGAGGAGGAGGTCCACGTCGCCGCGGGCACTGCTGGGATGCCGGACCGGATGGAGGGGCCACGCTGCTGCTACAGCCTCGAGGGAGGATGTCGGTCCGACGAGAGGTTGCTGGCTGGTCCCTGTGACAGCGGGCAGAGATGGCGCTGGTACACGGCCGTCCGGACAGCGTTTGTGGCGGCGTCTTCTCTGGTGGAAGGCTGACAGGGGCGGCTCTCCAGGGGCAGTGGTGGCAGATGGGGTCCTGTGGAGGAATTGGGTGCGAAGGGGGTGACAACAGGGGTGCACAGACAGCACTTCAGGGCAGTCTGATCTGTGACCGTGGGTGGGGTGGTGATGGCGCAAGGGTACAGAAGGAGTTCCGGCCCGAGATGATTACTGGAGGTGTGGTGGGATGTGAGGAATCGACCTACCAAGTTGCGGATCGATCCGAGGACGGGAAGTGGTACCCCCTTTGGAGGCCCTCTGCTGACAGGCCCGCTCGGGTACTGTAGCGCAGGATTGCGCACTAAAAGTGTGCTTGAAGACAAAAGTTTACCCCGATGGAGTTTGAAGGCGAGGCCAGAGGGGTTGGATTCATGACTGGGAGGGGAACAAATGTTATGAAGGGACTGGCGGTGTTTGGTGGTAGGAGAGGCATGCAAACGGTGACCCAAGTCGTCTCGGATCACAGGTGAGACTGTCAGGGAGGCAGACAGCGCGACGAAAGTGTCTGTAAAGACAACTTTCTCTGTGGGTGGAATTTTTGGCCAAGGCCGGTGGGGTTGGAAAGATGACTGGAAGGGGTACGAAAGTCGTGAAGAAACTTGGATGAGACGCTGCCGGGAAACGGACGCACCGGACCGATCTCTGGACACCAAATCTGCTGTCAGCACAGGGACGCCCGGGGAAGAGGAAGACGATCCTGCGTGCACCGTCGCTCCACCGAACTCGTCGCCGTGGACGATGGTTGAAGGCTGCTGGCGTTGGAATCCCTTGGGGGAGATCTCCTACCCCTGGGCGTCGCACCCAAGGACTGGAGAGGAGGTGAGGGCGTCGCACCCTCAAGGAGGAGGAAGAAGAAGGGGTCGCCCCTTTTCACAATGTGGCACTCCACAATGAACACTCAAGCATCAATTTCTTCATTATTCCTTTCAAAAGAAAATACAAGGTCTTTTATATGGGATGGGGAAATGCTAGGTCTAAACCCTAGCCAAGGGGGAAAGGAAATGGGGGGGGGCGGCCACAACCGAGGAAGGCCATTCAAATCTCCTAGATTCTAGGAGTGAAAGGTGGGGGGGGGCGGCCAAAAGAGGGAGAGGGCAAGGGGGAAAGGGCGGCTGCCACTCCCACCAAGAGGGGAGGGAATGGTCCGCCCCCAACCCTAACCCTAGGTGGGGCGCGCCTCCCAAGGTGGGCCCAGGGGGGGGGGAAAGTGGCCAGCCCTTCGTGGGCCAGAGAGGTGAACCAAGAAGTGGCCCAATAACCCCCCCTAGCCTCTAGCAAGCCTACAAAACACAAATAAAGCCTAATTGGCCAAAAAAAAAGGTCCATGACTGAAAGAAAATTGTCCACACACGGACTAAACCAAGGCCCAACATGGCCCAAAGCATAAAATAAGTGATGATAGCTCCGCTAATCTGTCAACTGGTCGCCGAGCCAAAGGGATGCCGGCGAGATCCGTGTACTCCGTCGTAAAGTGTGACGCGTGTCCTCACCAATTCTCCCCGGGTGGGAAGAACTCGACCCCGTCGAGTAAGGGTCACGGTCGCTCAGGTAACGCTCCAGCAAGTCCGGGTCAATCCGCTCCAGCTCTCCCCGCGTGATCCAGGTGTCGTCTGTCTCAGGGCGCCCTCTCCAACGCACTAGGAAGCGCTGGTAGGCCCCGCTCCTGGTGGTGGTCACCTGCTCATCCAGTATACAATCGATGTGCTCGCGTCTCTGTAATGGGGCTGGAGGAGGTGGACTCTCAGAAGGTGTATCGCTCACAACAGGAAGGGGAGGCCCAAGAAGCTCACTGGGAATCACTGCTGGATCCCGATAGGCCGCCAGATCAGAGACGTTGAACGTCGAACTGATCCCATAATCATCTGGCAGCTCGATCTCATACGCGTTAGACCCAATCCGCCTCAGAACTCGGAAGGGTCCGGCACCGCGGTCCTGGAGTTTCTTTACGGCCCCCGAAGGGAACCGTTCAGGTCTGACCCTGATCATGACATACTCTCCCTCGCGGAACTCACGCGTGCGTCGATGCGCATCAGCTAACTCCTTATATCGTGCGTTGCTGGCCTCAATGTGACGACGTACATGCTCATGCAACTGCCTAACATGCTCAGCAAAGGACTCAGCTGACTCTGAGACACGGGCCTGGACAGGGGATGGGACCAAGTCTATCGGTTTTCTAGGCCTACGACCAGTGACTATCTCAAAAGGACTCAAGCCAGTAGACCTATTGACCGAATCATTGTAAGCAAACTCCGCTAGAGGGAGAACTAAATCCCAATCCCGGTCACGCTCACGCACTAGACACCTCAAAAGATCCCCCAAACTCCTATTCACAACCTCTGTTTGACCATCGGTCTGGGGGTGGTAAGCAGTAGAAAACTTCAGCTGTGTGCCCATCATGTGCCATATGGTCTTCCAGAAATAGCTAGTAAAACGAACATCCCTATCTGACACAATAGTACGCGGCAACCCAAACCTAGAGACACAATGGGTGAAGAATAGACGGGCAACCCTAGAGGCATCTGATGTTTTAGAACATGGGATAAACAAGGCCATCTTAGAGAATCTGTCCACCACCACAAAAATGGAGTCGTGTCGGCGGAGGGTACGGGGCAAGCCTAAGACAAAGTCCATGCTAATGTCCTGCCATGGACTATCTGGTACCGGGAGGGGAGTGTAGAGGCCGGTATTCTGTTTCCTCTGTTTGGCCAAGGCACAAATGCGGCACTGGGCCACAATCCTAGCAACATCCCGCTTCAGGCTAGGCCAAAAGAAGCGGTACTCAACGGCCTCAATGGTCTTATTCCGGCCAAAGTGGCCGGCTAGACCCCCAGCATGCAACTCCCAAGTAAGAAAATCACGGACCGAGGTCCGTGGGACACAAAGCCTGCTCCCATAGAAAAGGTAGCCATCCTGCAACGTATAGTCGGGGTACTCATAGGACGGACCTGACTGGAGGGTGGTGAACATCGGACCGAAATCCGGGCAATCGGCATACAGCTCCCTCATCCTATCCATCCCAACCACCTCCACACTCATGGTGGTCAATAGGTGAGTACGGCGGCTCAAGGCATCAGCAACCCGGTTCTCCACACCGGCCTTGTGCTTCAGCACAAATGTGTACTCCTGGAGGAACTCGACCTATCGGCTATGGCGAGAGTTGAGCTTCTTTTGGGCATGGAGATATCGGAGTGCCTCATGATCAGAATACAACACAAACTCCTGATGTAACAAATAGTGTCTCCAATGCCTCAAAGCTTGCACCACTGCGTAGAATTCCTTATCGTATGTAGAGTAACGCAGTTTCGCATCGCTCAGCTTCTCGCTAAAGAATGCAACGGGATGGGCCTCCTGACTAAGAACTCCTCCTATGCCTACCCCTGAGGCATCACAAGAGACCTCAAACACCTTCGTGAAGTCTGGAAGACGAAGGACGGGTGCTTGGGTCATGCGCTCTTTGAGGAGCGCGAAAGCGGCTGAAGCAGCCTTGGTCCACTCAAAGGCCCCTTTCTTAATGCAGTCCGTGATAGGGGCGGTGATGGAGCTAAAGCCTCGGATAAAACGGCGATAGAAGGTCGCCAGTCCGTGAAAGCTACGGACATCATGTAGGGTACGAGGCTCGGGCCACTCAACAATTGCCCTGACCTTCTCAGGGTCGGCAGATACTCCCTCACTAGAAACAATGAACCCTAGGAAGGTGACCTGAGAGGTCATGAACGCGCATTTCATAGGGTTGGCAAACAAGCTCTCTCTCCTCAGAATCAAACAGACCTGCCGAAGGTGGTCTAAGTGGATCTCCCGGGTACGGCTGTAGATGAGGATATCATCGAAGTAAACTACCACGAAGATTCCTATCAAGGGTCGCAAGACCTGAGTCATCAGCCTCATGAAGGTGCTGGGAGCATTGGTCAGCCCAAAGGGCATGACCAGCCACTCATAAAGACCATCCTTGGTCTTGAAGGCCGTCTTCCATTCATCTCCAGGTCTGATCCTTACCTGGTGATAGCCACTCTTTAGATCAATCTTGGAGAACACAGTGGCTCCCGCCATCATATCCATCATATCATCCAGACGGGGAATGGGAAACCTATATTTCACCGTGATCTTGTTGATAGCACGGCTGTCTATGCACATCCTCCAAGTACCGTCTTTCTTGGGGGCAAGTAGGGCGGGGACGGCACAAGGACTCATACTCTCTCGGAGAGATCCCCTAGACATCAACTCATTCACCTGGCGCTGGAGCTCAGCGTGGTCAGTGGGGCTCATCCTATAGTGTGGCAGGTTGGGCAATGAGGACCCCGGTATCAAATCTATAGCATGCTGGATGTCTCTCATGGGAGGAAGACCTTCGGGAAGGTCATCGGGGAAAACATCGGAGAACTTCTGAATAATAGCAGCCACATCGGGTGGGTACTCCCCCTCTGCCTCTCTAGGCCTCTCGCGGACTACTACAGCAAAGATGGGATCTCCTCTCGCAAAGTCGCGCTCCATCTCCCGGGAGCTGACTAACATCAACCTCCTAGCCGGAGGACCAGTGGTAGCAATGGGTGGGGCTGGGTCCTGGGCTGGGGAAGGGGCACTGGGCCCCAGGACATCAGTGCTCGGAGTGCTAGGACCGGTGGGTCCCCGAACGGGAGGACGTGTGGGCTGGGAAGGGTGAAGGGTGATCCTCTGGCCGCTGTGATCAAAAGTGCATGTGTTCAAACGACCATGGAGGGTGGCATCCCTATCAAACAACCAAGGTCTCCCTAGAATGATACTACCTACCTCCATAGGCAAGACGTCACACCAGATCTCATCCTGGTAGGCATGGAACTGTAAGGGCACTAGGCAACGCTGTCTGACCGGAATGGAGGTAGTGTCTACCCAAGACACACGGTAAGGGGAGGGGTGGTCCACGGGGGTCAATCCTAGGCGTTTCACAGTGCCCGTGGAGATGGCATTGATGCAACTCCCACTGTCTATAATCACCTTGCAGACTTTCCCTCCTAGTCTGCAGAAAGTATGAAAGATGGTGGTGCGACGCCAGTCATCACTCACCAAAGGCTGGGTCAAAGTACACCTAACAACTCCCAGCTGAACATCATCCTGGTGCTGCGTACCCTGGGTGTCGACCTGCTCGCTTTCTAACAACTCATCAAAAAACTCCTCCGCGAGCTCAAGGTCGGCCTCATAGCTAACAGGTTCAACCTCAGGTATGGTCTCCCCTGCGGATGTCTCTCCTAGAGCCACGGTCTGCTGTCGGGTAGGGCACTGAACAGCGTAATGACCGGCTCCTCCACAACGATAGCAATCACCACGAGGCCTAGGGCCTTGCGGTGCTCCACCAGTCATCGGCCCTTTCCCCTTGTCGTCACGACGAGCCGGGGGAGGTGGAAACTGGGACCTAGTAGGAATGGCAGGCTGCTGAGGGCGAGGAACCTCGGTGGAAGGGGCCTGGGGTCGAGGGAGGAAGTCCCTCGGGGCGGGAGGTCGAGGCCTAGGGGCAAGGTCCTGGCGAGGGGTCTCCCTAGCAATATCCTGAGGTCGGGTCAAGGGTCCCCTAGAAAACTGCCCCGTAGTGGCGCGAGGATCCGCTCCTCGAGAATAGGTGGGTGTGGGGCGCTGGGCGGGAGCAAAATCTAACTCGAACTGCTCCATCTCGCGGGCCACTTGGTAGGCCTCCTCTAATGTCTGTACATGACGGCGGAGTAACTCCATATGAAGGTGCCGTTTCAAACCCCGACGGAATCGAGCTACCGTCATGATAGTCTCTTCCCTGACCCCACATCTCAGCAGGCACTCATCAAATTCGGCAATGTACTCCATGACAGGCCGATTCCCCTGGGTAAGACTCTGCCACCGATCAATGAGCCGGTGGCGGTGGGATCGGGGGACATACTTCTGCTCTAGTTTCGCCCTCATCTCCTCCCAGGTCTCAATCGGGGGCTCATGCCGTTGCCCAATCAAACTCTCAACTGTAGCCCAGTAGGTCTGGGCCCTGCCAACCAGCTTCATCTTGGCAAACCTGACTTTCCTATGCTCGGCCATGTCTACCCACTCGAAATAGCGGTCCATGCTAGTGGCCCAGTCACTAAACAGGTCAGGGTCCAAGGACCCATCAAAGGAGGGTGGATCTACTCGCACAGATCGGAGGATACGCTCCTCATCCTCATCCCGATGGTACCGTCGGCCCTGTCGTCCACGGCCATAACCCTCACTCTCATTGTCGGACCCAAAGTCCTCAACCTCACGTGCGTGGACCTGTCGACCACGGTTATGACCGTCGCCTCCCCTAGGCTGGTTGGGTCGAGGAGCAGGGTCACGTTGGCCATGGGCCTGCTCGGGAACATCTATGGGTGGGACTCTACCCTGGGGGCGATCAACTAGACCCTGAATGGTCCGGTTAGAGGCCTCAATCCGGTCCTCCATATCTCCCATTCTCCATGACCTTCAACTGGCCCTCTATCCGGTCGGTCTGACCCCTAATCTCATGTCTCATGGACTCCATGATGGTCTGCATCATCTCCTGCATGGAGAGATCGCTGGGTACGGGGTTCCTAGGATCAGCCATAGGGGGCGGGCGGTGGTAGGAAGTACCACGCCGGGTGGGCATGCAAGACCCTAGGGAACAAGGGTGCAATAGACACGACCACAAAATGGGACACTGACTCAAATGCAAGATGAGACTCAATTGGCCTAGGACTACTAAGGATGCAAAGAACCTAAGACAAATCTAATGACTCAATTGGCCTAAGACCCCAATTTGTAAGAACAAACTGGTTCCCTATGCTCTGATACCAAAATTTGATGCGGGACAACTGACTCGCTAGTTAACCTAGGATGCTAAAGAACGCGACCAGCCCGCGCACGAGACAAGGCAAGCCGGTGTGACCGACTAACGTGAACTCCCTCCGGGCGGAGGCGTCTCTCAACAGAACTCCGAACCACGGCCGTCCCACGGAGGGAGGCGTAACGGGGTCACAACGGGCGAGAAGCCGCTGGACGACACGGGAGTCTAGTCCGAGCTCGGTGCTCGACTAGGGCCAAGGGAAAAAGGGCCGCTCTCGTCTCTCTCAACCAGCAGTAATAAATGAAACTAGCTAGACCCTACACTCACTCACGCGGCACAGTCAATCATATACGTGATAAGCAAGTACTACGGGCGGGAGCGAGACACGTACCTCCACGCCTAGGCGTGGGGAAGGAACCCCGGCCGAGTCCAACCACCCCGATACACGCGTGAGAAAACTAATACAAACATCAAAAGGGCCCACTCCTCGCAGGGAGGTAATAGGCTACAACCACAACTACACACGGGGCGGCCGGCGCACGGGTTGACGGGCAGCAGCCGAGGTCGGGGATGAAGCCGGATGCCGACCCTCGCAATGCCGATCGCTCCTGTAGTAGCCTTTGAGGAGGAGGTCCACGTCGCCGCGGGCACTGCTGGGATGCCGGACCGGATGGAGGGGCCACGCTGCTGCTACAGCCTCGAGGGAGGATGTCGGTCCGACGAGAGGTTGCTGGCTGGTCCCTGTGACAGCGGGCAGAGATGGCGCTGGTACACGGCCGTCCGGACAGCGTTTGTGGCGGCGTCTTCTCTGGTGGAAGGCTGACAGGGGCGGCTCTCCAGGGGCAGTGGTGGCAGATGGGGTCCTGTGGAGGAATTGGGTGCGAAGGGGGTGACAACAGGGGTGCACAGACAGCACTTCAGGGCAGTCTGATCTGTGACCGTGGGTGGGGTGGTGATGGCGCAAGGGTACAGAAGGAGTTCCGGCCCGAGATGATTACTGGAGGTGTGGTGGGATGTGAGGAATCGACCTACCAAGTTGCGGATCGATCCGAGGACGGGAAGTGGTACCCCCTTTGGAGGCCCTCTGCTGACAGGCCCGCTCGGGTACTGTAGCGCAGGATTGCGCACTAAAAGTGTGCTTGAAGACAAAAGTTTACCCCGATGGAGTTTGAAGGCGAGGCCAGAGGGGTTGGATTCGTGACTGGGAGGGGAAAAAATGTTATGAAGGGACTGGCGGTGTTTGGTGGTAGGAGAGGCATGCAAACGGTGACCCAAGTCGTCTCGGATCACAGGTGAGACTGTCAGGGAGGCAGACAGCGCGACGAAAGTGTCTGTAAAGACAACTTTCTCTGTGGGTGGAATTTTTGGCCAAGGCCGGTGGGGTTGGAAAGATGACTGGAAGGGGTACGAAAGTCGTGAAGAAACTTGGATGAGACGCTGCCGGGAAACGGACGCACCGGACCGATCTCTGGACACCAAATCTGCTGTCAGCACAGGGACGCCCGGGGAAGAGGAAGACGATCCTGCGTGCACCGTCGCTCCACCGAACTCGTCGCCGTGGACGATGGTTGAAGGCTGCTGGCGTTGGAATCCCTTGGGGGAGATCTCCTACCCCTGGGCGTCGCACCCAAGGACTGGAGAGGAGGTGAGGGCGTCGCACCCTCAAGGAGGAGGAAGAAGAAGGGGTCGCCCCTTTTCACAATGTGGCACTCCACAATGAACACTCAAGCATCAATTTCTTCATTATTCCTTTCAAAAGAAAATACAAGGTCTTTTATATGGGATGGGGAAATGCTAGGTCTAAACCCTAGCCAAGGGGGAAAGGAAATGGGGGGGGCGGCCACAACCGAGGAAGGCCATTCAAATCTCCTAGATTCTAGGAGTGAAAGGTGGGGGGGGCGGCCAAAAGAGGGAGAGGGCAAGGGGGAAAGGGCGGCTGCCACTCCCACCAAGAGGGGAGGGAATGGTCCGCCCCCAACCCTAACCCTAGGTGGGGCGCGCCTCCCAAGGTGGGCCCAGGGGGGGGGGGGAAAGTGGCCAGCCCTTCGTGGGCCAGAGAGGTGAACCAAGAAGTGGCCCAATAACCCCCCCTAGCCTCTAGCAAGCCTACAAAACACAAATAAAGCCTAATTGGCCAAAAAAAAAGGTCCATGACTGAAAGAAAATTGTCCACACACGGACTAAACCAAGGCCCAACATGGCCCAAAGCATAAAATAAGTGATGATAGCTCCGCTAATCTGTCAACTGGTCGCCGAGCCAAAGGGATGCCGGCGAGATCCGTGTACTCCGTCGTAAAGTGTGACGCGTGTCCTCACCAGGTAACTTTCGGGTTCCTTAGAGGCGAGCACTACTCCCCTTGAAAATAATCAGGTAACCTACATATTCCCTAGAGGCGAGCACCGCTCCTCTTGAAAACGATCAGGTAACCTACGGGTTCCCTAGAGGCAAGCACCGCTCCCTTAGAATATTAATGTAACCTACGGGTTCCCTAGAGGTGAGCACTACTCCCCTTGAAAATGATCAGGTAACCTACGGATTCCCTAGAGGCGAGCACTGCTCCCTTAGAAACATTAAGGTAACCTACGGGTTCCCTAGATGCGAGCACCGCTCCCCTTGAAAATGAGAAGGTAACTTACGGGTTTCCTAGAGGCGAGCATCGCTCCCCTTGAAAATGAGAAGGTAACTTATGAGTTCCCTAGAGGCGAGTCCCGCTCTCCTTGAAAATGGTGGCAGCAAGCGAACAAAAGGCACAAGCACTATGAGTACACGCACGCGGGCTAAAGGCACCACGCAGAAGTCTCCCATCAAAAGACAAGATGCACCCAACCACGGAAATGTGAAAGTCCAGCATCTCATCCCTTAGGCACCGTCTTCATCAGATGATTTGCTAGTAATCGTGACAACTCCATGGGCAGACACCTAGCATCCCTTTTGCTCCGCGGAAGCAGACCAACTAGGGATGCCGCTGGCGAAGAGGCCTACACCAGGAAAGAAGACCGGATGACAGTCCACCCTCGGTTGATGGAGGGCAGTGGAGCAACAAAGCCAACACCGGCCAGCCAGCCGGCCATGCCTACAAACTGGCAAGAGGAGGCCGATTATCCCACAGGCCATCGTCAACAGTTGGCAAAAGAGCGGTGAAGCCACCGCCGTCTAGCCAGCAGCCCGAGCCTGCAAGCTGGCAAAAGAAAGACGTTCCCTCCGGCAAGGGAGAATAGCTCATCACGCACCTACAACTCAAAGAAGGTGATGAGAAATCAATCACACACCATGGAGACGGGGAAAAGATGGACAAAGGAGAAGTCTCATTCAAAAGCAGAGGGGAATAGTACAAGGTAATCTCCTGTCCCCTTAGGGATGGAACCTGTCCGGTTCAAGGAGCAGAACCCCCCTGCCAGCATACAAGTGGTTAACCTTATCCAAGGCCTCCCGCCAGCCATCCAAGTATCCGATTCGGTATTGCTCAGAGATGGGTCCATGCTCTCCTGGCTCTGGCCACGGCCACCACGGTGAGGATCAGAGGTTGATGACGAGCTTGCAAAGATTCGTCGTCCGACGAGGTACCCGACTCTCCTGATGACATCCCGCAGAAAGCTCCCTCCTCGAAGCCCGACGACTCAGAGATGACTATAGGGTCATCACAAAAGTCACTATTTATAAGAGGGGGCGAAGTCCCCAGAAGAATGAAGACTCCTACCGCCTTTACAAGAGCACGGAAACTGAAGCGACGGATCCCGAAGGTCACACCCTCTCAGGGTAACTCCCGAAATGCCGCTCCGTATCCCCAGGAGATCTCGAAGCAAATGAAGGAAGCAAGATCCGCGGCGGAAAGTTAGAGGTCCCAGAGTTTACAAGGAAAGAGAAGTTTTTCCATTTCAAGAAACACAAGTTTGTACAAAGAGAGGTCACCACCTCAAAAAGAACAGAAAGAAATTCAAAATGGGCGCCCTCCTAAGGGTTCGCCCCGGCAACATCATCACGTGACCCAGCCCCCGCGGTCTCACGTGTGGCAGCAGCCCCTGAGGAGGGCGAGACTTCGGTCGGATCGACCGCGCGTTCCTCCACGTACTGCTGAAACGCCAACGGGTGCTTGCTCGTTAGTGTTCGGCCCCGGTGCTTGCTCCTCGGCCCTAGCCTCCTCGTCGCCAGGCCCCTCCTTGCCATCACTGGCCTCAGGGCCATAGGGTGTCGATGGAGGAGGGAGAGATGGCACCAAACAGCCATGGCTCTCGGCTGTAGCCACAACGGTAGTGCTCCAACCTTCACGGAAGCCTCGATCGCGTGCCGACCCAAAGAACTCCAGGGCTACCGCAGTCAGCTCGTCCCGGTAGGCCGAAGAAGAACGAAAGTTATCCACTGCTTCCTCACCAATAGTAGACATCGACGAGCGCAGTTCAGCAATCTGTACCTGGGCCTGAGCTTCGACGACTTTGACCTGTGCCGCCAGCCTGACTGCGTGGGCTTCAACTTCTCGGACTGAACACGAAAGGAATCTCGGTCCCGTTCCATCCCGGAGAGGATTAGTCCTAGCTGATTCAATTGCTTGCGGAGCCCAGAGTTCTCGGCCTCGGATGCCTTCAGGTGCCCTTCGAGCACCTCGCAGTTGGCCGACAGCTCCGCCTGAATGTTAGCGTTGTGCCCAACCCTTAAGGTTAGATGCGGCGGCGAAAACTCGGATGATGTTGCGATCGGACCGAGCTTTGAAATATGCATAGGCCGTATCAGCCGGACAACTTTGAAGGCTGTAAAATTGTCGGAAGAGGTGGGCGCTCGGCTCTACTGATGCCTTCCGACACGCGAAGATGAAACCACAGAGAATGTGGTAAGAATTGGGAGACAACTCCCCTAGGTGTCGGCCATAATAATGAAGGATGAACTCGATGAAGGGGTGAACAGGTAGGCGGAAGCCCACCTGGAAGGACGCCACGGGATCCATGATGCCACCTGGAGGCAGGCTCAGTTGGTCGTCGTCCACGGTGGGGAAGATGATGTCAAAGTCGGGAGGGATCTGGAAGGCCTCTCGTAATCTGTGTACCACCCTATAGGCGACTAACGGAGGAGAAGGAGGACGACTGGTGCCAGCACCCGAAGTGCTCGGGGCCCTGCAACGACCAGGACCCACCTCTTTGACAGAAGATGTGGGGCTAACGCGGAGAGTTCTCCTACGAGGTGGCATGACTATAGAAGACAAAGAAACACAGGGGAAGGAAGAAAACCCTCACCAGGCGAAGGAAGATGAAGCCTATGGAAAGCATGGCAACCAACAAAATGCGGATGGAGTTCTTGGGAAACCTCACAGGGACCCTTATAACCGTCCACGACAGAATGAAACTTCCAATCCGTAGGGCAGGTGAAAAGGTGCCCATACCTATCACGGTACTGCCACCTAGGCCAGACGTCTGTTCGGAGCCCGCGCCCCCAGATGAATAAGACCTGCGTCATGATCGCAACAACGGCACCTACCACAGCCGGAGGCGCCTTGCGCGCCAAGCATGCGGATGGGGCCACCAGTTCTCCTTATACGAGGAGATCATCCTCGAACCCCTTGCTCTTAGACGACCCTCTTATGATCGAGTCTCAGCTCCCTACAGGAGTGCACGACAACTGAGAGTAGGGGGGATAGTGAGGAGGGTAAATTTAGCTCGACCCATAACCGGCCCATTAAAAATGAGCCCAATCCAACTCCGGATCTACAGCGCGCCCATGGGGCTCCCAGCGGCCGCAACCTATTAAGGGGCGGCCCACCACAGCTCAACATCGGAATCGACAGCGCAGAAAGGCTATGGCCCAAGTACAATGACCGTCGGAGAACACTCCGACGACCGACCGTTACCCCCCACGACGTCGACCCTGACCCCATAATGGGCGAGCATGCCCCACGAGTGCCGTAAGACTTGCCCAGGGACTAGCCAACGCTGGGTAATCGCCCTCCAACGGGAAACTCCTGTCACGATCGCGAGAGATGTTACTCCACTACTTACGCCCTTCCCCGCTAAGGGATAGGGCTTCCTCCCCAGGACAAGCCCCTATAAAAGGGACATCGACAGAGAAGGACGGGGACGGTGGATCATTCTGCCAAATCGCTACAGAAGAGAATAGAGCTACTAGCCCTGCTATAGAGAGAAAGAAGTAGTGACAGTCCACGGCCGAAGGAAGGTTCCCTCCTGTACGACCTTACCACCCAGCGAGCACTCACCGAATGAGCACTGGGAGCGGCGAGCAGTCGTCCAGAGGATCTACACGGCTCCTCAGCCTTCTACTATGATCTCTCTCTTTCTCTCCTACTTTTCTCTACCTTTCATTAATCTGTTGCTGACTTAAGCATCGGAGGGTTATCCCCTGGGGTAACACCCGGGGCTCCGTCTGACGTCCCTTGTCTTCTGGTGCTTGCAGGCTTCCATGGGTGCGGGACGACTTCCCCATTCAATAAATAGAGAAGGTGGTACCTGGCATAGAAACTAGATTTCTGCCTCTACAAGTTTGATATGCATTGGGTTAGAGTTAACCAACCTTTTGAGGTGGGTTTCGAATTCTGGATTAAATCCAGGTTAACTATATTTTTAGCCTAGTTACCTTGTTCCACCTATCAAAGTAAAAAAGTGTTAACTCAGGGATAAAAATTAGGCTAACTCCTACTTAACCCGCTATCAAAGTGGAGCTAAGGGGGAAGGGGGGTTTTGAGAATAAATCATTCGATTCTCGTGAATGAAACTGACGTACCCAACCCAGATTAGCGAGAGCGGATTGCCCTGTGTGAGACATTTGCCTCTACCCGAATCAAAAATCAAAGTGGGTCCAAGGGCACGTTTGGAACGGATTGAGGGTGAGGGGATTTTTTGCAAAATCCATTAGAGAGAGAAGAAGCACCTTTTAGATAGATTTTTAAATTATCTTCCCTTTCTCTCTATCTCTCTCTAAATCTCGAAATCCGTCATAAAATAAGAAGGGTTTTTTGCATGAAAACTATTGTTAGAAGTTAATTTGTAAAAAAATTATTTCTAGAAATGCATTAGCAGGTATATCACTGTGTGAATCTGAATTGTACAAAAATGTCATATTTTTTTGTATGCATATCACTTCTTTTTACTAACAATTTATAAAAAAATCACGCTTAAATGGTATTTATGTACTATTTGAATTAACCCAGTGATATGTCTGCTAATGCATTTCTAGGAATGATTTTTTTACAAATTCACCTCTAACAATGATTTTCATGCAAAAATCTCAAATAAGAATTGATAGGACATTGGGACAATTGAAAATACTTTTGGGAGATGAGAGATTCCAATGATTGGAGGGTCCAAAATCTCTCTCCTCAATCTGTTCCAAATGTCCTAAATGTCACTTTGATAACGGAATAAAATAAGGGCGGGTGGTGGCCTACCCGAGATGGCCCATCAGCCCCCTATTCCTATTCGACTCTACTTGAGTTATTCCACCCATTGTATGGGAACGAGTAAATATACTCTAATCCATATCCAAACTCTAGTTAAATCAAAATGAATCAAATTAAAATAACTCATCTGACCTCAAATAAATCATCCTAACCTAACTTATTCTGTTACCAAAGTGAGTCTAAAGTGACTTCAGAAGTGGATAATCTCATCCCGTGTCAGAGCTTAGTCACCCCCTCCTCCACCCCCATAAGACATACCCTACCCGGTTAGGGGGAGTGCGCCATCTCAGGGTGGGGCATTTTTCGCCCCTACCCTAACCGGGAACGAAGTGGGCAGAAGTGACCTTTTCTCTAAACCTATTTACCCCGTGAGATTTGAACATTGATCACCTGATGTACATGGAGGGCCTTAACCGATCAAAGTCACTCCAGAGTACAGTCCGTATATGTTATATTATTATTATTATTATTATTATTATTATTATTTATTAACGGAGCTGGCGGAGTAATGATGCGAAGAGTTATTAATATTGTATCATCTTTGCTGGAAATAAAAAAAATTCCAAACGAAATTGATCATGTACACTGATCATAATAGTTATTATTACAATTAATTACGATGATGCACCAGGTTAGGAATTAAATCGCAATCGCCACGCAATTGGTGAGATCTACAGTTTGCACCGATCTTTCCAATTATTGAGAGGACTTTTTTTTTCTTCATTGGTTAATTACTTAAGGTCGTACGTGTTCGGTTCAAAATTTTAATTATAAGCGTTCTGGGGTTTCCATAAGTTTCAATGTAATTAATTACGGATCCTGTTCCATTATAAATAGAGCACTCTCTCCCTTCCCCCTTCCACATCCACCCCCGGCCCCTCACCCTCACTCTCCTTCCTCACCGCCCCTCCTAATCTTTAATCTTCGCCGCGGAAGGAGCAGTCCAGCATGAAGTGCTCTCGATTCTCCGCCGGTGCCGCCGCGCTGCTGCTGCTGCTGCTGGTGGCGGCCTCCCGGGTGCCGTCGGCGGAGTCAGTCACCTGCAGCGCCTACGAGCTGATCGCGTGCTCGGGCGCCATCTTCTCAGGGGCCCAGCCGTCCGGCGAGTGCTGCGCCAAGCTGAGGGAGCAGCAGCCGTGCCTCTGCCAGTACGTAAGGGACCCCAGCCTGGGGGCCTACGTGAACTCCCCCAATGCCCGCCAGGTCGCCGCCATCTGCAGGGTGCCCTTCCCCCGGTGCTGACAGATGATCTGCTCCCCCCCCCCCACTAAGTCCATGAGTGTATGCTGGAGGAGCTCTTCCTCATCACCACCTGTTCTGTTAGTAGGTAACATGTCTGCATGCCCCGTGACGTGATGTCACACTCATGTGGTGGCGCCGCCATGAGCGGCGGACGGTACTAACGTACCTTGTGGTCTGTGTCTTGTGGTAATAAACGCGCGCTTTCTTCGCCGTGCCCAGGCGAACAGATGCTAGAATGACTATTTGGATGTGCTTTCTTTCTGGGTGTCTTGGCTGTATCATTTTCTTTGTATGTGTGGGAAAAACCAGAAAAAACAGCGGAAAATAACCAGCAAACCAAACAGAGAATAATTAAATAAACCAACATGCAGAAACTACACTACGTACCCAAGCTCCGAAAAAAACCTGATCCCACCATCTTGAGCCTGAAGCATCATCGTTGATTATCACTTGCACCTCCTGTACGTGGCACCCTGGAGTTCCAAAGTAATCGAGAACTTTTGCCACCTTTGCCTCCCCTGTTGAATTAACTCTGGGTAAATATCTCACTTTCACCTGTGGCCAGCCAGTCTCGCCGTATCACTGGAATATCCCCCAACCACATCTTGGAAGTCCAGTGAAGTGTCAACTCCGTGTTTTGGATTGCTAGTAAAACCTGGGTGTTATCTCCTTCGATCCACAGAGAAGCTTCCTGTTCCGCGATCAGACGTAGAGAGTGCTGCAAGCCTTTTAACAATGCCAAGTAGAAAGCCCGTGCGTCGGATTGTTTACCTATACAATCTCTCAATATTGTACCTGCCCCAGCTTCTCTGTCAACAGTGTTGACTGCTCCATCAAGATTTAATTTCAATTGATTGGGTGATGGGGGTTTCCAACCCTCTATCATGTGTTCTACCGATAGAGTTCTGGGGTATATCACGGGGTCTTCCGGCCGGTAAGGGGGCCTATGCATGGTACAGGACGTGAACAGTACTTCTAGGACCAGATCTGTTATGATATGTCGTATATGCCTTCTGACGCCCCACTGTAGCGTGGTTGTCCCCGACTGTGCAGAGCCAGCATGATCTGCCAGCCAACACTGCAGCCTTTGTGTCGGCAAAAGGACTTGTGGGATTATCCGACATATTAGCGAGAAGTGTCTTCTTGTTACATATGCTAGCTCGGCCTCGTGCCCCTCCTGAATCTTGATAAGCTCGGTCTTTCGTGCCTCAACTTTTTTCTTCGCCTCTAGCTCCATCTTCTCTTTAGTGATCTAGAGAGTGTAGGATCGGATGCAGTATGGAGGCCTTCTACTCAGACAATCTCTAATACTGTACACTATAACCTGACACATAAGCAAAACAAAAGAGAACAGAGCAGAATAGAGGTGCACTAATGTGAAGGCACACAGGACAGAAAAGGTATCAGAACTTCTGCACTTCATTCATCTAACCAAATCCTTTTTAAAAATAGGTAACACAAAAGCTAGAAAGTAGACATAGACCAAGATCGTGCACAAAGGCACGTTCTGCACATCTAAACATAACCAGAAAATAGGAAGAAGGAAAAGAAGAGACATGTTCAAAGGCTAAAGAACGTGGGAACCGCCGACTAACAAAGTGGGAACATGCTTCTCCTAATGACCAGGTAAACACCTGGATTTGTGCATCACTAACCAACACTCCCCTTTGATGCAAAATCATTCACACCAAGAAACGTCAGAAATGACAAAAATTGTCATAAGACAAAGCTTTAGTCATAATATCAGCAAGCTGATCCCCAGTTCTTCAGTGCTTCATGTCGATCAACCCTTTAGATATGACTTCATGGATGAAATGATCTCGAATCTCCACATGCTTTGTGTGATGATGAATGACTAGATTTCTTGCCAATGAAATTGCAGATTTGCTGTCACAGAATAATGTAGTTGACTCAACTTGAGCTTGTTGTAAATCTTCTAGAATACATTGAATCCATATAACTTGATATGTTATTGATGCAGCAACAATATATTCAGCCTCTGTTGATGACAGGGCTATTGTAGCTTGCTTCTTTGAGGTCCAAGAGATGCTCCAGAACCTAGGTTGAACACATAGTTTGTTGTGATTTTTCGATCATCCACACAACCTTCCCAATCACTGTCAGTATAACCAAGGAGCTTAAAGTTAGTCACATGGACATACCATATTCCATAGGAAATGGTCCCACATATGTATCATAGTATTCTTTTTACAGCTCCCAAATGATGTCTAGAAGGTTTGTGCATATATCGTGACACTAAACTCATTGAAAACACCAAATCTGGTTTGGTGTGAGTAAAATAGATCAATCCTCCAACCAATTTCTTGACATATCGGGCATCAACCTTTTCAGTTCCATCTTCCAAACTCAGCTTCTCATTTGCATTCATCGGAGTGCTATAAGTCTTACAATGTACCATTCTAAACTTCTTCAAGAGATTTGATGCATATTTTTCTTGAGATACAAAAATACCATGTCTGGTTTGCCTTACCTCCAAACCAAGGAAGTAGTGTAGAAGTCCAAGGTCTGTCATCTCAAACTCTCTCATCATTTTTTCTTCAAAATCTGAAAGTAAGACATCAGAACCAGTATATATTGTTGATATTTATTTGTCTATCTTCTATCTTTCTTTTGAGGTTTGGGGAGTGGTATGGTAAGATAACAAACAAACAATCAAAGATCTACTCAAACCTATGAACATGTGATCATGAACCTAGGCAATCATAGCTAGCTCTAGCATGGGCATGCTATCCCAATCAAACTACGCTAAGGAAAAGGAAAACACACGCCGGGACGTGGAGCAAGGAATAAATAAAAACACACCGTGAAGGTGGAACAAGCAAGGAAAATAGAAAGATATGATGAAGAAGACAGCTAATGCCCAATACCAAAGAAAGATGTGATCGCCACCAAAGTAAAAACAAGTCAAAAAACTTGAATATACCTTGGAAATAGGTGGATGAAACACCCGCCCACGGGAGAGAAAATCAGAGAAAGCCTACAGATTAACTTAGAAGTAACGGCCAGAACCCCGTGCGTCGCTTGGAAGTGACGGCCACACGATAGACCGCCGGAAGAGAGTGACGCGCCTGCACAAGGCCGTCAGATAACCTGCAGTAACAAAGCTTGAATTCTTTTAACTCCAACTCTTCCAGCCGGCTAGAAGACCTGGGCCTCGTGTCAATGAACCTGTAAACCTGCCAAAGATGTAGAAAGACCAAACACAATAACCTCAATTAGTCCTTTTCACAAGCATAGCATCAATTCTCAAAGGACTTAACATCATCAAAAGGAGAGTGGATTACCGGGGAGTTTTTGGTTTTTTAACCCCTCTGGGTGTTTTAAAAGTTTGGGAAGATGTTTATATGCTTAGAGGACAGTGAAAAACGTGGAGAAAGAGGAGGGATAATGCTTTGATTGAGGAAAAACCAGGGAAGAACTCAAGCATGCAATGATGAACTTGAAAGACCAAAAAACCAAAGTACTCCCTTGATTATGAGATGGATGGACGTGGGAAGCAGTTCCTCTTGGATGAAGATGGCTCCTGAGTTCGGCAGCACTTCGTCGTGAATTCCAAATCTTCCCCCCCCGGGCCATGAAGTCAAGGGCTCTATTTATAGACCCTCAAACTCTCAGGTCGAGCAGAGGATAATTCAGCAAGATAAAGGATAACTCTTAGCAAATCCTCGAAGATAATATCACCAAGAGTCTATAGAATCGAACGGAAGGTCCTGAGGATCAGATTTGAAAGAGATATCGTCAATCCAAAACCCTTATCTCGACCACGGAGTAGCAGAGAAAAGGCCTGAACTGCCAGGACTCTCTGAAGGAAGTAACGGCTGCACGACAGACTGCCACTTGGAAGTAACGCATCAAGAACCGTCCGTTACTATCAACCTTATTCCTAAAAGATAAGATCGACGGGAAGAAGACCCAACAAGTTGGACTCTTCAAGGAAGCAACGGCCAAGGCATAGGGCGTCAGAATGAAACAACGGCTGCACGACAGACCGTTATTACCAATGTGGAATCAAAAGGATAAGCTTTACAACGAGCCTTAAGCCTTAGGACTCTTCAAAGAGTAACGGTCCAGGCCCCATGCGTTATAATGAAACAACGCGCCTGGTTCGGACCGTTATTACCATTGAGTTTCAAAATAGCAATAAAGGGTTGCTAAGCTGTTGCCAAAGAAACGCTACCAGAAGCCAATTCTTAATCCAGGAATTAAGACCCAAGAAACAGGCCTCAACTGATCAAGAGACTCAATGAAGAGTGAACAACTCGGAGCATCATATAGAATGAAATAAGGAGATGACCCGACTTATTGGGTATAAAACGGGTGTCAACAGATGCCCCTCCTTAACGTCCTCTTTGCAGGGGAGCGAGCGGAGGTGAAGCGAAAGCGAAGTGGAACATGAAAGATGAAGCGGAAAATGAAGCGGAGTGTATCAAAAAGAGGGCGTTAAGGTAAACGACACCCGTTCTTTACCGACAAGCGATAGGAATTTTCTGGAAAACTTCGAATTGATCACAAGGAAATAGCCAGCCAAAGGGATGCGAGTCTGGAGGAACTAATTAACTAAGGAAAGGAAACACGGCTAGCCGCCGGAGGCAACGGAAAGGAAAGAGACTAAACTCCAGACAGGAATCTTCAGCGAACCAGATCAAGCGAGCAGATCGAAGGAAACCTTCTAATTCAGAGTGGAATAATTCTCCTTATTCAGAATCAAGAACACAGCTGTTCACCATCATCGAGACCTTGAACAAATGAAGCTTCACGAATGCTCAAAGAATGCGTATGATGCATGCTGGGCTAAAGGAAAACAAAATCTTCAAAACAAATGCGAAGAAAAGATAAAATAGAAAAATACTCGAGAATAATATTGCTAGATCGGAGAAAATCAGAGTCAGGACACCATCTGCAACCACGGCGTGCAAGATAGAACCATCGTCCCCAAATTTTCCAATCTAACGGCCTATCCAACGATTAAACATGTGAACTTAGATCATCATCATTTTTGTTTTAGGGGAACATCAAATCCCAGGACACATGAATGACCAGCCGGTTCTCGAGGTAATATATCATAAGTAACATATAGTAATGCATTAAGGGAGTGAGGGAACGAGATACAATACCTGACTTACCTGCCTGACGGACGATAAAGCATGACTTCACTCATAATTCCTTCATGAAAGATAGGTTAGCCAACAATAAATATGATCATGAACCAAGGCATAACCATTGTACGTGCAAGGAACATCAATAAGGAACAACATGGAAGAAAATGGAACCATTTTGACATCCAATAGACCATTTAATTCATCAAGAAACTTGCAAGTTTGTAACGGTCTGAAGAAAGGGCGTTACATAAAGTAACGGACCATCCCTAGTCCGTCATAAACCAGGCGGTTCACATTCTTCAATAAAACAGTCCAATCATATGTAACGGTCGAAAACAGACGCGTCAGAAGGATGTGACGGTCGGTCGATAGACCGTCGCATTTCCTGAGCGTTCAAAAAAATAGCAACCGAACGGTCACGGCCATTCCATTCCACATTCATCACCCAAAAAACCAACCGAGAGAAACCACCGGCGACCACCGTCCCACTACCACCATGGCCGGCGACGAGGCTCCCCAGCCACCACCACAGAGGAGGGAGAGGGGAAAGAAGAAAGCAATCCGGCGGTTTCACCGCCGGCTCGAACGGGAGGCGATCCCACCGGTCACGGAAGAAGAACCGAGGAGAAGAGAGCCAAGAGAAGAAGAAGAAGCTCCCACGGCCGTGGGGGACCAAGGGGAAGCCCCATTGGGTGCAGAGGAACCCAAAGAACCCGAGAAGAAGAGGAAAAGGGGCATGGACCGTGAGGTAGGTCCTTCCGCCCTAACTTCAAATTTTAATTTTTTTATGTTTTTATTATGAATGCATGCGGGATTAAAGGGTAGAAATGGGTCCACAAACCCCCTAGGAACAATTGTAGGCCATTTGGCCATAGTGGGAGACCACGGGGATGCAAGGGAAAAAATTCCCAAATGCAGACAATGTGACGGTCCTGCCAGCGACCGTCACTCTTCTGACGCACCATGCTGAGTCCGTCAGAGTCAAACGACGCCCTACCCCAGGGCCGTCACTCATGCCAGGGACTTAAGCTATTTTTTAGGGTTTTCAATTTTCAAATTTTTGTTTTGTTTTCAATTATGAATGTTTATACAATGATTATATGATGCAAGTTGGACTGATTAATGATCTAATGTGCAATGCAGGGGAAGAGACGATCGCGGATCTCCTGGCTACAGATCCGGGCAGTGTACCAGGCATTGCCCGACTACCAGAGAGAGAGATTAGCCGGCATGGGATTCGCCGAGGTGCTCAGCATTGAGGTAATCCGGATGGACACGCCGCTACTGTACACCTTGCACGAGAGATGGGACCCGATCAGCAGAGCTTTCATCTTCCCGTGGGGCCACATGATCCCCACGCTAGAAGACATAGCGAGGATTACCGGATTGAGAGTCCACGGAGCCGCGGTGACAGGGTGGACATACGGCGACTACCGAGAGATGGCGCAGCAGCTGCTCGGGCTAGATTTGATTAGACCGGGACAGTCCTCCTCTCAGCTTTCGAGATCAGTGCTGCAGGAGAGCTTGGGACTGAGAGGAGCGGCGATCGCCGTGGGAGAGCTACCTGAGGAGCATCTGGGCAGAGTGATAGACCAGGTGCGCCCTCGCGTGGCGGCAGAGGCTGGACCAGAGGGAGATAGAGTGCTCAGACGATTCCTGATGCTGCTATTCGGGAAGCTCCTCTTCGCGACTCGGGCAGATGTCATCAGCTGCAGACTGCTGCCGATGATAGAGGATTTGGGCAGAGTTAGGAGATACGCCTGGGGAGCGGCAGTGCTCGCATTCTTGTTCGAGTCCCTCAGCACCACGGACCGGCAGACAATGCTGGGCGGCTTCTCGCCTTTCCTACAGGTAAATGCACTTCATATGTTTTCTATTATGCCATGAATATTTATGCCATGATTTATGCAATGATTTATGCAATGCCATGCGACTGACTTGATTTCTAAATGCAGATCTGGAGCTATATGTACCTCCCGGGCATCGGGAGAGGCGCATTACTCCATCCCGGCCGCATACCGATCGCGAGGCGATGGTCGGTGGCGAGGGACACAGGGTCGATCATTAGACTGACCCGGACGATCCAGGATGACTTGGACTCCTTCCCGCATACGTCGGTAAGTCCAGAGCTGAAAAATGATTCCTATATGCTTCTATATGCTTCTAAATGCTTTCTAAATGCTTTTGCCTTTAATGCTTTTATATGCTAATGCTGATGAATGGACTAAAAATGCTTTCAGGTGAGATGGACCCCATACCGCGACGAGGGTTATACGGGACAGCCATGGGTGGAGGCGGCTTTATCGTACCGGGGGCGAGACATATGGTTGCATTGCATCCATATCATCGAGCCTCTGCACTATAGGCTGATCCTGCGGACTCGGGGACTACACCAGCCCGAGGTGACCTTTCCACGCCACAGCGATGACCACCCCGGCAAGTCAGCAAGGGGCATCAGCGGCAATGTGGATTGGTGTGCCCGGAAGGCGAAGTACGTCCACGACTGGAATAGGCGGGGCCGAGCGGTGAGGGAGCGAGACGAGAGCGACGAGGCATATCTGAAGGCCTTCGCTCGACTCTACGGCGACCGGGTGTACCGAGGTACCCGACGACCGGTATGCAATTCTAAACCAAAAGCTCTTTCTAGATGCAAAAATGCCATGTGATGGATGTATTGACTCATGTTTTCTAAAATGCAGCTAGATCCTGAGGGACGGATAGCCGAGCTGGAGGGATTACTCCATTCCACCATCCAGCAGCGGGACGGGTACCGGACCGCTCTGGAGCTCCTGGTGAGACCTAAAATGCTTTATGATTATGCTTAATGGAATATCATGATGCAAATGCTGATTAACCATGACTTCTAACCATGATTTCTAAAATGCAGCGGGCCGAGGGAGCCCAACGAGCCGGACCGGATGCCCCATCGTCTTCCTCACAGCCTGCGGGAGGCAGGGCTGAGCAGGAGGCCGATTTTGCTCGAGCAGTTGCCCGGGCCGAGGAGGCGGAGGCCACCCTCGCGGAGCGGGTAAGATGCTAAAATGCTCATGCTTATGATTATGCCTAAAAAATGCCTTATGATTAATGATATGATATGAAATGCAACCTACAGGCGAGGGAGCTAGCAGCAGCAGTGGTCGAGGCCAGTCAGGCGAGAGCAGAGGCAGAGAGAAGCCGGGCTGAGACCGATCGAGCCCGAGCGGAGACAGAGCTTGTACGGGCAGAGCTGGCTCGGCTGAGAGCGGAGACCCCGCGACGCTCGGATGATGCAGAGATGGAGCAACTACAGACAGAGTTAGCGCGAGCACGGGCTGAGGTGGAGCAGCTCCGTATCGGGACGGCGGACCTGGATCGCTACCGGACCGAGGCACGGGAGACGCGGCGTCAGATCTTCACACTGAAGATCGAGCTGCGGACGCTGGAGCGGACGGTCCGGATGATGGGCCGGGGACCAGAGCGGAGTGCCTCCCAGAGTGGGGCACGGAGGAGTGCTGCCCCGAGCGGCTCGGTAGGGGATTTTCTTGTCAGCTCCTCCGCCCAGCGGAGGAATGAGAGGGCGGAGCGGGGACAGCAGGAGGAGAGTGCTTCTATAGCGCCGCCACCCGCGAGGAGACCCGAGGATGGAGAGGATGAGGGTGGTCCGGCGGATAAGCCGACCGAATGATGTATTTTTTATGTTTTTTCTTATCTTTTGTACAGAACTTGTGGTAGATGGAATGAGATCTTTTTTGGGTTTTCCGTTTGTTTAGTGAATGAAAGGATGTGTGTTTGATTGTGTAGGGACGGATGAAATGAATGAATGGATGAATGAGTCATGGGCAGGAATGTGTGCATGAGTTACTTGTGGGAATGTATGTGTGTGAACAATGCAGAGAGAATGAGGTGTATAATGCGAGAGACCGCCAGGTCTAGGCAAGGGCAGAAGGAATAACCAGAATTCAGCAGCAGAGAAAGTAACGGTCTAGGCTCAGACCGTCATAATCAAACGACGCGCCGGTGAAAGGCCGTTACTCATAACAGGGGCCCATCCTGGTAGTAGGGCTTCAGGAGAAACGACGGCCAACGGCAGGTGCGTCAAAGACAAATAACGGCCAAAGACTAGACCGTTGATCATGGCAGAGCGATGGTTGTCAGGACAAACTAGCAGAAAATGCGACGGCCTGAGGGAGACGCGTCAGAGTGAAGCAACGGCCATAACCAGGGCCGTCAGGAAGTGCTTAGCCTAGAAGAGAAAGGACTGAGTGGATGAGAATATAACGGCTCAAGATTCACGCGTTATAAGAAACGACGGTCAGGCCTTAGACCGTTAATCTTCACAGAACATGATCGGGGAACTAAACCCACAGGAAAATGCGACGGCCTAAGGTTGGCGCGTTGGAGTGAAATAACGGCCTTACGATAGACCGTTAGATTCTGGGTTGTATTCCGAGACGGATTGAGCCGTGAGAACTTAAACCCGAGGTTTAGCCATCTAATCCCTTACTGGAACTTATCCTGATTGAAGATAAAGCTTTCTAGTCCGAATCCTATCCTTCCAAAAGCCAAAATCAAGCTTTTAAGACTCGGAAACTCAATCAAAATCGTAGCTTTGCTGAAAACCCTGCTTTAGGGTTGAAGAACCTCTCCTAAGGGCAGAAATCAAGATGAAGAGGAGCTTGGAGGCGATGATCATGGAAGGGAAGGTCTATACCGGGCCTAAAGCTGCCAGAAAAGAACACGGAGAGCTCCAGCGGTTGACATCAATTCCCAAGCACTTAAGCTCCAATGTTCAAAGGGTGGTAAGTCCCTCGACAACACATCCAAGTTCAGAAAATTCTGCACTTTCAATCCGTTTTATGACTTCTTCTTCTGCTTATTTCTTCAAGCCTCTTCCTGGCCCAAGATGCTACTCTAATCTGAAGTGGGTGGCTCCCATGGTGAAGGCCCTCCCTATAGAAGTTACATCAATCCTTGAAGCTTGGCACCTTCAACCACTCTTGGTTTTAGGCAAAAATTTCCAGAAGTTATCCTTAGATTGGCCAAGTATTTCAGCACTTGTGGAGTTATGGCATCCACAAACTCATACCTTTATCTTCCCTTCCTTCGAAGCAACCGTCCTATTAGAAGAGGTAGAAGCCTACCTAACCCTTCCTAAGATTAAGGTGGGGGATGAAGACCGGGTTTGCTATACAATAGAGCCCATTGACCCGTCCTTGATCTTGAGCGACTTCATTCATAATCCAAAGGACGTGAGAACCATGATCAGCCCACACCACATTCACTTGATACCCTTAGCACAATGGATAGTGTCTCATTGTAAAAACAAGTGGGAGAGACATGAAGCAATAGCCAAGGCGGTGGCGGTTTGCTTGTGCGGGGTCTTCCTTTTTACCACGACCGACCACCTCTTAGACATCCAAAATCTTGGTATTATTAGCGGGCTGTGGCGGGGAATGTCTATTTCTCAAGCGGTCCTCTCATACCTCTATGAAGGACTAAGCTCGGCTTGCATAGGAGGTCCTTTGTTTGGTTCCATGATACTCCTTGAGTGCTGGACAGGAGTGAGAGTCAAATTCCTTCCCAAGGAAGACATAACTTCTGCAAGCCAGATCTTCGGGAGCCACCCTCTCTTCTTCATTGGAGGGGCATTTGGATATTCTTCTCAGGTGGAGTGCAGGACGGCGGATAAGAAAACTCGGGATGAATGGCGCCTCTTTTTCAACACTTTGCCAATGGATAAGTTCATCATGCGACCAAGAATCCTTCGAAGCACTCTTCTCAAAATACCGCGGTGCCAAGGCCTGGACCTCCAGCTAGTGGGGAATACTACCATGGCGATCTACAACCCGCACCGATGCCATCTTCAGATCGGACTACCTCGAACCAGCATTTCTGCACTATCACACTACCCTCCCCTCCTACCTAGGAAGATGGGGACCGAGGAAGATGAACGAGCAGTCCAGAACGCGCTGATCATGTGGGAGATCAGCAAGGTGCGCCCGTGGCAAGCAGAAGTTGAAGAGAACGACGAAGCACGCCGAGATTATGTGAAAGAGTTGAGAAGAATCCGCCCTCTTGCGGATAAGAAATTGAATGTATCTTGATTTTCTTTTTGTTCATGAGAGATGTTATGTGTACTTGATCATCAGAGCTTGGTTTATCATGAATTATATTTCATTAAGCTTGCTTGAATGAGATGAAATTGTCTTAGTTGAATGAGCTTGAGTTTCGTGGTTTAAATGGCTGGAATGATGTGGACAGGCAGAGCCTCTGGAGATAGCAACGGATATGCAATGGGCCGCCACACGGAAATAACGGTCCTACGACAGGCCGTCAGAATGAGAGTAACAATAGAACCCTGTCTCTGAAGGATATGACGGATAGGCCTTGGGCCGTTATAAGAAAGTAACGGTATTCTCCATACCGTTATAGTGATGATTAGTGAAAGAAAGAAGGCCCATGCCTGCATGAAAATAACGGTCGAAGAGGGGGCCGTTATGTGACTGTAACGGTCCGATGTTGGCACGTTACATACCTTGAACCTGCATAGCTGTGAACTTTTTGCTTTAAATCTTGCTCCTGCATTCTGCACACACACTTTAAACATGAATCAAGTTAGATCTGTGCTTGGACTCAACCCCTTGCCTTGAAGCAAGTTAGATAATGACCGTTCCTTGATATTCGGTCAAGGGGTGGAGCCTTTATCAAATAGGCAAAACATAATGAAAATGCAATGCATGCCATGCACATGATGGTATTTTTGGGGAGTTTTGAGAAATATTTAATGTTCTTGGATTTTTAGAGAATATCTGTTTTGTTTTGGATTTTTGAAAATATTTGTTATTTTTGGATTTTGAAATATTTGATGTTTTTTTAGATTTTGAAAATATTTGATGTTTTTAGATTTTGAAAATATTTGATGTTTTTGGATTTTGAAATATTTGATGTTTTTGGATTTTGAAATATTTGATGTTTTTTTGGATTGTGAAAAACCAGTGCCTCTCTAGCAACGCAAACCCTTCCTTGTTTTAGATTGAGTCCCGAGATTGGCGTGCAATAGTGTGACAACCCCTGGCCAAGACCTAATCATCATGACGGTGTTTCTACCAATGCCATACCCAGGGTACTCATCTTAGTCCTAAAAGAAAAAAAAAGATCATGGGGGTAAGCTTAGGCCAGATATGGGAGCTTTTAGGACTTGATTTTCTCACCGCACAACCCTATCAGAGATTTGGTCTGTTGTGCCGGGGCCTTTTTACGTCCGTCATCGAACCTTTGTCCACCCTAGGCATGCATGCGACCGGGCTCATAACGTCCCGCGGGGAACTGTACTGCCACTCTTGTCATGCCTAGATTTCTTTCCTCCTTGGAGTTTTTCAGAAATTCAGAATCTGTAGACCTTTGAGATAACGCTTTTGATTTTGTCGTAAAGAGCACTCCTTTTCTTTTCTTTTCCTTTCTTGCTTGTGGCGTCAGGTCATAACGGACTTGCCCCTGTTTGAGACCTCCTCTCGTTAGGGTGTTTGGATTGGTCGTCGCCTCCTTATTCACTCCTTGCCCCTGGATTCAGCCGAAGAATGAAGCGGACAGGGACTTCGACTTTCCCCTAAAGCATGGCCAAGGAGAAACGGTGTCTTTTAAACAAGGAGCCCGACCAGGGATGCCGTGTGGTGTGTGATTGCCTTGCTCGGGACCTCTTCTTTTGAAGATAGGAAGGAAGATCTTGCTGCCGGGAAAGCACGTGGTTTAGACTCTAAGGAAAGAAACGCTTAAGATACAACCCATTCCACGGGTGAGAGAGCTCCTCACCTTTTGCATTTATTAAACGATAAGCATTCCCTGGATAAGCTTCTTTTATTACAAACTGCCCTTCCCAGTTAGGTTGCAATTTAGACCTAGGACCTGCAGACCGAATGAATTTGCGTTTCAAAATAATATCACCCGTCATAAACTTACGTTCAATCACCTTCTTTTGAAAATAACGCGAAACCCTCTTTTGATAAACAGAAACGTGATCGGCCGCATTCATCCTCTTCTTATCTAAGAGTTCCAACTGGACCAGCAACGCCTCCCGACGTTCATCGAGATTAAGTTTCTTATCGAGCTGCACTCTAAGGGAAGGGATTAAGATCTCATATGGGAGCACCGCCTCCATCCCATAGGTCAGGGAATAGGGAGTTTGCCCCGTAGGGGTACGGACGGAGGTGCGGTAAGCCCACAGAGCTTCCACCAATCTTTCAGGCCAATCAGAAAATTTATGTGCTTCGCATGTTTTCTTGATGATTTTAAGAAGGGTTTTATTAGTGGCCTCGGCTTGACCGTTGCCTTGAGGGTAATATGGAGATGAATGATGTAGTGCAATATTGAACTTCTTACATAGGTCCTTAAGCTCTTGGGAGACGAACTGGGGTCCGTTGTCGGTGATGATGCTGCTTGGCACTCCGAACCGCGAGATGATATTCTTCATGATAAAGCGGCACACCGTTGTAGCTTTGATTTCTGCGTACGCCTCGACTTCGGCCCATTTGGTGAAGTACTCAGTAGCGGTGAGGATGAATGATTTTTGCTTGATCTGAGAATTAGGATCCCCGAGCGGGCCGACGACGTCAAAAGCCCACATAGAGAATGGCCAAGGAGCAGTCATAGGATGGAGAGACGAAGCTGGAGAGTGAATTTTATCAGCATGGAGTTGGCATTTAAGACACCTCCGGACATAGAGGGAGCAATCTTCCTCTAGAGTGGGCCAATAGTAGCCCTGCCTAAGGATCTTCTTCGATAGAGCCTGGCCATTAACATGACCTCCACACTCACTAGAATGGGCCGCTTCAGCCACTTTCCAAGCTTCTACATCATCCAAGCATCTCATGAGCATTCCATTAGTAGCGCGCCTATACAGTTCTCCTGCAATGATAGTGTACCTTGCGGCGGCTCTTCTTATTACTTTACGCTGCTCGGCCTTTGCCCCTTCTGGGAATGACCCTTCTTTGCAAAACAACTCAATTTCATGATACCAAGGCAATTCTTCCTCGTCCAGAATCTGCTCTAGCTCTGTTAATGAAACTTCCTTGAGATCTTCCTTCTCAGCTCTTGCCTCTACAGATTTCCTGAGGTTGATGAACCAAGGATCTTGAAGAGAAGGTGCGTCTAATCTCTGGACGACGATGGTCTCAGTACTACGACTGAGAGGGAAAGATAAGGAAGAAGCAAGAGATGCCAAAGCATCAGCTAGAATGTTCAGAGAACGGGGAGTATGGATATAGATCAGCTTACGGAATCGCTTAGCAATGAGCGTGACCAAATCTTGATAAGGCTTGAGCTTGGGGTCACGAGTACGGTAAGTGGACAGGACTTTCCGTAGGACGAGCTGAGAATCTCCTATAATGTTCAAATAGCGCGCGCCTAGGAGATAGGCGTGCTTCAGGCCGGCTAGGAGAGCCTCATACTCAGCGATGTTGTTGGTAGCAGGAAATCGAAGTTGATAAGCGAAGGGGATGGTTACTCCCTCTGGAGTAAGCAAGACAGCACCGATCCCTTGGCCTTGGGAGTTGAGTGCACCATCGAAGTGCAGAGACCAAAAGGGATGATGAGAAAGGACAGAGAGATGCTCATCAGGGAAATCATCCTGAATAGAATCGGTGTGAGGAATAGGGAGATGTGCAAGATGTTCAGCAATGGCATATCCTTTGACTGCCTTCTGAACAATAAAGGTGATGTCGAACTGAGAGAGGAAGCTCTGCCAGCGAGCTTACCTACTAGAAAGGACGGGTTTTTCTAAGAGATAACGGATCGGGTCCATTCTAGAGATCAACCTAACTGGGTGGGCGAGAAAGTAATGTTTAAGTTTCTGAGCTACCCACACTAAGGCGGCACAAGTCTTCTCCATAGCGGTGTACTTGGATTCAGCGGGATTAAACAGTCGAGAGAGGTAGTACGCGGCCCGCTCTTTTCCTTCATCATCCACTTGTGCTAAGACCGCCCCTAGGGAGTCCTCAATAACTGAGATGTATAGGATTAGGGGTTTCCCAGGGACAGGAGGTTGCAAAACCGGGGGATTGGACAGATACTCTTTGAGGTCCTCATAGGCCTTCTGACAATCTTGATTCCATTCGAACTTGACACCCGCTTTAAGCAACTCATAAAACAGACGACACCTCTGAGAATGCTGAGATATAAATCTTCTAATGAATTGCAGTCTACCAATCAATCCTTGAAGTTCCGTAATGTTCTTTGGCGGAGGCATGTCCATGACGGCCTGTGCTTTATTAGGATCAATCTGGATCCCCCGTTTGCTCACTATAAACCCTAACAACTTCCCTGAGGAGACTCCGAATACACACTTCTTCGGGTTCATCTTAAGCTTGTATTCCCTGGCTCTCCGCAGCACCTTAGCCAGGATAGAGGGGTGTTCTTCTTTTGTTCTTGACTTCACCAAGATGTCATCCACGTAAGCTTCTATGTATATGTGCATCATGTCGTGAAAAATAGCCATCATCGCCCTTTGATAGGTGGCACCTGCATTTTTCAAACCAAATGGCATAACTACATAACAATACGTGCCCCAGGGCGTGGTGAAGGAAGTTTTCTCTTGGTCTTCCGGAGCGAGACGGATCTGATTATAGCCCGAGTACCCATCCATAAATGACAGAGCTTCATACCCGGCAGTGTTATCCACTAGGACGTCTATATGAGGTAGCGGGAAATCATCTTTGGGACATGCTTTGTTTAGATCCCTGAAATCAATGCATATGCGCACTTTTCCATCCTTCTTGAGAACAGGGACTATGTTCGCCACCCACTGAGGATATAAAATCACTCTGACGAACCTGGCCTTATATAGTTTGTCGACCTCTTCTTTGATCCTTAAGGCCATGTGGGGGTGAAATCTTCTTGACCGTTGTTTCACAGGTGTTGCCCCTGGTTTAAGCACAAGTCGATGTTCCACTAAGGAGGGGTCAAGACCTGGCATGTCCTCATAAGACCAGGCGAAAGAATCACTATACTCCCTTAATACCTTAATTAGATCTTCTTCTACCTGTGAAGGGAGATCAGCAGAAATAATGATGGGCCTTGGGTCTTCTTCCGTTCCCAAGTTAATTTCCTTTGTAGGTTCATCCACTGCCGTCGACGGCTGGTCGAATCTCTTTAGTCCTTGTGCATATAAGTCGGCAGTGTTATCTACATCGCTGTCTTCATCTATTGGATCCTTCTCATCCAATACCTCATAGACGCCTAATCCGTCGTCGCTCCATTCCCCTTCTATTTCCTCTTCATCCTCAATCACGATTGCTGTAGCGACGAATTCCGGACACTTCAAAAGAGCATGACACCGCTGAGCTAGATCTTGCAAGAACCTATCAGGAACAGATCGAGAAGGATGCGCAAGCGAGCGCGGTTCAGAATGGGAAGGGTTGGACGACCCAGAACAAGACCCTACTTCTCTAGACCTAACGGACTCTACTCCTCTAGACTCGACGGACCCTAATCCTAACCTAGGGGATAGAAGACCTAGTGGAAGGGGAGGAGCAGGGGACTCGTGCCCTTGGGAGGAGGAGGATGGAGACAGGATAGCGTAATCTTCCACTGAAATCTCCGTTTCAAATTTGACGTTTTTTTTGGAGATCAGCGGAGACTACACAGCAAGATGGAGGAGGTGGGAGCTGCATAGGGAACAGCTCGGGGAAGATGCAATCAAAGAAGGGATCAGAAGAAGAGAACCACATCTCGTGGAGCTGAGCGTTGGGAGGAGGAGGAGTAAACATAGTGGATAGATCAATGCGTGGGCATTTCCCGCAAGCACAAGGAATGAATAGAATCTCCGGTGGATCAATGAAAGATGAATTTATCATGACAGGAGGAAGGCGGGGTACGAACTCCTTTCGTTGAAAGATAGATTGGAAGCATGAGAGAGACCAAGAACAGACAACTGGAGAGCTCTCCTCCTCCTGTAGATCAACAATAAGCTGCTTCTTCGGCCTCCACTGCATAAGCCGAACTTCTTGTTGCTTCTTCTGACATTCTTCCTCATAAAGGAGCCCCTGCAAGGCCTGACTGTAGTCGAGCATGTCATCATCTGACCCTCTTGGCAAGGGAGGCGGACTGGCAATTGGACAAACTGTATTCCTTTCTTGTTGAACCGGCTTTGGAGCTAATGTGCCAGGCTGGAGAGGCCCTTTGACAAAATGCTGACGATAATCCCAGGTGAGCGGCCCAGAATCACTTATCATAGATAATGCTGTCTCCTTGTAGCCGAGACCTCTCCTACCCATTTTTCTTCCCTTAGGTATAGGCTTAGTCATCCCTTGCAGTTACGCACCGAGGCCTCTCCCCGGTTGATAGCCCAGTTTCAATATAATGTTCCACCCCTTTGAATCTCGAATCTGCGGCTTCACTTTGACATTAACTGGAGTAGCGACGGGCTTAGGGGATGTGTAAGCCCAAGGAAAGTTCAAATCCAATACTGACAGAACGGGCCGGCTGCTTGGCCAAAGTGTGGGAAGAACCTGCTCTGAAATAGCCTTTACTGACTGTACTGTGGATAAGCTCTTAACTTTGACGACCCTCCCTTGGAAGGGGAATTTTATGCACTGATGTGCGGTGGAGGGCACGGCGCCGAGTGTGTTAATCCAGGGATGACCCAAGATAGCCTTGAACATAGGGTCGATATCAAGAACATAGAATTCCACGGCCATAGTAAGGGGCCCGAGCTCTGCCTGAATAGTGACTACCCCGTGACATGCTCGCCTTGAGTTGTCATATGCTGCTATAGTGGTGGGGGTAGGCCGAAGTAACTCTTCAGATATGTTGCACGCTCGGAGGGTGCTGAGTGGGCAAACATTAATTGAGGCCCCTGTGTCAACCAGCGCTGCTTCAATGTCGACTTTGTTCAGGGTAATTGTTATGCAGAGCGGCATTTGCCGAGCCCCCGGAGGTGCAAGCTCAGTTTCAGAGAACGTGATTGCCGGCCCTTTGGAGATAGTTGCCAGTGCCGTTGGTAGGCTATCAACTGCCATGTCTTCGCTAACCATTACCTTCTGTAGGAAATCCCTCGGCGCATCCTGATGAAGGGTGGACCTTTTGATCAGCTCCAGCACAGATATTTTGGCGGGTACTCGATCCAGATGATGCAGCAAGTCATATTGAGTACCCGGCAAAGGTTCAGTTTCTTCTTGCTCGGCCACCGGCTGAGAGGATTGGGGATTAGAAGTAGTAGCGTAATTCCGATGGAACATCTTCCCGCTCCTCAAAGCACAGTTTGCCGCGGCATTTGAAGATAGTATGATGGGCCCTGCGGGATGGATGAATGGAACAGGTGGTGCGGGGGAGGCGGTTTGGTGGAGCGTAGGGTTGGTGAGGTTAATGGGCGGTGCGCAGATGGTGGGTGAAGGATGGGTGGAAGGCAGGGTGGTGATGAATGTTGATGCGGGTGGAGGGAAGGCTAGCGGATGGGTAAGAATGGGTGAGGGATTGGATGGTGGTGTGATGACGGTGATGGGAGTGGGTGATGGAGGGTACGATGGAATGGAGAGTGGAAGAGGATTTGCTGGAGCGGGTGTGAATGGGAGGACGAGTTGAGAGGGCGTCGGCTGTGCAGGGATGATGAAGGGAGGATTGCGGTGGTTATGGTGGAGAGCCATGACCTGCGGTGTGGCGCCATCATCATCGAAAGACCATCCGGCGTTGGGGGCCGGTGGCTGGACCACGTTTACTTGTGCTGGTGCTGGCGGCTGCTGCTGAGGAGCGGGTGGATGATTCGGCATCGGGTTCTGATGGATGCCCAGGTCTTGTACTTGCTGTGGTTGCTGCTATTGCGGTGGCTGCTGCAGCTGTGGTGCTTGATGCTGCTGCACTTGCTGCCCCTGCGGCTGCCTTCTCTTTTCTTTAATCTCAATAATGGCCCTATGCATTTCGGCCCAGTCGATTCTCTGCCCCTCATGTAGGTCATACACAAGATCTCGGAACTGAAAACATCCTTCTATGGTATGGCCTGGCTGCCGGTGGAACATACAATACTTAGTCTGATCGACTGTCGGGTTCCAAACAGGCCGTTCCGGAGGAAGTTGGATTGCATTTACTGACATGAGAGTCGAGAAGATATCTGTAAGCGTCTCTGGCAACGGAGGATACTGGGCTCTCCTGGGAGCCGGGCGCTTGCTATTTGGATTGTTGTTGTTGTAGCCGTTGGGTGGAGAGACGTTGTGGTATTGTGGTGGTGGTGATGGTTGTTGTGGTGTGGCGAAGGTGTTTTGTGGAATGGTGAAGGCGGGGGGAGGGTTTTATGGAGTGGCTTGGAAGTTTTGTGGAGCGGCATTTTATGAATTGCGGGGGTTTTGGTTGTAGCGGAAAGGTGCGGCCTGATATGGAAAAGCAACGGCTTGTACTTGCTCATTTGTTTGGACTCCCTCAGTAACCGGCCCTTGTGGTTTCTTGTGGTACTTGGGCTTTTGGTTTTCGAAGAGGGAATGGATAGGGGAGTCCTTGAATTGAGTCTGGATGAAGCGCGCCCGGCTATAGAGTTGATGCATGTTGGCTATGTCATTCATTGCCAGGATGTTGCGGAAGGTCGGGGTGGCATTGGAAATCAGCAGTTTGACCTTCTCTTCCTCCGGAATGTGGCCCGGTACTCTGGCGGCCATTTGTCTCCACCTGTCTGCATAGGTGGCGAACTCTTCATCCGACTTCATCTTCTCGGCCACTAGATCTGTAAATGAATATTCAGGGCCGACCCTGTCTTGGAGCCGCTGGATGAATTTATCTTTTACTACCTTGAAACTCTCGGCCTCTTCCAGTGGTAGAGAATAGAACCATTCTAGAGAAACACTGTCGAAAGATCGGCGGAATAAGTATGCCATGAGGCGATCATCATATTGGAACTGCGCCGATTCATAAAGAAAATCCCTCACATGGATGAATGGATTGCTGTTCCCATCATACTTGCGATAGTTGGGGAGCTCTGATTGTGGAGGGAACCGGATGTTCTGGAAACTCGGAATAGGAATATCGGCCAAAGATTGTGGGCCAACCCTTTTCTGGAGAAAGTCGAGTTGTTGCTGCATGGCGGCCCACTTGTCAAGCAAGTCCTGCTCTCGTGAAGGAGCAGGGGTAGCGAAGGATGCTGATTGTATTTGAGGGGCAGATGGAATAGCTGTAGCAACAGGCGGGAGCCCGTAAGAAGGAGTGGAAGGATAGACAGTGGAAATAGGCGGCCCGTAAGAAGGATGCTGGGCCTGAGATAGACCCGGATTAGAATGATTTTGGGCCACTCCTTGCTGAGGGCGTAAGAAATCGGAAGGGTTCATAAGGAGCTGCGGAACTACCGAACCAGAGTTGTGATGATCCAACTGGACAAAGGAAGGGATGGGTGTCTTCCCTTTATCGAAAGATTGATGGGCTGAATTAGAAGACTGGCCCATCTCCATGCCAGCGAAAGTGATGGTCCGGGGTTGGACCGGAGTGAGATGAATTGGAGTGGGCTGAACGGACGGCCCAATAATGGAAGGATTAGATTGACCTTGGATAGTGGCAGAGGGAGAAGTATTGGACCCTTGCATAGCTTGATATAAAACTTGGAGTTTGGTCGGATCCAATTGGGCCATCATATGAAGGACGGAGCCCGCGGAAGGAGTAGAGAGAGAAGGGGTATTTTGACTACCTTCCATAGAGGTGGAGGATGGGAGAGGGGCAGTCCCCTCTCCAGAGGAAAATGTAATAACCCTAGGGAGGTTTTCAAGAAGCCCTTGAGGAAGAGAGTCCTCTTGGGAGCGAGGAGGATTGAAGGATGCCATGGTGGACTCGAAGAGGGGATTAGAATAGAACGTGAAGAAGGAACTGACTCGAGAAGATGATTCAGACGGACGAAAACAACTCCACATGCAACGGATAACCTTGACAATGTGAAAACAACCAACACAAAAAGCACTCAATAAGCAACCAAACTTAGGTGATTCTAACAAGATGTAAGTGATAAAAGACGAAGACACTCAAAGATCAACCAAGTTGTTTAAGATGATGCAATAAGGTTCTTATGATTTCTCCTTTGGAACTTTAGTGAATTGATTGATATGTGCTCTCAACAATGGGTTCCTAGTAGGAGATGGATATGGGACTTGGTTTGACTCTAAGTGTAACCACTCCTTCACCTATGCAACCCTAGATACGGGGTGGGAAAGGTACAACCAGCCCGGCGTCCGTGTGGGAATCCACGGCTCGCGGGGACTTACGGAGGTCCCTGCTGTGATTTCCTAGTCGGCCCCAAGGAATATGGAGACGAGAGGTCCTCACAACAAGGTAGGAAAATGCAATCTAATGTATGAAAAGATGAATGACCCTATGTGCACCGGAGTGCATGCAAAGTCTAGCCTAGAATCTAACAATCAATGGTGCACACAATGATATGGAGATATGAGCAAAGCAAGAAGGAGGTCAAGTATCACCCAAGCAATAAATCACAGCAAAAACTGCGGAAATAAATGCACCTCGGATGTGTACCTGCCAGGAGAATAACGGTCGAAGGACCCTGCGTCAGAGCACAATAACGGTCAAAGCCCAGACCGCCAGATAATATATAACGTAGGGGGATGAGACCGTCAGATGAGCCAGGGAACCAAAACCAGACAGAAGTAACCGGAAAGCCCGTGGAAGCTCACACAGCAGAACCAAAGCGGCGGTCTAATGCCCCTGCGTCAGGGCACTGTGACGCGGGGACACCTGGCCGTCAGAGAACTCAGAAAACCAGAATGAGCAGTAATCAAAGGGGAAACAAAAGGCAACTCAACAAGCAGATGATGGCAGGTTTAAACAAGAATCAAAAGCACGATTGGCACAAGCTGTCCCACCGTGATCGCCAAAAAATTATCTGTTGATATTTATTTGCCTATCTTCTATCTTTCTTTTGAGGTTTGGGAGTGGTATGGTAAGATAACAAACAAACAATCAAAGATCTACTCAAACCTATGAACATGTGATCATGAACCTAGGCAATCATAGCTAGCTCTAGCATGGGCATGCTATCCCAATCAAACTACGCTAAGGAAAAGGAAAACACACGCCGGGACGTGGAGCAAGGAATAAATAAAAACACACCGTGAAGGTGGAACAAGCAAGGAAAATAGAAAGATATGATGAAGAAGACAGCTAATGCCCAATACCAAAGAAAGATGTGATCGCCACCAAAGTAAAAACAAGTCAAAAAACCTGAATATACCTTGGAAATAGGTGGATGAAACACCCGCCCACGGGAGAGAAAATCAGAGAAAGCCTGCATATTAACTTAGAAGTAACGGCCAGAACCCCGTGCGTCGCTTGGAAGTGACGGCCACACGATAGACCGCCGGAAGAGAGTGACGCGCCTGCACAAGGCCGTCAGATAACCTGCAGTAACAAAGCTTGAATTCTTTTAACTCCAACTCTTCCAGCCGGCTAGAAGACCTGGGCCTCGTGTCAATGAACCTGTAAACCTGCCAAAGATGTAGAAAGACCAAACACAATAACCTCAATTAGTCCTTTTCACAAGCATAGCATCAATTCTCAAAGGACTTAACATCGTCAAAAGGAGAGTGGATTACCGGGGAGTTTTTTGGTTTTTTAACCCCTCTGGGTGTTTTAAAAGTTTGGGAAGATGTTTATATGCTTAGGGGACAGTGAAAAACGTGGAGAAAGAGGAGGGATAATGCTTTGATTGAGGAAAAACCAGGGAAGAACTCAAGCATGCAATGATGAACTTGAAAGACCAAAACCAAAGTACTCCCTTGATTATGAGATGGATGGACGTGGGAAGCAGTTCCTCTTGGATGAAGATGGCTCCTGAGTTAGGTAGCACTTCGTCGTGAATTTCAAATCTTCCCCCCCCCCCGGGGCCATGAAGTCAAGGGCTCTATTTATAGACCCTCAAACTCTCAGGTCGAGCAGAGGATAATTCAACAAGATAAAGAGATAACTCTTAGCAAATCCTCGAAGATAATATCACCAAGAGTCCATAGAATCGAACGGAAGGTCCTGAGGATCAGATTTGAAAGAGATATCGTCAATCCAAAACCCTTATCTTCAGCCACGGAGTAGCAGAGAAAAGGCCTGAACTGCCAGGACTCTCTGAAGGAAGTAACGACTGCACGACAGACCGCCACTTGGAAGTAACGCATCAAGAACCGTCCGTTACTCTCAACCTTATCCCTAAAAGATAAGATCGACGGGAAGAAGACCCAACAAGTTGGACTCTTCAAGGAAGCAACGGCCAAGGCATAGGGCGTCAGAATGAAACAACGGCTGCTCGACAGACCGTTATTACCAATGTGGAATGAAAAGGATAAGCTTGAAGACGAGGCCTTAAGCCTTAGGACTCTTCAAAGAGTAACGGTCCAGGACCCATCCGTCAGAATGAAACAACGCGCCTAGGACCGACCGTTATTATCAAAAATGGAGATCAAAAATGAATAGAGGCATTGCTAAGATTCATTCAATGAAGCGCCACCAGGAGCCAATTCTTAATCCAGGAATTAAGACCCAAGAAACAGGCCTCAACTGATCAAGAGACTCAATGAAGAGTGAACAACTCGGAGCATCATATAGAATGAAATAAGGAGATGACCCGACTTATTGGGTACAAAACGGGTGTCAACATATATGACATCATCAACATACAAGTTCACAATGAGAATATCAGTGCCCATCACCTTTGTATATAATGTAGGTTCACTTGCACTTTTTTTTTTATCAATTCTACCATACCAAGCTCTAGGGGCTTGCTTAAGCCCACAATGAGCTTTCTTTAGCTTGTAAACTTTATCCTCCAAACCTGCAACTAAATAACCTTGGGGTTGTTCAATAAACACCTCTTCTTCTAACAGTCTATTAAAAAATGCAGATTTAACATCTAGCTAATATACAGTCCATTGCATCTGAGCAGCAAAAGCCAAAATAGTTTTGATAGTTTCTAACCTTGCCATAGGAGAAAAGGTCTCATAGAAGTCAATACCTTCTTGCTGTGAATACCCTTTAGCCATGAGCCTTGACTTATGCTTCTTAATGCTGCGATCAACATTGTATTTTATCTTATAGACCCATTTCAAACCAATTAAATTCTTACCTTGTGGTAACTCTATCAACTCCCATGTGTCATTCTTCTCAATAGCTGCAATTTCCTCATTCATAGCTTGTATCCACTCTTCCTTTCTACTTGCTTCGTCAAAAGATGTAGGTTTTACTGAAAACAAGGCAAAACTACAACATGTATAAATATCATCTAAGGATTTTACCTTTCGAGGAGGAGACTCAGAATCTGAAGTTTCACCGGAAGACAATGAGTGATTGATGTCTATTTCTTCACTTGTTTATTCTACTTCTTCTGGCTGAGAATGAGAAGGATCTAATTTTTTAGATTGTAGTTTAGCATGTGCACTATTGCTCCAGTTGTAGGTGCCAGAAATGTGCTTCCCGTTCCGACCACATCTCCCACTCTATGCACTGTGCATGTATTCAGAATGAAATGGAATGGGGTGATCGCCAGGGAAGGTTACCTGATTCCCGCAAGAAGGATGATCGCGTAAGAGTGCCTCAAGGGGAGAGCTTGTGGGGTCCTATCTTCTCCATTCTCAGCCAGCCAAGGACGGAGAGCTTTGTGAAATCCGTTGTACCAAAAGTCCTGAAAAATAGAAGCAAACTCAAGGAAACATAGGAAAAAACACTGATTAGAACTAGGCAGTGTAGTAAGTGCTTGAGGTAAACTACAAAATGGAAGAACGTGGTGGTGGCTTTTACTTGGAGGGGTGTTGGGAAGGGGGAAAGGCCGAGGCTTTCGACAACCACCTCCCCTTTTGTTTAGTTAGAAAACCTCTATAAAAAGGGTTCTATGGGAGTTTCTAGTATGTAGTGATATGCTAGATGCGATACAGGTATACACAATGAAAACAAGAGGTGGGAGTGTGGACACCCAAAATTTGCCGTCCCTAAACTTACAACAACACACCTGAGGTGGGAATACGAAGCGTCTCCGAGATGCACTACTGCGGGGCCCACCCAAGTGGCTCAGTAATGAAGAAAGGATATGAAGAGGTCTCGAATGGCCAGGCGTCAAAAGGCCTTTTCGTCCAACAACAACTCACGCCCAAGTGGGTGAATTAAACTGATGGGAGACTAAGGTGCTCCTAAATAAACGCACACTGCTGCGGGTTCAATCACGAACCCTTACCGGCGAAGAGTATGACAGAGGGCTCGAGATTTTCGAGTCCCCGAAGAAGGTCAACAATTTCAAGCGGCGAGGGATGCACCGTCAATTCACGTCCCGATGAATGAGTTGAACCTTAAGAGAGCGAGGACATCTCCCAAAGATAAACGACCACGAGCTAGGTCACATAAACGGCAGAGCCATCATGCCCGTTTAATCGACAAGCCCAGACAACCACTTAGCCGGTAGGGCCTTCTTGACCCATTAACCGGCAACAAGGGGGGGTGTTCCCCACTTAATCGGTAGGGCCAATCCGGCCCGTTAACCGGCAACTAATGGGTCTCCCCACTTAATCGATAGGGCCCCTTTGGGCCATTTAAACGGTGGGCTGCCCCATTAAGCGGTAGCTCCTCTGCAACCCCTTAACCGACAAGAT